>CM062819.1:472720807-473931801 GCA_031772625.1 Pinus tabuliformis
AAGCTTGGTACTGTGACATCCCCAAACTACGTGATGGTGTGTCTAGCTAGAAGCAAAATCTAGCTTCAATGGCATCTTGGTACATTGACTTGGAACCAGTTTCAACTTCCTTCTAAAGCATGAGCAACATTGTTATAATTTCGACAAGACCACTGATGTAGTTCTGCATGTTCTGTCTATTCAACTCCAAATATTCCTTGGTGGCAATCTGTCTCAGATGCTCCAAGTACTCTTTGATCTCTTGTCGGACCTGGTTCCTGTGTTTGGATTTGGTGAGCAAGCCAACTAATGGGATCTTGTGTGTTTTCACCAAGACATCCAAACTCCTGAATAATTGTACATATGATGCCTGACTGTTACCAATAAATGAGGCGAGATGCTTGTTTCTTTGAATTAATATTCGAACTCTAGCTCTCTCCAGCTCTGCCTGTGGCTTCATTTTCTTTCGTAAGTCAAGCATTGCCCCTTTGTATTGAATTGTCCATTATTGCACGTAGGTAATGACAAGTTGTACGTTCTTGAGGGTTTTAACAAAATCTTTGCTATGATACTGTAAGCCATCCAAATGGACAACTGCCTTATGTATGATCACCAAATCCTCATAAAGGTTTGGCATGGTCTCTCTAAGTGTTGATACTTCACTAAGTATAATTGCTCTCATTTCCTCCAAGTAGACTTGTGCGGAAGCCACATCCAGTTCTACTTCGTGAAGTTGTTCTACCTCTTGCTTGGTAACCTGTAGGTCCTATTCCAATTGCTCATTCTCGGCCATCAAATACCGAGTGTTTGATATTTCTACACCTGCAAAGGCCAAGTTGGATTTGGCATTGGCATTCAGATTATTCCTAGTGTTTGCCACTATCACCCTTTCTCTAACGAATGCAGGTGACACATGATCATCTGGAAAATTATTTCCTCATTATTGTAAAATATTCTTTTGGAACTCATCATACGAAATATTATACAAGTCCATTACTGAATAATTATCAAGAGGAACAACATCCCCTTCCTCGCTCAGAGCTAGCTCTGCTACTGGAGGCGATGGAGATTGAACGATGAATTGTGGTGCGCTCGACATCAGGTCGACATCTTCATTCTATGGCTCCAACTCCAACTCCATGTCTGCAACTTCAATCAAGTCTTCAATCTACTAAGCAAGCTCCCAATCATACACCTGATCACTATTCTCCTTTGCTGCTGGCCGGTTCTGTTCCTGCTCTTCATATTGCTTTTGCACTATTTCTACTGCTATTCCACATTACCTTTCTTCTTCTTCTTTCTTTTTCTTATCTTCCTCCATTCTCCTCCACTGTGCTTCTCTCTTCCTTCATTATTCTCTCTGCAACCTCTAATTCCTCTTTGCCTCAATTTCTAAATCCGTTTTCATAACAACATGATCCACATTCATCTTGCAAATTCTTTCCTCCCATGGACTGTAAGCTGATGAGATATGCACATGGGAAGGTTGGATACCTGCATGAAATCCTAGGTAATCCTGACTGCTGAACACTGATGTAAACCTAACAGCCCTCTAGATCTTATTTGAAGCTCCTTATTGAATAATCTTCCTTAACCTTGTGCCATGTTAGATCTAAATCCTTTTTTTGCAAACATTTGAGTGTCTATATACACGGGAAAGTCCACTAGAGTTTTCTCAACTACTTCCCTAGTACTTCTCTCAGTGGTATATTTTGAAGCAAATATCTTTGGTGCCATGGTAACAATGACTGCTAGAGAGAAGTGCTCAATAACTGTGGTACCAGTGGGATAGAAAAGGCATTCATGGCAAGCAAACATTAGCTTTTGTAAATCTGGCTTCAAAGCATGATCAAGCAGCAAACCGAGTAACTAGTGAGAATGATTGGAAAGTTTCCATAAACAAGAAAAGGAGTACAACTATGGTAATTTCTCATTGCGAAGTCACAATAACCAAGGGTACAGCCTGAGGCTTGAGACAGCGTAGTGCGCAATTCAGCCTGGGAAGAGACTAGGAGAGACTGCGCATTGGGTAGTCTCAATGGCCAAGGTGACAGGATGAGACCTGAAACTGTGCAATGTGCAATGGGGCCAACTTGTATTGTGTGCTATGCAGTTCCAAAGGCCAAGCTCTTAGATTGAGCCTTAGGATTGCATAGTGCCCAGCTGGGCAAGGCAAATCTAGCCAAGGAATGTGCATATCTACCTGGTGGAAGGGTGGGAAATGAGCAGATTTGAGGGATGATGTGAGCTTGGGTGAAAATATGAATAAGTATGAATTAATCAATGTAGATAAAGTGCATAAAATCGACAAACAGAAGGAAAATTAAGTATGTAAGGAGAGTCGCTGCAACAATGGCCATCGGTGCAAAAACGAGAAAACTGACGCGACACTTGTGAAAGACAAACAAAAACTTAGAACAACACTTATACAGGCTAAAATAAGTTGAAAATCCAACAAACATGAAGAGAAATAAGCAAAACAATACTCACACAAGTAAAACGACAAAAAGCGATAAAAAAAGCGACAAGAGACGATAAAAGCGAAACTCACTCGGAAAAGCGATGACGACCACACCGAACGTTCCTTGATCTCATCGAGAATGCTAGAGCTCTAAGATCAAATGTGAAAATGAGCTCTAGAGGTGTTGATTAAATAGATTTTAGCAAATTAGGGTTTGTGACGTGCATGCCTAAAATCAAGGTAAAAGCGACACTTGGCGAAAGTTTCTCAAAATAACCAGTGTGCCTCCTTTAGGATACTAATAATGGATTCCTATTTTTAGGGATTATTTTTTTCGTTTTATCTTTTTTGATTTTTTCTTTTTTGGGGGAACTTGCCATGCACGCTGCCAAGAAAGATTGGGTAATTCTGGGGAACTGGACAATTTTTCGACTCGATGCACTACGTATTTTCTGAGCTCAATAATGGATTGCGCAACTTCTGGGCCCAATGCTAGGCTACTTTCCATGACTATGTAGTTTCTAAGCTTAAGGCAAACTTCCATTATGTACTACACAATTCCAATCATCAAGGGTAACTGCTCTCAAGGATTGAACAGTTTCTGGAGGCAAGCCCATAACTACTATAAAACCAAGTCAGGAGGTTAGCTTGTGACTTAGAAAGTGTGAAAACAAGAAAACACAAGCGTAAATGAAAATGATAAGTCACAATCAAATCAAGGATACTTGACAACAGTACAAGATAAGCTCCCGTGGATAGGAAGGAAGGCTCCAAAATCAAAGCATAAGCAACATTTTGGAGGGTGGTTGTAGCCGATACAACACAACCATTAATAGGTACTACTACTGGCTGAATTTGAAGAAGGGAGTGGCTGATTTTATGTCAAAATGAATAGAATTCCAACAACTGAAGGTCGAATGCAAGCATCCATCAGGGTTATTATAGCCTATTCCCATTCTAGAATGGAGATGGGAGGTAATTTCTATGGATTTCATCATAGGTATGCCTAAAATATCTAGGAAACATGGAAATCATGGTCGTGGTTGACAAGCTAAGAAAGGTAGCTCACTTTGTGACAATAAAGTCCACTAATTCTCCTAGTGAAGTGGCACAAATCTTCATAAAGGAGATTTGGAGGCTACATGGTATTCCCAAGAAAATTATGCCAGACAGATATACTAAGTTCACCTCACGGTTTTGGAAGGAACTGTTTGTAGGTTTGGGGACAAAATTGGCATTCAACACAACATACCATCCACAGACAGATTGGAAAATAGATTGGGAAAACAGAATCCTTGAATATATGTTGAGGATGTATGTAATGCACAATCCCAAGAAGTGGGAAGAGTATCTTCCACTTGTAGATTTTGCCTACAACAATGGATACAAGAATCCCTAAAGATGAGTCCATTTGAGGCTTTGTATGGAAGGAGTTTCAATACTCCTATCAATTGTGATAATCTAGTGATCAGGGTCCTTGTAGGGCATGATATGATCAAGGAAATGGAGCAACAAATTTATCTCATTAAACATAATTTTAAAGTGGCATAGGACAGGTAGAAAAACTATGTAGATCAACATAGGGTGCATAAAGGGTTCCAAGTTGGGGAACATGTTTATTTTAGAATTAAACCCAAGAAGATTTTTTTGAGGATTGGGTCATGTGCCAAGCTAGAACCACGACAATGCAGGCCTTTTGAGATCCTTGGGAGGATTAGACTTGTGCCCTATAGGCTAGCCTTCCCCCCATTAGTTAAATTTCATGATGTTTTCCGTGTTTCTTTTCTTAAAATATATGTACAAGATTCTAATCATTGGATTGATTGGTCTGTGCTACAGGTGGAACTAGAGACAGAGTTCCAACCATAGCCATTGTACATTCTATACTGGAGGAGTTTAATTCTCCAAAATAGAGCCATAAAGAAAGTCTAAGTGTAGTGGAAGAACTTTGGGCTAAAGGAAGCCACATGGGAAATGACTGATGCCATGAAAGCTTATGTGAAATAATGAACAATTTGAAAAGACATTCGATGAGTATATAAATCCTCCCGCTTTAGTTTAAAAGGTCTAGTTTCCCTATGCCTCCAGGGGTATTCCCTGTAACTAACTTGTAAAATATATTCTAAATAACACACACACACACACACATATGATCAAGTTATAGACACTGAAGGAAGAAACTTATGCATTACACATAATCATTGACCATTAATTAAAATCTTAATCACGCGATGAGAAAATAGCATCCCACTAAATTAAAAAAGGAAGATAATAACTTAATTCTAAAAAAGGAAAATGAAAAAGATAAACTAAGAAACTAAGTTTACTTATATCATTTATTGATAGCTTTTCATCACGAAAAGTGTGAAAGGCATCATATTAGCTATGATCACTTCTCACTCACTTAACTTGAGAACAAGCAGCAGAAACACAATCACCTACTAATAATATAAATATCAATAGACACAAATTTGTTATAAACTGCGACAACAAAACATATATCAAGTTAAAATATTACCTATAATAGGTATAAAGACATAAGTGTATCACATAAAGGTAAAATACTGCAAAAAATAACAACTCATACACTAATGTGAAGTATATCTTGCATAAATTGTTAGAACAAAATAAACACGTCAAGCACTCAAAATCCTATAATAACAACTCATGAAAATATCTCTATTCATTAGTTTCTAATAATATTGATATCTAAGAGAAAATGAAAGAGTAAACGTGTAGTGATCCAAACAAATGATCAAGTCAATTATGTAAATCGCAACATGAATCAGTACATCATCACACAAAAGAATAAACATAAAACTATAGAGACATTATATTCAAAATTGCACAAACAAGATCACAATAGCATCAACATCGGTTATTGTAATGGGTTCATTAGGATCGTTTTAACAATAATTTTCTTCACATAAAAAATATGACTACCTCATATGAGAAATCAGGTCATTGTATACAAAATTTTGATAATCATCATAAGAAACGTCTTTATAAATGATAAGTTAAAACGAGTAAAGTAACTAAAATAAACTAAGTTAACTTTGAGAAACATTCTTGCCCTTGGTGGGAATTTTAGCAGCTTTTGTCATTTTCTTTGGGATGGTAGTAGGTATGGGAGCCTTTGGAGTCACCACGTTCCTTTTCCTTGGATTAGGAAAGAAGACTACGACTTGAATATCTGAATATTCAATATGCTCAATAGTGGAATGCATAGGTGGAATTGGAGTTGAGGCAAGAATAGTAGGTCATTCAAATCCCTTTCTAAACTTAATGTATTTTTCCTAATCAAGATTTGGTACCCACATAATGTTTTTTAGCTTCGTCTAGATAATGATGAGTTTTGGTATAATTTGGTGCATGTTAGTTGGAAATTGTTGTATCATCTTATCCAGGAGTGTCAGGCTAGTAAATTCCCCGAGGAAAGAATCAACTATCACCTCACTAGAGATAGCTCCTTCCTCATTGCATGAGAAAGATTTAAAGTTCTACTTTACCTTCTCTAATGATTCCTAGATCCCTTGTTCTGAAATCGCCCAGTCTGTATCAGTCCGAAGTGAAGGTATACCAAATCTTTTTATATAGCTCCATTCCAAAACAAAGTAGTTTTAATTCACAATGCACTTGTAATTATAGCAAACCATAATACATATTAAATCAATAAATTTATATCTCAAATAAAACTAAACATAATATATATTAGACAAACATATAAATCAAAAACATAAGATATATTAAATCAATATATAAATCTAAACATAATATATATTAAATCAAAATATACATTTATATCATAATATAACAAATATATACATATCTTAACACAGTAACATCAATCAATATATATATATATATATATATAAGTATAAAAAGAAATAAACATAATACACAGTAAATCAATATATATATATATATATATATATATATATATATATATATATATATATATATATATATATATATATATATCATAATATAATAAAACAAACTATAATATATATAAAAATCAATATATATTAAATCGAATTATAACATATATTAAATCAGTAATATAATAAATCAACATATACATATCTTAATACATTAATCCATCAATATACATAACATTTATATACAAAAGGAACTAAGTCTATTCATAACTAAAAAACATGATTAGGTTAAACATATTTAAACACAATTCAAATAAATAAAATGATAAATGAAAATATTAGTAAACTCTAAATCTAATTAATAAACCTTTTATCTGGATCTTGTCGGTCATGCACTATCCCTCATCTTCACCTATTTATTCACCATCACCCATCTCTGACTTCTTCAATAATTATCATCCTGATGATGAACCACAGAGGCTGGTTCGAAACGTCGATGTACTAAAAACAACAGATGCGATGAATCCGAAAGATACAACCACACAAAATACAAATCGTAGAAGTCTCAAATCCATAATTCCCATAGTTTTAGAGATCTGATAATTGGATTCTTGAATCAGCCATTTTCTTTCTTTGATAATTATAAGGGCCATGATACAATCATCTATATTAGAGAAACCAAGTGGTTTAACTTCTGGATCTGCTAGAGAGTTGAAATGATCTATGATTGAATCAACATCCCTTAGTCTCTCTTAAATTTTGGAATTGATTTTCCTAATGTCTATATTTAAATTAAAAATGATTGTTTTTTCACATTCTGCTAAAACATTAACATATGGCTTTATTTGAGATATTTTTTTCATCAATAATGTTCAAGAGTATGTATTTAGCCTCAATTAATGTTCCTCTCCCAATGTAGCCTATGTTAAACACTGTTGAAGGGATCAAATTTATTGTTCTTTATTCACTGAGATAGCCTTCATCACCTCAAAAAGTTTGTATTTTTGTTCCATTTTATTGTTCCAACCCCTCTCTAATGTTTCCCTTTCCAACTTATTTTCATTTAATTATTTGTCTAGTTCACCCACCTTGGCTTCAAATAGTTTCAATTTATCAGGATCCACCTTTCCAAATGAATTTGCCTTCAAAGCTTCATCAAGAGTCTTCTTATACTTTTCTACTTCTTTTTATTATCCCTTCTCTTTATCCTCTGCTTTGTTAACTAATGTATCGATTTCATCCTTTATTGTCTTCCATTGTTTTTCTTTCATATTGAATGATTTTCCATTTCTTATAATATTTTTTCTTGTACTTATTTATGTTGGTATGCTTATACCAAGTTGGTCTAATTGAAATATGGGTTCTTCTGGCTCAACTTTAGATTCTTGATTTCTTTATCTTTATCCTCCAAGATTTACTGAACCATTCTTTAGCATACCTAATTGTTTGATTACTCTATCTTCAAGTTCCTTTATTTGGTTAACTCTAGTCTTGAGTACCACCTTGGCATGGTTAAGTTGTGCCTGGACCTTGTTGATAATGGTTTGATACTTTTTGTTGTTAGCTGTGGACTCCAATAGTCTTATGGCTAATACCTCGTCCGTCTTCCTATGCCAATTGACTATATCAGTAGCATTGATTCTGGCCAAATCAATATTGATGGAAGTAGCTTTGGATCCAAGCAACTGTGCACTTGTATCTGTTGGTGGCTGTAGGATAGTTAAATTAAACACGTTGGTATCAAACTCAGTGTTTGATAAGAACCTTGGCTTTGAATAAGAAGTCATTTCCTTCATTGTGGGATTATCCATGGCTTCAATTCCTCTAGAGACTAACATTAACTCGATGTTTCCATCCTTTATAAGTTTTTTAGTGTTTGTACTATTACCAACTGATATATCCCGTACCCTAGAATCCTTTGGTTTGGTTTGTTCTAATGTATTCTCCAACTCTTTAATTAATTCATCATTGGCTCTTTGGAACATGGTGGCTTCTTTATCATCTTCATTGTTGTCCTTTGGGATTTTCTTTGATAATTGCAGTTTATTTGAGCTATTCCCCCTACCTTCCTCTTAAGAGGATTATCCTAGGGTTGATCAATTAAAATATTTGTTTCCGCTTGAACCATCTATCCTTCCTCATGAACAAATGAAAGTGAAACTTATTTCATAGGAACCCCTTTGATAGAGGTTGGCTTAGTCATGGTTGCTTGAGGTAATTTCATTTTAGCTAGTTTCATATCATTTTCAGGAGGGCAATCAGTGTTAGCTAATCTTTCAAGCTCAAGCTTTGGATCATGAACATTTGCTGGTAGACCAACTAAATATCTTGCATTTGATATGAATTGTAAAGGAGAAAGACACCAAGATATATCTTTATCAAGACACAAAGCAAACAATTGGGCAAAAATAAACTGAGGCAAATGACATGGATTTCCTTCAAAGCCATAGGCTTAAATGATAGAGTAATCGGGTAAAAGGAACCACTATCTAATACTATTCTCCTTTGTTAAATATAAAATTCTTCTAGATTCTTTTGATATCCTATCAAGGTCCCTTTGCAACATTTTGACCTATAAGTAAAAGGAGAACCTGTTTATATATTTTTTATAACTTCCAAGGATCCTTCTCATATATAATATCTATGACCAACAATCTATTTCCCTTTCTTTCCCAGCCTCATCTTTATTTGTTTCTATCAATATAGTACTAATGAATTACTCTAGGTAATTAAACAAAACTAAGTGGAACAAATACATACAATCCCTAAAATTTGATAACGCTCAGCAATAGTCAAGTCCACATAGATGTTTCTAGCCAGGTAGCCTTGAAAATCTATAGTAATTTCATTAGGGTTCTTTAGTATCTCCCTCATAAAGATAAGCATTGACTCATCCACTTTAGAATCATCAGAATACCCCTGAATAAATGCTAGAAGGGAGGTCATTGTTTGATATAAGGGCTTGAGGGAACTGGTGGATATAGGTAAGGAAAATTTAGAGATGTCATTATGTTTTTAAGTTTTCTATGTAAAAACTTTAATTTCTCTTTGTCATCCCATACAAGGAATAACTCGGTTAACTCCTTATATGACAAAAGTTTACCAAATGTGGGTAAATTCAACATTTTCTGTAAGTGTTCCTAAGAAACCTGAAGGAAAACCTGACCATTCCCCATGCATGTGATGTCTCTTGTATCATGATTTTTTTGTTTTCTAAGTAAAACTGATCTATTTATAAAGACAATATGTACATAGAGGCACCGACCTCAGCGGCTTTGGGTCAGTTGTGTGATCAAACTGAGCATCCAACTTTGAAATCATGACTGCTCCAGATGGGGAAACCAGTCCATGTACAAAAATTAGGACAGTTCGAGTTACCCTTGCAGGGGCTATAGTTCCATAATTAAAAAAATCTTACCAAAAAACTATAAATTCCAAAACTTAGCTCAGAAATTCCACTGTATATCGAAAATTGGGAACAAAATTCAAAAAAAAAAAATTGTTGCCCAAGCTTGAGACGGAACCAGAAAATGAGCAAACATGACACAAAAATTGAAATGATATGTAACAAAACTAATCAGGGACGAATTCAAGGCTTGCCATGTAACCTGGCCATCATCTACAAAGTGTCTTCTGTTGGCTCTTCCTCTACTACTAGACACCATCTGTAGTCCTCAGAACCAGCATGAGTGGCTGCAGTGCTACCTATGCCCACCGGCGTTGCAGATGTGTCACCTTGTTGACTTCCCGAGGCTCCTGTGTTGCAACTTTTGCTATTTGCAACTGATTGACTGGCCGTAACCGCTTTTCCATGCAGGGCAGCTTTGCCATTGTCATGCTGCTGATTACCAGGGATGCTAATACCACGGTTGCTTGGAGCTCTGTTCTGCGCATACTTGAATTTAGGTGGAGGTGCCTGTGGCTCAATCTCTTCCGAGAAAGAAATGGTCACCATGGCGGTAATTACAGGTCGGGTTAAAGCACTGCAGAACTGGAATTGAGAGACATGGGGAGCTGAATGCGAAGGAAGGGGTAAATCTATTGAGTGGGTTGCAACATCCCTTCTTCCTGTGCCTAGATGCTTGGTGTGTCCTCTTCCACTTCATGTGTAAGGACCTGCAGTCCTTGCACGCGCTCCCGGCATGAAGTGCGATGAAAAATGAAGAAAGGAACGAGCTTGACTTGGCGTGCGAAGGCGTTATGTAATAATGTGAGCACATAGAAGAGTTGAGCGATGGATTTATATGTGTGGGGGCTTGGTTGATCACCCACGAGGCTGACCAACAAACGTAGCAAGGCCAACCTTGCTTGTGGGCGTTTGATGAAGGCTGACATGAAGTTTAGAAGTATTTGCGATGAAGTTGAGGGCGTGGGCAGGTTGGCTGGGTAGCTATGACCTCGCCCTGCCACTCATACATATTGGAGATGTGATGGAGTCATTTGCATCATCATTTGATCTTCACTCATCCAACAAAGGAGAAGTGCGTGGAATAAGAGTTAGCCGCAGCAAATAAAGGGAAGTTGCAGCACGGTGATGCGCCCAACCTTGGGTGAGGCTACACGAGGAAAACACATTGTCTTGGTTTGGGTGAGGGCACGGGTAGAGGAGCGCCCGTCGGTCGAAGAGTAGGGCGTGCACGGGTGTGGGAACCTGGTTGTGACAGAGCATCCAATGGTTGAATAAAGGCATGGGTGCCCGGTTTGTGCAATGACTTGGCACGGGTTCTTGGGTAGCTTGGGTGAGTCCCTGCCCGTCGTGTAAGGGTAAACGGTGGAGACTTGGTGGAGTCGCCCGCCGGTGTAAAGTGTTGAGATTGTGAACAGAGGTGTGACTCGTGCGGAGGCGCCTGTGTGTGGCGACTTGGTTACGACGAGGCGCGCCCAAGTTGGGCAAACAACACGATCGTGCGATGAGGTGAACGAAGGGTTGGTGAGTCGTGCAGCGACTGTGCGGAGGTGCTGACGAGCTGGGCAACCAAGTTTGCGGAAGTTGAAAATTGGCTAAGTGTAAATTTGGGGTTTCCCAAGATTTCACTTGTACTTGTAAAAGAAGATTGTATAATATATTGATTCGGGCAGACTCATATTGCAGGGAGTTGCCCCTCCCTTTATACTGTTGTGCATTTCTCTTGTATAATGCTGTTTATGTGAATGTTATGGGCTTTCACTT
This sequence comes from Pinus tabuliformis, assembly GCA_031772625.1. NCBI lineage: Eukaryota > Viridiplantae > Streptophyta > Pinopsida > Pinales > Pinaceae > Pinus > Pinus tabuliformis. Next base: position 472,732,299 of record CM062819.1, read on the forward strand.
GTATAAAGGAACACATTAATAATACTTGGTTGTGAAAAACAAACTAAGTAGACTAATGGTTAGGCGTAGTCCATGAACATAAGTATTGGTGAAAAGAAAGTGTTCGGTGGTGCCACACCTCGCCAAGAGCGGTTGATTAAATAATTTATTTTAAAAAATAAACTATAGACTTATTTTAGCCTGCTTTGATGAGGATTCAATTAAAGGAAATCCATAGTGAATATTTTTTAGTCAAAAAGAACAATGCCTTTCATTATAAAATAAAAGAGGTTACATTTATCCTAGTTCAAATGACTTAGAAACGATTATGCAATGAGAAGGGTTAGGTCAACCAAATAATGATTTTGGATGGGAGACTTCCATCCTTTGCCTGTGTGGCCACCATATTATGTCCAAAATTGGTAAGTAAAAAAAGCTTGCAGACTAAGGAGAGGCTAGGAGCAACCTCCGAAATAATCCATGAGAAACTCTGTCATGTACACCAACACAAAAAATCCCAGATAGTGACCCAATGGATCCTTCACGAAATGTCAAAGGAGCCAAACCTAATCACCCTACCCTGCAAGAAGCTTTCGAAAAATATTCGACCAAATGTGGTAGAGACTCCACGTTTGGAAAACAGGTCAACCTAAGTGTTCTATTCCCGGAAAATGTGATCAAAGGTGTGTTGGATACGTAATTATCTCACCACCGACTTCATCACCACCACACCGCCTCCACTCATCAAAGTTCAAAGTTCGAAGGGCTAACATCGTTTGGCCTCATCAATACTCGAAGAGGCAAATTTAATTTATGTAACCCACTCAGATTTGTATAAATATAGATGCTCAGTGAGAGTTGGATATCCCACTTTCTGTTTAATTTAACAACTGTAGTTGCGTTTTGGTCTTGTATTGTTTTCCTTCAAGTGGTATCAAAGATAATGTTTCTGGAGTTCTACAAATTACAAGATCAGCTAGTAGACATATTTAGAAAACCCTCAACAATTTTTTTTTGTGAGATAATTAAGGGAGAGAATGTTGGATACTTAATTATCTCACCACTGACTTCATCACCACCACATCACCTGAGTGTTCACCGCCTCCGCGGTCACTGCATCAACGCACCAAAGTTTAAAGGGCCAACATCGTCTGGCCTCATCAATACTCGAAGAGGCAAATTTAATTTATGTAATTGACTCAGATTTGTATAAATATAGATGCTTAGCCAAAGTTGGAGATCCCACTCTCTGTTTAAGATTTCTTTGTTTAATTTAACAGTGTCAATTACGTTTTGGTCTGTACTGTTTCCTTTCAAGGTGATAGAAGTAATACAGTCCTTCAGGGAAGAGATCTGCTCCATCCCGTGGACTAAGGAGGGCACAGAAAGGGAAATATGCCCCATGCCCCAACCAATAACCACTTTTGAGTCACCAACGATGTGAATCTTGTCCAATGCAAGCCAGTAGGAGCGTACAACTCCCCAAAGGGCCAAGACCTTCGCTCTCATATTAGATCATTTGCCCCTAGAACAATAGAAATAATAGGCTAGAGATGGGTTGAGGAGAATGATTGCACCACATCCACATCTACATCTAGCATCCACTGAAGCCCCATAAAAAAACGAATGGGGTTATTTTTTGGTCGACATAAATATTTGATATGAGGTTAAAACAAGAGTTATTTGGTGGGAATGTGAGGATATTCAAGCTCTTTGAGACACCAATCCCATCAATTGCTAGGAGCCTTATAGGGCCCAATTTCCATGAAGTAAGTCGCTATGTTGGGATATGGAAATCATATCGAATCTACATGAGAATATTTGGTTGATGTCAATATTTAGAAAGATGCATTAATTTTACAGTGATATTTCTCTTATTTATAAGATGTAGATACCGACCTAAATATAATTTAGAAAAAAAAAACCACTGTAACATATCTTTCCAAGTGAAATTGTCATATTCTGTACCTTGAAAGAGGAACATGTCGAACATGTGGGCCATTATCGGAGTGGGATGTAATAAAGAGATTGTCTTTATTCAAATTTCAAATCAATATAGTGATGCCTCTCCTCGAATGAACAAAGAACATTAGTTTAAGGCTTCACAGGGGATTTATTTATTTATTTCTTCTAATTCATAATGTCGAAGGTTGATCAGTACATAATTCAGTCTAGAGCATTTATAGCTTTAAAGGCTCAACATCGCGTAACATATGTCATATTAATACTCCCGCTTTCAAGAATAATGGTCTTCAAGTTCATGTTGTAGAGATTTTCATTGATGTATATTGAGGTTTGATGAGGATTATACACTCATATCAATCTCTTCATTCACCAACTTGCCGTTGGACATTGGGATCAGTAGGTAAATTTATGATTTCTTCCAGTGTCAGTGTTTTATTAACTCTCACCAGATTCTTTTTATCGGTGTTGAATCGATAGGTCGCTAGTATTGACAAGATAAAGCTGCTATGCAGCTAGTGCCCGCCGAAGAAAATAAAACATATGGAGTGTTATGTTAAGCAAGTTAGGAATGTTGGTGTTGAGTCGATAGGTTGGTAGTATAAACAAGATAGCGGAAGAAAATAAAACATATGGAGTATTTGTGTTAAGTAGGTTAGGATACTTAGATACTTCTATTGATGTAGAGGGATACTTGGGCTATTCAAATTTTTGTTGATGGTGGTTCTTAAAATTGGCACAAACGAAATCATTCTTTGGTTATACACTAAGCTTGGGAAAGCAACTTTTTGTTAAACTGTTTTTCGAAGAGTTACTGCAAAATGCCGTTCATCAGTAATTATTGTCTCCATGAAAATCCATTCATATGATTATCTCCTTGAAATTTTAAATCTAACTTTTTCCTTTTCATTATTACCAGTGGTATTATACACTTTGTAATTTTCTTGTTACTGATCTGAAATTTTAAATCTAACTTTTGCCTTTTCCTTTTTTACCAGTGGTATCAAATTGTAAATGGGTATGAAACACTTTGTCATTTTCTTGTTACTGTTCTAGGTCTTCAAACCAACTAGGAATCTGTATTTAACATTGGGAAATACTTATATCCTTTAAATGCTAATGAACACGATGATCATTGGAAATATGTGGCCACACAATACAGAATATAACATGTAAGAAAGATATATATGATAAGCTGCAACAATAAAATTGGAAATATCGTCCACTCATATATATCATATGGCATATAATACAGAATATAACAGGTGAGAAAGATATATATGATAAATTGGAAATATCATCCACACATATATACCATATAACTGTACATTGGATTCTACACAGTTGATACCTGATTTTTCTATACATTAATATCTGACAATTTATGAATATCGTTGTACAAGTTATATCTTTTCAGATTGATCTCCGCAAGGTCAATTTTCCCAGGGAAAAAGTTAAATAATTGCAAGTTTCATTGAATGAATATTTCTATGATTTTAATTGATTTGAAATATATTTTTTGGATCATTATATAGAAATTATAATTTCCAAAGTTTCTAACCATCTAGTATGGTTCATGTTGAAAACAAGTGTGATGCAAGGTTGGAATTTGGATCTCTTTACTTGTAATACATTTTTTTGGTGTTTTGGGTCCTTATGCTTCCCTTCAAGAAACATTATGTTTGAAATTTTTCCCTTCAAAGATGATGTTTTCATAACAAATTAACCCTTCACCAATAAATGCTTGATTAAAAAATTACACTTCAATGACATAGTTATATTAAAAATTTTCAAAAAGGAAAAAAAAATGTTCATAATACACAAATGGCTTATTAAATCTTGAATTTTAGTTTGAAATTGCATGGAACACTCACAGTAAAATCTTTGGAACCTAGAATTAAATTTCAATGACTAGACACACCATAGCATTTGTATATATAAGATATGACTAAGGAAACTTTATGAGACATATAAGATGACCAACGTAGTAAAACTATTGAATGTTATCACTAAAAACTTAAAAGTATATTAATTACTATGGTTGATGTTATGATTTACATAATCTCTCTTCCAACATACCGATGGGTTTCCCATAGAAGAATAAATCTACAATAATCCAAGACAATCTAGAACTATCATCTAATAATTGATTAATCAACCCTTTTTCCCTAACATTTGAAGGCTTTATATATATTTTTTACTCATCTACATCTTTAACCATATCAAAGCCCTAACTTAAACAATGTATATGGCAACATAATTACAATACATAATGCATAAAATGAAATAAAATAAAACAAAATAACTATGTAAGGAGAAAAAAAACACGGAGTCATGAAATCAAATAAAACAAAATAACTATGTAAGGAGAAAAAAAACATGGAGTTCATTCATGTTTCTTTAGTGTGTAATTGAATTGACTAATCCTTTTTTTTTTCTATATGGCAACAATATAATCATTTAATATTGATCAACCACCTTATTTTTCAGGTAGAACAAGGATACAACATTGCAAAATTATAATAGTAATTAAAAAATTAAATTTAAATATATTATAATAGATTATATTTAATAAACATAGTAAATGTTATGACATATTTTTAGGTATATTTTTTAATTTAATTTTCTCTAAAATATAGTTAAAATGTATTACAATTATAAAAATAATTGATAAATTGATAAATTCAAATATTCCAAAATTTTTCAAAACTTTATATATATAAACAAACTCAACAAAAACACAATATAAAACACTTATAATATACAAATTTAAAATTAATATATTATATCAATATTATTAATAAGATCCCTCCCTCTCATAATTAAGTTTTTAAACTAAACTAAATTTATACAATAAATTATGAGAAATTTAAAGAAAACATTTTTCCCATCCAAAAAAATCACTTATAACTCCTAATTACTACTTGTCAACTACTGAGCATAGATTAGGTAGTTAATATTATTAATGGTATACGTAACGTGTCTCACACTCATTCTCAATTAAATTCCTAACTCTAGGTGCTATCAACCTAAAAATGCATGCGGAATTTCAACTCGTCTTTTTCCTATCTTTTCAATGACGAAGTATCTTGTGTGGGCAAATTTGCCGTAGGTAAACGACGCCTTTGAATTTTCCTTTCACTATTATTGAAATTTATGGCTGGCTGACGTAAATATCTCTCAAAGCTCCCTGCATATTATTTGAGTAGAATGCCATGGCTGCGAAACGAAACTTAAATTAATTCATCAACGCCTTCTTCGAATATGGCTCGGAGACTGTGCTTTACCAGCAGGCAATCTTGGTTGTTGTCCGGACTCCTCAGACTTTCGTAACCTATACATGCCACCTACTTAACATCTCTTCTAAATATAATAAAACTGTAAATAAAATCTGTATTTAAGAAAAGGAACAATGAGAGAAACAAAAAATTAATTGGAAGAAAAGATTGGACATCTGAGTACTTTAAATTGGTTGGATTTGATTGTAAATACAATAAGAAGTTGTTTTAGTGCGATTTTTTAGATTTTCTGGTGCCGGAATCCAGCAGAAAAATTTGAGGTGAAATCTTGATTTGTGTTATTTAAAATGGTTCTTTCAGTGTATATATGGATCCAACACCCTGAAAAACCCCTGGGGCATTTCAATTGTGCAGGTATTATCCATCAAGCTTGTGATTTCAATAAATTCCCACAGGATTTTAGAAAAATTAAACCGGAAAAACTCAACGGAAAAGCTTCCAAAAAATCACACTAAAGACAACTCCATACAATAATAGTACCCCTTGTATTACAATAGTTTTCCCAATTGTTTCGCACTGCCCTATCACAACTAATACTGTTTTAGATGAGTTTTCTATGAGAATACACTTACAAATAGTGATTTCATATGCACAATATTCATGCAGTGAATAAATATGAGCAAAACTCTGTAACATTCAATTTGCTACTAGCTACTAAGCTAGTATGTGCCAATGCATCAGTGCGCAAGTCGCTTCCTAGTGGGTGAAAGGAGAGTTGACATAACTTACTAATGTTGTTTTGTTGTAATCACAAATAGAGATTTTGTTGTTACATATTAGTGTTGTTGTTTTGTTGTAGTCACCAATAAAGTTTTTTCAGTGGATTAAAATAAGGCTTTGGGTTGAATTTTTTATAATTAAGCTATAGATGCCAAATGATATAGCCACTAATTCATTGCCATGCCAATTTGTGCGCTGCACAAAGGTTGTATAGCCATTGAAAACAATATAATTTCTGTCATCACCCATCGAACAAGCCATATCAAATTCCATCCCTATAGTTCATACCTAACTTGGATCCATATGGTTTTAACTCTTACAAGGCCTGCAACTTGGAAAGAGACTATTTGATACTCTAAAAATAGATCTAATACATTAGAGACTAAAAAATGCAAGATGATTCCTACTGTGAGAGAATTTAATTCGAGATCTATTCATATATTTAATTTCCAAATACACATGTTCAAATCAGCTAATAAAATTAGCAGATATTGCATAGAGTAAGTGAAAACCTAAGGGGCTGCTAAGCTGTATTTGAGGTTGAGTACTTATAAGGTGTTGTGGATGCAATTCTTATGGTTATTCTCTCCAATGTTCCATGACCTAAAGGGGGAGCACCCTTCACATTCATTGTTGGGAATTAGCAAGTGGTTAGAAGCATTTGATAAACCGGTAGTTTGCTAGCGATAAATTGATGGTCAGAGGGTGGTGAATCTTGATGCAGGAGTGTGCGGCTTGAAGACAAAAGGCTTCATTTTATTCCAAAAATCCAAAAAAAGTTTACAAGCAAAGTAGTGGGATCCTTTAGCTGTCACTTTACAAAGCTTTCTAAATAGATTTGAGCTAGAATTTAGGGATTTGTAATCAATTTAAGTATTTAGGCTTAGTTGATATTCTCGAGGAGAATATTATGCAGATTAGGTATTTTTCTAGGATTAGGCAGAATCGAACCATTGATTGAGGATCCAATTATTGAATGTAAGGTATTTATGTAAATTTTGAATTCATGTAAAGGGATTTTGGCTAGATTTGGAAAAAGAGAACTTGATTGTAAAATTCAGATATCCTTGTATCTTTGTGTATCTGTGCATAATTGGTCAATCCTAGAGGTCTTAAATTCCTTCGAAATATCTCTATGTTCTATTGATTCCAATTTGGCCCTTTAGAGTTAGATTCATATAATATTGGGCTATCGCATTTAAAGTCCTCATTTTCCTGTGTATCAGAAGAGCCACAAAATGTTTTAAAAAATATAACTTAGAACCAACCTAAACGTAGTGAAAGCGCAAAAACTTGGCGGAGCGGAGAATACCTCGACAAAAGTTGTGAGAAACCCAGAAGAGAACGAGAACCGTCCTATCAACAAATAAATAGATCTAACGGTTATCGCATTCAAACAAGCGCAGCCATTAACAGAGGAGTAAAGTGGTCTTTGTAGGGGAAAACTGTTTTCGCATGGACTTAAAGTGGTAAGTGGTATTTTGTTGTAGTCGCACGATTCCATTGAGTAGTTGATACGTAGCACGAAGAAAATGCTTTTTCACGTGCTCTCGGTGTGTTAAACATCTACAAGAATTCCACACGATATTACGCATCAACCGTTGGATAAAGTGGGCTTGACCAATGGTGGGAGTTCACCTGGCTAGTTTGGGAGCGGGGAAAGCGTTAATCGCCGGATTGGAGATTGAGATCGACGACGGAGAATTAACGCGATAAAGTGTTGTGAAAAGGTGGATGCGAGAAGTTTATGAACGACTGTGTTATTTCCTTTTGGTTTCATGGTTGTTTGGGTTTTGGCCATATTCCGGGTAAGTTAAACAATTCCGCTGTTTTTAGCTAAAACACTAAGTTTTGTGGCGGATGACTGATTTTCCAGAGGAAATTGGAGAAGAAGTTCCACCTTAACTTGAACAAATAGTTTCTGGTTTTGAGCGCTTATCATTAACACCTGCACTTGGACCACCATTAGTGGTATCAGAGCAACCTACTGACATTGAGCAAGATCTCAAAGATCAGAGAAAGAAGTCCAATATGGCTTACAAATTTGGAGGAATACGTGGTAGAAGAGGAAGACCAGTTGCAAATGATGAAGTGTTAGAAGCTATGGAACAGATGCAAGCGAGATTAGAAGAAGTGGAGATGGGACATCAAAGAGACGCTGATGTCAGTGAGCCTAAAGCTGAAGCTGCAGAAGAAGAGGAACCTGCAGAACCTACTCTTGAAATGAGATTCTTTAGATCAGTGTTGAGATCCACATCTAAACCCAGACTTGAGGTTTAAACCCTGAGGAGTTGATAGACTGGATTAATGATATGGATAAATTCTTTGATTATGAAGAAACAGAAGAAGGAAAGAAAGTGAAGTTTGCTATTACAAAATTGAAAGGACATGCAACACTTTGGTGGGATGGAGTGCACACAGAAAGGAGAATTGGTAAGCAGCCAATTAAAAAGTGGAACAGGATGGTGGAAAAGTTGAGAGGTAATTTTTTGCTTAGTGATTATCAACAGACATTATTTAGACAGATGCAGAATCTTAGACAGAGTTCTATGACAATGAAAGAATACACAGAGAAATTCTACAAAGTGAGCATAAGAGCTGGACAAATTCAAGATATAGATGAGAAGGTTGCAAGATATGTGAATGGAATTAGAATGGATATCCAAGATTAGATAATTGTATTGTCTCCTAAAACATTAGAAGAGGCCTATTAGATGGTCTTGAAGGCTGAAGAAAAACTCTTGAGGAAGCAATCTTCCAGGAATAGAGGTACTTTCTGAGGAAGGGGAAGTCAAGGTGGTAGAGGAAGATCTACAACACCTAGAGATGGAGCTAGTAGCAACTCAAGTCAACATACACACACAGGTGGTGATGCAAATGGCAGAGGGAGTTTTTCCAGGGGAAGAGGAGGTAGAGGCAAAGGAAGAGAAGTTAGATGTTACAAGTGTAACAAGTTGGGACATAGAGCCTATGAGTGCCTAGAAAACATAGGAACAAATCAGAGAAATGCAATCGTTGCTAAGACTGAAGATGAAGCACCAAAGGTGACAGAAGAAGAGAATGTACCAGAGAAAGGGGAATCTTTGGTAGTCAACAAAGTTTTGTTAAAGGAAATAAAGGAAGTTTTGAACAAGCACAAAGAAAGAATTTGTTCAAGACTGTGTGCAAGGTTTAAGGGAAATGCTGTCAAATGGTAATTGATAGTGGTAGTACTGATAATCTGGTCTCTACATAAGTGGTGGAGAAATTGAAACTGAAGACAAAGAAACATCCAACACCTTATAGGGTGTCACGACTTCAAAAAAGAAATAAGTTGTTAGTGAAGGAACAATGTGAAGTGGAGTTGCAGTTAGGAAAATACAAAGACAAAATACTGTGTGATGTGATGCCTATGAATGTGTGTCACATATTGCTGGGAAGACCTTGGCAGTATGAAAGAGGAGCTATGCATGATGGGAAAAGGAACACATACAAATTTAGTAAGGTTGGTGTCAATCATACATTGCTGCCTATGGAAGAAGAGGATACATCATCAAAGAAGTCTAATCCAAAGACCCTATTGTTAAGAGGAAAGGAATACCTACGACAGATTGAAGAGGACAAGGTAAATTTTGCATTGATTTGCAAACCCAAGGTAATAATTACTTCCACTAAGATTTCTGATTTTCCAATTGAAAGTCAGGAAATGCTGGACAATTATTGTGATATCATTGTAGATTATTTGCCTGATGAGTTACCACCCATTAGGAAAATCAATCATCATATAGATTTGATTCCAAGGGAAAATCTGCCAAATAAAGCAGCTTACAAGACGACTCCCACAGAGAATGAAGAAATCAAGAAACACGTTTAGGAAATGTTAGATAAAGGATTTATTAGAGAGAGATTGAGTCCTTGTGTAATGCCAACAATGTTAAGTCCAAAGAAGGATGGAGGCTGGAGAATGTGCACTGATTCAAGAGAAATCAACAAGATAACAATCAGGTACAGATTTCCTTACCTAGAATTGAAGATTTGATGGATTGTTTGAGTGGAGTAAGATATTTTACAAAGCTGTATTTAAAGAGTGGTTATCATCAAATAAGAATTAGAGAAGGGGATGAGTGGAAAACTGCTTTTAAGACAAATGAAGGATTATATGAATGTATGGTAACGCCTTTTGGGTTATCAAATGCTCCTAGTACATTTATGAGACTCATGAATGAAGTTCTAAAGGAAATTATTGGTAAATTTGTATAGTATATTTGGATGATATATTAGTTTATAGCAAATACAGAGAGGAACATGTGAGACGTCTGAATTATGTCTTACAAAGGCTACAACAATAAAAATTACTATTAAATTTAAAGAAATGTTCATTCATGAAGGAGGAGTTGGTGTGTTTGGGCTTTGTTGTTTCTGCTAAGGGGTTAAAGATGGATCCAGAGAAGATTAAGGCAATCATGGAGTGGCCTTCACCAAAAAGTGTTTTTGAGGTAAGGAGTTTTCATGGTCTTGCTAGCTTTTATAGGAAATTCATAAGGAATTTTAGTAAGATCAATGCTTCTATTATTGACACAATAAAGAAGGATAAACAACCATTTAAATGGACTGTTGAGGTAGAGAAGAACTTCCAGCTGTTGAAAAGAAAGATTACTAAGAAACCAATTTTGATTTTGCCTGATTTTACTAAACCTTTTCAAGTGAAATGTGATGCCAGTAGAGAAGCCATTGGAGCTGTTTTAAGTTAGGAGGACATACCTGTAGCTTATTTAAGTGAAAAACTGAATGAATCAAAGAAGAAGTATTCTTCTTATGATAAGGAGTTTTATGCAGTTGTGCAGTCATTGAAGAAGTGGAGACATTACTTGATGTCTAAGGAGTTCATACTTTATTCAGACAACCATGCATTACAGTATATTATGCAACAACCAAAGCTTAGTCAGAAGCATGCAAAATGGGTAGAATATATTCAAGGTTTTAATTTTGTATTAAAACATATAACGGGACAATCAAACAAGGTAGCAGATGCCTTAAGTAGGAAAAGCATATTAGTTCAGGAAAGTCAAATTCAAGTGTTGGGTTTTGTTTTTCTTAAAGAATTATATGAGAAAAATTTAGATTTTAAAGAGGCATTTGAAGCTTGTAAAAATCCTATTTTGTTAGACAAAAGTAAGTGGTTGGATTTTTTCTTGCAAGAAGGGTTGTTGTTTAAAAGAAATCAACTGTGCATACCAAATTGTTCTATGAGGGAGAATTTAATTATGGGGAAACATAGTGGTGTACGTGGAGGAAGTTTTGGTGTAGACAAGACTTATGAGCAGTTGAACAGGTTTTATTTCTGGCCGAAGATGAGGTCTGAAGTGGAGAAGTATGTGAAGAATTGTAAAATATGTCAGTATGCAAAGGGAAGGAGCCAAAACACAGGTTTGTATGTTACATTACCTATTCCAGATAGACCTTGGGATATGGTAAGTATGGATTTTGTTTTGGGTTTACCAAAAATTCAAAGAGGACATGATTCAATTTATGTTGTAGTTGACAGATTTTCTAAAATGGCACATTTTATTCCTTGTTACAAAACTAGTGATGCTACTCATGTTGCTAATATGTTTTTTAAGGAGATTGTAAGGTTGCATGGGTTACCTAAGAGCATTGTTTCAGACAGAGACTCTAGATTTGTTGGTCATTTCTAGAGGACCTTGTGGAAGAAACTTGGTACTAAACTGAGTTTCAGTTCAGCTTATCATCCTTAGACTGATGGACAAACTGAAGTTGTAAACAAAAGCTTGGATAATCTTTCGAGAAGTCTTACAGGTGAACATCCAAAGCAGTGGGATCAAGTTTTGGCACAGGCAGCGTATGCTTATAATGATTCTCCTAACAGGAGTACAGGGCAGAGTCCATTCCATATAGTTTATGAAATGCACCCAAGAGGAGTGTCTGAACTAAGAGACTTGGGAAAAACTAAAATGAGGAGTGCTAAAGGAGAAGATTTTGCTTCAAATATTCAAGTAATACATGAACAGGTAAAGTAACAGTTACAGGACATTAACATAAAGGATAAGGGTAGAGCAAACTTGAAGAAAAGGGAAGTTAATTTTGAAGTTGGAGACTTGGTTTTAGCTCATCTAAGGAAGGAAAGATTTCCAAGAAGAGAGTATAACAAGTTGAAATTCAAGAAAATTGGACCATGTAGAGTTTTGAGAAAATTTTCTGCAAATGCATATGAAATTGAATTACCCCCTTATATTGGAATATCTCGAATATTCAATGTTGCTAATTTGTACAGGTATGAAGATAGTAATGACGATGATATAGCATAGGATAAAGAAGAACCAGAGATTGACTGGGTAAAACAGTTACCTACAGCACAGACATTGCAGCCAGAACAGATCTTAGATAAGAGATTGCTAAAGAAGACAAGAGGGCAGGAGTATTTTCAGTATTTGGTCAAGTTGAAGGATCAACCAATTGCTGAAGCTACCTAGATGATAGAGGCCATGCTACAGAAATTGGGCAGTTCTGTAGAAGAGCTCATGGACAGGAGCCCATGAAGAATTTTGTCCTCAGGAGTCTGATGTAGGAGCATGAGGCTTGAAGACAAAAGGCTTCATTTTATTCCAAAAATCCAAAAAAAGTTTACAAGCAAAGGAGTGGGATCCTTTAGCTGTCACTTTACAAAGCTTTCTAGATAGATTTGAGCTAAATTTAGGGATTTGAGTTATTTTGTAATCAATTTAAGTATTAGGCTTAGTTGATATTCTCGAGGAGAATATTATGCAGATTAGGTATTTTTCTAGGATTAGGTAGAATTGATCCATTGATTGAGGATCTGATTGTTGAATGTAAGGTATTTATGTAAGTTTTGAATTCATGTAAAGGGATTTTGGATAGATTTGGCAAAAGAGAACTTGATTGTAAAATTTAGATATCTTTGTATCTCTTTGTATCTGTGCATAATTGGTCAATCCCAGAGGTTTTAAATTCCTTCGAAATATTTATGTGTTATGTTGATTCCAATTTGGCCCTTTAGAGTTAGATTCATATAATCTTGGGCTATCACGTTTAAAATCCTCATTTTCCTATGTATCGGAAGAGCTTGGACGTGTTTTAAAAATATAACTTAGAACCAGCCTAAACGTAGTGAAAGCGCTAAAACTTGGCGGAACGGAGAATACCTCGACAAAAGTTGTGAGAAACCCAGAAGAGAACGGGAACCGTCCGATCAACAAACCAATAGATCTAACAATTATCATGTTCAAACAAGCACATGCGTTAATAGAGGAGTAAAGTAGTCTTTGAAGGGGGAAGTTGTTTTCGCGTGGACTTAAAGTGGTAAGTGGTATTTTGTTGTAGTCACGCGATTCCATTGAGCAGCTGACATGTAGCACGGAGAAACTGCTTTTTCGCGTGCTCTCGGTGTGTTAAACATCGATAAGAATTCCACGCGATATTACGCATCAACTGTTGGATAAAGCGGGCTTGATCAACGGTGGGAGTTCACCTGGCTAGTTTGGGAGCAGGGAAAGTGTCAACCGCCAGATTGGAGATTGAGATCGATGACGGAGAATTAACGTGATAAAGTGTTGTGAAAAGGTGGATGAGAGAAGTTTATGAATGACTGTGTTATTTCCTTTTGATTCCGTGGTTGTTTGGGTTTTGGCCATATTTTGGGAAAGTTAAACAACTCCCCTGTTTTTAGCTAAAACACTAAGTTTAGTGGCGGATGACTGATTTTCCAGAGGAAATTGGAGAAGAAGTTCCACCTGAACTTGAACAAATAGTTTCTGGGTTTGAGTGCTTATCATTAACACCTGCACTTGGACAACCAAATTTGTATCAACTCTCAAAACTGTCCTATCCAGATGGCCCTAAAACCCCATATATCCATATTCATTGGTAAAATAATGTATCGAAATGCTTTTCATAATAACTAGGAATGTTATCGTAGCGTGCAAGTGTCAGATCTTCCATTGAGATTTCATCTAGTTATTGAAATTTATGAGTGTAATGAAGGTTTTAGAAAATTAGTAGCCGTCGAGAATACGTTTTCCATCATTCCAAGCCTATCGGGAAAAATAGGCATCTACAAATTCTGAACTTCAAATACATGCAAAATGCCCTATGACGGGTCATCAAATTCCATCCCTGCTATGATGAACTACATGTGATGGGTCAAATGTCTACAATTACAATTACATTCTTTTTAAAACTATAAATACCAATTGTTCTCGGAGGAAAAAGCATAGTAGTATAATGTTTTTAAATACTTCAGTTTCATGTGTATCTTATTTAGGAAAAAAATTGGTTATGCTATACACACTATGTCATTACCTTTGAATATTAAGAAAAAATATATATATATGGAGTGAAAAAGATCTTTTCTACAATAAAAATGAAAAGTTGGTATTGGAGAGAAGAGCTTAGGAGAATGTGATGCGTAGCATTAAGAAGTTTTTTCTTATATCGAGAAAACAACAAAATTTTGTGATGTGCAAAAACATTTTTTTAGTTCATGTGAAATATTGTGAATGAAAGTCTTTTTTAAGAGTTATGATGTATCACAACTAAAAGATCTTCATATGTGCAAACTCTTTCAATGTCCAAACTCTTTCCTCGCAAAACTCTAATAGAATGAGAGACATGTGGAAATGGTGACCATGATAAGCATCCAGTTTCAGATCCAAATGCTAGATACTATAGTTACTAATTTTGATTTCAAATTTGAATTTGTATCGAAACTCCAAATACTACAGGCTATAGTTACTAAGTTTGAATTTAAATTTGGATAAAAATTCCAATAGAAAATTTTTAATTTGAAAAAAATTAGATAATATACATCTTAAACATATTTTGGATAATATATATCTTAAATAATTTCTTTCATGCAACAATTATGCCTTGAGTTCATTTTCTTTCTAATTTATTTAAAAATTTAAATAACTTCTACTTTGAATAATAAATTTTTTATAAACAAAATTCTCAAAAAAATAAAATCAAACTTCTTCTCTCAAACCTATGTTCTTTCCAAAACTTAAATCTAAAATATTTCCATAATTTCAAAACTTATATAAAATCTTTCCATAATAAATAGCTGTACAATTAAAATATTCAAAACTTCCCTTTTCTTCCCAACTTTTAAACCAAAATAAAATTAGAAAAAACAAAAAAATAAATCAATTTCACAATTACTTACATTTCCTTTTGAGTCATCTGAAAAAGAATCTATGAGAAATAGAATATGATTTAGTCTTAACATCAATGCTCGTACCTTGTGACTGCCTTTAAGATTGGCATCTGACTGCCTTTAAGATTGGCATCCATCGTAGCATGCATTTCGTCGACCCACTTAATGTGCTTAACAGTCTAACCTATAGAATCTGAGTAACCCATAGGTCCATAAACATAATTTTCTTCTTTTCTTCAGCGTGAACACCATCCAAAGCTTATCTATTTATGTTTGGGTACGTACTGCCCTTAGCTATGCCAACGAAAGAACAATCCGTGTGGCTGAACTATGGGTTTTCTTTTATCCAATCCACTATGTTAACCACCTACACTGCAAACCAGATCGATTTTTGTCGAAATATTTAATATTTGAATCGTATTAGTGAACAATGTCATCTAGTAAAGTAGAGGAATTGCTTAGATGGTCAAAAGTAGTTGGAATTTGGGTAGAAAAATTTCAAGAAATCTTGCATTAGGAATGCTTAATCATGTTTTTGATGGTGGAAATAGATTCAACAAGATCAAAAACATCTAAAACACCAAAAATCTCGAAATTTGATTGCTATAACCTAGATTTACAAAAGTCCATATCAAATTATATCAAAATATTACAAAAATTTCCATAACTTTCAACGCAAAAAACAGTCTAATTAGACTATAACATCTGCTAACTATGATATAGACAAACCGCAAAATGATGAAGATAAAGCAACATATGCCATGCATTGCACCCTTAGCGTTGATGTTTGGTGAGAGTTTGACTTTTAGTTATGCTATGAAATGGGCTAATGTGATTTTATTTCTAATTGTAAATAAGTTACTATTAACGACTTACAGATTTTGGATGGCATATTTTGAGTACAAGTTACTCTGATTTTATGATATTAATGTAAATTTTTTTATCAAATAAAAATATTATTTGATCATATTAAATAATAATAATATATATATATATATATATATATATATATATATATTATGAAATAAATGTTTAATATTTTTTAATGTATGAATTGATGTTTATCGAATTTTATCATATTTTTCTTGTACCTTGTATTAAAAAAAGAAAAAAACGAAAAAGAGGTTCAACTAATTAAAAAAGAAGAAGAAAGCCAACAACCCTACTAATTGATAACAATTAATTAGGAGGAGTACTTGGTCTTTATGTCAAAAATAAAGTCCTTATTCTTGATTTTGGTTGTGCTTTCGAAGAAAAGGCCATTACACACTCCATAGATTTTCTCATAATGCGACCAAAAGGTATTTCCACAAAATGGTATTTGTTGACTTCAAACACTCGTAATATTAAAAAAGAAATGAACATAACATAACCTGCGGTACCTTTTGCATCCCATAATGAACCCTAACCATTCCTTTTAGCCAGAAGCTTCACTATCTTCTTCTAACTATTGTATGGGAAAATGTTTAAGCGTTCGAAGATTCTGACTTTGTTTAGTTTGTTATTATTAAAATCGATATATGAATTGTA
Organism: Pinus tabuliformis; assembly: GCA_031772625.1. Taxonomy (NCBI): domain Eukaryota; kingdom Viridiplantae; phylum Streptophyta; class Pinopsida; order Pinales; family Pinaceae; genus Pinus; species Pinus tabuliformis. The sequence continues at coordinate 472,748,958 of CM062819.1, forward strand.
ATTCTGATTGGTTTAATTTATTCTTCACATCATTTCTGGGCTCTTCCATTTTGGACAAAGATTGCATTGATATCAATCCCTTCATTCCACAATAATTGCAGATTCGCTATGGCAAGTGTCCGGCTCTTAGCAATAGGTAAAATTATGGTTTTATCTTATTTCATTGTCTCCTATTGAAAGTCACTGTGAATTTCTATTTTTTTCCATTATTCTCTTCTTTCAGATTTGATGATTATCTTAATAATATTAATCTCTTCATTCTGCTACAGTTGTAATTTGCACTATTGTCACTCACTGCGTTATAAGGTTATCAGATGCCCAGAGTGCAGAAAAGAAGTCAATTTCAAAGACATTTTCTAAGCCACTAAATCTCTCAACGTTGAATTTGACCCTCTCCACTGCATAGTGCTCGTGATAAGCTTTCCAACGATATATAGAAGTCCAAAGGTGGACTTCTAGATTAGAAGTTAGAGCAGTTTGAAGATGGGGGTTCTGTTTCCTTAAAATGAAAGAGAAGAGCACATTGGAGAACCGCGCACCCCCCCCCCCCCCCCCCCCCACGGTATAATATATCCCGCAATCCCACAGGTCCCACATCCCACATATTGGTGATCTGACAGTCCTACAGTCCCGCGATCTCGGAGTCCCGCAGTCCTGCAATCCCACAGTACCACGATTCCACAATCCTACAGTCCCACAATCCTGCAATCTTGTGATCCCACAGTCCTGCAGTCCCGCAATCTCACAGTCCCGTAGTCCTACGATGGGCCATCCTTAAGGAACTACGGGGGGTGAAACACGCCGATAGCACAAATCGTCGATAATTTGGGCCCTCAGTGTTAAATCACCGAGGAGGGGCTGATCCTATTTAACAAAGGATTTCATGGAAAAACCAAGGCCGGGCAAACCCTTTCTCTCTCCTCCACATGGCAGTACGGAAGGTGAAGTGGCCTTATGGGGGACATGTGTCACTCAGTTTTGGCGTTTTCAAGGGTATTATAGGGGCATTTCCGGGTGACACATGTCACCACTCACTCACATGGTGACACGTGGGAATGATAACGTCACCCCACAGATCGACGATCGACGATCACACAGGCTAAGGCACTCCTCCACCTCAGTCTCTCCTGGCCTGTGATTGCGATAAGCGGGGGTCCTCCCGAATGCGATGTATTATGCTATCGAGCCTATAAAGATCCTACGTTCGGACAATCGGCAGTGTTGAGAAAGAAGGTAAAGGGTCCCCCTATCCATGGTTGTGATATCTTTGGTGGGCCCAATCTCGCAGATCGGTGATCGCAAGGATAAAGGGAAACGCCACAAGAAAAACACAATAACTCGCCAGGATGCGGTATTCTGCATAACAAAGGAAAAAGGCCCCCCCCAGATAGGAGTCTGAAGGCCTTAGCACCCGAGGGATAACCCCCTGGTCATAGCCCTCGATCATATGATAGGAAAAGAGGAAAAGGGCTAAACCAAAGGGGGGCTGAGCAGGATCATAACTCGTGGATTCGTATTGTTTCAAAGGTAAAAGGCCCGATTACAGCAAGGCTTCGATAACACAATATAGGGCATTGAAGATGTATGGGTTGGCAACTGAAGCAGTGAATGAAGTATGGCACGACAGTGGATCAGTATGGGGGGGACACAGGAAGACTTAATGGCACGACATGGTGCTCCACTCCGTCACTTAACAAAGGACTAACTGGACACACTCCACTCCTAGTCCACGACATGCATTCATAGTCGACCCACTTCCTACTCCAGTGAACGAGCTACTCAGGCAGTTAAGGTAGAATTGACAAAAACCGACCGAGAAGCATGGGAAGCGCATCACGATAGAGATGTGGCTTGACCAGGGGCATCCACTGAAACAAAAAAGAGACACCTACTCCTTCATCTTTCCATTTTCCTCCTTCTTTCATTAGTTCTGCAATTTCCATTTATTTCCAATAAAGGGAGAAGATCCCCATTGTAATTTTTTTGGGAAACAGTTCCATCCCAGGCCCAGGTAGCTAGTTCGTCGGATAGCTGGCTATGGGCTGAGATATTTTGTAAACTGTAATTCCAGCTCCCCTTCTTCTTATAAAAATGGGGAAGCAACACTTTAAGAAGGGTTGGCTGGTTCTTGAATTTTTGGGGGTCTGCAAGGTCTAAATTCTGAGATGCCATTTTCGTTCAATTTGTTTTTCATGGGGGCTTCACTAATATCATGTGGTGAGCTCCAGTATTGTAGCAATAATGCTACAACTCCTGGGGCTTCCTGTCTCTCATTTTATCAACCCGGTAGTTCGTACAAACTTGGAAGTGGCGGTGCTATATGCACAAGTACTAGCTCTTGTCGCAGCTGTCACTTGGTCAGCTGGCACAAGTCCGCTAGGGCTCAAGCCAACTTCTATAGGCTCTCAGAAGAAGCTTGCTAATTGATGGACGAAAGCTATTCTCAAAGGAAAACTACTCTACTTGACAAAATGGACTGAAAGCAAATCAAAGCATGTAAACCTAGGAAACCCTAATTTAACTAGTCTAACCTCTACAATGCAAAAAATGTGAATGAAACTTCTACCAATGCTGCTGTTACCTCTAATAAGTGCAAATGCATGGATCTAAACTACTTGCATCATGAAAGATATGTTTTTGTATTTTTCCTTTAAGTGTGTGGAATGATTGTGATCTTGTGCTAACTAGGGTTTGGTTGTGCAGATGGGATGGAGAAGGAAGGAAAGCGTGGGAAAGGTTGGGGAGGCTAGGAGAGGTCCCTAGGGATCTTTAGCATCCATCCACAGAGGCTCCTCACGTTCAGAAGCTCAGCAACCGAGTGAGTGGCCTCCTACAGGATGTCTGCAGGGGATCCTACAGGATACTCTGGTTTCTACAGGATGTCTACAAACTGCTACAGGATGACCTACCGTGAGTGTTTGAAGTGATGGAAGAGTGATGGAATGGTAGGGGGAGATGTGTAAGGTAGGAATGAGGCTGGTGATGGCTGTAGAAGTGGAGGAATAGGATAGGGAGTGAATGTAGGGAGTAGGTTGGAAGATAGAGGGCTAGGTCAACGAAAGGGCTAGAGAATGGAAGTACGTGAGGAGTGAAAGACTTTGGGAGATAACAGAGCGGAGCAGAGGTCAAAGATGTGTTTGCATGCGTGATCAAGATGGAGGACGAAGAAATGGAACGAGAGAAAGCAGTGTAAATGGAACAAATGCTTGTGACTATCACCAAACCGAAAATGCATTAACTTAGACTACCTGTGCTTATAAATTCAATGAACAGCAATCTAAACGCGAAGGAGAATGTGCATGAAGCTGTGGTAAGGGAGTGTGGTGCAGGTGTGAATCATGTGGAAGCATCTAACATAACGTGACTGTGTTTGCAGCAATCATGGAATAAAGAAATGCGTATTTTTGGTGGTTAGTCATGGACTGCACTCCAATCCCAGATGAGATGGCAGTGAGCCTTAACAACCTTTTTGTTGGAGCTCCAATAGATTGTATCTATCCTCTTCTAACCTAAGAAACTGTAAACCAATTCACCATAAGCAAATCCTATCTAAACTCATGAAAACAACTAAATTAGCAACCTGTAATTCGAATTGCATGTGAAAAGGAAAACTCAAAGTGCTGAAACGAAATGGAAACAACACTACAGCAGAGGGGATCTATGGCTCTCAGGTTGGGCCCTAACCTGAGAGCTATAGTCTCCTTAAGAAAACTCAGAGCTAGATCAAAATCTGCCTTCTTTATTCATAATCTGATGTTATGCCAAATTGGCTTACAAAAAGGAACAAAAACTGAGCTCTAGCTCGTACTTTCCAATTACAAGAGTAATGCCAAGGTTCAAAAAGCTCCTCTACAAGGCTACGACCTCAGTATTTATGCAAAAACGACTATCCAACAGGTGTCCTTGATTTTAGGAGCTCGGCTGTCCAACTAGAGTTCAACTGCAGATCCTGTAGGACGGTCATAACTGCTGTTCCTGTAGAGCAGTTTATAACTGCTGTTCCTGTAGAACAGTTGGCTGCTTCTAAGCTCGGAGGGAAGATGGATTGGAGCTCGGAGTTCTTGGTGGGAATCACGAGGAATGTCCCCAAGACCGTGGACATCCTCTCCTCAAAACCAGCAGTGCCACCTCATTGCCTCCTTGTCTCCTTTTCACGTGGTCTTTTCTCCCTTTTAATGCAAAAAACCTGAAATCATAATGCATTAGTCACGTAGATAAAGTGTCTACCCTTATTCCTACAAACAACACGAATAAACTAAGAAATGCATGCATAAGCAGTAAAAAGTGAATGGTTTGAGCAAATAGAATAGGCCAAAATGAGCCCGAATTGTACCAAAATTGGGGCTCATCATCACCCCCCAGCTGAACCATTTGCTCATCCTTGAGCAACTTAGTCAAGATCCTCATCCTTCATGGCTTTCACTGCTCCCCTTACATCCCAAGCTTCTGTGGTGATGTCTTCTTGGTCGATATGAAACCCTGCTGTGTTTTCCACTTTTTCCCATTGTGCCTGGTCATCCTTTCCTGTACTTCCTTCAGCCAATCCTAGCAGCAATGGAGGGCTGAGTTTAAGGCCAATCCAGCTGGCCTGAAGTCTTTGCACGGATTTCTTGTAAAGGTCCACTCTTGCCAATGCTTCCCTCATTCTGGTCGGGGTATGGTATTCCCGGATCTTCAAACTATGTGCCAAGGCATGCCACCTATGTGCACAAGCCTGGGCAGCAGTTTCTCCCAATAATCTGTCCATGTCTTCAAAGTGGGCTATTGCTTGGGCTTGCTGGTCCATAAATCTCAAGGAAGCTGTGGGATCATTGGATAATTGTTGGCGGGCTGAGATGAGGGCAACCGGATCCTCTGGTTCTGCCCGAATGTACAGTGGCTCACTCACCTCTCGGCTCATGACCGATTTTTCTTTAGTGGCTCTCTGATCCTCATGATTCAGCCATGAAGCAAAAGCCATCAACTGCAGATTGCCCAAGGCAATATTGGGATCCCAAGAGACTTCATTGGGCAAAACCAGATTGTGGATGTAGAATTCTGCTAGCTTGGCTTTGTCCTTTGCTGAGCTAGTATTGCATATTTCAGCAAATTGCTGTGGGTTATGGATTTGCTCAATACCTCTTTGTGCTAGTGTGTTTATCTGGAACTGCAGCCACTGATCCTTTAAGTACAACCCATAAGACTTTGCAGGATGTCTGCACTGCAGGGCCTCCATGGCCCAACTGGCCATGCAAGCCAATTGTGTTTCCTTTTGTTGCAGTTGTTCCTTTAAGGCTTGCACTTCAATTCTTATCTGCTGTTCTTCTTCCTGTAGAAGTGTCTTTGGCCCTTCAAGATTGGTGGTCAGCTCCTTCTTGCCTTCTTGTTCATTTGTGATGCCCTTGGAGGATGTTTCTGCCCCTGCCTTGAGTTCTTGTAGCTGCAACCTTAACTTCTGGTTTTCTTCCTGTAGAAGTGCCTGCTGGCAACTAGCCACATGTTTGGCCATGGTGAACTCACTCCTGACCTCCCTGAGCTGATCTTGTAGAGGGACTATGTCCCCCACCCCCTTTGATTTGGCAATTTGCATCCATGTATGGGAGCGGACTCTTTCTTTCTCTAATTCAAAGAATAGGGGTACAGTAAATTTTTGTGGGATGATCTTGCCCGCCTCCAAGAAGGTATAATATGAATTCAGATTGGGCGAAGGGCTAGGTTCGGGTATATGTTCTCTTGCTGTTTCTTCAGGTAGTTCTGCCTCATCCGCCCTTGGTGATGAGGGTCCTCCTTCTTCTCTTTGTTCGGTTTCCTGTAGTCGAGCCAAGGTATCCTGTAGGACGTTTTCAGCTTCCTGTAGCCTGGTTTTCTCGTCCAACAGGTCCACTCGGTCTTGCCATGTGCTCTTCTTCGGGCTTCCCTTTTCGTAGGTAACTGTGACCTTTGAGGGGGATTTTTCTTTGGGAGAAGCAGGGGTGTCCTCAATGACAATTGGGCTGCTGGACTGCTGCTGTGGTTTCCCTGTTTTTATCCGAACACTTCTCCATGCTTTGAAGTAGAGAGGAGGGTCACTCTTCCTCTTTCCTTTTGGCTTAGGTGGCATACTGAGGCCAGCTAATACAGCCGCTGCCTCTCTGGCTAAAACATCCACCTTCTGCTTTTCAGATTTTGGTTTTGCATGGCTTCCTGTAGAAGCCTGTTTTTGCACTTTTGTGCTTCCTGTAGAAGCTGTTATCGGGCTTCCTGTAGAAGCCGTGGTCTTTGCTTTTGGGCTTCCTGTAGAAGCCTGCTTCTCACTGATCTTCGGGCTTCCTGTAGAAGCTCGCTTCTTCTTTCCTGTAGTGGCAGGTGTCTTTACTTTTACTTGCTTTGCTGCAGGGGTTTGATCCTTTTGTTTGCTTGTGAGTGCTGAAGAGGTAATTGGGCTGACATGGCCTGCCCCAACTTTGTCTCTTCTGCTTTTTGACCTTATTTCTCTTGCTGACAGAATGGGGGAGTCAGCTTTTTCTTCAGCCTTCTTTTCCTCAGCCACCGCTTCCTTGTCTTCAGTGCTGGAGGAGCCACTATCTTCGATCAACATTTTAATGTCCCCATCTCGTGTTAGATTCCTAAATGACTCCCAGGAGAGGGGAACTTTATATGAGTGCAGTGCATCCTCCACAAGCAATTTTATTAACCCATGATGGGCTATCTGATCAGGGATGCCCTGTCTTAGCTTTGTAGCACACTCCATTAGGGACTGCAGGAGATAATAAGGGATGCTTAGTTTTTGCTCTACAGGAAGGTCAATTCCGTGCCTTAACTCAGTGAGGAGCCGGAAGTGATATGCATACACGATACTGAACCGGCCTTCACAAGTAATATATTTCATAATGTGCAAACTGACTTCGTTCCATGGTGGTGACAGGCTGGTCCTCCTCACCCCGTTTTTATCCTCAGAGAATTCTTCCTCAGGTGGGAAGAACTCCTTCTTGGCTTGCTGACTCAGCTTTCTCTCGTCCCACGGCAGGCCCATAGGAAGTTCTGTGATCCGACTGATGTGTTCTGGGGTGAGTTTGAGGCTTAGACCTCTGAAGGTTGCTGTGGCCAGTGTTTGGGACTTAGGCTGCAGAGCCTGCAAGAATTCCTCAGCTACTTCATCATCGTAGCCCTGTAGCTTATCACAAAAAGGCATCCATTGTGCTCTGGTGAAGAGCTCAACCACTGCCGGGTTTCTCCTTAATGTATTTGAATCAGTGGGCTCTCGTCTTATAAACCCACCCGGCATGATGGACACGGGGGTTTTGACTAAAGGTGACAAATGCAAAGGAGATTCGGTCTATTCCAGGCAGAGCATGCATACAATTCACAAAACACAGTCTAATGATACTGCTATCCTGTAGAAGCGATAGTATAGGCACAGCAATCCGATATTTTTATGACCAGACTGTGAATAATGATCTTGCCACCTTTGAAAGCCAATTGCGGAAGGAGTTTCAGGGTTACCTTTTTTTCTGCCACCTTTTCTTACGTGAGGAATTCCTCTTCCTGTAGAACCGCGTTCCTGTAGAGACTGCTTCCTGTAGGACTGCGTTCCTGTAGAAGCCACGCGCAATTCTCGGGGAGGACTGTAGTTGGCCGCGCTCACTGTGTGCTTGACTAGCGTTCTGGTAGCCAACAACTCGGCGTATCAAAATGCAGAAGAAATCAGAATGGCTTAGCCGAGTTGAAGTGTTGGATGATAAATGCGTGCGGTTGATTTAGCCGATTGGATTTTGAATCGGCGCAATCCATGGCGCGGGGGATGAGCTGTCCCCGTGGACCGTTGGGCGACGTCATCCATCCTCCGCCTGCGTTCTCACTCACTGCTGCATTCATTTCCTCAGATTTGCCGCCGCCTTTCCTGTTAAACTCATGCTTCTGATGAGAGTGCTCCCACGTGCATGCCGTTCATTCTCTTTGTCATGTCCGCCACCCAATCACCCAATTACACTTTAACTAGCCGACGTGGCCAGTCGACTGGCCATACGGCCGCTCAACCATTCAATTTTACGCTTTGCAAAAAAATTCAAAGTTAGATTCATGCGATTTGATGGAATGAAGGGGAAGACACTTACCTGCGTGGGGCTGCACACGATTTTTCAGTTTTTGGACGACGGGGAGCGGATCTACCTGCTGCATGCGGCGTACACAGACCCGGAAGCTCGTGGTAACCGGATGCCAACGCTGGAGTGGACGGATTTGCTTGCATGCACTTGCGCTTCATCTCAGATGACGGTGCTGTGAATGGCATCCACTTGAGCAGGTTGAACTGTTACAGGATCCCCGTGAGGGGTCTCGTAACAGTCCTTTCTCCTTGGGTGCATGCTGCGCGATGGCGGTTCTGATCACGATCCCGGAGCTCTTGATGCCTGTGGTATGAGATCCCATCATTTTTCTATTTGGAAATGGCTTTCTCACGAGAACTCATCGATTTCCTTTGTTTGTGCAGGGACTTGGCCGCATGTCGACACAGGTGGTGGAGCATGGTGACAGCAACGTGCAAGGATGCTTAACAGAGGCTTGCATGCATCCAAACCAAGCCATGGTCGCGAAATCTCCTTTTACGACGAATTCTGGCCGCCCAAAACTCCTACAGGAAGTTTCCTGTAGACACAGAGCTTCCTGTAGAAAGTTCGGCCTTCCTGTAGAGAGTCTGCACTTTCCTGTAGAGAATCCGCGCCTTCCTGTAGAAAAACTGTGCCTTCCTGTAGAAAGACAGCAGTTTCCTGTAGAAGATTCAAACCATGATAAAATTGCACATACCTTGAAAAACATAAGCATTCTTGGAGGAGGAGCTTGTGAGGTGTCCTGGCTGCATGAGAAGGACCTTTGACTTTGACTTGAGAGGCTTCCTCTCCTCCATAGAACACCTGCAATCTGCATGCAAATTTCACATAATAGCTTATTGATCTTGTTTTTTCTCTTTTTTTCTTCTTTTTTTTTGTGTTTTTTTTTCTTTTTTTTTGAAAGATAGCAGGGGTGCCTCAATGAGGTTTTCACCCTTACCACCTGCCTTAAGCGCCTCAGAGAGGTTTTCACTCAAGGATCTTTATTTCTTTTTTCTCTTTTTTTTTTTGAAAGACAGCAGGGGCGCCTCAGATGAGGTTTTCACCCCTACCACCTGCCTTGGGCGCCTCAGGAAGGTTTTCACCCAAGGATCTTTATTATTTTTTCTCTTTTTTTTTTTTTTTTAGATTCTTTAGGGTGTGCCCAAAGCAGGGGCAGGACCCTTCTCTATGACCAATACTGCTTTCTCCATAGTTTTGATGAACTCTTGTCTGGAGGGAGGCCTCCTGTAGATCTTCAATCGATGCCCGTTGACAAGCATGGGGATGGCTTCCTCATCAATGGTCCGGATAAGAACAGATCCATTGTCATGACATTTTTCCACTGAATATGGCCCTAGCCATCTGGTTCTCAGCTTCCCCTTGAAATCTTTGTATCTGGAATCATACAACAAAGCCCAATCTCCCGGCTGAAATTGCTTGTCATGGAGATGCTGGTCATGCCACACCTTCCTCTGAAGTTGAACCACTTCTGAGTGAAGGAGGGCCTGCATGCGGTGCTCATCCAGTCCATTAAGCTGCAATAGCCTTTCTTGTTGTGCATGGCTGAGATCTAGATCCAGCTGAGCTGCCATCCTCAAAGTGTTATACTCAAACTCAATGGACAGCAAAGCTTTCTTCCCATAGACCAGCTCATAAGGTGTGAAGCCGGTGGTGGTCTTCCAAGTGGTGTTGTAAGCCCATGTGGCTTCAACCAGGTGATCTGCCCAGTCCTTTCTGCTGCTGCTCACCACTTTAGTCAAGATCCCTTCTAATGCTCTATTGGTGACTTCCACCTGCCCATTTGCTTGAGGATGATAGGGAGTGGAAGTTCTATGCTTGATCTTGTGATGAGCTAGGAGATCTTCAACCAGGTGGGAGGTGAACTGGCTCCCTTGATCGGTGACCAGCTCTCTTGGATAGCCAAACTTATAGAAGATGTTCTCTCTTAGGAACTCGGCCACTTTTTCTTCTGTTGCTGCTTTGATTGCTTTGGTCTCTGCCCACTTCGTCAGGTAGTCAGTGCACACAATGATGTAGGATCTTTGCCTCGAAGAGGGATTGATTGGACCCACAAAGTCCATGCCCCACTTCTCAAATGGCTCAAGAGTCACTTGAGGTTGGAAAGGCATCTCATCCCTTTGGGTCGGTTTCCCCATTCTTTGGCATTGGTCACACTGGCTGACATATCTTCTGACATCTTGATGAAGTGTGGGCCAATAGTAGCCTGCCTGCAGGATCTTGAAGGTAGTTCTCTTTGCTGCAAAATGTCCTCCACAAGGCCCATCATGACAGGTGAGGAGGATGTCAAAGACTTCCTCCTCCCTTACACAACGCCTTAAGATTTGATCGGGGCCAAGCTTGAACAGATTGCCCCCAATCCATGTAAATGAGGCACTCTTTCTGATGATTTTGCTCTTCTCTTTTGAAGAGAGGTGCGGAGGGAACTGAGCTGAAACAAGGTAGTTTGCTATATCAGCAAACCATGGAGAGAGTACTGAGATAGCAAACAGATGCTCATCAGGCATCTAGTCATCCACCGTCCCATCTTCATCTGCAGACAAATCCAATCTAGACAAGAAGTCAACAACAACATTTTCTCTCCCTAGTTTATCAACAATGGTTAGATCAAACTGCTGCAATAAAAGTAACCATCTAATAATACGAGCATTCACATCTGGTTTATTCATCAAATATCTAATAGCAGCATGGTCAGTATGTACAAAAGTCTGGTAACCAGTAATATAATGTCGGAACTTGTTCAGTGCATGGACCACAGCTAAGAATTCCTTCTCGGTTACAGTGTAATTCAGCTCTGCTTTGGACAAGTTTTTGCTAACGAAGTAAATGGCATATGGAAGTTTTTGCTCAACTTGTCCTAAGGCTGCACCTATGGCTTTGTTCGAGGCATCAGTGTGGATGTGGAAAGGTAGGGCCCAGTTTGGACCTCTCAGGATTGGAGCTGACACTAACTTGTCTTTTAATTCATTCAAACTCTTCTGACAATCGTCAGTCCAATTAAACTCCACATCTTTTGCCAACAGACCGAACAATGGCGAGGCTAGCTTGCTGAAATCTTTAATGAATCTTCGGTAATATCCTGCTAATCCCAAGAAACTCCTAACATCCCTTACCTTTTGTGGAGGTGGAACCTTTTTGATTAGAGCGATTTTGTTAGGATCCACCTGTAACCCTTGGCGAGAGATGGTATGGCCTAGCACAGTCCCTTCAGTCATTAGGAATTCACATTTTTCAGGGCTAAGGGACAAGTTCATCTCGATGCACTTGGTTAGGACCTTTCCCAAGTTGGACAATGCTTCCTGGAAGTTAGCCCCATAAGGAGTAAAGTCATCCATATAGATTTCTACTGCATCATGGACCAACTCCGAGAAGATGCTCAAGACAGCTCTCTGGAAGGTAGCAGGAGCATTGCATAGCCCAAAGGGAAGGACACGGTAGGCAAAGGTACCCCAAGGAAAAGTGAAGGTGGTCTTATCTTGGTCTTCCGGGCTGATTTGAATCTGGTTGTACCCGCTAAACCCATCCAAGAAAGAGAAGAACTTCTTTCCTGCCAGTCCATCCAACACTTGATCTATGAAAGGCAGAGGGAAATGGTCTTTCTTGGTAGCTTTGTTCAGCTCTCGGTAGTCTACACAGATTCTCCATTTCCCATTTTTCTTGGGAACCAAGACCAGAGGGGACACCCATTCACTATCTGAGATGGGGTAGATGAATCCAGCATCCAACAGTTTCTGCAATTCTTCCTTGACAATGTCCTTAAGGGCTGGATTCATTCTCCTCTGGGGTTGCCTAACTGGTTTACAATCCTCTTTGATGTATATATGATGGGTACAGACCGAGGGATGGACTCCTTTCATCTCCTTATAGCTCCAAGCAAAAGCATCTAAGTGGCTGGCCAATAGGCTACACAACTCCTTCTCCTGGGAAGGAGATAGGGAGGAGCTGATCTTTAATGCTCTCTTAGGGCCGAACTCCACACGTTTGACTCTGGGAGTGACAGGGCTGGTTGTACAAAGGTCCACTAAGGTGCTAGCTTGGGCATCCTCCACCAACTTCTCTAAAGATAGTGCACTGGAAGGTGGATTCTGGATCAGGGTCTCAATCAAATCATCCTCGGTAGGAGGGTCTCTTCTAGTGGTATCTAGGGTGCACAGAGGTGCAGAGTACACCTCGTCTTCCTCTCCTTCCTCCAACCAGAGTGGTAAATCATGCTCTAAAGAAGGTTGGGCAGGAGGGTATAGGACTAGCTGCTTGGACATGGGACCATTTTTGATGGTCATGTTTCCTGCCCGACAACTTATGTAAGCATCTGCAGTAGCTAACCAAGGCCTTCCCAAGATGAGAGGATATCCAGTAAGCTTGGCCTTTGGTTGCAGAACCAAGAAGTCTGCAGGGTATTCCCAAGAATCGATAGAGACCAAGACATCCTCCACAATCCCTTCGGGAGTCACGGTGGAGCGATCTGCTAATTGCAGTACTGTCGAGGTCTTCCTCAAGGAACCCTGAAGATTGAGTTTAAGCATGGTATCCCTGGTCATCACATTGATGGCCGCCCCCAGATCAATCAAGGTGTGGGGGATAATGGTGCCATTGATGTGAACATCTACTACAGGACTTCCAGGATCTAGGTACTTTGGGCAGATGACTTGTCCTAGCATAAGGTCAGACAGTTGTCCTATGACATTGATAGTTGAGGCATCTTTCTTCCGTCTGCCTGGGTGTTTGAAACACTTCTCCTTAACCAGCTTGTTATATATTGGCACATCCTTGATGGCTTGGAGAAGTGGGATTTTTACACACAACTGCTTGAGCTCACCCAAAAGCTCATCTTCTTCTGGGTTAGCTTGTGTGGTGGCTGTTAGTCTCTTAGGAAAGGGTGGAATAGGCTTTGGTTCACTCTCCTGATGGTTTTCCTCATCCTATGGGGGAGGAGGTTGGCGATCTGGAAGAGTCTTTCCAGATCTAAGATTGATCTCCTGGATCTCCACAGCATAGGTAGGGCATGAGGTCTCCCCAGTATATACCTGCTGAGCCTGTCTATTGTTGGGGTTCGGGTTCGGTTGAGCAGGCATCTGAGGTTGCCTTGGAGGAGCAGGAGGTAAAGGCTGAGGTTGAACTGGTGGTGGAGGCAAAATGGCAGGAGGAGTGTTGTATTGGGGCCTCCACCCCGACTGAGGAGCACTCCATTGAGGCTGCGACTGGGTATGTGAGTGATATGGATGAGAAGTAGGTTGAGTAGGGTACTGAGGTGGATAAGACCATGGAGGAGGCATGGACCAAGAAGGATGAGCAGGGGGACCCCAGGAAGGCATGGGAGTCGAGTGGTTGGGGTTGTAATAAGCTTGAGATGCCCCTTGCATCCCCTGCTGATAAGGTCTAGATCCTTGAGGCCTCCTTTGGTTGATGAAGTAGAGAGGTTCAGTGGGGGCTTCGGTTCCTTGGTACATGGCTTTAAACCCAGGTAAGGTTGGACACTGATTTGTTGGGTGGTCCTCCTCACAAACGAAACACACTTCAACCGAATGCAATGGACATTCGTTCTTAGGGTGTCTTCTGGTGCACCTAGGACAGAAGACAGCCAAGGCTCTCTCAGCTTCTTCTTTCTTCTGCTGGATCCTGAATGTGTCCAGCTGCATGGCAATGGTCTGTCTCACCTCACTCTTAAGATCTTCTAATTGGTTTGTAAACTCATGTTTGGAGAAAGGGACACCAGTGGAGAGGAGATTTCCTCTACCTCGTTTTCTAGCTGCCCTGGAATGATTTCGAAACACAGTCTTGATGTCCTCATAAGGCAGTTGGTAAATGTCCCCCCAGCTAACATGTGAAGGGTGTCTAAGAGATCTTCAGGGACTCCTCGGAGTAGAACCAACTTGAGGGATTCAGGGTCAAGTGTGCACCTGGCCCGTTTATAGCTAAGTTGGAACCTCTCCTCATAATCCTCTAAAGACTCATCATTCCCCATGGTCATTCGAAAGATCTCTCCCTTGGTTTCCTTGGACCTACAATAATCCCTATACTTGGTATTGAAGGCTTGCTGCATCTGAGCCCAAGTAGCGATGCTATTCCCAGGTAATCCCATGAACCAGCGTAGTGCTGCATCCTTAAGAGTGGAAGGGAAAAGCTTTAGCTTTTGCTCATCTTCAGTATAGTCATAGGTTCTACAAAGGACAACAAACTCAAACAAGAAGGTATCAGGATCCTCAGTGGTCAGTCCATGGAAGTGAGGCAAGGCGGAGGGGCTAATGTTTTTCATTTTCATATCTCCATTGGTCTCTCGGATGGGGAAAGCTCCTTCTATTCTCTCATCTTCTCTCCTATTATCAGCCATGGCTTCAGATGGAGTGGTCTCTAACTCTTCTTCTTCTATAGGGTCTTGGTATATCTCAGGATGTTCACCTATAGGTTCCTCTGGGTCACTGTCACCAAAGAAGAGAGAAGGGTGACTCAGTGATGTGGTGGGGGTGTTTGGTAGGAATTTGCCTGATCTATCTCGGTTCCTACGAGGCATGAAATGGAAAGGACTTTTCTTTTTTGAGTGCTTTTTCTTTTTCTTTGGTACCTGCAAAACTGAAACAAAGTGATCTACAACTAACTATATTGCTCAAATGAAATTGCAGAATTGGAAAGCTAATCTAGGAAAGCAAGAAAAATTACTCTAGGAAAGCAAGAAATATTAGTCTAGGAAAGCAAGAAATATTAATCTAGGAAAGCAGGAAATGCTAATCTATGAAAGCAGGAAATGCTAATCTAGGAAAGCAGGAAATGCTAAGCTACTTTTGCAGAATGGAAATGAAATAAACTACTGAGCAGAAGTAAGAGTACGAAAGTAGAAGAAAAGCAACAATTACTAATACTTTGACGCTTCCCCGGCAACGGCGCCAAAAAGATGGTGAGCTCCAGTATTGTAGCAATAATGCTACAACTCCTGGGGCTTCCTGTCTCTCATTTTATCAACCCGGTAGTTCGTACAAACTTGGAAGCGACGGTGCTATATGCACAAGTACTAGCTCTTGTCGCAGCTGTCACTTGGTCAGCTGGCACAAGTCCGCTAGGGCTCAAGCCAACTTCTATAGGCTCTCAGAAGAAGCTTGCTAATTGATGGACGAAAGCTATTCTCAAAGGAAAACTACTCTACTTGACAAAATGGACTGAAAGAAAATCAAAGCATGTAAACCTAGGAAACCCTAATTTAACTAGTCTAACCTCTACAATGCAAAAAATGTGAATGAAACTTCTACCAATGCTGCTGTTACCTCTAATAAGTGCAAATGCATGGATCTAAACTACTTGCATCATGAAAGATATGTTTTTGTATTTTTCCTTTAAGTGTGTGGAATGATTGTGATCTTGTGCTAACTAGGGTTTGGTTGTGCAGATGGGATGGAGAAGGAAGGAAAGCGTGGGAAAGGTTGGGGAGGCTAGGAGAGGTCCCTAGGGATCCTTAGCATCCATCCACAGAGGCTCCTCACGTTCAGAAGCTCAGCAACCGAGTGAGTGGCCTCCTACAGGATGTCTGCAGGGGATCCTACAGGATACTCTGGTTTCTACAGGATGTCTACAAACTGCTACAGGATGACCTACCGTGAGTGTTTGAAGTGATGGAGGAGTGATGGAATGGTAGGGGGAGATGTGTAAGGTAGGAATGAGGCTGGTGATGGCTGTAGAAGTGGAGGAATAGGATAGGGAGTGAATGTAGGGAGTAGGTTGGAAGATAGAGGGCTAGGTCAACGAAAGGGCTAGAGAATGGAAGTACGTGAGGAGTGAAAGACTTTGGGAGATAACAGAGCGGAGCAGAGGTCAAAGATGTGTTTGCATGCGTGATCAAGATGGAGGACGAAGAAATGGAACGAGAGAAAGCAGTGTAAATGGAACAAATGCTTGTGACTATCACCAAACCGAAAATGCATTAACTTAGACTACCTGTGCTTATAAATTCAATGAACAGCAATCTAAACGCGAAGGAGAATGTGCATGAAGCTGTGGTAAGGGAGTGTGGTGCAGGTGTGAATCATGTGGAAGCATCTAACATAACGTGACTGTGTTTGCAGCAATCATGGAATAAAGAAATGCGTATTTTTGGTGGTTAGTCATGGACTGCACTCCAATCCCAGATGAGATGGCAGTGAGCCTTAACAACCTTTTTGTTGGAGCTCCAATAGATTGTATCTATCCTCTTCTAACCTAAGCAACTGTAAACCAATTCACCATAAGCAAATCCTATCTAAACTCATGAAAACAACTAAATTAGCAACCTGTAATTCGAATTGCATGTGAAAAGGAAAACTCAAAGTGCTGAAACGAAATGGAAACAACACTACAGAAGAGGGGATCTATGGCTCTCAGGTTGGGCCCTAACCTGAGAGCTATTGTCTCCTTAAGAAAACTCAGAGCTAGATCAAAATCTGCCTTCTTTATTCATAATCTGATGTTATGCCAAATTGGCTTACAAAAAGGAACAAAAACTGAGCTCTAGCTCGTACTTTCCAATTACAAGAGTAATGCCAAGGTTCAAAAAGCTCCTCTACAAGGCTACGACCTCAGTATTTATACAAAAACGACTATCCAACAGGTGTCCTTGATTTTAGGAGCGCGGCTGTCCAACTAGAGTTCAACTGCAGATCCTGTAGGACGGTCATAACTGCTGTTCCTATAGAGCAGTTTATAACTGCTGTTCCTGTAGAACAGCTGGCTGCTTCTAAGCTCGGAGGGAAGATGGATTGGAGCTCGGAGTTCTTGGTGGGAATCACGAGGAATGTCCCCAAGACCGTGGACATCCTCTCCTCAAAACCAGCAGTGCCACCTCATTGCCTCCTTGTCTCCTTTTCACGTGGTATTTTCTCCCTTTTAATGCAAAAAACCTGAAATCATAATGCATTAGTCATGTAGATAAAGTGTCTACCCTTATTCCTACAAACAACACGAATAAACTAAGAAATGCATGCATAAGCAGTAAAAAGTGAATGGTTTGAGCAAATAGAATAGGCCAAAATGAGCCCTAATTGTACCAAAATTGGGGCTCATCATCATGCTGAATGCATGGACTGGTTAGTTGGACCCTTTTAAGATAAATGGAATTTCCCTGTTGATTCCAAGCATGATCGATGTGCATTATTTTTCCCTTCTCTGAAATAGTGTAATGATATTGTTGGTTTCTCCTGTGTGTATTACAAATTTACTTGTGTTGTTCAATAGGCTACAATACTTGTAGTAACTACATATTTACTTGTTTTATTAGATTAGCCTATAGTACCTGTATGAGCACAACCTTTCTCACACTGTTTGGTGATAGAGGTACCCATGTCATAGGCACGAAACCTCAATAAGTACTCCGTTGTTTCTATCACTCCACCTCTTCCCTCTTCCATATTTCTATTGAAAAATCTTTGCTTAGGATTCTGTGTTGTTTAATACCCTATACATCGAATTCCATATTTCTGTTGGAGCATTATTGCTTAGGATTTTGTTTGTTACAACCCTATGCATCTACTTCCCTCCTTCCTTTCCTCCTCTCCACCATTTCTACAACTTCAATTTTAAGCTGTTTCATTGTTGTGTGTCGGACACCAGAAGAAGAGGCCATTTCTCTTTGAGATTACCGCAATATACCCCCAACATTTGGATCCATGTGTTGGCTTGAAACTACCTCAGTGAAGGCTTATTGAACCAAGCCCATCCTATTTCCTTTTTATGTGACAATTGGAGTGCTGAAAACCCCTCACAGATTATCTCTTAAGCACTCCTCTCTTTAAGATGTCATAGGCACTACTCTATAATCAACCCAGAGGCTGTCTCTAGGAGGCTTTCTATCTCCCTTGCAGCACTTGTGCTGCTAGTGTGATTTGGAGCGACAATATGCACCATGGGAGGACTTCTTATTCTGATAAGTATGTTTATGAGTTTTTCCTATTTTACTATCTCCCATTGAGCCTCACTTTGGAATTGTATATTTACGTTTGATGAAGATTGTATGATGATATCAATCACTTCATTTAAGATCATTTACGATTTGTGCAAGGAGATGATATTTGAGAGAGACATGATGGAAGATAGATTTCTGATGTTCTGTGATGCTCTTCTCCCCACCATGATGTTTCAGGCCTTCGCATCTTCCCAACTAACAGTGTCGTGGAGGTGAAATCAATCTCTAATTTGTTTCCAGTGTAAGGCTCAAACCCATCTCCCACTTAGGGTTTCAAAGGATGGTTTTAGATCTAGTTGTGATTTACATCCTACCAGTGAAGGACCTTGTTTCCTGTATGAGGTTTGTGATCTTCTATATCAAGATTTCACTCACTCGGTGTCACAGCTCATTGCAACGAATGGGGATCGTAGAAACCCCAACATTTTTGTGCCAACCTTGGATGTGGTTTTCCACACCCTCATTATCACAGAAGGGAAACATGATACCTACTCCCAAATGCGATAACGAGGGATGACCCCACTCTCAATTGGGCTCTCACTCTTATTCATGAAATCGAAGGGTTAACCATGGAGTACATGATCGATCTAGGGGTGTTGATCTAGTTACGTAATGCAGAATTGATGAAACAATGGGCACCTACGGTTTGCTCGAATCAGGGACGAGCGGATTTGGCTCATCCCTAGAGGGATCTAGAGGCACCATTGCAACAAAGTAGCAGATGGGAAGATCTGGAGAAGCATCTTCGGAACGGACCACAATCAACAAAAAATGGCCACTACATGTAACGAAGATTGACAATTGCGGTTTCGTTTGGCATAAGCCCAAATATGTCAGTAAGGAATAATCATATTGTAGACCTGGCAGCGAAGGATGTCCATCAATCCTCTGCAAAGATCTCTGATGACAAACTGGTGGTGAAATTCACAAAAATGGATCGTGAAACTCATGAAGGAACCCTAATTCAAATATTTATCAGAACTTGGCAAGGGAAATCTATCTGTAAGAGTTTCTGGAATGGGATGAGGATACAAGATCTCAAGGGTGAGATACAAAAGCAACTGGGTATACCAGTAAGTATGAAAAATATGATTCATGCAAGGAAATCGCTGCAGGAGAATCTCATAATTCAAGACTATGACATTGCACCTAATATGACCATCATCCTCAACACGAGACTGCTTGGAGGGAGATCCATTTCTAGCTCAAAGGGCCCAGGTTCTTTCAAGGTGGCCGTCAAAGGGAAGGTAGAGACCCAAACCAAACTAGATTCGATCTCAAATCTACCTGGACACTATATCATGGAACAAATTTCCCAGGTGCCAGCTTTGAAAGTCACTTTGGCTGAGGTAAATGATCTTTGTGCAGAATTCCATACAAAAGCAAGTATATGTAGATTTAATAGCCTTTGGCCCAAATCGAAGGGACTTCATCAATGGATTTTCTCTAATTGGACAACAAACTGTGATATCCATCTATGCTCTAAAGGGTTTTTTATTATCAAGTTTGATACAATACAAGAAAAAGATAATGTATTAAATGAGGGCCATGGTTTTGGGGCAATGCGAGACTCTTCATGACACCTAGGTTTCCGGGATTTGATGCAACCACCATGGTGGTATCCAAAATGCTTGTTTGGGTCACGATACATAATCTGCCACTGCATTTCTAACACCACAAAGTTTTAGAAGGAATAGGGAATTCCTTGGAGAAATTTTTAAATATCGATGAAGATCGTGTTTCAAAAGGAATTTTTACTTTTTCCCGAATCTGTGTTGAAATAGACCTCAACAAAGGTTTACCTGACTGCATCTTGTTGTTTTACAATAATTTATAGTGGACACAACCGCTCGATTATGAGAATATGATATTTCGTTGTCATACATGTCTTCAAATAGGACATCTACAAAATGCATGTCCACAAGTTAAAAAAGTTCCCAAAAAAACGAGACAACCATAAAAGCCAAAAGGTTGGCAATTTTCAGAGACTCAGGAAGACGAAGCAGAAAATGTAGACACTGATGAAAACACCACAAACATCAATGAACATAAATTCTAAAACATCTTGCAGAAGGATGAGGAGGATCACAGTTCCACTTTAGTTGCACTGCCTTTCATTCCACAACATCCAAGCGAGAAGGTTACACCTGAAAAAGAAGTGGAACCAAAAGAAATCATGCGTAGGAAGGATTAGATTCCGACAAATAAATCCTAACAAATGTAATAGAGAATCAAATGACTATTGTATCACCCACACCCAACACTAATGGTTGGTGTAAAGTGAAAAAAAGGAAAGTTAGAAAAGAGTAGTTTCAACTCACTGATGAATTTCTGTAGATCCTGGAAACCAGGATCTAGTTATTATGCATATTCTATTTAGCATCTACAATATGTATTTTTTTTATTATTATTATGAATAAATTTGTGATTTTTCCTTGGGAAAAAAAAGCATTTATAGTTTGTGCAAAGGCATGATATTCACATTGCCTGCAATGTTGTGATCACTAGGTAAATTTACGATTTCTTCCTCTATGTGTTATTTTGAGTATGACTGAAAATTTTGCGTATTTCTTCCATTATTCTCTTAGATTGGATTAAAGTCGCATTGATATCAATCTATTTATCCCTTGCATTTTTCTTAATTCGAGGACTAGTGGTGTTCT
This sequence comes from Pinus tabuliformis, assembly GCA_031772625.1. Taxonomy (NCBI): domain Eukaryota; kingdom Viridiplantae; phylum Streptophyta; class Pinopsida; order Pinales; family Pinaceae; genus Pinus; species Pinus tabuliformis. Next base: position 472,769,603 of record CM062819.1, read on the forward strand.
TAGGCATCCTCTTTTGGATAATACTCTCCATAACTTGTCGTGCGTTCTTGATGAAAATTAAATTCCTCCTGGTGGCTCTATTTCATTGGTAGAGAAATTCATAAGGGAATATGCTTATGAAATTCATTGTCCGGGGATTGTGATGTGGCCATTTGTAGACTTCATTTGTGTTTATCACTTTTTGAAATCTATAATCTAGTTCAGTTCAGGTGTGTAGTATGCGCATGGAGATTTTGTTATTAATAGGGACCTTTTGGGTCTTTGGTCTTACTTACATTCAAAGTGTAGGTTTTTTAACCCCATACAGAAATTACCTGCATACGAATTCTAAAACATAGAAAATAAACAATGCGAGAGCATAACACATAAAACACATATACACAGAGATTTTCCCCTGGATCCCAAAACTGGGACTACCAGTTTGTTTTTTCATTATTTTCCTTTCAATGTTATAATACATATTTATACATGCCGAAGCATCCAATACCATGGACCGAAAACCATCGCGTCCAATACCATGTGCGAAAATCATGCACAAAACCATAGGTGGGTCTGCCCAACCTAACATAGGGTCTAAAACCAAATTTTCTGGGGCGTTGCCCCGGACCCCATAAAGTGGGGTTATGGGTACACCTCAAACCCCCTGTGACCCCTCTAATTCCCCGGTTAACTACGTGGGCTAGTCGTGGAAAGAATATAACACAACCCAACATTCTCCCACTTGTTGTTTTCTTTCCACAGGGGGCCACAAGAGAGCTTAGTCATTTTTCCAGCCCTGAAACACCCATTGTCTCTCTAGACCAAGAGAACTTCTTAGAGCTCACAGATTTTGTCAATGCATCTGTAGTATTCTTTAAAGTGTCCACCTTTACCAGAAAGACCTTTTTGTCTTCTGTCATATCCCTCACGAAGTGATACTGAACATCAATGTGCTTTGTCTTTGAATGATATGCGTGGTTCTTTGTCAAGAAAAGTGCACTTTGGCTGTCACAATCTATCCTTATAGCTCCCTGTACTAACCCCATACTTGAACACAATATCTACAACCAAACTGCTTCCTTTCTTGCATGAGTGGCTACCATGTATTCTGCCTCTATAGTTGATAGTGCCACTACAGATTGTTTCTTACTCATCCAACTGACTGCACCTCCAAATAGGTTAAACACATACCCACTTGTAGATCTTCTCTGATTCAGATCTCTAGCCCAGTCTGCATCAACAAAGCCATGAATATCCAACATTCTGTCCAATCCTAATCTTCCTTAGTAGCACAAACCATAATCACTAGTGCCACGCAAATACTTGAAAACCCACTTCACTACTGTCCAATGCTCCTTCCCTGGTTTTGACATAAACTTGCTCAATACTCCCACTGCATGTGCAATGTCTGGTCTAGTACAAACCATTGCATACATTAGGCTACTGACTGCACTTGCATATGGAACACAGGACATGTCCTCTTCCTCTTCTTGTGTCTTGGGACATTGTTCAGTAGATAAACTCACACCTACAGGAATAGGAACCTTCACCTGTTTACTATTCTTCATATTAAACCTTTGCAGTATTGTCTTGACATAATTCCTTTGGTTTAACCAGAGCTTCCTCTTTGCCCAATCTCTTTTAATTTCCTGCCCAAAATATAGTTTGCAGCACCAAGATATTTCATGTCGAATTTGGAGGACAATTGGGTCTTCAAATCCTGGATAATTTCTTTGTCATTTCCAACCAGCAACATATCATCCACATACAAGTCCAGATAAATAATACGGTCACCAATTAATTTAAAATACACACAGTGATCTGCTTTGCTTCTGGTGAAGCCAAGTCCTCGTATAAATGTATCAAATTTCTGATACCACATCCTTGGTGATTGTTTTAACCCATACAGAGACTTCTTTAACTTGCATACCAGTTCTTTCTTACCCTTCACTGCGAAGCCTTCAGGTTGCTTCATGTATATTTCCTCTTCCAGATCCCCATGAAGAAATGCTATCTTCACATCCATCTGTTCTACCTCAAAATCAAAAGCAGCAACAACAGATAAAAGTAATATAATAGAAGTTACCTTGGCAACAAGAGAAAAAATATCACCAAAATCAATTCCCGGCACCTGGGAATAACCTTTTGCTACCAATCAAGCTTTGTATTTCTCCACCTTTCCTTCTGCATTTGTCTTCTTCTTGAACACCCATTTGCTGCTAATGGGTTTCCTTCTAGCCGGCAACTCCACCAGATCCCAAGCCTCATTTTTGTGCAAAGATGCCATTTCATCAACCATGGCCTCTTTCCAGAGTTTGCCATCCTCTGAATCTACTGCTTCCTTCACAGTTCTGGGATCATCATTAGTAATAGATAAAGCAAAATTTGAACAGAAAGCAGATGGACTATACCTTTTTGGCTTCCTTCTTTCTTGAACTGATCTTCTCACACCCGGAGTTTGTGGCTCTTCATCTTCTAATTCCTTCTCTGCTGTAGAGTCTGATTCTTCCTCCTTTAGCTCAAACTCTATCTTCTTAGGTTCCTTTGGTTGGACTTCATGTTTAATAACATCTTTTACCTCTCTAAACACCACATCTTGGTTGTACACAACCTTCCGTGTGACTAGGTTCCAAAGCTTATAACCCTTTAGACTATCCTTATACCCAATAAAGATGCACTTTTCAGATTTACTATCCAACTCAGTTCGTTTCTCCTTTGGAACATGCACATATGCATTACATCCAAATACCCTCATATGTGAAAGAGAGGGTTTCTTACTAGTTCGTTCCTCTTGTGGAGTCTTATCCTCCAACGCTGATGAAGGTGATCTGTTGACCAAGTAACATGCAATATCCACCACCTCTCCCCAGAATTCCTGTCCTAACCTGGCACCACTGAGCATGCTTCTTGCCCTTTCCATCAACATCTTATTCATTCTTTCTGCAACTCCATTTTGCTGAGGTTTATATGGAGTAGTCTTCTATTGTGCTATACCACACTTCTTACAGAATTCTTCAAATTCCTTGCTGCAAAACTCTCCACCATTAGTTGTCCTCAACACGTTTATCTTCTTCTTTGTCTAAATTTTGATGAGAGCCTTAAATTCTTTAAACCTATCAAAGACTTCAGATTTCTTCTTAAGGAAATATATCCATGTATTCCTAGAGAAGTCATCTATAAATGATACATAGTACACAGACTTACCCAGTGATGGAACCTTCACAGGTCCAAAAACATCACTGTGCACAAGTTCTAATATCTGTTTCGCCCTCTTACTACCAGAGGGGAAACTCACCCGATTTTGCTTCCCATATACACAATTTTCATAGAAATCAAAATCTAGAGAGCTATTACTCATACCTTCTACCATACCTTTACCATGAAGTATTCGAAGGCCCTTCTCTCCAATATGTCCAAGCCTTTGATGCCACAACATGGTCTTCTCTCCAGAGACCACTAGATTTTCTGCTCCACTTTCAGGAACCACAGAACTGTTGCACTCATCAATAACAGTGCTACCTTGCAACTTGTACAGAGTTCCAATTTGAACTCCCCGCATCAATACCAGTGCTCCTCAAACCATTTTGTAGGTATCCTTCTCGAACACTGTTTTTACACCTGCATCATCTAGCTTGCTTACAGAAATCAGATTTCTGGCCAATGCAGGAATATGCAGAACACCTGGAAGTGTTCTAACCCTTCCACCTTGCAACTTCAACTTTACTTTTCCATGACCAATGATTCTAGCCTTCCTATCATCCCCTAAGAAGACATCACCACCATCGTATTTTTCATATTCACAGAACCACTCTCTATGGGGAGTGAAGTGAAAGGATGCACCTGAGTCAATCAACCATGCCTCATGATCTACATGTGTACTTGAAGAAGCTAAGTACACATCCCCACCTTCATCTGAGGTGGTTTTCACCTCTGCAGAAGGAGCATCATCAGATCCCTTTCCTTTATCAAAAGATTTAGATTTACAGTCCCTTTTGTAGTGCCGTTCCTTTCTGCATTTCCAACACACCACCTTTATATGTTTTCCTGGAGATTTAGATCTCCCTCTAGATTTTGATCTCCCACTCGATGACTTATTTTTGTTTCTGTTATGGGACTGTCCTCGTACAGACAAGGCATCACCATTCTGTCTCTCCATATTTTTCTGTCTCATCTCCTCCATCAGTAAGGCTGAGACTATTTCATCAAACTGCAAGGCAGTTGCATTGCTACCTATTGCAATAACCAGACTATCCCACGAATCTGGTAGAGAACACAACAAACTGATGCACTTATCTTCATTTGAAATTTTAATATCAACAGATGCTAACTGACTTACCACAATATTAAATGCATTCAGATGCTCTGTCACCGAGTCTCCATCTTTCATCCTCAGGTTATACAGCTTTTTCCACAAGAACAGTTTATTCACCAGAGACTTAGATTGGTACAAAGTCCCTAACTTTTCCCACAAATCCTTCGCCGTAGCTTCCCTTGATACATTCAACAATACTGAATCTGAGACACACAATCGTATTGTGCTCTTTGCCTTCTGATCCAACTTCTTCCATTCTTCATCAGACACTCTCGTTGGTTTAGTACCTGGATCTACTGCGATCCACTGATATTTATCCACCAATAGATCCTCCATCTTGAGTTTCCACAATGCAAAACTATGACCATTAAATTTCTCGATCTCTATCTTTCCATTGCTCGCCATCTTCTTTCACCACCAAAATCGATATCGTAGATCTCCCAATGAACAAGGTCTACCATAGGCCCGAGCGAAACCCCTCAGCAACAAAGGCGTCCCCTTGAAGCCAAAAAAACTCTAATACCAAATGTAGGTTTTAACCCCGTACAGAAATTACCTGCATAAGAATTCTAAAACACAGAAAATAAACAATGCGAGAGCATAACACATAAAACACATATACACAGAAATTTTCCCCTGGATCCCAAAACTGGGACTACTAGCTTGATTTTTCATTATTTTCCTTTCAATGTTATAATACATATTTATACATGCCGAAGCATCCAATACTATGGACCGAAAACCATCGCGTCCAATACCATGTGCGAAAATCATGCACAAAACCGTAGGTGGGTCTGCCCAACCTAACATAGTGTCCAAAACCAAAATTTTTAAAGTGGGGTTACAGGTACACCTCAAACCCCTTGTGACCCCTCTAACCCCTCGGTTAACTATGTGGGCTAGTCGTGGAAAGAATCTAACACAACCCAACACAAAGATCTCGTTCAAACCTCCATCCCCGACTATTTTTCCATGAAGTAGGAATTTTTGAGTTTAGGCGATAGGTTGGTAGTATAAAAAAGATAAAGCTACTATGAAACTAGTGCCCATCAAAGAAAATAAATCATATAGACTGTTCGTGTTAGGCAAGTTAAGATACCTAACTAGATGGATACTTTGGCTATTTAGATTTATATCGATTGTGGTTCTCAAAATTGTACAAACAAAATCACTCTTTGGTTTATACACCAAGTTTGCGAAAGCATCTAATTTTGTTGAACTGTTTTTAAAAGAGTTACTGCAAAATGCCATTCACGAGTAATTATTTTCTCCATGAAAATCCATTCATATTCTTATCTCGAAATTTTAAACCTAACTTTTGCCTTTTCATTTTTTCTAGTGGTATTAAATTGTACATGGGGTGATACACTTTGTCATTTTCTTATTACCGTGAAATTTTAAATCTACCTTTTGGATTTTCATTTTTTCCAGTGGTATCAAATTGTAGATGTGTATGATACACTTTGTCATTTTCTTGTTACTGTTCTAGGTCTTCAAACCAAATTGGGGATATGGATTTAATATTGGGAAATACTTATGTTCCTTAAATGCTAATGAACACAATGATGATTGGAAATATGTACCGACACAATACGAAATATAACAAGTGAGAAAGATATATATGATAAGGTCCAAAAATAAAATTGGAAATATGATCCACTCATATATACCATATAAGTGATCCGAATTGGATCCAAGAAAATTATCAAAGTTCTATGACTGTATCAAATCATGACAGACTTCAAAAACTTGTGGACAATGAGCTATCAGGAAGAGCTCTGGATAGTGGCAGTTTGTAGCCAGCAAGGAACGATGAGGACCTCATCAAAGCATGCTGACTGAGGCCCATGGAGACTGTGCAGTGGCATAAACTAGCAGTTAGAAAGTCCAGATCAGAAAACAGAGGCCGTTTCTGATGCGTGATTAGCGCTAATCGCTCATCGTTGGGAAAAACCCCTTGAAATGGAAAGGCCCTGAGTGCTCAGTCACAAGGCAAGTCAAAAACCATGGGAAAAGCGCTAAACTAAAAGGCGGGTCCTGCGCCCCAAAACTGGTGGAATATTGGAGGCGTTTTGGGTGGTAAGCATAATTGTTAGAAGACCCAGCGATGTCATCCAGCGAACAACGCGTGTCCGGTGGATGAGAGAGAAAACCACCTCTCATCACGGGCTAACGTCCGAGCAAGTCAATCGCGCAATAAGAGCGATAACCGTAGGATTTGGAGGACCCAGATCTAACGACGAAGATTGCCCCCACTGGGAAACAGGATCTGGAGGGAGAATTAAGCTGCAACACATAAAAGTCTGAAGTCTGATTTGACCACTGAGTTGGTGGATGAATCATTACATAGAGTAACCGAAATACTGAACCGTTTGAGGAAGCACTGGCGTAGTTCATAAGAGGACAAGTGGCCACTTCCATGTGAGACGTTACGTTGTGGCGATGACGCGAAGGCAGGGAATTCCAAGCGAACAACAACAGGTGATCCAAAGGGGCGGAAGAGGAAACGAACAGTCATGAGACAAACTGGCTTTAAGCCATGAACAGACAGAGAACAAAAACAAGCGAGATAGAAGAGAAGAAAGAGGAAAATGAGAAAGGAAAAAGAAGACAGAAGATATAGAGAAGCAGAGAACAGAGAGCCAAGCTAACCTGCAGAGCTAAGGCAGCATCGAGCAGACAGAAGGCTTGAGAGGTTCAAGAAATCCCTGTGAGGATATCTGTCGGGAATTGAGTACCAAATTGGACTCATCCCATAAAGACCAGTTGTGGTCGAGACTTGGTAAGGAAGAGTCTGTGCACTCTAGTGGCTTGGGAAATCCAAGTACCACCCTACTAAGCATTATCTGTTTCAAGAGACTCAACTTGATCTCCCCATTGTAAACACTCTGTTTAAAGACACAATAAAAAGAAGGCCACCACTGAAAGCTGGACCTGAGACGTAGCCCAGGAGGATTGGGTGAACTCCTTATTAATTTGTTGTGTTCTTGTATTTGCTTACTGTGTTTCTCTTCCTGTTTTCCAGTGTCTGTGTATTTTGCAATCTTAACGATCTTTTGCCTAAGCTAACATAGACACACACTAGCACATGAGTCTGTAATACCTTCATCCATTAATTAATTAACTGAGATCACTCACAAGTGATTTTCAGATCAAGTGGTATCAAAGCTTTAGGCTGTTAAGGTTAGACAAGATTGTGTTGGATATAGCTGTTGAATGCTAACTAGATCAAAGCTCAAATTAGGAGAAGGAGAGTTGGTCGAAACTAATCTTGAAATTGGGAGAGTCTATCCTCAGAAGACCATGTCAGAGGAAGGTTCTATGGGGCCAGACCCTCAATTCATAGATAGTTTCCTAGCCATAAAGTCCATGGTAGAGGAAATGTATAGGGATTTTAGGAAACATAAAGATGAAGATTCATCAGGCTCCAAACAAGACAAAGGAGAAGATGAGTCTCACTTCCATGACCACTCAAAAGGAAAAGGGAAAAGAGAAAGCTTTCTCACACCTCCTAATAGCCCTGAACATAAAAAGAAGGCATCTTTGATTAAACTAGATGTTAAATTTGATTTACCTATATATGATGGAGAGTTGAATGCAGAAAAGCTGGACAAAGGATTAGACAAATTGATGTTTATTGCAAAGTGCAGAGTATTGATTCAAACAAGAGCAAGATGTAGCTGGCAAGCCTACACCTTGGAGGCACTGCCTTAGTTTGGTGGGAAGGCAGGACCCAAGCTGACATGAAAAGACACGGTAAGACTATTTCTGTCTAGAGTAAATTTGTTTCTGCAATCAAAAAGTAGTTCTATCCATTGGCCTACATGCAACAAGCCATGATGAGCTGGCAAACTCTTCGACAGTTGAAAGGGAAAAGTGTACAAGGTTACACCCAAGAATTTAGAAAGAGAGCATTGATTCTAGGAATCTCATTAGACTCACCTGAGACTCTGCTGAAGTACATTGGTGGTCTACATAGCTACATGAGGCACACTATCCTCATGTTTAATCCCACTAGCATAGATGAAGTATATGTTCAAGCTAATCATCTAGAAGCTAGAGGAAATAATGGAAGTCCAGAAGTTGGGGGATCATCCCAACCCATTGCAAGCAAGAATAAGGAGAAAAGAAAACAGAAATGGAAAGCAAGGAAGGCTAACACTACACAGCAAAGCAAGTCTTCATGTGCTCACTGTAAGAAGGATGGGCATGATGATGAGCACTGTTGGATTCTGCATCCGGAGCTGAGGCCTAAGAAGTTCGAGGGCAAGAAGAAGAAGACTGCTGCAGCTATTCAAAAAGATTTGGGGTCAGACTCAGGAGATGAAACAAGTATTGCAGCCAAAGGTATAAAAGGTAAGAATTCTAAAGCATCTACTAGTAATTCTGCACAATCTACTATTGATGAAGAAAATGAGAGAAAAAGACATGAGCTTTTCCATATTCGAGTTATTTCCCAACATCAAAAGATTGATACTTTGTTTGATAGTGGCTCACAAGTAAATTTAATTTCTGAAGCAATTGTAAAGAAGTTGGGATTAGTGACTACACCTCACAAGAAACCATACCCATTAGGATGGTTAAATGATAAAGCACAACTACAAGTGACTAGATAATGCAAACTCAAGTTTTCTTTTGGGTCAAAATTTGTAGATGAGGTTGAGTTAGACATAATTCCTTTGGATATATGTGGAATTGTTTGTAGGAAGTCCTTACTTGTATGATAGAAAAGTTATTTTTTATAGAGCTGAGAACAAGTATCTACTTGTTAAAGATGGAATTGAATACTTTGTAAGAGCTCATAAGCTCAAGAATAATTATACTCTCATAAACTCAGTCAGATGAAATGAATGATAAATTCATGCAAACAATTATTATTGATGGTTGTAAAGGAAAAGAAACCTGATAAAACCAATGTATTTAAGCGCTGTAATGCTAAACAACAAGCTGATTTAGAAAAGGTTGTTTTAGAGTATGATATCTTGTTTCAAGAACCTAAAGGTCTGCCACCCAAAAAGGATAGTGCATGATATTATTTTGCAGCAAGATGCTCCATTGCCTAACATTGGAATGTACAGGTTGTCCGCTTTAGAGAATGCTGAAATCAAGAAGAAGGTACAAGAGTTGCTTGAGAAGGGGTTCATTAGACCTAGCACATCACCATGTGGGTCACCAATCGTTTTGGTGAGAAAGAAAGATGGATCATGGAGAATGTGCATTGATTACCGAGCATTGAATAAGATAACAATAAAAAATCGTTATCCCCTTCCTCGCATAGATGATCTTTCAGATCAATTGAAAGAAGTTGTTTATTTTTCCAAGCTAGACTTGCATAGTGGATATCATCAGGTCAGAGTGGCAGAACAAGATGCGTGGAAGACTGCTTTCAAGACAAAGCAGGGATTGTATGAGTGGCTAGTTATGGCTTTTGGCTTAGCTAATGCTCTAGCTACTTTCATGAGATTAATGAATGATGTACTCAACCTTTTCTTGATGATTTTGTTATTGTGTTTTTGGATGGCATTTTGATATTTAGCAAAACATGGGAAGAACATTTAAAGCATGTCAAGCAGACACTAGATGTTTTGAAAAGAGAAAAGCTTTATGTTAAACTCTCAAAATGTGAATTTGGCAAAACATCTCTGAATTATTTGGGACATATAGTAGGGGGTGGTGAATTGAAGATAGATCCCTCTAAGGTGGCAGTCATTGTGAACTGGCCTAAACCCAAATCTGCTACAGAAGTTAGGAGCTTCTTAGGAGCAACACAATATTGGAGAAAGTTCATTTCTAACTTTTCCTTAATTGCAGCTCCCTTACATGCTTTAACAGGATTGAACAAGGTGTTTTAGTGGGGAGGAAAACAGGAGAAAGCCTTCGACACCTTGAAAGAAAAGATTAGTATAGCACTTGTACTAGCACTGCTTGATCTTCAAAGACCATTTGAGATCCAAACAGATGCCAATGGCTATGCTATGGGAGCAGTGTTGACACAGCATGGTAAACCCATATGTTATCATTCTGAGACATTTAATTCTGCAGTAGTTAACTATCCTACATATGATAAAGAATTGTATGCATTAGTACAGAGTGTGAAAAAGTGGAAACATTACTTAATGGGCAAAGAGACAGTAATACATACTGATCATCAACCACTTCAATATCTACACTCCCAAACTAAGTTGCAACAATCAAGACACTATAGGTGGATGGGTTTTCTACAACAGTTTCATTTAGTCATCAGATATAAAAAGGGCATACACAATAAAGTTTTAGATATGTTATCTAGACCCATTATAAATGCATCTACTATACTTAAGCATAATTATGTGTTACATGAGAGTTACATTGCATAATATGCTCAAGATATAGACTTTAAAGATGTATATGCAACTTTAAGTCAAGGCAAACGAGTAAAAGAATTGGCTTATCATATAAAGGATCGACTCCTATATCATTGTGAGAAGCTATGCATTCCACAAACTGAAAGAGTAAAGATAATTCGAGAAGCACACACTTCTCTAATATCAGGTCACTTTGGGGTAAGTAAAACAGTTGCACAGCTACAAAGATTTTGTTATTTGCCAAAAATGAATGAGACAATTTCTAGATGTGTAAGAGGGTGTACTATGTGTGCTAAAAGCAAACCCAACAATAGAAAACTAGGCTTGTACACTCCATTACCAGTTCCTTCTCACCCTTGGGAAAGTGTTTCCATGGATTTTGTTGGAGGATTGCCTAAATCTAGGAAAGGTCATGATTATCTATATGTCGTTGTGGATAGGTTCAGCAAAATGTGTATTTTGATACCTTGTAGTAAACATTTTATAGCTGAACAAATTGCAAAACTATTCTTTCAACATGTATGGGTTCATTTTGGATTACCCACTTCCATTGTATCTGATTGTGACACCCAATTTGTGGGGAAGTTTTGGTCGAGTCTGTGGGAACTAATGGACAACAAATTGAAGAAAAGCGCAACTTTCCATCCACAAACTGATGGCCAGACCGAAGTAGTTAACAGGACAGTGATCTAGTTACTCAAGGGATATTGCAGCAAGCATCCTAAGTTTTGGGATGAACATTTATGTTATGTGCAGCATGCTTACAACAGAGCAAAACATTCTTCTACACAGAGAGCTCCTTTTGAGACCTGTTTTGGTTTCACACCAAGGTCTCCTTTTGGTTTTGTCTTTGGTAAAGACACCACAGTTGAGGGACACAGCAATGTGGACGGGGCAACTAGGTTCATTGAACAAATCCAAGAGATCCACTAGGCAGTACAAGAACAACTGGAAAAGAGCTAGGCCAGATACAAGGCAAGGCATGACAAGCATCAGATGGAGCATAGTTTCCAAGTTGGTGACCAAGTCTAGCTGTATATCAACAAGGACAGAATGCAAGGTGAAGGTAAAAAGCTAAAGCCTATCAGGTATGGACCTTTCAAGATACTTGAGAAAATTGGTGAGAATTCTTTTTGCCTTGATCTACTAGCTTACATGCACATCTACTCAGTCGTAAATGCAGAGTGCTTGAGACTATTTGAACCTTTATTAATTAAGGATCCTGAAGAGTAGAGTCAATTGCCTTCTATTGATGACCTGTTACCTGAATATCTTAATGAATTGTAGGAAGACACAGTTCTGGAAGGAAGGTGAGGACGACGCGTAGGGGAGATATTGAGTACCTCAAAGTTGGGGTCAAGGGTTCAAAGCCGAGTAGTGCAAAGCGGATAGAGTTTGGACAAGTGAGACAATTGTACCCTCACTTAGTTGATGTTTGAAAACCAACTTTTGGTGGTCCAAAAGATTTTTCAGTGGGAAGGTCGTGATTTGAATTGGATCCATGAAAATTATCAAAATTCTATGACTGTATCAAATCATGAAAGACTTCAAAAACTTGTGGACAATGAGCTATCAGGAAGACCTCTGGATAGTGGCAGTTTGTAGCCAGCAAGGAGTGAGGAGGACCTCGGTCAAAGCGTGCTGACCGAGGTCCATGGAGACCCTGCAGTGGCGCAAACTAGAAGTTAGGAAGTCTGGATAAAAAAACAGAGGCTGTTTTTGATGCACAATTAGTGCTCATCGCTGGGAAAAACTCCTCGAAATGGAAAGGCATCAAGCGGTCAATCACAAGGGAAGCCGAAAACCGTGGGAAAAGCGCTAAACTGAAAGGTGGGTCCCGTGCCCCAAAACCGACGAAATATCGGAGGCATTTTGGGAGGTAAGCGGAATTGTCAGGAGACCCAGTGATGCCATACAATGAATGACGCGTGCTCGGCGGATGCGAGAGAAAACCGCCTCTCATCGTGGGCTAACCTCAGAGCAAGTCAACCGCAGATAAGAGCGATAACCATAGGATCTGGAGGCCCCAGATCTAATGGCAGAGATTGCGCCCGATGGGAAACTAGATCTGGAGGGAGAATTAAGCTACGACACATAAAAGTTTGAAGTTCGATTTGGCCCTTGAGTTGGAAGATGAATCATTACACAGAGTAACCGAAATACCGAACCGTTTGAGGAAGCGCTAGTGCAGTTCGTAAGAGGACAAGTGGCCACTTCCCTGTGAGACGTTACACAGTGGCGATGATGCTAAGGCAGGGAATTCCAAGCAAACAGTAGCAGGCGATCTGAAGGGGCGGAAGAGGAAACGAACAGTCATGAGACGAATTGGCTTTAAGCCATGAACAGACAGAGAAAAAAAACAAGCAAGACAAAAAAGAAGAAAGAGGACAGTGAGAAAGGAAAAAGAAGACAAAAGAGACAGAGAAGCAGAGAATAGAGAGTTGAACTGACCTACAGAGCTAAGGCAACATCGAGCAGACAGAAGGCTTGAGAAGTTCAAGCAATCCCTGTGAGGATATCTGTCGGGAACTGAGTACCAAATTGGACTCATCCCATCAAGACTAGTTGAGGTCGAGACTTGGTAAGGAAGAGTCAGTGCACTCTAGTGGCTTGCGGAATCCAAGTACCACCCTACTAAGCATTATCTGTTTCAGGAGACTCAACTTGAGCTTCACATTGTAAACACTCTGTTTAAAGACACAATAAAAAGAAGGCCACCACTGAAAGATGGACTGGAGACATAGCCCAGGAGGATTGGGTGAAGTCCTTATTAATTTGTTGTGTTCTTGTATTTACTTACTGTGTTTCTCTTATTGTTTTCCAGTGTCTGTGTATTTTTCAATCTTATCGATCTGTTGCCTAATATAACATAGACACACACTAGCACATGAGTCTGTAATACCTTAATTAATTAATTGAGATCACTCACAATTGATTTTCAGATCAAGTGGTATCAGAGCTCTAGGCTGTTAAGGTTAGACAAGCTTGTGTTGGATTTAGTTGTTGCATGCTAACTAAATCAAAGCTCAAATTAGGAGAAGGAGAGTTGGTAGAAACTAATCCTGAAATTGGGAGAGTCTATCCTCAGAAGACCATGTCAGAGGAAGGTTCTATGGGGCCAGACCCTCAATTCATAGATAGTTTCCTAGCCATAAAGTCCATGGTAGAGGAAATGTATAAGGATTTTAGGAAACATAAAGATGAAGATTCATCAGGGTCCAAACAAGACAAATGAGAAGATGAGTCTCACTTCCATGACCACTCAAAAGGAAAAGGGAAAGAGGAAAGCTTTCTCACACCTCCTAATAGCCTTGAACATAAAAATAAGGCATCTTTGATTAAACTAGATGTTAAATTTGATTTACCTATATATGATGGAGAGTTGAATGCAAAAAAGCTGGACAAAGGATTAGACAAATTGATGTTTATTGCAGAGTGCAGAGTATTGATTCAGACAAGAGCAAGATTCAGCTGGCAAGCCTACACCTTGGAGGCACTGCCTTGGTTTGGTGGGAAAGAAGGACCCAACCTAACATGAAAAGAAACGGTAAGACTATTTCTGTCTGGAGTGAATTTGTTTCTGAAATCAAAAAGTAGTTCTATCTATTGGCCTACATGCAGTAAGCCATGATGAGCTGGCAAACTCTTCGACGGTTGAAAGGGCAAAGTGTACAAGGTTACACCCAAGAATTTAGAAAGAGAGCATTGATTCTAGGAATCTCATTAGACTCACCTGAGACTCTGTTGAAGTACATTGGTGGTCTACACAGCTACATGAGGCACACTATCCTCATGTTTAATCCCACTAGCATAGATGAGGTATCTGTACAAGCTACTCATTTAGAAGCTAGAGGAAAGAATGGAAGTCCAGAAGTTGGGGGATCATCCCAACCCATTGCAAGCAAGAATAAGGAGAAAAGAAAATATAAATGGAAAGTAAGGAAGTCTAACACTGCACAGAAGAGCAAGTCTTCATGCACTCACTGTAAGAAGGATGGGCATGATGATGAGCATTGTTGGATTCCGCATCCGGAGCTGAGACCTAAGAAGTTTGAGGGCAAGAAGTAGAAGACTGTTGTAGCTATTCAGAAAGATTTGGGGTTAGACTCAGGAGATGAAACAACTATTTCAGCCACAGGTATAAAAGGTAAGAATTCTGAAGCATCTACTAGTAATTTTGCACAATCTACTATTAATGAAGAAAATGAGAGAAAAAGACATGAGCTTTTCCATATTCGAGTTATTTCCAAACATAAAAAGATTGATACTTTGTTTTATAGTGGCTCAGAAGTAAATTTAATTTTTGAAGCAATTGTAAAGAAGTTGGGATTAGTGACTACACCTCAAAAGAAACCATACCCATTAGGATGGTTAAATGATAAAGCACAACTACAAGTGACTAGACAATGCAAACTCAAGTTTTCTTTTGGGTCAGCATTTGTAAATGAGGTTGAGTTAGACCTAATTCCTTTGGATATATGTGGAATTGTTTTAGTAAGTCCTTACTTGTATGACAGAAAAGCTATTTTCTATAGAGTTGAGAACAAGGATATACTTGTTAAAGATGGAATCGAATACTTTGTAAGAGCTCATAAGCTTAAGAATAATTATACTCTCATAAACTCAGGGCAGATGAAACGAATGATAAATTCATGCAAACAATTCTTATTGATGGTTGTAAAGGAAAAGAAACCTGATAAAACCAATGTATTTGAGGGCTATAATGCTAAACAACAAGCTGATTTAGAAAATTTTGTTTCAGAGTATGATATCTTGTTTCAAGAACCTAAAGGTCTGCCACCCAAAAGGGAAATAGTGCATGATATTATTTTGCAGCAAGATGCTCCATTGCCTAACATTGGAATGTACAGGTTGTTCGCTTTAGAGAATGCTGAAATCAAGAAGCAGGTGCAGGAGTTGCTCGAGAAGGGGTTCATCAGACCTAGCACATCACCATGTGGGTCACCAATCGTTTTGGTGAGAAAGAAAGATGGCTCGTGGAGAATGTGCATTGATTACCGAGCACTGAATAAGATAACAATAAAAAATCGTTATCCCCTTCCTCGCATAGATGATATTTTAGATCAATTGAAAGACGCTGTTTATTTTTCCAAGCTAGACTTGCATAGTGGATATCATCAGGTCAGAGTGGCAGAACAAGATGCATGGAAGACTGCTTTCAAGACAAAGCAGAGATTGTATGAGTGGCTGGTTATGCCTTTTGGCTTAGCTAATGCTCCTGCTAATTTCATGAGATTAATGAATGATGTACTCAGGCCTTTTCTTGATGATTTTGTTATTGTGTATTTGGATGACATTATGATATTTAGCAAAACATGGGAAGAACATTTAAAGCATGTCAAGCAGACACTAGGTGTTTTGAAAAGAGAAAAACTTTATGTTAAACTCTCAAAATGTGAATTTGGCAAAACATCTTTGAATTATTTGGGACATATAGTAGGGGGTGGTGAATTGAAGATAGATCCCTCTAAGGTGGCAGTCATTGTGAATTCACCTAAACCCAAATCTGCTACAGAAGTTAGGAGCTTCTTAGGAGTAGCACAATATTGGAGAAAGTTCATTTCTAAATTTTCCTTAATTGCAGCTCCCTTACATGATTTAACATGATTGAACAAAGTGTTTTAGTGGGGAGGCAAACAACAGAAAGCCTTCGACACCTTGAAAGAAAAGATTAGTACAACACCTGTACTAGCACTGCTTGATCTTCAAAGACCATTTGAGATCCAAATAGATGCCAGTGACTATGTCGTGGGAGCAGTGTTGACACAACATGGTAAACCCATATGTTATCATTCTGAGACATTTAATTCTGCAGTAGTTAACTATCCTACATATGATAAAGAATTGTATGCATTAATATAGAGTGTGAAAAGGTGGAAACATTACGTAATGGGCAAAGAGACAGTAATACATATTGATCATCAACCACTTCAATAGCTACACTCCCAAACTAAGTTGCAACAATCAAGACACTATAGGTGGATGGGTTTTCTACAACAGTTTTATTTAGTCATCAGATATAAAAAGGGCATACACAATAAAGTTGCAGATATGTTATCTAGACCATTATAAATGCACCTACTATACTTAAGCATAATTCTCTATTACATGAGAGCTACATTGAACAATATGCTCAAGATATAGACTTTAAAGATGTATATGCAACTTTAAGTCAAGGCAAACAAGTAAAAGAATTGGATTATCATATAAAGGATCAACTCCTATATCATTGTGGGAAGCTATCCACAAACTGAAAGAGTAAAGATAATTCGAGAAGCACACACTTCTCTAATATCAGGTCACTTTTGGGAAAGTAAAACAGTTGCACAGCTGCAAAGATTTTATTATTGGCCAAAAATGAATGAGACAATTTCTAGATATGTAAGAGGGTGTACTATGTGTGCTAAAAGCAAGCCCAACAATAGAAAACTAGCTTGTACACTCCATTACTAGTTCCTTCTCACCCTTGGGAAAGTGTTTCCATGGATTTTGTTGGAGGACTGCCTAAATCTAGGAAAGGTCATGATTATCTATATGCTGTTGTGGATAGGTTCAACAAAATGTGTATTTTGATACCTTGTAGTAAATAGATTACAACTGAAAAAACTGCAAAACTGTTCTTTCAACATGTATGGGTTCATTTTGGATTACCCACTTCCATTGTATCTAATCGAGACACCCAATTTGTGGGGAAGTTATGGTCGAGTCTGTGGGAACTAATGGACACCAAACTGAAGAAAAGCACAACTTTCCATACACAAACCAATGGCCAGATCGAAGTAGTTAATAGGACAGTGATCCAGTTACTTAGGGGATATTGCAGCAAGCATCCTAAGCTTTGGGATGAACATTTATGTTATGTGCAGCATGCTTAAAACAGAGCAAAACATTCTTCTACACAGAGATATCCTTTTGAGACCTGTTTTGGTTTCACACCAAGGTCTCCTTTGGGTTTTGTCTTTGGTAAAGACACCACAGTTGAGGGACACAACGATGTGGATAGGGCAACTAGGTTCATTGAACAAATCCAAGAGATCCACCAGGCAGTACAAGAACATCTGGAAAAGAGCCAGGCCAGATACAAGGCAAGGCATGACAAGCATCAGATGGAGCATAGTTTCCAAGTTGGTGACCAAGTTTGGCTATATATCAACAAGACAGAATGCAAGGTGAAGGTAAAAAGCTAAAGCCTATTAAGTATGGACCTTTCAAGATACTTGAGAAAATTGGTGAGAATGCTTTTCGCCTTGATCTACTAGCTTACATGCACATCTACGCAGTCGTAAATGCAGAGTGCTTGAGACTATTTGAACCTTCATTAATTGAGGATCTCGAAGAGCAGAGTCAATTGCCTTCTATTGATGACCTGTTATGTGAATATCTTAATGAATTGTAGGAAGAAACAGTTCTGGACAGGAAGGTGAGGACGACACATAGGGGAGTTATTGAGTACCTCAAAGTTGAGGTCAAGGGTTCAAATCTGAGCAGTGCAACGTCGATAGAGATTGGACAAGTGAGACAATTTTACCCTCACTTAATCGATGCTTGAAAACCAACTTTTGGTGGTCCAAAAGATTTTTTAGTGGGAAGGCCATGATCCGAATTGGATCCATGAAAATTATCAAAGTTCTATGACTGTATCAAATCATGACAGACTTTAAAAACTTGTGGACAATGAGTTATCAAGAAGACCTCTGGACAGTGGCAGTTTGTAGCCAGCAAGGAATGACGAGGACCTCAGTCAAAGCATGCTGACCAAGGCCCATGGAGACTACGCAGTGGCGCAAACTAGTAGTTAGGAAGTCCGGATCAGAAAACGGAGGCCATTTCTGATGCGCAATTAGCGCTCATCATTGGGCAAAACCCCTCGAAATGGAAAGGCCACGAGTGCTTGGTCATAAGGGAAGTCGAAAACCATGGGAAAAGTGCTAAATTGAAAGCCGGGTCCCGTGCCCCAAACCGACGGAATATCGGAGGCATTTTGGGCAGTAAGCGGAACTGTCAGGAGACCCAGCGATGCCATATAGTGAAGGACGCGTGTCCGTCGGATGAGAGAGAAAACCCCCTCTCATCGTGGGCTAACGTCCGAGCAAGTCAACCGCGTGATAAGAGCAATAACCGTAGGATTTGGAGGCCCCAGATCTAACGACGGAGATTGCACCCGATGGGAAACTGGATCTAGAGGGAGAATTAAGCTGCGGCACATAAAAGTTTGAAGTCTGATTTGACTGTTGAGTTGGCAGATGAATCATTACACAAAGTAACCAAAATACCGAACCGTTTAAGGAAGCGCTAGCGCAGTTTGTAAGAGGACAAGTGGCCACTTCCCTGTGAGACATTACACAGTGGTGATGACGCGAAGGTAGGGAATTCCAAGCGAACAATAGCAGGCAATCCGAAGGGGCGGAAGAGGAAATGAACAGTCATGAGATGAATTGGCTTTAAGCCATGAATAGACAAAGAGCAAAAACAAGCGAGACAAAACAGAAGAAAGAGGACAGTGAGAAAGGAAAAAGAAGACAGAAGAGACAGAGAAGTAGAGAACAGAGAGCCGAGCTGACCTGTAGAGCTAAGGTAGCATCGAGCAAACAGAAGGCTTGAGAGGTTCAAGCAATCCCTATGAGGATATCTGTCGGGAACTTAGTACCAAATTGGACTCATCCCATCAAGACCAGTTGAGGTCGAGACTTGGTAAGGAAGAGTCTGTGCAATCTAGTGGCTTGGGGAATCCAAGTACCACCCTACTAAGCATTATCTGTTTTAGGAGACTCAACTTGAGCTCCCCATTGTAAACACTCTATTTAAAGACACAATAAAAATAAGGCCACCACTGAAAGCTGGACCAGAGATGTAGCCCAGGAGGTTTGGGTGAACTCCTTATTAATTTGTTGTGTTCTTGTATTTGGTTACTTTGTTTCTCTTACTGTTTTCCAATGTCTATGTATTTTGCAATCTTATCAATCCGTTGCCTAAGATAACATAGACACACACCAGCACATGAGTCTGTAATACCTTCATTCATTAATTAATTAACTGAGATCACTCACAAGTGATTTTCAGATCAAGTGGTATCAGAGCTCTAGTATGTTAAGGTTAGACAAGCTTGTGTTGGATTTAACTGTTGAATGTTAACTAGATCAAAGCTCAAATTAGGAGAAGGAGAGTTGGTCAAAACTAATCCTGAAATTGGGAGAGTCTATCCTCAGAAGACCACATTAGAGGAAGGTTCTATGGGGCCAGACCCTCAATTCATAGATAGTTTCCTAGCCATAAAGTCCATGGTAGAGGAAATGCATAGGGATTTTAGGAAACATAAAGATGAAGATTCATCAAGCTCCAAACAAGAGAAAGGAGAAGATGAGTATCACTTCCATGACCACTCAAAAGGCAAAGGGAAAGAGGAAAGCTTTATCACACCTCCTAATAGCCCTGAACATAAAAAGAAGGCATCTTTGATTAAACTAGATGTTAAATTTGATTTACCTATATATGATGGAGAGTTGAATGCAGAAAAGCTGGACAATTGGACTAGACAAATTGATGTTTATTGCAGAGTGCAGAGTATTGATTCAGACAAGAGCAAGATTCAGCTGGCATGCTTACGCCTTGGAGGCATTGCCTTGTTTTGGTGGGAAGGCAGGACCCAAGCTGACATGAAAAGACACGGTAAGACTATTTCTATCTGGAGTGAATTTGTTTCTGCAATCAAAAAGCAGTTCTATCCATTGGCCTACATGCAGCAAGCCATGATGAGCTGGCAAACTCTTCGATAGTTGAAAGGGAAAAGTGTACAAGGTTACACCCAAGAATTTAGAAAGAGAGCATTGATTCTAGGAATCTCATTAGACTCACCTGAGACTCTGTTGAAGTACATTGGTGGTCTACACAGCTACATGAGGCACACTATCCTCATTTTTAATCCCACTAGCATAAATGAGGTATCTGTTCAAGCTACTCATCTAGAAGCTAGAGGAAAGAATGGAAGTCCAGAAGTTGAGGGATCATCCCAACCCACTGGAAGCAAGAATAAGGAGAAAAGAAAACAGAAATGGAAAGCAAGGAAGGCTAACACTGCACAAAAGAGCAAGTCTTCATGCACTCACTCTAAGAAAGATGGGCATGATGATGAGCACTGTTGGATTCTACATTTAGAGCTAAGACCTAAGAAGTTCGAGGGCAAGAAGAAGAAGACTACTGTAGCTATTTAGAAAGATTTGGGGTCAGACTCAGGAGATAAAACAACTATTGCAGCCACAGGTATAAAAGGTAAGAATTCTGAAGCATCTACTAGTAATTCTGCACAATCTACTATTGATGAAGAAAATGAGAGAAAAAGACATGAGCTTTTCCATATTCGAGTTATTTCCAAACATCAAAAGATTGACACTTTGTTTGGTAGTGGCTCACAAGTAAATTTAATTTTTGAAGCAATTGTAAAGAAGTTGGGATTAGTGACTACACCTCACAAGAAACCATACCCATTAGGATGGTTAAATGATAAAGCACAACTACAAGTGACTAGACAATGCAAACTCAAGTTTTCTTTTGGGTCAAAATTTGTAGATGAGGTTGAGTTAGACATAATTCCTTTGGATATATGTGGAATTGTTTTAGGAAGTCCTTACTTGTATGACAGAAAAGCTATTTTCTATAGAGCTAAGAACAAGTATCTACTTGTTAAAGATGGAATCGAATACTTTGCAAGAGCTCATAAGCTCAAGAATAATTATACTCTCATAAACTCAGGGCAGATGAAACAAATGATAAATTCATGCAAACAATTCTTACTGATGGTTGTAAAGGAAAAGAAACCTAGTAAAACCAATGTATTTGAGGGCTGTAATGCTAAACATCAAGATGATTTAGAAAAGGTTGTTTCAGAGTAAGATATCTTGTTTCAAGAACCTAAAGGTTTGCCACCCAAAAAGGAAAGAGTGCATGATATTATTTTGCAGCAAGATGCTCCATTGCCTAACATTGGAATGTACAGGTTGTTCGCTTTAGAGAATGCTAAAATCAAGAAGTAGGTGCAGGAGTTGCTTGAGAAGGGGTTCATCAGACCTAGCACATCACCATGTGGGTCACCAATCGTTTTGGTGAGAAAGAAAGATGGCTCGTGGAGAATGTGCATTGATTACCGAGCACTGAATAAGATAACAATAAAAAATCGTTATCCCCTTCCTCACATAGATGATCTTTTAGATCAATTGAAAGAAGATGTTTATTTTTCCAAGCTAGACTTGCATAGTAGATATCATCAGGTTAGAGTGGCAGAACAAGATGCATGGAAGACTGCTTTCAAGACAAAGCAGGGATTGTATGAGTGGCTGGTTATGCCTTTTGGCTTAACTAATGCTCTTGCTACTTTCATGAGATTAATGAATGATGTACTCAGACCTTTTCCTGATGATTTTTTATTGTGTATCTGGATGACATTATGATATTTAGCAAAACATGGGAAGAACATTTAAAGCATGTCAAGCAGACACTAGATGTTTTGAAAAGAGAGAAACTTTTTGTTAAACTCTCAAAATGTGAATTTGGAAAAACATCTCTGAATTATTTGGGACATATGGTAGGGGGTGGTGAATTGAAGATAGATCCCTCTAAGGTGGCAGTCATTGTGAACTAGCCTAAACCCCAATTTACTACAGAAGTTAGGAGCTTCTTAGGAGCAACACAATATTGGAGAAAGTTCATTTCTAACATTTCCTTAATTGTAGCTCCCTTACATGCTTTAACAGGACTGAACAAGGTGTTTCAGTGGGGAGGCAAACAACAAAATGCCTTCGACACCTTGAAAGAAAAGATTATAGAACACTTGTACTAGCACTGCCTGATCTTCAAAGACCATTTGAGATCCAAATGGATGCTAGTGACTATGCCATGGGAGCAGTGTTGACACAGCACGGTAAACCCATATGTTATCATTCTGAGACATTTAATTCTGCAGTAGTTAACTATCCTACATATGATAAAGAATTGTATGCATTAGTACAGAGTGTGAAAAAGAAGCAACATTACTTAATGGGCAAAGAGACAGTAATACATACTGATCATCAACCACTTCAATATCTACACTCCCAAACTAAGTTGCAACAATCAAGACACTATAGGTGGATGGGTTTTCTACAACAATTTAATTTAGTCATCAGATATAAGAAGGGTATACACAATAAAGTTGCAGATATGTTATCCAGACCCATTATAAATGCATCTACTATACTTAAGCATAATTTTGTGTTACATGAGAGCTACATTGAACAATATGCTCAAGATATAGACTTTAAATATGTATATGCAACTTTAAGTCAAGGAAAATGAGTAAAAGAATTGGATTATCATATAAAGGACCGACTCTTATATCATTGTGGGAAGCTATGCATTCCACAAACTGAAAGAGTAAAGATAATTCGAGAAGTACACACTTCTCTAATATCATGTCACTTTGGGGTAAGTAAAACAGTTGCACAGCTGCAAAGATTTTGTTATTGGCCAAAAATGAATGAGACAGTTTCTAGATATGTAAGAGGGAGTACTATGTGTGCTAAAAGCAAGCCCAACAATAGAAAACTAGGCTTGTACACTCCATTACCAGTTAATTCTCACCCTTGGGAAAGTGTTTCCATGGATTTTGTTGGAGGACTGCCTAAATCTGGGAAAGGTCATGATTATCTATATGTTGTTGTGGATAGGTTCAACAAAATGTGTATTTTGATACCTTGTAGTAAACAGATTACAGTTGAAGAAACTGCAAAACTATTCTTTCAACATGTGTGAGTTCATTTTTTATTACCCACTTCCATTGTATCTGATTGAGACACCCAATTTGTGGGGAAGTTTTGGTCGAGTCTGTGGGAACTAATGGACACCAAACTGAAGAAAATCACAACTTTCCATCCACAAACCGATGGCCAAACCGAAGTAGTTAACAAGACAGTGATCCAGTTACTCAGGGGATATTGCAGCAAGCATCCTAGGCTTTGGGATGAACATTTATGTTATGTGCAACATGCTTACAACAGAGAAAAACATTCTTCTACACAAAGATCTCCTTTTGAGACCTATTTTGGTTTCACACCAAGGTCTCCTTTGGGTTTTGTCTTTGGTAAAGACACCACAGTTGAGGGACACAACGATGTGGACATGGCAACTAGGTTCATTGAACAAATCTAAGAGATCCACCAGGTAGTACAAGAACAGCTGGAAAAGAGCCAAGCCAGATACAAGGCAAGGCATGACAAGCATTAGATGGAGCATAGTTTCCAAGTTGGTGACCAAGTCTAGCTGTATATCAGCAAGGACAGAATGCAAGGTGAAGGTAAAATGCTAAAGCCTATCAGGTATGGACCTTTCAAGATACTTGAGAAAATTGGTGAGAATGCTTTTTGCCTTGATCTTCTAGCTTACATGCACATCTACTCAGTCGTAAATGAAGAGTGCTTTAGACTATTTGAACCTTCATTAATTGAGGATACCAAAGAGCAGAGTCAATTGCCTTCTATTGATGACCTGTTACCTGAATATCTTAATGAATTGCAGGAAGACATAGTTCTGGACATGAAGGTGAGGACGACGCTCAGGGGAGATATTGAGTACCTCAGACTTAGGGTCAAGGGTTCAAGTGAGACAATTGTACCCTCACTTAGTCGATGCTTGAAAACCAAATTTTGGTGGTCCAAAAGCTTTTTCAGTGGGAAGGTTGTGATCCGAATTGGATCCATGAAAATTATCAAAGTTCTATGATTGTATCAAATCATGACAGACTTCAAAGACTTGTGGACAATGAGCTATCAGGAAGTCCTCTGGATAGTGGAAGTTTGTAGCTAGCAAGGAACGATGAGGACGTTGGTCAAAGCGCGCTGACCGAGGCCCATGGAGACTGCACAGTGTTGCAAACTAGCAGCTAGGAAGTCTGGATCAGAAAGCGGAGGCTGTTTCTGATGCGCGATTAGCGTTCATCGCTGGGCAAAACCCCTCGAAATGGAAAGGCCCTAAGCACTCGGTCACAAGGGAAGCTGAAAACCATGGGAAAAGCGCTATACTGAAAGGCGGGTCCCACACCCCAAAACTGTGGAATATCGGAGGTGTTTTGGGCAGTAAGCGGAATTATTAGGAGACCCAGCGATGCCATACAATGAACGACGTGTGTCCGGTGGATGAGAGAGAAAACCGCCTCTCATCACGGGCTAACATCTGAGCTAGTCAACTGCGTGATAAGAGCAATAATCATAGGATCTGGATGCCCCAGTTCTAACGACAGAGATTGCGCCCGATGGGAAACCGAATCTAGAGGGAGAATTAAGCTGCAGCACATAAAAGTCTGAAGTCCGATTTGACTGCTACATTGGCGGATGAATCATTACATAGAGTAATCGAAATACTGAACCGTTTGAGGAAGCACTAGTGCAGTTCGTAAGAGGACAAGTGGCCACTTCCCTGTGAGACGTTACACAGTGGCGATGATGCGAAGGTAGGGAATTCCAAGCGAATAGTAGCAGGCGATCCGAAGGAGTGGAAGATTAAACAAACAATCATGAGACGAATTGGCTTTAAGCCATGAACAGACAGAGAACAAAAACAAGCTAGACAAAAGAGAAGAAAGAAGACGGTGAGAAAGGAAAAAGAAGACAGAAGAGACAGAGAAGCAGAGAACAGAGAGCCGAGTTGACCTACAGAGCTAAGGCAGCATCGAGCAGATAGAAGGCTTGAGAGGTTCAAGTAATCCCTGTGAGGATATCTATTGGGAATTGAGTACCATATTGGACTCATCCCATCAAGACCAGTTGAGTTCGAGACTTGGTAAGAAAGAGTCTGTGCACTCTAGTGGCTTGGGGAATCCAAATACCACCCTACTAAGCATTATCTGTTTCAGGAGACTCAACTTGAGCTCCCCATTGTAAACACCCTATTTAAAGACACAATAAAAAGAAGGCCACCACTGAAAGCTGGACCGGAGACGTAGCCCAGGAGGATTGGGTGAACTCCTTATTAATTTGTTGTGTTCTTGTATTTGCTTACTGTGTTTCTCTTACTGTTTTCCAGTGTCTGTGTATTTTGAAATCTTATCGATCCGTTGCCTAAGATAACATAGACACACACCAACACATGAGTCTGTAATACCTTCATTAATTAATTAATTAATTGAGATCACTCACAAGTGATTTTCAGATCGATAAGTGTACATTGGATTCTACATAGTTGATACCTAATTTTTCTACATAGTTGATACCTGAATTTTCTATACATTAAGATATGACAATTTATGAATGTTGTCGTACAAATTATTTCTTTTTAGATTGATCTCTGCAAGGTCAATTTTACCTTGGGAAGAAGCTAAATAATTGCAATTTTTATTGAATTAAGACTTTTATGATTCTAATTAATTTGAAATATGTTTTCCGGATTATCACATAAAAATTATAATTGCCAAAGTTTCCAACCATCCAGGGTGGTTCATATTGAAGACAATGCGATGAACCACACTTGATAGTTCCAAATATCTGCAATGACAATTACATTTTTTTTGTTCTTTTTATGAAATTATAATTAGTAATTGTTCTTGGAGGAAAAAACATGTTGGTATAATGTTTTTTAATACTTCAGTTTCATGTGTATCTTATTTTGGGAAAAATTTGGTTTTGCAATACACACTATCATGACCTCCTTTGAATATTAAGAAAAATAAAATATATATTAAGTGGAAAAGATATTTTCTACAATGAAAATGAAAAGTTGGTAATGGAGAGAAGAGCTTAAAAGAATGTGATGTGGAGCATTAAGAAGCTTTTTCTTACAATGCAATAAATCGGAAAAGTCTTTTTGTGTGATGAGATGTATTGGATGGAAAACAACATTGGATCCAACACATCCCAAAGGAGAAAATTTTGTGATGTGCATTTTAGTTCATGTGAAATATTGTGAAGGAAAGTTTTTTTTAAGAGCTATGATGTATCACAACTGAAAGATCTTACTATGTGCAAACTCTTTCACTGTCCAAATTCTTTCCCCCCTCACAAAATTCAGAATGAGCAATATAATGAGAGAGAGGTGGAAATGGTGACTATGATAAGCATCTACTTTCAAATCCAAATGTTGCAGAACATAGTTACTAAGTTTGAATTGGAATTTGGATTCAAATTGGATACGTAAAAAATAGAATGGAAAAAATTTAATTCCAAAAAAATTAGATAATATACATCTTAAACACATTTTGGATAATATATATTTTAAACAATTTTTTTTTCATGCAACAATTATACCTTGGGTTCATTTTCTCTCTAATTTATTTAGAATTTTAAATAACTTCTAACTTTGAATAATAAAATTTTTTATAGACAAAATTCTAAAAAAAATCACACATTTTCCCTCTCAAACCTATTTCTTTCCAAAGCTAGATATTTCCATAATTTCAAAACTTATGTAAAATCCTTTTATAATAAATAACTACACATTTAAAAATATTCAAAACTTCCCTTTTCTTTCAAACATTTTAACCAAAATAAAATTGGAAAAAAAAACCCAAAAAAATCCAATTTCACAATTACTTGCATTTCCTTTTTTCCAAAATACATATTGGATTATGCTTCACTATGCTCCACCTTTTGAGTCATCTGAAAAAAAATAAAAAATAAAAAATAAAATAAATGATTTAGTCTTAACATCAATGCTGGTACTTATGAGTTTTCTTTACGATTAGCATCCATCGTAGCATGCATTTCGTCGAACCAATTAATGTGCTTAACAATATAACCTATAGAATCTAAGTAACCCATAGCTCCATAAAGATAATTTTCCTCTTTTCTTGAGCTTGAACACCATCCAACGATTATCTATTTGTGTTTGGGCAGGTACTTCCCTTAGATATGCCAATGAAAGAACAATCCATGTGGCTGAACTATGGGTTTTCTTTATCCAATCTACTATGTTAACCACCTACACTGTGAACCAGATAGATTTTTGTCATTTGATAGAGTGTTACTTGCGAGCGGGAACGAAAGTGGGGAGTGGGAGCGAAAACGGGAGCGGGAGCGATATTTTCAGAAGCTCCCGGTTTGGGAGCGAATCCCGGAGCGATTTTTAAATATATATATATATATATATATATATATATATATATATTATATATATATTTTTATATATTTTATATTTTGATACATGTGTCAACAAAAACATGTAGAATGATGAATTAGATATAAAAAACAAAAAAAACATAGATTGATCATTGAACCATATCACATCAATCATCTAGAAGTTATAATCTTCATCAACCACATCGACAAGTTAGTAACATACATATTACAACTGCAACACATTGAGTCTCGTGAATCATGATTCATCAAATTCAATCTTAAAGTTTCAACTTCAAGCTTTCAAAATTGAAAATTCAATATATAACATTTATCATCATTGAGCACCAAAGTTGTACTTGTAAGCTAAGTTTAACCATTACAAGAAATAATATCTAAGTTTCTAACTGTTAACATGAAATGAAATGTTATAAAATGAATTATGAAATGAAATGAAACAACTTTAGTCTTTCACGAAGCATCATATTCATAATTCACAATCATTACCAATGAGTTATAATTGCCAACTTCAAACTTCAAACTTTCATTGTCATAGTCATATATTGTTTACAAAAAGTATCATTATGATATGAAAGAGTCAAGAGTCAAGGACTCAAGGCTCAACAGTTATGAAAACTAATAGAAACTAGAAAAGTCAAGTAAACTGTAAATCTATTATCTACTACTGCATGTGGCCCTTTTCACGAGAGTCTACTGTATGAGCAGGTCATGGTGGTCTTCTAGGAGTCTCCCGCACAGACCAATGACCATAACTAGAAGGCACATGCCCTCCACGTGAGGGTGTAGATGTAGGTGGCAACAACAAAGGAACAAGACTCAGAACTCGAGCACTGTTACTGGATGGTGGAGGTGGCATGGCTGCTGCAGCTGCTTCATCTTCATCCCTTATAAGTTCCTCTTCCAGTTCCGCAAGATGTATAGTGCCATCCTCCAAATTGTCATCCTCTGGGTGGTTGTCCCAAATTTTATATGTTGGATCCTCATAAGCTTGATCACAGTAATGACTCAACAACCTCAAGTTGTAGTGCACATAAACCAAGCTTTCTACCCAGTTTTCATTGAGTTTTCTTTTTTTCACATTATGTATGAAGCTATAGGTGCTCCAACACCTCTCTGCAGAAGAAGTATTTACAACCTGTGATAAAACTTTTTTTTCCAATTTTGGCAAAAGTCCCTGGCCGCCATATGATTCCCACCATGTGAGAGCATCAAATCTGTCTCTTTCTTCCATTGCATGGAATGTACCAAACAAACCAGTGCCACTGAAGTATCTGCCTATTTCAAGGTGCACACTAGCACATTCCTCCATGTCAGGTATCAACTTTTCTAATGCATCCAAATATTCTCTGGTTACCTCTTCATCTAAATGGGGTTTGGTCCTAACCCCACCCCCTGGTGCAGGTTGGCCCAACCAAGATGTAGAGTAGTATTTTGGCGTAAGGATATACGCCAAGCAATGTAGTGGAAGATTAAGTTTATTCCACCATACACACACAATCGTGAATTAGTTTGTACAAGTCGGGATCATTGTTATGAACAATATCTTTTATTTGCCCCTACATGGTATCCATCTGCTCATACACCTCACCAATCATTGGTTTATATGTATCTGCAAACCAAATCATGTGATAAATGGGCTTGGTGAAATCCAATACTTGCTTCACACTTGCCCAAAACATACCATCAAGAGTGGCCTCCTCCATCAGTTCAAAACCTCGCTTGTCAGCTGCTTTTGTAGCCCTTTCCTTTAATACCTGCCAGTGTGGACTTGATACCATGCTAGCCAATGACTCTTTTACCTTCAAAAGGCGCCTGAAGGTGAGGTAATAGCTACCAAATCTAGTCCTCGCAATCTTCAACAACTCCAATCTTGAGTTACTGCGGAAAAGGCCATGGGTATTGCTATGATTTGTAATAAATTTTATCATTTGCGTTCCTTTCTTGTACAAATCACCAATCCATTTGTATTGTTCATTTTTGTTCTTAACAACATCATGCATCAAAAGGTTCAATGTGTGAACCAAACACCCAGACCAAAATATGTTGGGGTATTTATCCTCAATAATTGCTCCCGCTGACTTACAATTAGGAGCATTATCAGTGATGACTTGGATGACATTGTATGGCCCAATACGGTCAATTGTTTCAAGTAATGCTTCTACAATGTTGATGTCGGTCTTGAACTTCTCTGAGTAATCATATGCATTTAGAAAGATGGCACCACTAACAGACACAACAAGAACACTTATCAATGGCTTGCCTTTTACATTTGTCCATCCATCAGATACAATGGACACCCCATGGTCAGTGCAAGAACTTGTCATTCTATTCAAAGAATGTGATATTTTGCTTTTTCATGATTAAGTCCAACGGTTCTTGCCTTGTCATACCTAGGGCTCTTATATCCTTTAGGGGCATCATTTATGGCAGAAACCATTTCGTGCCAATAAGGTGAGCGAAGAACATTGAATGGTATCCCGCATGCATAGAGAAACCTGTAAACTTTTGAATCCACATCATTCCTACACCCCTCATCAAGGAAATCTGATATGGTTCTATGCCTTAAAGCTGATGACCCTATGCCTCCATATCCACTACCTTGGGAGGATGTTGAAGGAGTTCTTTGTGCTTGTGATTGTGAGCTTGGTTCAAAGAAACCCCTTGATTTTTTAAATTTGTATTGGGTTTCATCCTCTTCCCTTAACTATTTGGCTCTATCTGCTGTTGACACAGCTACACAAGTTTTGATTCCTATTTGTTTATCTCCATCCCATGGCCTTTTCGCACAGAGGTGTTTTCTGGCACAGGTGTATGAACCTGTGTAATTATTATTGCAATGGGGGCAATGAAATTTAGTGGTTCCACCCCCTTTCCCTGCTT
This sequence comes from Pinus tabuliformis, assembly GCA_031772625.1. Lineage (NCBI taxonomy): Eukaryota > Viridiplantae > Streptophyta > Pinopsida > Pinales > Pinaceae > Pinus > Pinus tabuliformis. The sequence continues at coordinate 472,800,229 of CM062819.1, forward strand.
CAGGCCTGTTAACATATTTCCATAATGGGGTTTGGTCTTGTTTAGTTTTTTCAGTTGTTGAATCATGTCACCCTCCTCCAGCTCCTCCTCATCAGGGTTTTCATCAAATCCACTTTATCCCCCTTCTTCATTCCCCTCTTCATTTTGACCCCTCATTTTCCTACTCTCTAGCACCATAATAACTAGAAAAGGAACCAAGAAGAAGAAAATGCCAAGAAATATAACTTGGTCCATGATGTTTGAAATTTGTAGTTTTGAATCTGCAAAATTTAATGGGAATGGGAATGAGAAAATTAAAAATGTATTTACTATTTATTAATTTTATTTATTTAGATTCATCATTTTAGAAATAAGTTACTAAGTTACTAACCTACTAAATTACTAAGTTACTAACCTACCTCACTACTTGCAGGCTTGCTCCTTGCTCCTCGGCAATCACTCTTCGCTCCTCCTCGCTCCTTGGCACAAGCTCCTTGGCTCTCCTCCAACTCTCTCAAGTCACAATGACTTACAAAAGCCCTCCAAACCTTTATATAACAAAAACATTTCTTAAAACATTTTTTTTCTTTTATGCGCGGATTTTTTTCCGCTTGTTTCGCTCCCAATGGCAGCATGTGTTGCTCCGAGAGAGACGCTCCCGAAGTCTCTCCCTGTTTTGGCAGGGAGCTCAATTATTTTTCCCGAGAGCACGCCCCTGATCCGCTCCCGAGCCACTCCCGCCCGGAGCGCGGATTGTGAGCGGGTTCGAGGGGAAGGGGGGGTGGCCGCTCCCCCGCAACACTGTTCTAATCTTATCAATAAATTTTTGTATTTTTGACCTTGATTCCAACGAATTTGGTAGCCAAATTTTTGTATTTTACAACTTATTCTCACGAATTTGGTAACTATGTTGCAGACGACAAAATATGACGGGAATTTCCATAACTTCCAGGGCAAAAAAGCATAATCGTTAAACTAGGACGTTTTGCCCTAAAAAATCATGAAATTCTAGCAATATTTTGATAAAATTGGGTATGGATTTTTGTAAATTCAGATTACATTACAATTGTCAAACTTCAAGATTTTGAATAGGCCAAAATTTTTTGATGGTGCTGAATCTATTTTCACCATTAAAAACATAATTTAAACACTACTATGCAAAATTTCTTTAAAATTATTTTGCCCAAATTCCAACAACTTTTGAAAAGCTCTAAAAAATTCCTTCCTAGGCCTCGGTATACCACGCCCACTTTACTCTGGATTGCTGCCGAACAAACTTTTGAAAAGGTCATCGTAAAGACTTGTGGCTTTCCACATTCCTCAACTTTTAGACACACCAAATTGCCCAAACACTCGTAATATTCTGACCATGGGCATCTTCGCATCCCAGAATGAACCATAACCATGCCTTTCAGTTCTTCGGCCGCAGATTCGCCATGGCAAGTAGCAGGTTTATACTCACTGCCGGTTTGACGATTATCTTAATGATACCTCTTCATTCTTGCAATTTGCACCGTGGGAGGACTTCTTATTATGATAAGTACGTTTCGGCCGATTTCTGCCTATTTTACCCTATCTCCTATTGAACCTCACTTTGGTATAAAGATTATATGCTCATATCAATCTCTTCATTTAACAGCATTTACAGTTTGTTTCACGGCGGCATATCCACATTGCCCTGCGATATTGACATCATGGGGTAATTTACGATTTCTTCCTCTCTGTGTGTTATTTTGCCTCTCACTGAAAAATTTGTATAATGTTTCCATTATTCTCTTAGGATTGGATTAAAGTCGCATTAATATCAATCTATTTATCCCTTGCAGTTTTCTTAGTTCCAGGACTAGGGGTGTTCTTAGGCATCCTCTTTTCTATAATACTCTGCATAACTTGTCGTGCCTGCTTGAGGAGAATTAAATCTCCTCCTGGTGGCTCCATTTCATTGGTAGAGAAATTCCTTAGGGAATATGCTTATGAAATGCCAACCAGATATTCACAATCTCAACTCAAGAAGATCACAAACAACTTTGCAGAAAAGTTGGGTGAAGGAGGTTGCGGTGTGGTTTATAAAGGAAAGCTACACAGTGGAACTCTAGTTGCTGTGAAACTTCTTGATAGGCATAGGCACAGCGAGGCCCAATTCATGAATGAAGTGGCCACCATTGGACATCTCCATCATGTCAATTTGGTTCGTCTCTTGGGCTTTTGCTTTGACAGATTTACAAGCGCGCTTCTATATGAATACATGCCTAATAAATCTCTGGATAACTACATAATTGCGGGAAAAGGAGAAGGGGGAGTGTTAAAGTGGGAACAATTGTATTCAATAGCTCTGGGTTCGGCTCGAGGAATTGCATATTTGCACCAGGGTTGCAACAAGCTCATCGTACACTTCGACATCAAACCTCACAATATATTGCTGGACGCCAAGTTCACACCAAAGGTTTCAGATTTCGGTCTGGCTAAACTTTGTGGGAAGGAAGACGACCATATATCAATGACAGCTGCGAGAGGCACGCCGGGTTATGTTGCTCCAGAGCTGTGTCACAGTGACGCGGGTCCAGTTACAGATAAATCAGACGTGTATAGTTTCGGAATGGTGTTGCTAGAGATTGTTGGGGGCAGAAAGAATCTTGATATGCGTTTGAGCCGTTCCAGTCAGTGGTACTTTCCTGACTGGGTTTCCAATCTGCTTGAGAATGGGGAGTTAGGGATGCGTTTGAGAGAAGGAAGAGGAGAAATTGAAAGGGAAGATGAGGAGAAGGTGATGAGGCTTATGACTAAAATTGGGCTTTGGTGCATACAATACAACTCCACAGATCGGCCTTGCATGGCCAGAGTTGTTCAGATGTTAGAAGGCAATGAAGACGACGTTGTCAATCCTCCTTTGCGCTTCGATATATTCTCCGTTTCGCCTGCAATGCCCGCTGCCCCTGAAATACCTTTGCTGTCCAGGACTGAAGAATCTTCATCAATTGATATGCAGGGGAGATTGGGTTATTAAACAGATTCTGAAGTGATATGCAGGGAAGATTGGGTTACTAAATAAATTTTGAGAATAATTCGAAATTGTATTTCCAAATTGACTTCATTTCTGTTTATCAAATTTCGAAATTTCAACTGTTTAGTATGAATATGGAGAATTTCGAAATTTCGAGTCTGTACTATGTAGTATAGATTTTGGTATTGACGAGGACGTTTTGCGACTTTGGTCTTACAGCATTCAAATATCTTATTGGAGATAATTACACCCCATTACACTCAATTAACGCGTGTAGTTTAACCGTGTAGTTCTAGTTCTAGCAGTGTACACACAATTTAAATTTAGGAAGTGTCAGTCATGCTAGTGTTAGTAATGTATGTGCGAGTTAATATTAACATATAAAAAAAATTTAGCGGTTTTGATAAATGCAAATTACTGAGAAGCAACCCATATTGTGTTATTGTATGGTTTTTTCCTCTATATCTATGTTCATATTTATATATTAGATGTTAATAAAGACGATGATAATTGGAAATTGTGCCAACACAATACAAAATATGACAGGTGAGAAAGATATATATGATAAGCTGCAAGTATAAAATTGAAAATATCATCCACTCATCTATATGATATAACTGTATCTTGGATCCTTCACACTTGATACCTTATTTTCCTAGACATTAATATGTAACAATTTATGAACATCGTGATATGTTATATCTCTTTATATTTATCTGTGTAAGTTCAATTTTATCATGGCAAGAAGTTTAATAATTGCAATTTTTTCTTTCACAAAATTATAATGAGCAATTGTTTTTGAAGCTGGAAAAAATACCTTTTTATAATGTTGGTGAATAATTCGGTCTCATGTGTACTATATTTAAAAAAAGAATTGGTTCAATGTGTGTTTTGCTGCTATATATATTTTGTCCTGAAAAGAATTGGTTCAATGTGTGTTTTGCTGCTATATATATTTTGTCCTGAGATTCTTTGAATATTTAAGCAAAATGTAATATATTAGCAAAATGTAATATATTGTACCTGGTATGGAAAATGTAAACTGAAAAGTTGGTTATGGAGAGAAGAGCTCAAAGGAGAATGTGATGTGCTTTATAGAGAAGCTCTTTCATTAAAAAAAATAATATATTAGAGAAAGATATTTTGTTATGATGTCATGTATTGTAGAAAGATATTTTGTTATGATGTCATGTATTGTATGGAAAACAATATTGTGTGTAACACACTGCAGAGACTATTTTGTGATGTGCAAAAACAAATTTAGTTCATGTGAAATATTTTACTAATGTTTTTTTAGAGCTACAATGTATCATAAGTAAAAACCTTCATTGTGACATGGTGTGTTGTAAGGGAAAATAGTTTGAATACGAAACAGTGAAAGGAGCAAATTTTTAGTAAGATGCAAAGAACTAAAAGTTGCATTGGAGAAAAAGAAGAAAATCTATTTGTCGCAATGAAGGAAAATTTGTGTTGCATAGAAAAGAAAAATTATGGAAACACATTGTACAATATGGAGTTAAACTTTTAAGTGATGTGATATATAGTGGAGATGGAAATTAATTGGGAATGAGATATATAGAATTGAAGGGAAACTTGAGGAAATGTGGGAAATGTGGAACTTTGGGTGTGAAATGTTGCAAAGGAAGAAAGTTTTGGAAAATGCAAAAAGGAAATTTTGGCCAAGTTTTTTGGAAAATTATAATTTTTTGCTATTCAAGAAGTTTTTGCTATTCATGTTCCTTGAAGTTCATTGGACATATCTACCTATTCAAGATTTTGCACTTTCATCCAAACTACATCAGGAGAGCCATCATTTGGCTTGTGAAAGATGGTTTCTTCAACATCCTGAGTTTCAGCGATTGAAGCAAGTTCATAATGCTCCTCTCTTTGATATACAAAGTCATGAAATCCTTCGCTATTTTTGGGATCACTCAATTTATCTTCTTGAGATTCACCATTAACTAGTGAGATGTGACTTTGCTGAAAAACATTTAGAACTAAAATCTCCTCTTCACTACATTCCCCAAGCTCTTGACCTTCACTATATGATGCTAGCTGTGACATATTTTCTAGAGACAAAGCCTTTGGCAGGAGTTCGAATTGATGAGCACCATTCAAATTGTCTGCATCAAATTGAAGCTTATTTTTTAATTCTGGAGTGTTGCCACAATCCATTGATTCACCTTCATAAGCTTCATTCTCGTAAATCTATTGGTTGTCATCTTCCTCCTTTTGAGGACCATTCAACTCATCAAGGCCAAAACACACTTTGCTTTTGTCTGAAAAATAAGACTTGATTTCATGAGCTTCATCCTTCACAGCCTCTTGAGCTTCCTCATTGTAGTTCTTAGGAGATACAGTTTCTTGAGCATTATGAGTTTCACTCTTGGAAATTTGTTCAATTTTCTCTCTTTTCAACTATAGAGACCTGATACCCTTTAGTGGTTTTTGAATCATTCAATTCATCCTCTAAACCTTCATCATTAACAAGTGATATGGGATTTTCCTGAAGATACTCTTTACTGCATTCTTCATCGGCTTGAGCTTCATTATTTGATGTTTGCTGCACTAGACCTTCTAGAACTTGATCCTCTACTAACAAATTACCTTTTTTCTTACCTCCAACTGAATCCGCAATCTGCTCTTCATCGACAGTTTCTTCAGCAATGTCCAAATCATGTGATTCATCTTCATTATCTATGTCTCCTAGTAGTGGACTATTTTCCAAATCTACATTTGAAACTGGAATCTTCTCTTCCATGTCACAGTGTCCAAGCTCTAGCTTTTTGGATGCAGTACTATATTCCAGTCCAAACAAAGTGACTAAACAGGGAGATATATTATATTCGTTAGTAACCTCATGGGTCTTCAATGGAGTATTTAACTGGGGCATTTCCTGCTTACGGGCCTCTTTTGTAAGACTCTCTAGGAGTTTGTCTAGTATAGAATCATCCATTCCTAGAAAAAGAAACATGTCATTAGTGTCTATAGGTTTGGGTTTGTTTAAAAGAGTACAAGAGTCATTACATCAGAGGGAACAACACATCAGTACTATCATTACTGAGACAATCCATCTTTTATCTAGAACAAAATCATACATACCTTGATGAGGGAACACATTGTTACAGTCTACAAAATCGATTGAAATGTCTGCCTCTCTTTCAAGAATAGAATCAGTTATACCTGAACAAGGGAACATATCATTATTATCTAGAAGCTTGGCTCGTTTAATTTGTTCTAGAATTATTGCAGCAGATCATTAGTGGCTGGGTTGTGTTTGATGGAGTAAAAAGACTTATAAATGTGGAGAAAACACATCATTACTATAAATACAAAGGAAACCCATCTTTTTTCTTGAAGAATAATACCTAAACAAGGGAACAAATCAGTACTGTCTTCATAATTGATTTTAGTGTGAATATTCTCCTCAGTCGTGACTGCTTTTTCAAGAACAGATTCATCCATACCTAAACAAGGAACACATCATTACTGTCGGTAAGGTCGGGCTTGTTTAATGGAGTACTGAAATCATTATAGCAGAGGGAACACATTATTAATCTTAATACTAGGGGAACTAGAACAGAGTCAAGGCATACCCGAACTAGTGAACACATCAATACTGCCTTCAAAACTGTTTGAAGAATCAACAATCTCCTCAGCCGTGTCTGGTTCTATTTCATTATAATTGCATGGACAACTTAATTGCTCCCTTGAAGTATCGCTCTCTATTTGTGTGTGGACATGAATCCCATCAACCTTGTAATCAGATGACTCACCTGCATGCTGGGAAACACTAAGCATTGGCTCAGACATACTACATACACTGTCCACTTTTGAACCATACAATTCATCAAGGCCATAAAACTGTTTGTCATTGTTTGAATAATGAAATTTGTCTTCATGAACTTCATCCTCAATAGCTGAGTTATGAGGTTGCAGACCAACATCTGAAACTCGAATATTCTCATAAGCTTTTTGAGGTTCATCGTATGATGAATGAATCAGTTGATGATCTCCAACTCTCAAAGAAATTACATCAGACAACATGGGACAACCATCATTTTGGCTATTGTTATAATTCTTATGTGATCTTCGTTCTTCATCATTGTGAGTTTCACTTCGGAAACCTGTTCAATTTGCTCTTCTTTTTCAACTACATGATCTTGATATCTTTCAATTGCTTCTGAATTCTTAAACCCATACTCGTGAGTTTCATTATTAACAAGTGAGATGGGAATTTCCTGAATAGAAGTAGCTGAAATGTACTGTATGGTGCATTCTTCACCATCTCGAACTTCACTGGATGATGCCTATTGTGGTAAAATTTCCATAAAGTCCACTCACATTCTTCATTATTGTCTGGTTCATCTTTAAAAAGAAACTTGTTATTTTGCAAACTAACCAATTCTCATCAGTGTAATACTTTACTAGCACATGGCCATTTTGCATACCTGCAATGGAATCTTCAATCTTCTCTTCATCGACAGTTTATTTAGCAATGTTGAAGTCATGTGATTCATCTCCATCATCTGTATCAGCAAGAAGTGGATTATCAATTTGCAAATCTATATTGAAACTGGAAACTTATCTTCCACGCCATATATTTCGTTACTTAAGAAGCAAGTAATTAATATGTAGATAGACATCTAAAACTGGATTCTTCTCTTTTACATTACTCTGGTCAATTAATAAGTTTGTTTATTCAAATTCTTGGTCGCAGCTGAAATCTATTGATCCAATTTGATGGGATTTTTCAAGTAAATCAGTTCAAACCCCAAATGAACATAGTTGTCTAGTGAAATCCCAAGACCAGTTCAAGACTATGTTGTTATTTATTTGGTTTAATCTTCAATCCTATAATTAGAAAAGCTCACTGATATTACATAAATAATTCAAATACCTAGTTGATTGGGATCAGCATAGGGGACTGATATTACATAAATAATTCAAATACCTGGTTGATTGAGATCAGCATAGGGAACGAGTGAACACGCTTTCCATCTCCACTACCAGTGACTTGCACATGCTCGGGGGAGACATCTTGAAACTCCCCAGATGGAAAGTGTGTCATAAACTTAGTATTGAATCCATTTGCCCATTCAAAAACACATTTTAAATAATAAAAAATTACAACCTTAACCATAACCATAATCTTATAACCAAAATTAAAAATCAAAACATAAAATAATTAATCTAAAGCACATAAAAATCAGTTTTTGGAATTTCAGTCATGACATAGCCTATAAGATCCTATGATACTAACGAATTTGAATTTAGTCATCTGTGTAGTGTCGATACTCATGCCCAACCAGACCATTATCGACCATGCTTTGATTTATAACTAATAATGGCCCATCTGAAAAGCTATTACCCCTATTTTTTATTAATGGGTGTCACCATATCAATATTATTGAAAGAAGTCGACACTATGAGATAAACATTCATTTATGCCTGCTAGATAATTGAGTCTAAAATAATGCAAAGAAAACCAGGCTTATGGCAACAATTTTGAAAAGGCTGCCACTGGAAAATTTGAAATAATTGTCAGATGGAAAATCTGTGAAAAAGACTCAAAAGTGACTCCACCTCATCTAATAGTAATTTCAAGTGGTCAATGGCTATTTTAGTTCAACATAGAGTCCCATGCCTAAATTTATTAGGCTAAGGCTTTTGGCAAAGCAAAAAGAAAACTAAGATGCATTGAAAATGATTGGATGGGATGAGATTAAGTCAAGTGAGTTGAGTTGAAAGGTCAAATAACATAGAAAATAAAATTGAGCTATAAACAAATTCAAGCAATCCATGCTTGAAAACTTTTTCAAAGTTGTGTTGCTACTGCAAAGATCTATGCAAAGAATGAAGCAAAACTATTTAAAACAAACATTAAAAAGGACGATTACTTTATAACCATTTTCCTTATTGAGAGAACCATAAAAACCAAAGCGAAAATATTGCCATATATCTCTGTCACAGATATTACATAATCAACTTCATACGAAAGTAAACTTTAAATAAAATATAGAAAGCCTAATACCAAATGGTTACTAGTCTAACCACAAACTTCCAGCAATCACCATAAGGGCATTTGAAGTTTTAACATAATTTCTTGTTATCCACAATATTAATCACAAGATGTAGCTAAATTGTGATAAAGGCCAAGGAAGCAAGAGCATGCGTAGATTTCACTGAGCAACGATTTAACACAACAATTTAAATGACTATTAATATACAAGAATTTTCCTTAATGAGTCAACCATGGAAGCCAAAGCCAGAACATTGCAATAGATCTTTGTCACAAATGACTTGCACATGCTCGGGGGAGACATCTTGAAACTCCCCAGAAACCTACCAAAAGGTATTACAATTACAATTACAATTAAATCCATACAAGCTAAATTGATTGTAAATAGTAGCCCATACAGTCACATTTCAGGTCCCAATTCCAACCGCAGATGCAGCTAAAGGAGAATGACAGTGCAATTTTCTTAGAAGTTATTAGACACTATACCGGTTGACCATTTGTGAGAAGAGGAATTGGAGTCTGAGGATCCGTCTCAAAGAGGTAACTGAATCGATCTCCTCCCCTCGCCCATGCATCTGCCACTGCATCATCACTTCTGCCCTTTGTTGCCTGTCATCTCTTCCACCACGAGTGTAATTGAACTCATTCTCCAAATCATCAACATCGTCTTCTTCCTCGTCACCTTCCACTCTTGGAATCCCTGTGGCAAAACACCCAATATTAAATACAGCTATCAGTTACTACCCAGACGCTGCTAAGCAGACAACCAACTGGACTAAAATGCCCATAATCCAGATCTGCAAAAATGCCACCATCATTTGTGCAGTATATCCTTTGTGCAATGTGGGGCTTCCATGACTTGCTAAACACCAAAACAACAAAAAACAAAAATATATATGCTGACCTTTGTGTCTCTTGTATTTGGTCTTGCATTGAGGACAAGACTGGTTTCCATCCTTACGCTCATATTCATAGCAAGGCCTACAAACTAGGAATCCACACTCATTGCACGCCACAAAGAGCAACCCATTTGCTATCACACCAACATTATCTCCATAGATCTGGCATACTTGGTCGCTCGAGTGCTTCAGAGGCTTCGCCTACACACCAATAAACACCTAGTCTCAATTACACAAACCAAACAAACAAAAGTTGAAAAATCAAATCTACAACTTGGGCCACTCTTCTCTACGCTACTCTGCTGAATCAGAGAGACCATTGATAGCCTAATATAGGATCATGTTAGGGTTTTGACCTAGTCAACCATTCATCAGTCTTTAAGTCATGGGATCTGAGTTTGTAAATCCTATAAGCTTGCATCGTATTAGCATTATTATTGAATACCAAAAGAGAAGGCCGATTGAGCTGTCTCGTGTGCTCATGATAATTGTTCCATTCTCATTAAATTGCACTATCAGCTTATTGTGTTTATTTTTATTCTGTTTTAAGTCTCAACTCAGTTCAACTTGGACTTTTGGGAACCCAACTACCATAATTTTGCTAAGGTATTATCGGACCAAAAATCAACGCAATGTCATTTCTCAATTGCACTCCCAAGCCCAATCCCTATCAGGGGTTCTCTAGAACAAGTTATAATTTAGGACTGTTTTCAACCGAAAATACAAAGTGTTGGAGATTTTTTTTTCTGTAAAAATCCAAAAAAAACACAATATAAAATGCACACAGAGACAAAGCTCTGTTTTTCTTTTCTCCAAGATCTTAGCACAGGGAAGCTTTTTAACAAATCACTGAGAACAGAGTATTGAACACACATATAAAGGATTTGTATTTAAAAATAAACTGATACAAAATTCATCCTCTTCCACTCAGAGGGATTCACCAAGAGACTGCTTCAGATGCAGTTCCAAAACAAAACATTCAAACTGTTACAGAACAAACAGGAAAAAAACATTTCTGCACTACTGTGCATTACTCTTATGTTGCTATACTACGCTGCTGCGTATTACAAGACATACATCACTTGCGCTGCTGCACTTCTACACAGTCTCACACTCTCTCTCTTCAGACTACAATACAAAAACAATTACATACAAAAATTTGAATGAATTAATGAACAAGGATGGAGACCCATGCTGTGAACTGCTCGAGGTTGTCCTTCTTGTCCTCGACTGAGTTGCATATTTACTGCGGTGGCTGAGAAATTCAATGTGAAAGAGTTGGATTGCAACCTGTTTCCTTCTTCGGCCATACTAAGAATTGAATGCAGTCACCTACTGCTGTACTGCTCCATGTCCTTTGTTTAACCAGCTCCGCGCCAATTCTCTGTTTCTCCTTATATTTGAAAATATATGAGCAGCACTGCAAAACTCATAAAATTTCCTTTTGACGGACTTCAAATGTTAAACCATTATGCTTCGGGAACCCATCAGGTCCGGGCTTCATCGCATAGCGCTCATATATAAAAAGGTTGTGTACCCATGGTTTCCCCGATTGCGATATGCCGATCGCACTATGGGCCGATACCTCCGATCATATATATATATATTATAACATATGCCTGAAATACATTAAAACACGAAAAGAGAAAGCCGCTGGCGGAACTGAAATAATCATCAAACAAAATCTTGAATACCCGTCAGGTCCAGGTTATCAGGGCGCAACATAACCCATGGTAAAGCTCGCCTATTTGTTTTCACCGATAGTGATACGCCGATAGCGATATTGGCGATCGCTCATCGCTGCCTACCTCCGATTCTCCAATCCCGCCGATATGCCGACTTGCCGATACGCCGACGCAATCTGGACCATTGATCGGTTAGATTTGACGGCTGAGGTTAAAGCGGATCTTTAAGCCTGCGATTTGGTTTTTCTCATAATATTGGAGTGTTTATGCCTCCCGATCCTTGATAACATTTTGGTGCTGTTTTGGTAGGAATACATGTGCATGGCCATTATCCTTAGGCTGCTGCACGGCTCAACTGTTGCGCAGTTGAAATTACATTTTCAACACAAAGTGGGTACTCTGATAAAACTAAAATGAAATGTCCCAAGTTAATATATTTTCATATCCAGGTCCAAAATTTTCCATCCAACATTACCTCTGGTTAATACCTAACCTAAAAATCAGAAACTGGGGCCAAATATGTTCCAAAACAATGGAAGAACAACCTCAAACTCTACGGAAGCAGTGGATGGCTTAATGTTGTTGTGTTAAGCTTCCCATTGCTCAGATCTTTAAAAGTAAATGAAATAACAGGAATCCCACATATATTAACAATCTAAGCTTAATTCCTTATGAAAATCCAAAAGGATACAAGCCCAAATTCTGGATCCAAAAGAGCAAAAAGATAAATTCTAGAAACTTACACCAATCTCTGCATCGTGGCGAATCAAAACTAGCTCATTCCTCTTGTGAGAACCTGCAATCATACCAGCGCTAGCCTCCATAGTGTGACTCTCGGGTTAATCTCCCGATCTGAATGCTTTTGTTTTATGCAATCTCAATGCTTTTGTTTTATGTGATCTCAGGCAATGTTTCAAAAAAATAAAAAAAAAATCTAGTGGTGCGCAGAACCCATATCCACATTGCACTCAACAAACCCAGCTCTACACCAAACTGTGCATAACCCTAAGACCCCTTCTATTCCCAATACCACTTCATAAAATGAACCAAAAATATGTCTGACGCTTCTCGTGAATTAGATTAATAAATTTGTTAAATTAACATATTAAAATATATATATATATATATATATATATATATATATATATATATATATATATTTTTATTTTATTTTAAATTATGATTATAGTTAATATATGAAAAGTTAACTCATTTGAATTTTATGAATTAAATCATAATTTTGATTAATATGGGATAATTATACATAAAAAATAAAAAAGTCATGTTTTTTTTTTTTCAATCATGCTTTTACTAAATATGTCATATTTTCAATCATGTTTTTACCAAACATGTTATATTTTTAATTGAATTTTGATTAGTATGTGATAATTATACATTTAATCTTTTTCAAAAATAAACCATACTAATTTTTATTTTCAATCATGTTTTTACCAAACCTTTCATATTTTCAATTATGTTTTTACCAAACATCTCATATTTGTATTTGAGATTTATTGGCAAACACATTTTTGAGTTTAGCTCATAGCCCTAACTAATGTTTTATATTTGCATGTACAACCTTCTTGTAAAGTTGTGAACACCTTATCCCATTAATTTTAGGTTGTAATTTTAGTTAGCACACTCTACTTGTGTATTAAACGTTTTAAGGATATACACATTATCTTCTTCATTTTAGACCATAACGATCATTAATATGTCAAATTTACATAAAAACCTATTAATAAGTCAAAAACCCATGCTAAAAACACTTATCATAATCCCGTTTTAGGTTACAACCCTAGCCAACACATTGGCATTGAATATAAAATATCTTTGTAAATTTATATCAAAAATATTAATTAATATAAAAAAATTATAAAACTCCATTATTAAAACAATTATAATAGTTCTTTATTTTTAAGTCACAACCCTAACCAACACATTAGAATGGCATATAAAATGTCATTATAAATTCATTAGCAAAATGGGTGGAGAGGATAACATCCCAGTGTGCCAATTACTAGGTCGTTCTACTAGGAGACAAAGAGATTTGAAATCAAGACCCCTTCCTAAATAAAGTAATGTTTAACTAAGTGAGCTAGTGCCAATTGTAAGACAATAGAATAAGGACTCAACCAATTGAGTTAACCCTCAAGGTTAACTGAGTGGTTAAGATAGGACATTAACTCCCTCTCCACCTAAGTTCAATTCCTTGAAATGACATGTTAAGCATGTTGTGATGAGGTTAGAGGAATAGGCGGCCCCAAGGAGTTACTATGTTTGTGGTCAATACAAGACATCTCAACTCTTGCTAAGTCATATATTCCTGGTATATTTGTCTTATAGGTAGATCATATATACTCTTAGTGGTATAGTGGCAATTGGAAGGTTTAATCCTAGGGCTAGCCTAGATCACACCAACGAGTTACTGATCCACCGTGGTAAAAAAAAAAAAAAACAAGCATCATCATTATGAATTACCCTCAATCAAGGTGAGAGTCGAGAGGAGGATCACAATGGGATTCACACTGCCACCATGCAATTATTGAAGATACAGTGAGGGTGGTGGCATGGCCACCTGCACACAAACCTTATCATGCATAAGATGTCAAGGAAATTAAGTCAAAGAGGGAGAGAATATTCTATGTATTTGGATTTGCATCTGTTCAGACTTGTAGCAACTGGAAAACTTGTTTCCTCTGCAGGCTTTCGGTGGCATATGCATCTCTCTAAGGAAGTTCTCGGAAATGGAAGTTTCACCCAGGCTCAGGAAGTTGAAGGTGTGATGCCTCCTCTCCTTCTCAGTCCTTCCTTATATGTTTAGATTGTCTTCCCTATGAATTCAATGCTTTCTGTGATATATATGTTTTGTATATGGTTGGGGATGGTCAGTCCAGACAAGACATTATGGACTAATGCAAAGTTTAGCCCTCCTATGAATGGATGGGATGGGGTTCACCCTCTTTCCTACATATCGAGGGTCGGGAGGCCTCTCGACGGGAAGCCCCTGACTGATTTTAGTAATCCCAACTACCCAGGAGCTTGGAAACCTTGGGATATGGATACTTCCTGGTTTTTTATAGAAGACAAGATAGAGCCTTACGTTTCTAACTCTACTTCCATGCAATTTATGAGAAAGGCAATTTGTGACTGGTTTATGGGTGATATTTCTTATTCTCATGAGGAATTCATGCACCAGACATAAAAGAACCTTCAAGAGAATTGGGATGGGTTCGTAATTCAAATCCATGAAGATAATGAGGATATGTTCCTTAGAGTGAGGTTTAATGGTTTTCTTTGTCATGTTTATGTTCCTGTAGACCCTGCAGGCTCCTTAATTAGACTGACTTGTGGGCTCATCCATCCTAGGCATCCTCCTGATCAATTTTTTGTTGTTCGCATTGCGAGACTTGTAAGTCGGAGCCCCGCCTTATTGGTACATTTTAATTCTCCATACAACAATAATCAATCGAAGTTCATGGCTCGCCCAACCACACACCGAGGTCACACTCATAATGCAAGTTGGGGGCGACGTCAAGGTTGAGGCCGTGGGAGTGGGAAATCTTGTGCTAACAGAGGTCAAGGACATGGGACCAGAACTTGATTCATATTAGCAACTTCCAGAGCATACAAAACTAATACCCACCCCCTGCCCACCAGACGATTGATGAATGGGAAGTAAAGGTTGTTAACCAGGTCAACGACCAGTCTTGGAGGAGTTGGGGGACATGATTCCAAACCTAGGCCATACCCGTGGTCGCTGCTCTTAGTACCAACAATCTTTATTTATATTTTGGTTGATGAAGACCCTTCTAGCGAAGGCTTTGATAATGAGTATTACAAGAATTTTAGGTCCTACAGATGAAATTCATAAGGAATTTCAGTTAATTCAACACCAAATCCAACAACAAAATGCTTTCCTTGCATGCATAGAGAAACATATCCCCTGCTTGCCTCAAACTGAGTTGTCGAGCTCCAATGCCAAAGACCTCACACTAGTTAAATATTTTGATGATTAGCTTGGGCATTATATGAGTATGGTTATTTTGTTGTTTCAGTATAGTTTTAGTAAAGATTAAAGAAATATTAATAATATTCGATACCGACTAATACAAAAACCAAACTCATGGAGTTATGTACTCTATGGTATGTACAAGTATTATTACACCAGAATGTCACGACTAATCACCAACGAACTTATTTTACCAAGGCCCCTTAAGATTGTGGTAAAAACTTAGTGGGAAGAATTAAAGTGGAACTTCAAAGTTTAATTTGTTTTATTGTGACTAGGTTAGGTGTGACTAGGTTAGGTAGGAGGCGCCATCTGAGATCCTGACAACAATATCAATGGATTTGACCGAACAACTATCTCTTTCACCAGGTTTCCCAATTGAGGCCCTAAATTTTGTCGAGGCCTGGTTAAACCCTAGTAGTCCATTACAAACTTTCGGACCTATCAGCATCGACTCTAATGTTCAGAGGAAGATATTGTTGCAGCAGTAGCTAAAGAGATGACCATGGCATGGAAGCAAAGGGTTTCAAGAAACAAAGAATTGATACCCAGTAACATATTTAATTGTATATATCCAGTTGCCACATATGAACAATCAAAATCTAAAGATTAAAGAAATATTAATAATATTCGATACCAACTAATACAAAAACCGAACTCATGGAGTTATGTACTCTAGGGTATGTACAAGTATTATTACACCAAAATTTCACGACTAATCACCAACGGACTTATTTTACCAAGGTCCCTTAATATTGTTTAACTGTGACTAGGTTAGGTGTGATTAGGTTAGGTAGGTGGCATCATCTAGATCCAGACAGCAATATCAACGGATTTGACCGAACAACTATCTCTTTCACTAGGTTTCTTGATTGAGGCAATAAATTTCGTCGAGGCCTACTTAAACCCTAGCAGCCCATTACAAACTTTCGAACCTGTCAGCATCGACTCTAATGTTCAGAGCCTTCAGGCAAACATAGTGGTCTTCGGCCAAGAACTGCAGATTTCGGGGGCATTGACCATACATGTTTGTTGTGATCAACCCTTCAAGTTTTCCTTTGCTTCTATACAAAATTAAGTGTGCCATGCAACTCTCAAAGTAACTTTGATACATATACAAATTAAGTTTGTATTTACTTGTTCGATTTGTGTTAAAGTGTTTCCTCTTTAAAGGTCACAGGATTGGATCTAAAGGAAATTAAGGTATGTACACCTCCATATATTAAATAGTTAAAGCATTTAATGGAGGGCATCCCTTGTCTCACAAACAAGGGGGTCTCATATGTCAACTTGGCAGCTACCTGCATTATAACTTAATATTAAATACTATTCTTATTTTTTCTATTAATATGAATGCTTCTAATATTTAATATATTGTTAAGGAGATTACCCCTCGACTAATTAGTGAAGTATTTAATATTGGATGAGAGAGTTGTAAGGCTGAAATTTTGGCTACCACGGGTTAAATTTGGTGTTTGTATTATGTCAATGCAAAATTAGATTTCACACCTCTCCAAGAATCAATCAAAATCATTTACACATACCAATCAAAGGCATTCAATAGATGGTTAAAGTAGTGGTTGGGAGGAGTTCATTGTCAGATACATCCAAGGGTTTCCAAACTAGAGAAACAAGGGCATGTGTTTGATTTATGGGCTAACGTTTGAAAGATTTCTACAAGGAGAGGAGTTGGTGGGAGTCCTTATGGCAAGGCCTTGCACCTCTTCCTTTATTTCTTAAAGTAGGCTTGAAATAAGTGATTATAGATATATGATACATATAATATGAAAACCACTCACAACACAACAATATTGAACATTTGCATGAGACATAACTTAATTTATTTTCAATATATTTTTTCCTTAAAAAAGGCAATATATGCTACCATGATGCAATACAATGATTCACCAACATTGGGCACCAAACAAATGACTTGGACAATGGATGTTATGTACGATGACAATCATCCACTATAAAGTATGATTATTAGACACTCTAACACCCCTCATTTATGGTCACTCATTGAACATGCTCATGAAATTTGAGATCACTGGACATGGTTAACATGCTTTGGTTAACACAATATAGTATGGTGTGAGGGTCTTGCCTATAATGCCATCTTTCTAACACCCTTTACAACAACATTGCTTCACGAAAGGCATTTGACATTGCTTTGTATTTTTGCCTTTGTATATGAGAAAGAAAATAAATGTTACTTCTCCCTTATCCAAGATAATGCTCTTGATTACAAATTGAATAATGTATCATGACATTGCCTTTCTCTCTTCATGTGAACTTGCTCAATTAGCATCTAGATACCTTGTGAGATAAAACTCAATGTATGTATTGTATTTGGTATTGTGTCAATTATTCATTTTTTATGTCTTAATATTGTGTTAATGGCCTTCCAATGCATGGTCAGTCTTGAATTAAAATTTTGACATGGAAAATCCAAATTTTGCAATTTTGGCAATCAGAGGCATAGTGCAGGGACAATGTGTATCCATCTTGGTGGAAAGTGGGGCAACACAAAATTTTATTGATGCACAGTTGGTGGAGTGTAGAGGCATTCATAGATTGATATATATCCTAAAAAATGGGGGCGAGAGAGGATGCCCATGCTTAACCTCAGTTGTCTTCTTGATTATTGGTTCAATATGTTGAGGATATGGTTGATGGTTTGATATTGAAGCCAAAATCATCCCTTAACCCTTTAGCCAAAAAGATGTCTCCTCAAGTATCTCCAATAATATCCTATGAAGAGTCATAACATTTAACTTGGAATTATGGCCCACCATGATCATCTAATAATTAATTGAAATAGCACTAGACCCCAATTTAGGGATTGGGTGGATCATATGGTGGGACTATGCTAGTGGGAGCCCTAAATAAATGACTTGAAACCCCCTTGATTTTCTACCTTGATGGCATTCATCTCCCAAATTTCTTGTTGGATACACAAGTCCTAGAAAACATGACAAGGAAGATGAGAGGAAGTTGACAAGGACATTAGGTTGTCCTAGAACATCATAAAGTGCATCCACATGGATGAACATGGAATGGGAATTAAGGTCATAAAGTAGACTAGAGTGTTAGAGAAATAGGGTGCATCAAAATATTTTTGGAGTGTCCCAAAGGGAAATATACAATTCTTGTCTCCTCTAAAATACAATATGCATTTATTGTGGTGATAGTATCCACAAGATTCTTAGAACTAGTGGTATAGTGTTTGGTCATGAATGAATATGTGGCAAATAAATCTAAATATTTCGACTCAGTGGCATAAAATAGATCACGGGGCCGAATCAAAATTTCAAGGGACATGTCAAGGATCTCTGGTAAAATGGGGTTAGCAGCCAAAGGCTACCTTCCAAATAATTTAAGGAGAGTAGGGAATATTTAGAGGAGGCCAACTCAAGAAACCATAAGCAAGAAATGGGGGAAGTATCTAACAAATATGGTTAGAGTACGCATCAAAATCCCCATCCTTGAATGAAATGGTGGTTTACACAGGGCTCATGAGAGAATATGTGATGGAGGGTAGATTGGAATGGTTAGAAAATGAGAGAATGGTTTTATCTACTAAAGGAATATGGGATGGAGGTTATGTCTAAGTTCAGGGAGGCTTTTAGCTTTTTTGACAAGGATGGAGGTGGATGTATCACAAAAAAGGAGCTTGGGATAGTAATGCATTCTTTGGGTTGAAACCCCAATGTATATTGGAAGTGGTCCAAATGTTTTATATTCAATAATCCATTCTTGAATACAATCAACCACAAAAGAGTAGTTCTAATCTACCTATAAATGCAACATATTAAATACACCATTCCAAATTGATTTTGCTAAGGAGAATCAAAGAAATAGATGAGTCTGGTCATCCATCACCTCCATACAGAGTAAACAACAACCAGGCCCACTCTGTCCTTTACGACACATTGTCCCATGCCAAGATGAAGCAAGAAATATGCATTTACTGATATTCTTGGGCATAGCAAAAATATGAAGCCAATATACATAGATGCTCTGAAGGACTGCTCGAACTAGAGTCAACTTGCCTCCTAGGGAGAGCCACGTGTGTGCCCATGATAAAATTTTACAATGGATTTCCTCTATAAGTCAACTCCAATCCTTAATTCCATAACAACTAGGTTGGAGCATAAACCTAAGATATTTAAAATCCGCATTCAATGCAATGGAGATAACACCAAAAATATGATAAATCTTGAGTACCAATGCATCATCTAGGTAAGAAGAAATCATATGAGATTTATTATTATTCATAAGGAGTCCAGAAACCAATCAAAAGAGGTCAATCTACCAAATAGTAACACATCATCAACAAATATCAAAGGAGTAACTATGACTTGTCTGCCTACACACCTGCAGCCAAAATCACATTTAATCCATCTACCTCCACACCTGCAACCAAAATTACTTCCCTTGTGAATTTTGTGACTAATTCTTCCACAATCCAATCTTTTATCCTCAACGTCTTCTCCTCGCAAAATTTTTCATAGATACTTTGAAGTAGGCATATTGTCTACTAACAAATATTCTATAATTTTCCTCCACCATCCTTGTAGAAATTATGGTGTAGATTGGTAACTACTTATGAAGTTTTAATCAAAATAACAAGACACAAACCTACTCTACTGCTCTCTAGAAGTTAATTCACAATTTAGAACAAAAATTTCATACATGCAATAATAAATAACACACATGCACACATAATTTTTCCTCGGGAAAGAAATATGCTAAAAAACCCAATATGTACTTGCATTAATATGATGAATAGAAATGTATTGCAATTTATTTGCTCAACTAAGCACAACCTGCAAGTGAATAACCTGTCTCTCTACTAACTAAGAAGCTCTAACCCAGACTTAGTAAATTTCTACCTCTGTTTGAGCTCATATTTCCTTGTGCAATTCCTTGAGAAATTAGGCCCCTATTATTTAGGATTTTTTACAAAATGGATTGTGAAAATCCCAAGGTTGATCATCTAATTGCATTCAACACCTGTACACTCGAGGATAGTCTAAAATTGATGTTACACTGCTTTGGAATCTCCACCACAGTTGGGGAACTAGGATTCTCCATGCACTAGCTATTTTGGGTTGATTGATCAGTTAACTGGATGATCACTAAGTTTGACTAAAGTTCCACTGCACAATTAGTCTTCCACTAGTATGGGCTCTGAAATGTTCCATGATAATTTCATATTCTTGGGGCTTGGTTTTCAAGGCAAAGTCCAATGCTCACTCTAAACTAACTATGATTCAATAACCACTTGGTGAATGCTAGTAGTCAACCAGTAAACCAACGACACTAGAATTTGAAACCAAATAGGTCAAAATGAAAATTAAGTATGTTAACACAAGAGTTCAATAAGAACTTGAATTTGGTTACTCATGCCTACTAGGGAGATATTTCCATTAAAGGAAATCATAACACAAGAAACAATACAAAAAAGTATAAGTGATCTAAATGATGACGTTACCAAAGATGTAAGTGAAGGACTAGGAAATTTATGGTGATCATGGGAATGATAGATCTCAAACACAACATGATGATGTTGTTGGAGAGGGACATATCATTATGGAGGGATGAATTTATTTTCTAAAAGGGTCTCAACTCAATCTACCCAGTTGGATGGGTTGCTTATATCAGATATAGTGAGATTGGTTAAATTCAGCTTATCAGGTTCATGAGGGTAGGAGAGGGAGGCAAAATAGAGATGGGAAGCTTAACAGTCCTCCACAAGGAAAATATATGCTTGCATGTAAAGGTAAAGGGAATGCTAGGGGGGTAATTTGATTCAAAGCAAGGGTGAATTATGCTTCCCTAAATGCACATCATGAGACTGTGTTTAAGATTCGCCATTCTGAAGTTGTGAGAAGACTAGAGTGTAAGCACAAGAGAGAAGCTAAACATATTGTGGGTTGTGAAGAGGGCCAAGAAGGCACTTTCTGGTTCTTCCTCTTTTAGATTGGAGACACAAGATTTAAGAGTGTTTATAAGGTAGCAGTAAAGATGAGATGGATTGTCAAGCATATGCTGGCAGGGGTGTTGTTGGACTGTCACAATGGAAAAAATGATCTAATGGATAAAATGAATGTCTGTTGACAAAGAAAATTTCAATGTTGAGGAGCAACTTGGGAGGGGTAGCTGATGGTTCCCTAAGCTAGGTCAAGTGCTTGCAATGGATTAAAGATCAACTTCTGCTACAAAGTCTCACGAGGAATATGATTATGCAATAAATGCACCTGAAAAAATGGAAGTCAAAGTCTAGGACTCATTACAAAGAAGCGGTTCAAACAATCACCACTAAGTTTTGAATGGGATATAAAATTTGACTTTCTCAAAATTGAATGAAGTTGGAACCACTCTAAAACAACCCGAAGCAATTAATGTTAATATTAAAAATTTAAGTAAAAGTTGACATTATCCTTATCTTTCCTTTTCAAAAGGGAAAGATAAGGAGAATGTCAACTTTTACTTTAACTTTAAAAATTAAATATTACCATTAATTACTAGGGTTAGGTTTTATAGGGCCCTATTGGGCCGCCAAATTAACATAAATTTTCACTCCATTTTGACCTTTATCCTCATTTTGTCACCTCATTTCATCACATTATCATTACATAACCCTATATTTCCATTACCATATGGGTTTATATTTTCATTTTCCAAAGTTATTAATTTCAAGTATTTAAAGTGAATTTATGATTAAAAGTTAGAAAAATAACATGTATTTGCTTATACCTAAAGGTGGAATGAGTTTGGTGACATGTGTAGGTGATTTGGAAGGTTCCAAGATACTCTTATGTGGCCTCCAAGACTCAAATTCGAATTCTCTTAAAGATTTGAAGGAGATTTGGGATAGGGGTCAAGCATATCTCATGGAGAAAAATCATGGATAAAGGAATATGTGTCTCATATTGGTTGTAACCATATGAATGATTTGTGGAACTAGGAGGGATTAGTGGATCTCCATTAATGAGTTAGTTGCTTAAATTTTTGTATAAATAGGAGAACCTCCTCCATTCCAAAGGGAGGACTCTTGGAGCATGTATCCAACTTATGATGGAATAGAATAAAGCTTCATTTTACATAAATTTCCATTCTATAGTTTTAGATATAAATTGTCTTAATGTAGTATATGGAATAATTTGTCACTTTGTTCTTAAGAGAATTGAGCTCACTCTAAAAGGATCAAAGAAACATTTTATTTCATAATAGATCTTATTTCATTTAATTTCCTAGATGTTTGAGGATTTGTTTGTGATTGATGAATGAGTTTTAAATTAAAATCTTATCAGCATATGAGGGGACAACCAAGGGTCTAAGTTAGGCTCTCTCTCTATTTGATTTGCATGATAATTGAAATTCATTCTTTTGCTTTTAAGTTTCAAGTTATTTCATTTCTTATGCTTATGAATGAATCTTAGTTTAGTTTGGATTAGTATACGAGGGGACAATCAAGGGACTAAGTTAGTCTCTCTCTCTATTTGAATCTAAACGACAATTAAAATTCATTCTCTTGTCTTTATTTCAAGTTTCTGGTTTTATGTAATTAATGATTTCTTTTCAATCTATAATATTGTAGGGAAGGACAATCAGGACCTCCTCAATTAGGAGCCTCTTCCCTTGCATATTATATTGAATCATAAATCATTTAGTTAGACATAGAGTTAGTGGCCTACTCCTGCATATATTTTGCTGGCATCATCACAAGCTTACGAGTGTCCCTGGTTGATAATTTAATGAAAGCAATTTAAGAAATTAAATTTCCCAACAAGCCCTCGATTAAGATATTTTTTTTCCTTTTAAGTATTTTTTATTAAAAAATTATTATTTGGTGGTCATTAGCTATGTTGCACTACATTCTTCAGAATTGGTCAATTTATTAAAGAACTAGCGACTTTGGTGTTTTAAGGTCAATTCAATACAAGACCAACCTTAGCAAATCTGAACCACCAAAATAGACTAGTACAACTCTAAAACCATTGGGACCAACCAATTCCACTAGTTCTAGGCTAGTTCCAATAAGAGTGTGCCCTTCTCATCTTCATCTCAAGTCATTTTGTTGGATCCTTTTAGGAATGGTGATTTGGAGAGTGCCATAAACTGTTGGATTGTTGTGAGCACCTAAGATCATAAGTAGTTAAGCCTTGGAAAATAGAAATTTGCAAGGACCTAGTACAGACATCCCAAAACATATTTAGTGAGGATGTGCATGCAAGGAACTATTATAGACCTCCCAAGATACTTAGTGAGGATGTGCATGACCAAAAAGCATCAGAAAAAGTTATCCACCCTCAAAAACCTTGCTCAAAACATTGAAGTGTGGTGGAAAACAAATTTCTAGTAGGCTATTAATGCTACCAACAATCATTCCCTCTCCAATTTCAAAAGAAGCTCCTACTCAAGCTACCTCCTCCACTATTGTTATAGCAAGTTCTTGCAACTATGTGAGCTACAAGAAATTAAAACTGCCTTGGAATCTCCACCAATCTTAGGGAACTTGACTTCTCTTCATGCCCCAACTATTTTGGGTTGATTGATCAGTTAACTAGATGATCATCGAGTTTGACTGAAGTCCCATTGCTTAAATGACCTTCCACTAGTTCCTCCAAAAGTTAGAACTAGTTTAACTCACAACAACCTGAGATAATTGACCTTTATTGCTACAAATTAGCAATCACATATGCAAAACTGAACTCTAACTCCTCCAACTCGAATTTACTGAGTAAACTAGGTGACACAAGCCATGTCACACAAGTTAACATCATCCAAGTTGTCTGTTGATGTGGAAATTCGATTTTTTTCAATTTAATCAAGGAAAAATCAAATTGAGAATTTCTTGCTGCATTTTTCAACACATAGTTCATTGGAATGTATTAATTTCACTATGAACTTGGCATAGTTCACATGTTAAGTTCATAATTTTTTGGGCTAATGTGGTTCTATGTGTTGTGTATATAAATAATAGGTGTCCATCTCTTGCTATTAGAAACAATACTCCCTATGAAATGTGGTATGGCCACATTCCTTCGGTGAGGCATCTCAGGGTTTTTGGTTCCTCCTGTTATGCCTTCATACCTAAGGAACAGATAAAAAACTCAGTGCAAGGAGTCACAAATGTATCTTCTTTGGGTACTCATACCTCCAAAGCATACCATCTCTATGATGAAGTGAATAAGAAGTTTATAATATCTAGAGATGTGATCTTTCTTGAGTCTTCCAAGATTGACAATGTTGTTGAGTGGCAACTTAATCGTTTGGATATATTCGAACATGCAAAGTATTTTCAAGAGTTTGATAGTGAGATTCCACATCTCCTTCTCTTAGCTCTATAATTTCTATGAAAACCTTGAAGAAATTGGGTTGAAGGGAATTCCTTCCCCTGCTTTGTCAGGAAATAGCTACGAGACTACTGGAAGTAGGTAGCCAAATCTGACAAGCAGTGAGGGTACATGCAAGATACAAAGCAAGGATTAATGCAAAGGAGTAATGAAAAGGAGTGTACTAACTATATACATATCATCAAACATCTTTCATCCCACTTAGGATGCCTTGCATCGTGCCTGGTTAGTCATAAGATCATGTTGGTCACAACCTCCGTAGCTTAAAACAATGTAAACTTTGAAACAAGAACTGATACTGTTACCCGTTTTGTAGAGATAACAAAAAAGTGACCCGATTTTGAAAAGGGGTGATGCAGAACACACATGTTTTTTTTAAAGCATAGTTTTTGGCACTTTATTTTTTTTTATGTACATTACGTTTTAGAATGGTAGTGATTTTCATGCTGATTTAAAAAAGTGGTAATTCTGCATCAAGCCCTTTTTTAAAAGACCTATTTTTTGACTTTAAATTTTCTAATGTATGAAATGTAAATAATTATTTTCTAAATTTAATAATTTTTGAAGTGGTCTTCTTCTTCATATATATATATATATATGTAGTGAGGTTTTTATTGTTTTGCATATTTAAAGAAGAAGGTCGATATTTTGAATTTTCGATATTCTACATATTTATACATTGTTAATTAATATTTCAATCCAGATGAAATAATTGTCTCTAAAAAACAATAATTTTTAACAATTGACATAAAAATAATCATTTTTAACATAAATATAACTAAAAAACTACACGTTTTGATAATTTTTTGTAATTTTTTTTTTTTTTTTTGCTAAAAATGACTTGTCCTGACGATGAACCACACTAGTTGGTTCGAAACGCGTCGACAAATGTATGTCTACATGTGATTTACGCCGAAGTTATTCTTGCAAATATTATGGATCACAGAAGCCTCAATTCAACTATCACATTTTTAATAGGAAAATTTTAACTAAAAATGGTCAAATAATAGTTTTTTTATGAATTTCATGTCAAAATAGTAATAATAATCACTGTTTTTTCAAAAAATAATGATTAATATAAAAATTAATGTGAAAATCACATAATACAAATATTGAATGCATATATAAACGCGTAATAATAATGATAGGTTTTTCCACCTAGGTGAAAAAACAACCTTAATTGAGTGTTTATTCTTCTCATTAAATGTCAAAGTCAAAACATTACAAGTATAACTAATTAATAGTTACAAAAAATAAGCTTGATTTCCAAGTCAATGTCACGTAATCCAAACTCTTCGTCCTCTAGATTTTCATCATTGTCTTCTTCCACAATATTTTATGCTTGATTTTGCTCATTTTCCTCTAATGGATCTTTGATGTCTGTGAATCTCCCAATGCATGCCTTTCCAATAATTCTGTGTAATGGTGGTTGGGGTTCCTTTGCCTTTTTTGCCACATGTGATTCACTAAAGTCCCCTTTCTTCAACTCAATTTCTTGCATTGTATCTGGAAGAAATTGAAGAACATTAATTCTTTGTCAAATAAAATTGCACTGTATTGGATCTTTTCCAATGGCAAAGCAATTTCTTCCTTTTTGAAGACAACATGCTAGTGTTGTACCTAATTATCAAGCACAAAATAAATAATGAAGTAAATTAGTACAATGACATATAAATTAATAAATAACATATTGAAATTCAATTCCATATAATAAAACTTACCTGAGCCATAAAATAAATCCAAAACCCAATCTCCTTCATTTGAACATATGTCTATAAGATAGTTAATCAATAACCGTGGTTTTTTATAAATGTTAACTATTTCTCCTTTTACTTCTTTGTCTTCATATGTTAGTTTTCTCACAACAACATCATAAGTCAGTGTTTGGCTATGACTTTTTCCATCTACCCAATTAAAAAACATAGACATATAGCTATCATCTTTTGCCCAACTATCAATATGGATGAACTCACAATTATATAAATGGTTGATCTTCACGGTTAAGAAGATTTGACTTTTGCCTGTAACATGAAGCAGTAAAAGTTGAATTAACTTGTACATAAATGAATTTTTTAACATTAATCAAATATACATTTTAAACGTCTTACCATGTAAGTTGCATCCTTGAATTTGTTTTCCCCTTGAAGCTTGACAATAACATTGCCAATTGTGTGTCTGAATGAAATGTCACAAATCTCCATAATGGTGATGACGTGACTTCTAGAAATCCCGCAACCACTTTACTAAAAGCTTGATAAGTATAAGGGTCACTATCATAGTCAATGTTTGGAATATTGAAACCATGGGGAATATTTACAATAACTAGGGCATAATCCCTTTTAAGTATGAGTTTAGGAATGTATTCACAGTCATCTTGTATTATTTGATATTGAATAGTGTCTAGCCCATTCCAAATGAAATGAGTAAGAGTTGGATCAAGTTCAACATTCTTAAGATGTTGCTTCTTCAGTCTTTCAATCTTTATTTTTTCAATAAAGGTTCTGAAACTATCTGGTGCTCCATTTTCATCCTTCTTCATCTTTTATAAAATAAACAAATATATGTGTAAGTTATAAATTAAAAATAGTATATAGATGAATAAAATGAATGTATAAATCAACATACCTTTTTAAATGCAAGATAAAAAAAAATTAATGTTAATGTAGAACTTGAATCTGGATAGTTGCATACAACATCATCCCAACTATCTTCATTCAACAATTTAATCATTTGTTCTTGAATTTTCATGTAAAATTTGTGACTGCATAGATAAAGTAAAAAAAGTTAATATAATGATATGTATAACAAATACTACCAAGAACAATATGTTATATTTAAAAGAAACCTATAATCTAGAAATAAATAAAAATAATTCAACAAACTTACTTTTGAAATTCCTGAGACATTTCCTCCAATGATAATTCCCCTGACCTCACATGACATAATATTGCTTTGACAAGTTTTTCATCCTTCACTCCTTGCAATGCTCTCCAAGATGTGATAGTCATATCTTCTAGAAGTTGCTTCATTTCAGGACTTGATTTACTGTTGCTACATATCAATGGCTTAGACTTTTTGACCTTCTGGTTTTTAATGCCAATGTTCTCCCACATGATAAAAATATCATTAATCAATTCCCATATCTCTCCAGTTCTAAATGCCAACTAGAATATGTTATCAACACCTCTGAATAAATCACTAAATTTGCCGCATTTTGAATTGATTTTCTCTTCAATTTGATAGCCCATTTCCATACAACATTCCTTTTGGAAATCTACAGTAACATTTATCCTATCCCCACCATATTTTTCTTCAAATTCACTATAAATAAATATAACCCTTTGGATGAAAGTCATAGACATCCTATATTCATTATCTGAATTATGATCCCATGCCACTAACTTTGCTTTTGTATCCGATAAACCAACATAAATGATACATTTCATTGTTTCAAAACGTGGGTTATTGGGATATTCCTCCATCAATTTTCTTTGAGCTTCTACAAAATGTTCCCCCCCATGCACATAATAATTGTATTCAAAACATTTTGAATTATCAAATGCTTCTTTGTTGGGAACTTGAACTGGATCAACAAGAAGCACATAATTAACCACATGAGCATATGGATTGTACCTCATCAATGTCTTCAAGTTGTGAACATGCAGATGGTGTGACTTTCTGATTTGATATTGATATTGTCCTTCACTTGCCTTATAGATTTGTCTGACATTAAGTTGAAATGTACGATCACCCTCAATTAAGTTTCTCTTTGTCAAGTTCTGTTGAATGGCATTTTGTTTTGTTTTGATAATGCCATCCTCTAAATTAGCTCCTGGTGTAATGATTTCTCTACTTTGTTTTGAAGTTTCACTAGGTTCTTGACTGTTGATAATGACTACTTCAAAATGTTCAACTTTACTTTTCTTCTTCATAACATTCTCATCATTAACTATAACAGATTTATTCTTGGGCATTGTTACTTTTGGTCTTTTACGGCTCTTCTCAGTTCCAATGTCATCCTCAGTAACAACAACATTTTCTTCACTGTTGGTTTCAACTTCCTCGTCTTCAAAAGTAGCTTGTCTACCCTTGCTAGATTTATCCACTAGAGGGTTTTTTTCTGATCCCTTGGATGTAGTTTTGTAGCATCATGAATTACTACATTTTGCTTGTTTGCCATATCTTCTTTTGACACTGAGTAGAAACTGCTGACAACTTTCATAATATCATGCTCTATGAAATGAATGCCTCCCAACCTAATTTAACAACTTTCAACAAAATTTTTCCAAACAAAATATCATATGTCAATAAAAACAAAGTTAAAAAAATATAGTGAGACAGTTACAAGAACGCAAAACACAAATATAAATAACAATACTTACGATATTTTGTTTCATCTCATTTATGATTTGTTTACACAACTTTGTAGATACCTCTCTCGTGTCATACAATGAATATGATAACTGATATTTAATCCTTTCATGTGACTTGGGCGGTTTTGTAAGTATGTAAACAACTTCACTGTTCGGTACCGAACACATGTCTATGACTCTTCCCATCATGTCATAAATTCCATTATCAATAGGTATATCAACATATAGATATATCTTCACATTTTGGCTTTCTCTTTCTTTCACATACCATACATTTGATAGAAGTTTCACTTCTTTTGATTTCTTCTAGTATGAAATCATCTTCTTATCATTTGAGGCACTTGAAAGATTTGTAGCCATCAACTCAGGTGGGGTTCGTTCACCAATATTTTTTGAAGATCCACCTTTAAGAGTCTTTGGTCCAGAAAGATTCACAGAAATATTCTTTGATGCCATTTTCCTGAAAAAAAGACACACATAAATCAGTAAATGAAAAAAACATAGTAACTTAAATTAACAACGAAAACGATAAATGATAATTAATTTTATAAACCATAACAATTTAGAAAAAAAATTAGAAATTTAAAAAATACATCTCCCTGTCACTGCACCCTGAAAATCGGCCAGCCAACCAAGCTAGCTGTTGGGTCTTCCCCCCTAGCCCACCCTGGTGAACCAACCACTGCCCCCCACCCAACCCCGGTGGGCCCACCACCTCGCGGACCATCGGGCCACCGGGGTGGGGCAGGGGGGCTGCCCATGGGCCGTCAGGGTGGCTAGCTCTCCTGCCCCATCCTGGCGGCCCGCCACCCTGCGGGTGGGTGGGTTGCTGGGGTGGGCGGGGGGAACTGCCGGCAACTCCCTGCACGCCACTTCGGCGGTTCGCCTGCTCGCGAGGTGGCGACAGCTCCCCCCGCGCTACCTCAGCAGCTTGCCGACCCGCCCGCGGGGTGGCAGCAGCTCCCCCCCACACCACCCTAGCGGCTCACCTGTGCACGAGGTGGCGGGCTGTCGAGGTGACGACAGCTCCCCCTCGCACCACCCCGGC
This sequence comes from Pinus tabuliformis, assembly GCA_031772625.1. Taxonomy (NCBI): domain Eukaryota; kingdom Viridiplantae; phylum Streptophyta; class Pinopsida; order Pinales; family Pinaceae; genus Pinus; species Pinus tabuliformis. Next base: position 472,830,616 of record CM062819.1, read on the forward strand.
AGCCCGCCTACTCGCAGGGTGGCGACAGCTGCCCCCCGTGCCACAGCGGCGGCCCGCCCGCTTGCGGGGTGGCTGCAACTCTCCCCCGCGCCACCTCGGTGGCCCGCCCACCCACGGGGTGGTGGGGCGACTTCACCCCGTCATCTTACGGGCTGCCGGGGTGGGGTGGGGAGAGCTGCCGACAACTGCCCCGCGCCCCACCTCGGCGGCCTGCTCGCCCGCAGGTTGGCAGGCTACTGGGGTGGTGTAGTGGAGTTTCCGGCAGCATGCCCCGCCCCACCCTGCCACCCCACGGGCCGACGGGGTGGGGCAGAGGGCCTGGTAGCCATCCCCATCGCCCCTAACCTATGGGCCCGTTTGGTCACCGTGAGTATTACCGGACCCACCATGCTCACTGCGGACGTAGTGGGTAAATTTGGTCCACAAAAAGTTTTAATTTAAAAAAAACAAAATTAACTTCATTAAACTTATTTAATTTTAAAATTTGCAAAGCAGAAAAATTAACTAACCTTTCAAATGCGAGAATCCTCCGTTGAATATGTTGTTGATAGCAATGTAACTGCTCCACAAATTCACTCCAAGTCTTTTAATGAACCTCAGAAAACCTTGATGTGATGTGAGTAATAGTGATAATGAAATTTATTATATAGGTGAAATTACGGAGATGTTTTACCATACGATTAATGTGGGATTAATTTGTTTAAAAAAAAATTAACATGTTAATTTTGTTATGGCGATATAGGAAACTATGATAAAGCGAATATTATGGAATTGTTTTACAGCGCGGTGAATGTGGGATTAATTTGTTTTAGAAGGTATTATAAAAAAAAAAAAAAAACATTCAATTGTTTAGTAAATATTATATAGTTTAACTATCAAAATAATTTAGGTAAAAGTTTTAGTTTACAACTTTAAATTTAAAGATTTATTTCATAAAAAAATTTAGTTAAAATTTCATGAAACGAAATTTTCGGAGGGAAATATTTTGGTGAAAATTTTTGGAGGGAAAATTTCATTCTCTAAGCTATATAATATCTTTAGGAGAGTTTGCATTTGTATCATTCAACTTCTTCTATTTGAAAGAGATGGATTCTTCTGATAGTGAAGTTTCACTTTGTAAAGCATCAACATCTTCATCATGTAACAACTCTAATCATATTGATGAATATAATGGAAATTCTTCCACTATGAATAGAAAGTCAATTCTTCCACTTAGTCCTAATCCTAAGGACTATGAGAGCAGCACTGATGAAAGAGGGGATGAAGAATTTCAAATAAATAAAGAGTCACAGATTCCACTTAGTCCTAATCCTAAGGATTATGAGAGCAATAGTGATGAGGAGCATGATGAAGAATTTCAAAAGAATGGAGTGTCACGATGTCCACTTAGTCCTAATCCTATGGACTATGAGAGCAGCAGTGATGAAGAGCATGATGACGAATTTCAAAAGAATGGAGTGTCACGGTGTCCACTTAGTCCTAATCCTATGGACTATGAGAGCAACAGTGATGAAGAGCATGATGACAAATTTCAAAAGAATGGAGTGTCACGGTGTCCACTTAGTCCTAATCCTAAGGACTATGAGAGCAACAATGATGAAGATCATGATGAAAAATTTCAAAAGAATGGAGTGTCACGATATCTTCTTAGTACTAATCCTATGGACTATGAGAGTAGCAGTGATGAAGAGCATGATGACAAATTTCAAAAGAATGGAGTGTCACAGTGTTCGCTTAGTCCTAATCCTAAGGACTATGAGAGCAATAGTGATGAAGAGCATGATGAAAAATTTCAAAAGAATGGAGTGTCGTGCGGTGTCCTCTTAGTCCTAATCCTATGGACTATGAGAGCAGCAGTGATGAAGAGCATGATGACGAATTTCAAAAGAATGGAGTGTCACGGTGTCCTCTTAGTCCTAATCCTATGGACTATGAGAGAAGCAGTGATGAAGAGCATGATGATGAATTTCAAAGGAATGGACTGTCACGGTGTCCACTTAGTCCTAATCCTATGGACTATGAGAGCAGCAGTGATGAAGAGCATGATGAAAAATTTCAAAATAATGGAGTGTCACGGTGTCCTCTTAGTCCTAATCCTATGGACTATGAGAGCAGCAATGATGAAGAGCATGATGACAAATTTCAAAACAATGGACTGTCACGGTGTCCTGTTAGTCCTAATCCTATGGACTATGAAAGCAGCAGTGATGAAGAGCATGATGATGAATTTCAAAAGAATGGAGTGTCACAGTGTCCACTTAGTCCTAATCCTATGGACTATGAGAGCAACAGTGATGAAGAGCATGATGAAAAATTTCAAAAGAATGGAGTGTCACGGTGTCCTCTTAGTCCTAATCCAATGGACTATGAGAGCAGCAGTGATGAAGAATTTCAACTAAATAGAGTGTCACAATGTCCACTTAGTCCTAATCCTATGGACTATGAAAGTAGCAGTGATGAACATGATGAAGAATTTCAAAAGAATGAAGTGTCATGGTGTCCACTTAGTCCTAATCCTATGGACTATGAGAGCAGCAGTGATGAAAAATTTCAAAAGAATGGAGTGTCATGGTGTCCTCTTAGTCCTAATCCAATGGACTATGAGAGCAGCAGTGATGAAGAGCATGATGACAAATTTCAAAAGAATGAAGCGTCACGGTGTCCACTTAGTCCTAATCCTATGGACTATGAGAGCAGTAGTGATGAAGAGCATGATGAGAAATTTCAAAAGAATGGAGTGTCACGGTGTCCTCTTAGCCGTAATCCTATGGACTATGAGAGCAGTAGTGATGAAGGACAAGATGAAGCACTTAGTCCTAATCCTAATGACTATAAGAGTAGCAGTGACAAAGGACAGGATGTAGCATTTTCAGTAAGTAAACAGTCACATTTTCGACATAGTCTTAATTCTATGAACTATGAGAGCAGCACTGACAATGCACATGAGGAAGAATATCCAATAAACATCAAGTCAAATTTTCCATTTAGCCCTAATTCTAAGGACTGTGACAGTAGCACTAAAGAAGGGGAAGATGAAGAATATCCTCCAAGTCAGTATTTGAAAAGCACAGCTGATCATAGTGCGGATAACATTCCTCTTAATGATGATGAAAATGCTTATACAAATGATGATCCAATGATGGAGATGTTGCCAAGAAATATTGTATCGAGAAGTAGGAGCAGATATTTTCGTATCAATGCAAAATGTTCTAGTTATACAAGGGGTAGAGCAGAATATCTGACGAGAAGAAGTTCTATCAGCACTCTCATTTCAAGTGAATGTTGTCAAAAATATCGCTTGAAACATATGGATTTCAAATTTGCATTAGAGAAAAGGAAGAGATATTTGTCAATGAATAAAAGCATGAAAAATTCATATCTAGTTCGGTGCATGCAATCTACATTGTCAGGTTATGATTATCATATTGGGTCTTTATTTATCTGTAGAAAGGCTTTCAAAATGTTTCATTCGATGGAGAATTTCATCTCTCGAGAATTCAAGAAAATTTGGAAAAGGATCCCACATTTTATTCAGAAGTACGTCATAAATGACAGTTTGGGCCATTATCAAATACTACAATGTCATGGATGAAATATTTCTTTTCAAAGCATGGAGAGTGTATGCCAAATAGAGAGACAATACATATTCCAAATAATTTTTCAAGACGCGAAATCTACAACTTATACAAAGAATATGCAGAAGCTATTGAGGGACATGGTCGGTTTATTACATATCAATATTTTGTGAAGGTATGGAAGAAAGAATTCAACAATGTCTGTATTCCTAAGAAGACAAGGATGGGGATTTGCAGTACATGTGTTTCTCTTAAATAAAAAAGGGACAAATGTGAAGGGTCAGAAAGAGGTAAGCATTCATAACTTTAACTTTTAAAATTGTATAGTCATCAACTATGAAAACATATTTCTTAATGGCTTTCTTTTATGTTGTGTAGATTCAATTGTCAAAGAACTTTAGGAGCATCACAAACAACAAACAAGTGAAAGGAAAAAGTTGTACAAGCATCGAAAGAAGTGTTATGATAATCCGAATAAATATTTGGGTTTGATAATTGATGGTATGGACCAGAAGAAAACACTTTTACCACATTTTGTTCGCACACCCAAAAATTTACAAGAGGAAAATTTTATTTAGTATCACTTGGTTGGTTGTATGGTCTTCAATGGGAAAATGTTGCCAAGGGTGTACTTCACAGCTCCAAATATTCATAATGATGCAAATCTGACAATAACCATAATTCATGATGTGCTTTCTCATTGGTCTGGTAATCTTCCTGAAGTTTTGTATCTACAATTGGACAACACTTGTCATGAAAACAAAAATTAGGTTGTTTTTGGATATCTAAACATGCTTGTTGAATTGAGAATTTTTCAGAAGGTAAAGGTTGGTTTCCTTTTTGTTGGGCACACTCATGACCATATTGATCAGATGTTCAGTCGTTTTTCAGTCACATTGAGGAGGAAGGAAGTTGGGAGCTTGCCATCATTAATTGAATGTATTAAGAAATCATACATGTCAGAGCCTACTTTTGATGTGTTGGAAGAAACTGTTGACATGCAAAGGTTTATTCTAGGATCGCATGGTTAGGAGAAATGCATTGAACAACTTAATGACATTAGCTTCCAACATCAATTTCGTATCAAAAAATTGATGGGAAATCACTAATATGGGGCAAGAAGTATTCAACTACTGCAGAATGGGCACCATCATCAGGTTTGGAATTTTTTAAGTTCATTCCAGATTATCCAATATTTGCATCAAAAATATTGTTATTACAATTAGTTGGTGAAGTTCATAATGCACGCAGATAGAATAGAGATATAAATTGTTCTGATTGCCTAGAAGAAATTAAAAAATGTATTAGACATACATATGAGTACTTTGACATTGTTGATTCAGTTTGGTTGGAGTCATTTTTCAATAATCAAAGTGATATCATTTCAACAACAACAAATGAAGATATACCTTTGAAAAATCCATTTATTTGGCCACAAAATGTGTCAAATGAACATGAGGAAATAAACATTGTTGAACAACAACAATCTCAAGGTATTATTAATTCTTCACAGGCAGAGGAAAGAGAGATGTATATTGGTTCTAGAAGATCTTGTGCACAACGTGAAGCCATAGAAGACCCTTATAGGGGTTCAATACAAGATATTAAGGAGGGTTGCATGATTGCAGTGCTAGCAGATGGAGATCCCAATGGCTATCCATTTTGGGTTGCTAGGGTTATAAATGTCTTTACAAAAAATGAGGATGTTACAAGTGTTGAAGTACATTGGTATGCCACAAAAACACACCCATTCAATGGTGTGTATAAGCCAGAGATGGTAATTGACAAAAAATGGCGGAAAGAGAAAAAGAAATGGTACAAATATAAATCACTGCCGCACAGACATCTTAAAATTGGAGGATGTTGACATACTTGTTTATGACTTCAATTTAACAAAGAGAGGAACTCTTTGCTTCAAGATGATAGAGATTCCGAAAAGGTTGTTACCAGAAGGAACAATGTTGAGATAGGAGTCTACTGAAACCAGTCATAGATCTAGAAGAATTTTGAAACCTGAAATGGTGGGCATGCATGTGGACTCAGATAGGGCACTAGTTGATGAAAGAGAAGAATATGGAACATCTTCATCAGCATCCAATCATTCATCTGAATATGTGAATTCTGATGGTGTGCAAGAAAATATGAGTGATTTTGAATAATTGTCTAAGACAGTTTATATCATTGATGTTTGCATCGTATCTTGAAATAAAAAAATTGATTTCCATATGGTGTTAAATCAGAAGTTATGAGTCATTTTTATGTTGTTGGATTATATGTCTTAATTATGATAATTTTTATTGTTTAGAATATCTACAAGGCAACATTAAATTAGAGATATAATGTATTTTTCATTCAATATACAAATATGACATTTTGATTAATTTAGTCATGTAATTTGTTCATAATGCCATGGTTTTTTAATTTTATGGTTGAAAAAATTCCAATTTTTTTTGTATCCTAGAATGTTATGGTTGAAAACATGTTGAATTTATACTTAGGAAAGAAAAATGTTATTCTACCAAAAACATTAGTGTGTTTTTTTCTCATAAACCACTGTTTTTTTGCACATAATAATTTGGTTTTACTAGCATTTTTTAAAAATGTTGAAAATTGACCCTAAAAAATAAATCATCGTTCCAGTATCAACACTTTTTTCGTTTTCAAGGTGTTTTTTGCACGAAAAAATCGTTTTCACTGCCATTTTTAAAACATGTTCAAAATTGACCCTAAAAAAAAGACCAACGTTCCAATATACACACTTTTCGTTTTTAGCACTGTTTTTGATGTTTTTTTAGGGTTTTTTGGCCAGAATTCCCATCTTGAGTTTATAGTTCCCGTTTCAAGGTTTACATTGTTTTAAATAAACAAGTGGTAATACTCTTCATCTTCTAAGCTATGTAATAAACAAGTGAAAGGGAGCAAGACACGTAGAGGAAACACATGGAATGACTTTCAGTTCTTGCAACCATGCATGTCATTGAAGACAGAATGATACAACAATGATAAGCAAACTTTTAAGCTATAGTAAGAGGTGTATTTCAAAAGATGTGCTTTGTTTTCCATACCTAGCCTCCAAAGGGTTATGCATCAGATGGAGTCTTCATGTGGTCCCGATATTCTATCATACCTTGGGTTCCTTGGTCTGCTTATTTTTCTCCTCAGCTCCTTGAGAGTCATCTATCATGTCATCTTTCTTCGTGGCCAGTGAGAGACATAATTGTGTAGTTTCATCAAGCAGTGACTATTGCGGGATGAAGCCCTCAGATGACACATTTACACAGTTTTAGGGTGCAAGGCACTACTATGGGATGTGGCCCTGGGAGGACACATCTATGCAATTTCAGGATGCAAGGCAGACTGGGTAGTCAAGAGACAAAATTGCACAGTTTCTAGAAACAGTGGGTTCCGGCTGAGGGAAGGACACTAGAGGAAACCACTATGCAATTTTGAATGGTAAGGGAGGTTGGGATTTCTGCGCATTGCACAGTTCCAACAGGCAAGGGAAACGCTTGAGGGTTACATATGTGAAGTGTGTAGTTCAAGAAAGTTGGATGAGGCTAGGTTGCTAAGGAAACTCTGAAATTTAACTAAGTGTGGGATCAGTGGAACTGATGTGAACAATGATAAAACTTGACTACGATCACACACTTGAAAACTTAGTGATACAACATAGACCATCTAGAACATATAACACATACTTCGCTTAATGCAACAACCTTTGTGGCAACTTACAACAAGTGCGGCTTCGATTATAGACTTTGGGAGGATAAAGGCGACACTTGTGTAAGAGTGTGTGAAATGAGTGTGAAACATGTCTATGTGGTGAGGACAACCCATTCTCATAAAGATTTCCCCTTGAAGCAAAACAAACCTCCCTTTGCATGACAAGCAATTACCCCCATGCCCAAAGATGACACATTCTATGTAAAGATAAAAGCATGAATGACTCTTAAGATCGAAAAGGGGAGCTTGAGATCATCAAATTACCAATAAGTGACTAAGGAACAATTGATCACAATATCCACAGTAGGCTTTGAAATTTAAGTGCAGGCCAAAATTTTGGAGGGTGTTGCAGCCTCTACAACAGATCCTTCACCTTCTTGCTAGCTTCTTTTTCAACCAGTGTCTTGAATTCTACGAACTTAGAGAATGTCTCATCTTTATTCCATGTGAAGAAGATCCAACACTTATGATGCAGGTCTACCCTGCAAAACCCAGAATCTTTCCCACTCTCCTGCATATAAAAAATGCACCTTCAATAACTGCCCAAGCAAGACTCCCAGTCCAGGAAAATTCTACACCATTCATTTGCGGAAGCTTCTCAAACATCTGTTCACAAATTTTATGGTTCATGAAAACTATACTCCCAACATTCACTTCTTCATGTGATTAAACCCAACTCACATATGACTGGATTTTAAAATCAAAATTCAATAAAAAGAATGCGCCCATGCTTTAAAAGCTCAACCATTCGATCCTACACGCAGAGAATTGACATCGATTTCCACCAAGGAACTTGTCATCGATCCTTCAGCAACAAATTTGCCATCGCTAATTAATAAATTCTGACTAGCGTTAGATCCAAAAGTCCACTTCCAATGCATTTACGGTTTCACTTCCTCCTTGAACTGATCACCATCTGTTAAATTCAATACAACGCCTCTGTAATTAATTATCATGTCTGGCAATTAAAAACTTCTTCTGCTTAAAACTTGATCCATCGAATGGGTTGAATCCCTCGCATCGTTCAAGGCCGAGCACCCATCTGTAATTAAAATCTGTTCTAATCGATTAAAATAGACACAGTTTAAAACAGAACTCTACACCTCATACAGCTCTGTGTCTGATTTCAAATCAATTTCATTCAACAACGTTTTAACCAACAACTTCTCTCCAACGTAATTTCATTAAGTGTACCATCAAACTACAATCGATTTTAAGCATTTTAATATCAATGAAATAGCCACTAAAAATAACATTTGCCCACACAAAATTATAGTCCTTCAATCCTTGGATTACCCATTTAATTCGGCATTTAACCCTATAATTCAACCTCATAGCATTCGATTTCATTTAACCTCACAGCGTTTGGTTTCAAGTACATATAACACCTACATTAAATCCACAAATGAACCAAAACACGACTTCCAAGTTGTGATCTTAAATACGCTGTCTATTTTCAATTCGATTCAACCACAAATCGACAAGAACAACAGTAACCCTCTATTTCATTCGATTCAAACACAGATTGACAGTAAATTCAAATTTCTCTACACACGTAAAGTCTCATAGATTCACTATGTACACAATTCAGAATAAGTCCTTCATAAACAAACATGAAGTTAAATACAACAAAAAACCTCTTGGTTCATGGCCAGATTTTCAATTCAATGACCCTTTACAAAATCCCGTGGGCTTACAAACTTCTTTTCCTATTCTCACCTCTCCTCCCTCTATTCTATTCTACCTCCTCCTCTTTTTTTTCAGAAGGAAGTTATACATAAGTCATACCTAACTACTTCTTCCCACACATGAAGAATTAGTTATTCAGTTATAACTCATCTTTATCATCATTTAACTAAACTAGACCACTTTTAACTACTTATCCTTATTGAAATTAACACAAACTTAACAACTAAATCTTCCTCAAGTCTTGCATTTAGCCACAACATGTGACCACCCCATCACATTGCTGGCCCGGTCTAGATGCTCCTGCATCAGACTCTCACGGTTGAAAACATTCATGATCTCCTGATCATGTGCTTTCAAAAAGGTATGAAGAAAAATAAAAATTCCTCCTGGATCCCAGACTTTGTCCTGGAGTTGTCCATATGCTCTGCTCCTCCATTTAGGCGGCATGTCAGCTGCTTCCTGCTTCATCTTCCTTCTCTGGTCACAATAGTTTGGAGCTGAAAACACCGTAATAAGTTTGCCATTGTGTTCAATTTCATCTTCCTCTTTAACTTCATGAGACCTGATCACCTGCGCAAGATTGTTTTCTTGGAAAAATCTTTTGGTCACATCTTCTCCAAAAGACAAACCAACCTCTCGTTTGTTGGGTCCACGCCCTTTATGGAGCTGTGGATCGCTACAAAGTATTTCACACATCAGACCCTCTTCAGGTGGCTCTCGGAACCGAACAATGTCTTTGATATCATCCCGTTTTATACTATCAACACTAAAACGACTATCACGGACAACAAAAATCTTGTCATTGAGGACATGAGCCAAAAGCAAACAACAAAATGCTTCAGCGAAAAGCTCAACCATACTTCCGCTGTACTTGGACTTGACTTCGCCCTCAAAACTATAAATCTGGTTCTTACTCCTGCTTCCATGATTTCCTCTTGGACACATATACTTGAATACGAATGGCACAAGTACGACTTCAACTGAAAATGATCCTCGATCAACAAAATCACCATTAAAAAGATAAGGATTGTCCTCCGAAGGAAGCCTACTAACCTCAAAGATGTTAAAAAGGTCATAATGCTGACCATGGATGTCATCACAAACAGTGAATTGCTTTCCATTCGGAGAAATCACCTCCAGCAAATCCTTTACTTGCAATAATATTTGAAATGCACACCTTCTGCATATACTTTGCTGATTCTTGAAGTCATCCATCTTTGTAAATTCCAATGTTACATTTTCTCCTTCTACTCCATGTTGTCGCTCCACCTTTATTGAATGAAAATCAATGGGTTCAACAACCGAATGATTCACCAGATCATTCACTGAGATGGCCTCAATAAATCTAATTTTTTTGACCGCTGTTTCGGTCTCTTCAAACTTTTGGGTGGCATCAGGACCATTTGGACAAATTCTTTTAACTTGCTGAAAATCTTTTAATATTTGACTGTTCACTTTTCCTGATGCTTCCAGCGTTTGCCTTCTGGTCTGCTACAACCTCAATTTCTTTATGTTCTCAGTCTTTGTTTTCATTTTGCTGCTGCTGCTGCTTCTCCTCGTTCCTGCTTATGTCTTCCTCTGAGACACTTTCGACATGATTCTTCTGATTAATTCAATTTCCTTATCCAATAAATCTTCAAGCTGCTGATTTCTTTCTTTGTGCTGAGCTAAAATAGCTTGCTCAGTTCTTACTCATTCAATTTTTACTACCACTTGCTGACTTCTTGCTCCTGTTCTTACTGCCACCCAATCATCCATGCCCTCTTGTTTTCTGCTTTCTCCTATCAGCAACTTACTCGACTGGTACATTTTGTACTCTTTTCTGCTGTCTTCATCTCTCTGCATCTGCAGTTTCCAACTCTGAAATTGAGATTCTTCCTGTACTGAATTTTTATTTTTCAGCATCATTTCCAGCAACATAACGTCCTCATCCCATGGTTTTGAAATTTCCACAGAATTTTCTTCTTCCTTCATTTGACTGCTCAACTGAGTCAAATGTTTCTCAGCACCGGCAACAATACCTGCATTCACCAATAAATTGTTAGTTTTAAAGAAATAGGACCTTTCGGTCTCTTTTGATGCTTCAGGAATCAATCTCCCATCATTGAATTTCTGGACTTCAATAGATCTTGTTTCGAATTGTTGGCTGCTTTCGTCTTCATCCTGCTGATTCACGGTTTCCTTAATGTCCCTACAGACACAACTTCCTTGCAGATTCTGATCTTCCATCTCACTGCCAAATAACTTCTGCTCGATTCCTCTGATTTCGACATCATATCTGTTAATGTCGTTTTCTGTACCTACAGTTACATCATTATTTAAAAATTTATGACATTCATTCAACTCCATAAATGTTAAAAATATTTCATCTCTATCATGCATAGTAACCATAATTTCTCCTAGATCATATTCTACAAGTTTTACTCCTCCATCAAGTTCCTTTAGCCACCGTTCCAAAAACTCGATTTCCCTCTGAAATATTTTTAGCACTTCATCACTACCTTCATTCTGGCAATCTTCCTGAGTTGTCCTGGTTTTAGCATCATTACATCGAAAATTTTCGTCAGCAATTTCATTAAACAAATACATTTGTTTACCTCCTTGGAATTTTTCTTCGGCATTTCCACGTTTCTCCCGTTCCATAACAGCTTCGAATTGCTGTCTTATTCCCAACAAGAATTCATTTGTGATTTCTTCCTATTGTGATAAATCATTACCTTCCTTCTCTAAAAGGAATTCCCTACCAGGCTTTACCTCAAACGTTTCATTCTCCTTTGTGATAGTTCCATCAAACTGCTCACCATCTTTCGCACATCCTGCAAACATACATAAACTATGAGAAAAATTGCAAGACTGCATAGCCTCATCTGCTTCTCTCACCAACACATCTTCAGATGCTTCTGAACTATCCCAATAGTTCATGAGATCCTCCTCTTTGGTCTCTTCACCCAGACTTTCACCTTGTTCGGGGCCACAAATGGAAACATCCATTTTTAAGTCAGCCTCTCCGAGTTCTCCACAACTCAACATCTGCTCGAGCTTCCTTAGGTCTTCTGCCAATTGTATGTTTATCAACGTTTCTCTCTTTGCGTGTAGCTTCTGCCACTTCATCCTCTTTCTCATGGTCCAACCATGTGTTCGGTTTTTCACATTTTCCTGCAACAACTCCATTAACAATTCAAGGTGAATTGTTATCTCATACTCTTCATCAGTCAACTGTTGTCTTATGCCATTTGCCTTGGCATCTTCTTTCTCCCTCTTTCTACTGTGGCCTCTTTCTGAACCTCTGCTCTCTGCTTTATGACTTTCAGTAGTCATCTTCCTCGCTATGAGTTGCACCAAGCCTCTACAACAACAAACTCTCCTGCTGCCACTTACCTCACCAATCCTTCCCTCTGGATCTGGTCTTTTGGTAATCACCCGGTCCTTTGCTGGAACCCTTTGAGCATTTCTTCACTGCTCCTTCAGGCTTCACTCATCTGCAACTTTATTCAACCTCTGTTGAATCTTCAGGTTCTGCCACTCTCTCTTAGAATCCCTTGCTGGACTCCTTCATCACTGCTCTACAGCTGTGATCTGCTTCTTCCCGGTGAGACTTTCTTCACTATGCTTGTAAACTAAATTGTTCAAGCATAACCTTCAACTAGAGTTAAATAAGACTTTGTCGGCTCATCTTCAAGATCCTATTGATCTTGCTTCCTTCCTCAACTGCACTGTGTACCTATGCTGCAATCTTCAGTAGTTTCAAAATCTGACATTCATTCATCACATGCAATTAACTCAATTAAAAAAAAAAAAACTTGCTTCTTCACACAGAGCTATTCCTGCTCTAATACCACTTGATGCAGGTCTACCCTGCAAAACCCAGAATCTTTCCCACTCTCCTGCATACAAAAAATGCACCTTCAATAACTGCCCAAGCAAGACTCCCAATCCAGGCAAATTCTACACCATTCATTTGTGGAAGCTTCTCAAACATCTGTTCACAAATTTTATGGTTCATGAAAACTATACTCCCAACATTCACTTCTTCATGTGATTAAACCCAACTCACATATGACTAGATTTTAAAATAAAAATTCAATAAAAAGAATGCGCCCATGCTTTAAAACCTCAACCATTCGATCCTACACGCAGAGAATTGCCATCGATTTCCACCAAGGAACTTATCATCGATCCTTCAGCAACAAATTTGCCATCGCTAATTAATAAATTCTGACTAGCGTTAGATCCGAAAGTCCACTTCCAACGCATTTACGGTTTCACTTCCTCCTTGAACTGATCACCATCTGTTAAATTCAATACAATGCCTCAGCAATTAATTATCATGTCTGGAAATTAAACACTTCTTCTGCTTAAAACTTGATCCATCGAATGGGTTGAATCCCTCGCATCGTTCAAGGCCGAGCACCCATCTCTAATTAAAATCTGTTCCAATAGATTAAAATAGATAGAGTTTAAAACATAACTCTACACCTCATACAACTCTGTGTTTGATTTCAAATCAATTTCATTCAACAGTGTTTTAACCAACAGCTTCTCTCCAACGTAATTTCATTCAGCTTACCATCAAACGACAATCGATTTTAAGCATTTTAATATCAATGAAATCGCCACTAAAAATAACATTTGCCCACACAAAATTACAGTCCTTCGATCCTTGGATTACCCATTTAATTCGGCATTTAACACTACAATTCAACCTCACAGCATTCGATTTCATTTAACCTCACAGCGTTTGGTTTCAAGTACATATAACACCTACATTAAATCCACAAATGAACCAAAACACGACTTCCAAGTCATGATCTTAAATACGCTATCTATTTTCAATTCGATTCAACCACAAATCGACAAGAACAACAGTAACCCTCTATTTCATCCGATTCAAACACAGATTGACAGTAAATTCAAATTTCTCTACACACGTAAAGTCTCGCAGATTCACTATGTACACAATTCAGAATAAGTTCTTCATAAACAAACATGAAGTTAAATACAACAAAAAACCTCTTGGTTCATGGCCAGATTTTCAATTCAATGGCCCTTTACAAAATCCCGTAGGCTTACAAACTTCTTTTCCTATTCTCACCTCTCCTCCCTCTATTCTATTCTAGCTCCTCCTCTCTTTTTTTCAAAAAGAAGTTATACATAAGTCATACCTAACTACTTCTTCCCACACATGAAGAATTAGTTATTCAGTTATAACTCATCTTTCTCATCATTTAACTAAACTAGACCACTTTTACCTACTTATCCTTATTGAAATTAACACAAACTTAACAACTAAATCTTCCTCAAGTCTTGCATTTAGCCACAACATGTGACCACCCCATCACATTGCTGGCCCGGTCTAGATGCTCCTGCATCAACTTCCGTGAGAAGTCATCAACAAAAATGACTAAATATTTGTGTCTGACAGTGTAGGTTGTCGAGAAAGTTCATAAACATCATAGTGGATCCTTTCTAGGACTGCATGTGCTTTGTTGTCCCGATCATGGAATGTGGATTTTATGTACTTCCGCAACGTACATCCTTTGCATATATCCTACTGCTTAAGTGCTCCTTTAGGGAGGCCAGTGGTTATTTGTTCTATAATATTTGAGGTACCATGATGCAAATGACCAACTATTTTGTGCAAAAGTTCATCGACATTGCGACCTTCACTTTCTCTACCTTAGTGCTTAATGTAGCACAGTCTTCCACATCTAGCTTATACAGGTTCTTCACACGAACCCTAATCAATTTTACCTTCCTAGTGGCTATGTGTCTCAGGAATGCTTTTCCTTTGTTGAATATCACTTCACAACCATGGTAAACCAACCACTTGGTGAATGCTAATAGACAGACCCCTAATCCTTTACCTTTACCTTTTTTTACTATCGCTTCATATTGAAGATTTGAAGAGAAAATATTTCTTTTCTCTTAAAAAATTGTCTTAAAATCCCCCTCTGTGTAGCAGTGCTGAATGCAACAATAGATAAGTTGTCTCTAATCGTATCAGCATATATGAAAGGGACAAAAGAGGAATTCATGTCCGAGAAATCTTGTCAGTAAAACTTGTCGTGTTCTTCTTGGTCGACTACCCCCACAAAACAAAGAGCCCAACAAATCGTTGTCTTTATATAAGATAACGTGAATGGTAAGTAAAATAACAACCTCGGTATAGGTGCAAGACAATAGTTGCCTACAAGCTGGCGGACTTAGGGTGCACTGTGAGAGTCAATTTTGCAGTTGTTAGATAATATTGTCTTAAATTGATATGTTTGTGTCTTAATTGTTAATTGTATTAAATAGGTTTGATCTAAAGTGGTCATTGTCTTAAATATAAAGTTTTGTCTTAAAATATTTTTGTCTCAAACTGCTTTTGTCTTAAATATAATGTTGTCTTAAATTGTTTTTGTCTTAAAATAATTTTGTCTTAAATATAAAGTTTTGTCTTTAAATGTTTGTCTCAAACTACTTTTGTCTTAAATATAAAGTTTTGTCTCAAAATATTTTCGTCTTAAATTATTTTTGTCTTAAATATAGTTTTGTCTTAAAATATTTTTGTCTCAAACTGCTTTTGTCTTAAAATATTTTTGTCTTAAATATAAAGTTTTGTGTTAAAATATTTTTGTCTCAAACTGTTTTTGTCTTAAAGTTTATATTTAAGACAATTCAATTGATATTAAATTTTAATGTAAAATAACTAAAATAAAAAGTGATTTTTTAAGACAAAAGATTTCTTTTGTCTTAAAATAATGTCTTAAAAATGCCCTTGGTGTAGTAGTGAAACTTGTGTCATTGCCTCATAAGTTGCTTAAATTGAGTATTCTTCGAACCCACACAATACTGTTGCATAACTCAACTCATTCATTCATAATCAGATTCTCATCTTAATGGCACAAGACTCATAATATTTACCTAATAAAATAAAAAGTCATAGAAAATAATTGTTGAAAAAATCCATATTCAAAATACCTCAATGGCCTTTTAAAAATAACAATAAAGAGAAAACTTTTTAAAATTATTTTTAACTTTATATTTATATTTATATTTTTATATTTGATTATTATCTTAGAATCTATTTTGCTTTTGAAAATATCTCTAAAATAATCAAGGTTGCATAGCTAGTGTTCCTGTAGCTTAGTTTAATTATTGAACTTTGAAAGGTATGAACTAACTACCACATTTGAACAAGGTCTACATTGTAGATATTCTCTCTTAGTTTAAGTATAGTTAAATTGGAGTAAAAAACAATAACGACATACATGAATGGACGAACAAAGCATTTTTCACAGAGAGTAATGTGAATGACCTCAAACTTATATAGTATGTAGACATTCGAATAAATCAATGCTAAATATAGTTTAAAGGCAAGTGGACAAAATTGTGAATGACCTCACACTTATATAGTATGTAGACATTCAAATAAATCAACACTAAATATAGTTTAAAGGCAAGTGGACAAAATTGATCTACAACCATAAATCTTATGTACCAACTTCCCTGGCAAAATTCCATTTATTTAGACGAATACAATGAGTATGTTGCTTCTTAGCCAACTATGAAAAATACGTTGTGACTATTTGTAATGTGGTTAAACTAACAATTATATAACTATAAATTTTACCATGTAGTAAAAGTTTATATTAATCTATTGCAAGAACACAAATTAATAAGTCTTTTTTAGTCAACAACCCTCAAAGTGTTTAACAAGCAAACAAGGTGTGCTTAGGATATTGATAAAGCGTGAAAATGGAAAAACAATATTGCTTCTTAGCGAACTATGAAAAATATGTTGTGACTATTTGTAATGCTGTTAAACTAACAATTATATAACTATAAATTTTACCATGTAGTAAAAGTTTGTATTAATCTATCGCAGGAACACAAATTAATAAATCTTTTTTAGTCAACAACCCTCCAAATGTTTAACAAGCAAACAAGACATGCTTAAGATATTTATAAAGCGTCAAAATGGCAAAGCAATAGCATAATACAATTCTTCCTATCTAAATGATACATCTGTAAATTTTAAAAATATATATATCCTAAAAAGTTTTATATTATAATTTAAAAAAAATAAATACATAAAAAAATAATTTTTATTATATAAAAAATTAAGTTTTTGAAATAAATATATCGGAATTTTTGAAAATAAAAAAATCAAACCAATAACCAATTAGTTCAAATTTGTATTGTATTTTAGTTGATAAACCACCGCATTAATAACACAATTATAATTTAATCAAATATCAATGAACTTGTCTCCATTAATTGTTCCTTTACACCTAAGTAATTCCACTACGACTTTGTTTTCTTTAGCCTCAGGGGTTTTTGCCTTGTGTTACGAAGCTCGAAGCATATTTCTACACATTTGATCCTCTGGAACTTTGCCATTTGCATATAAATTTGCAGCTAAAAGACAAACTCTAATTGCTATGAGGAACTATACAATGACACGTTCATTGTAGGTTAAGGATAATGAAAGCTTGGTATGAATTTACATCACGTAGATAAAGTCGCCATAATTTTTATCAAGTTAGCTTTTCCTTCCTTTTCAACATTAATTTTTGATACTCGATACGTTTTAAAAAAGCCTATCAACTATTTTTCCTGAACAACACCGCAGATTCCTATGACTGGCGGCTCATCTTATTCCCTTGGCGGCTCGATTCCTTTAACATTTCTGGTTCTGATCACTTCTTACTCTATGCGAGCCAGCTCTCTCACCTGTCCGGACTGATTCGTGGTATTTCCTGGGCTCACAATGATAGGTTTTGGCTTGCAAACCTATAGAATTTCCGTTTGCTCTTTGTGCTCTGCTCCTCTATATTTTATGTTCAAACGAGCTCGGCTACGGCTGCTGCTCGGATGGAATAGTAGCTGACGGCAATGACTCTTATGATTCAACAACCCTTCTAAATATGGTGGTAGCTATGCAGGTTCATGGCTCTATGGTTTTTTTTTTAATAATTAATAGCTGTTGTGGAAATGGAATAATAAGTTTTTTATTGAACTTAGAGGTTCGTTCTATAGTTTAGTATGATGTGTAACACTGTTCGTCCATTATGAAAGTTGAATTTTTGCTCATGCCCATTCTACAACCCGAGTATGATGTGTAACATTGTCCGTCTATTATCAAAGTTGAATTTTTGCTCATGCTCATTCGACAACCCATTATGATGTGTAACACTGTCTCTCCATTATCAAAGTTGAATTTTTGCTCATGTCCCTCAAAATAAAAAAAATTAGAAAATCTAAAAATTAAAAAAATTAAATAACTATACAAAATATTTAAATAATGTAAGTTCATAAAAAAATTTCCGATCTAGAAATTAGATCCTCTCTATTCATATTAAATCTATATTTATAAGAATGAGTTTACAAACCCTTGATTCTGTCTATCTCTCTTGCTATCTCAAAAATTTAATCTACCTTTTTTTTAGCTACTCTGACTCTCAGACTAATTAGATAAATAGACATAAGAAAAAGTCACAATAACAAAATATGTAATTTAATTGGTTCAATTGCTTAAAGTTATATGACTAAATAAATTCAGCACTGCTAAGAATAAATAAGTTAACTCTTATACAGGTTATCTAACACTTCCAATATGTTAACATTAACTTATACATGTTAACACTTCTTAAATTAAAATTCTAATATGACTATTTTAATTGGTTAAATTGCTTAAAATTATATGACTAAATAAATTCAAAACTGCTAAGAATAAATAAGTTAACTCTTATAGATGTTATCTAACACTTGGAATATGTTAACATTAACTTGTTAACACTTCTTAAATTAAAATTCTAATATGACTATTTTAATTGGTTAAATTGCTTAAAGTTATATGACTAAATAAATTCAAAACTGCTAAGAATAAATAAGTTAACTCTTATACATGTTATCTAACACTTCAAATATGTTAACATTAACTTATACATGTTAGCACTTTTAAATTAAAATTCTAATATGACTATTTTAATTGGTTAAATTGCTTAAAGTTATATGACTAAATAAATTCAAAACTGGTAAGAATAAATAAGTTAACTCTTATACATGTTATTTAACACTTTGAATATGTTAACATTAACTTATACATATTAACACTTTAAATTAAAATTTTAATTGGTTAAATTGCTTAAAGTTATATGACTAAATAAATTCAAACAATTAAAAATAAATAAATAAAGTAACTCTTATACATGTTATCTAATCCTTTGAACCACTAAAAATAAATAAATTAACTCTTATAAATGTTATCTAACACTTCCGAATATGTTAACATTAACTTATACATGTTAACACTTCTTAAATTAAAATTATAATATTACTATCACTAGATTCAAAACTTCTAAAAATAAATGTGTTAATATTAGCTCACATAACGCTTCCTAAATTAGAATTCCGGCATGACTCACCGTTCTTAAATTTAAATTGTATATACACTACATGTTGAATGAGTGTAACTAGAACAATTCAACATCAAAATGGATCATCCAATCTTCAATTTAAAACCAATATTAATATGGAAAAGCGGATAGTTAGATTTAAAATTTCATAATAATTGATGAACATGATTTTGCTGTAACTCTTGCAAAATCAATTTAACAAAATCTGCAAAATCAATTTAACAAAAAAGTTGTTTTCCCAAGCTTGATGTATTATTTTTTTTTTTTTTTTTTTTCAGCATGAAAAAAAGCTTTATGATTATATTATATGCCTTCATCAAAACATACAGCATATCATATGGGGACCATCAATTATGGCTTAGTATAGTGGATCATAACCACATGGAGAGAAACAAGTTTTATGAAGTCATATTAGATCATGAAATGATAGGACGTATAGAGAGATATAACTATAAGCTTATATGCACAATATGACAGTACACTTGGCGGTCCTATATGCCAAGATATTTAAAGATCAAAAATCAGCCATAGGGTTCAAAAGTTGTGGAAAATAGAAAAAACATACTAGATGAGGATCTCATTATAGAAAGTTATGTACCCGGTATAGTAAAGTCTTGGATATGATGAGAAATATTGTCCATTGTTATTTGCATCCTCCATATTCCCTGTGAAGCTGATAGACCCTATTTTGATAGCACATCTGCCCTCCAGTTTTTATCCCTGGCAATGTGAGAAATGGTGTAGTCCTTCCTGGTGCTCCACATGGCCTCCACCCTATTTAGCCATCTTGACAGGTGTATGTTCCTTACAGTATGTTTAGACAGGACGTGCTCAATGATCACTTTCGAGTCACCAAATATATGAAGCTTTTGTAAACCAAGGAAGTCACCTATCGATAGGAGTCCAGCCAGAGCCATGACTTCTGCCTCATTGTTTGTACCAGCTCCTCCATTCCAATGGATATCATAAAACTAACCTTCCTCAATGATAATGAAAACTCCACAGGCACATGTGCCATGTTGAGCAGCACCGTCGAAAAAGGCATAAGGATAAACAGTGACGTCCTTGGACAGCGTCAGTCTACCATGCCTGACTTTGTATTGGCAAGGTCGTCCAATCTCATTATACAAGCGGAGGATATATTCGAAAATTGTTGATTACAGATCCCTTATAGAATTGAATTTTATCTTGTTGCACCACTTCCATATGGCCCAGATTGTTAACAGTGGAACAGGCCTCCTCTCGATTTGTAGTTTACTCCATCCTATGAAAGCTTCAGTGATTGAAGGAGCATTGACGAAGGCGAAACCGAAATGATCAGCTATGTTCTGCCAAATTAACTGAGTTTGAGGACATTGTAGAAATATGTGCAAGTTGTTTTCAGAATTCGATCTACATATGGGGCATATGGCTGGACCATACCATTTCCGCTTTTGGAGATTCTCCCAAGTGAGGTTCCTGTCATAAAAAACCAGCCAGGCAAAAATAATGATTTTTATGGAACATCCTGTTTTCCAAAAAACAGCTGGAAATATATTATCAGGTGGATCGGATGTTGTATAAAGTAATTGTAAATATATTTGTTTTGCTTGAACAGCTGTTGTGCCACCGAGACCTTTCCATATGAGGAAATCCCTGTCCGTTGAACGAAATATGCCCCTCGCTCGCATAGACGAAATGATGGAATTCCATTGAGATGCCAGTGCACCGCTGAGTTGAATTTCTGTGGCGGTTTTCCATATGGGAACTGCTCCATCCCATTTTTGAATGACACTGGCCCAAAAAAAATAACCCCTGTTGTGTAATGCTCTCAACAGCTGGGTGGAGAAAATGATTTTTTCTTCCGCACCTGCAAAATCATCTATGCCAATAATTATATTAGATCCAGACTGGAATTTCCAGATTAAGTTTTTCCTGAAGAAAGGCTCCATTCTATGAAATCCTCTCCATATAGCTGAGCCATTAGAGGATCCAATTTGACGTTGTCTGAACCAAAAAGTCATGTCCTGATTGTCCATATACTTGGCTCTAATGACCCTGCTCCAGATAGATGTTCCCATAATCGCTTTCCACATGGTTTTGCAGAGAAGGGCTCTTCTAAAAATGTGCAGATCCAATAAACCCCAACCTCCCATCTGTTTGGGCCGAGACAGCTTCGATATCTTAGTCAAGTGGAATTTTTTCTTGTCCTTCTGTCCTCCCCATATGAAATTGGCAATCGTTCTGTTGAGACAGTTGATGATAGCTGATGGGATAAAGAAGAGGTGCGCCCAATAAACCATGATTTGTGCCAACACAGCTTGAGTCAGGATGGTGCGGCCTCCTAAGGATAAGCATTTGTATTCCCAAGCAGCTATTTTCTTATAGAAACGATCCGGAATCCATGACCAGTCCGCTACTCTGTATCCCACAGGTTTCAAATTAAAGCCCAAATATTTCAATCCGTTCCGTATGGGATAAGCTTTTATATTAAATAGTCCTGTTAAAAATGTGATGAGGTCTCCATTTATATTTTCAACATGAAAAGAGGATTTTATATCATTAACAAACATGCCAGTGGCTTTTTGAAATCTCCCCAAGATCTCATGAAGACATATCCATGTAGTTCTGCACAGCAGCGCTGATAATAGGATATCATCGACAAAGAAATTATGCGAAATGAAGATGTTCCTGCTTATAGGGAGGGGCTTGAATCTGTTTTGTTGAATCGCTTCCTTAATATGGAGGCTTAATGAATCCATGGTTAATATGAAGAGAAGCGGTGATAGAGAGCAGCCCTGACGTAAGCCCCTGGCCGCTTTGAAGAATGGGGTTGGGATTCCATTAATGAGGATTGCATAATTGACCTCCACCACGCAGGCCATGATCCATCTAATGCATCTGACATCTAGGCCAATCCTAGCCAGTAGGCATCGTATGAAGCCCCAGTAATTTTGAGAACCACCATCTATATAACTGTAATGCCTCTGCACTAAAAGTAGCTAAGCATTCTAACCTACTTAACATAGACAATCCATATGTTTTTTATTTTCTTTGGCTACCTAAGTATCCTAACCTGCCTAACACAAACAATCCATATGTTTTAATTTCTTCGGTGGGCATTACCTGCATAGTAGTTTTCTCTAGTCTATCGACTCAACACCAACATTCCTACTTCATGGAAAAAATAGTCAGGGATTGAGTGCTGTAAGACCAAAGTCGCAAAAGGCCCTTGTGAATAAAAAAATCTCCATATTCATACTAGACTTGAAATTTCGAAATTTGATAAACAGAAATGAATTCAACTTGGAAATACAATTTCAAATTATTCTCAAAATTTCTTTAATGTTGAAAATGTAATTTCAACTACGCAACAGTTGAGCCGTGCAGCAGCATGAAGACAACAAAGGGACGGGGCACAAGACATCGCCGATGAGCGATCGCCGATATCGCATCAGCGAAGTCGCAGTGGAGGACTTACAAAGAGGCCTTTATATGTTGTGATGAGCGATCGCTGATATCGCATCGGCGTATCGCTATCGGCGTTCAAAAGTGGCGGAACCTTTTTGCACATATATATATTTGCGATCTGATGAGTCGGACCCGACGGGTATTCAACATTTTGTTTAATGTTATTTCAGTTCCGTCAGCGGTCTTTTTCCCGTGTTTTAATGTTTTTCAGGCATAAGTTAAATATATCGCATCGGCGGATATCGCATCAGCATTTCGCTATTGGGATAGCCAAAGGAATGGGGCCTTGACATATGACATGCATCCGACTCGATGGATTGGACCCGACAGCATTATAAATAGTTTTTGATAAATTTTTAGGTCCGCGCTCAGGGGATTTTCAATGTATTTTATGCATTTTCATTATATAACGAAATATGAAGAAACAGAGGATTGGCCGACTGCGATATGCAATGCGACCCGAAAGGCGGACCCGATAAAGAAAATATGCATGAATAAACTTTTGATGATTCAAATGAGGCAAGGTGGGCAGGATATCTAAATGGCGCGAAGCCAGTTAAAGCAAGCATGGAGCAGTACAACGTAGCAGGCAGCAGCCTTTAATTCACAGTATGGGCGAGAAGGAAGCAGGTTGTGATTCAACTCTTGCACATTGAATTTTTCAGCTATCGCAGTTAAAGTTCAGGTCAGCCAAGGATGAGAAGGACAACCTTGAGCAGTTTACAGCATGGGACTCCATTTTTGTTCATTAAAAAAAAAACATTCAGATTTTGTATGTTTTTCTTGTGTGTATGTGGTTTTCTATTGAGAGAGAGAAGGTAGAAGTGCAGCAGCGCAAGTGAATAAAAGTTAGTAATACGCAGCAGCGTAGCATAATGTAATGGGAATGAATAGAGTAGCAATATATATGTTTTTTGGTGAATCCCTCTGAGTGAAAGAGGATGAATTTTGTATCAGGAATTTTATTTTAATGAATACAAATATTTTTATGGGTGTGTAATACTTTGTTCTCAGAAATAATTTAAAAGCTTCCCTGTGCTAAGATCCTGGAGAGAAATAAAGCATTGTCTCTGTGTTCAGGCTATTTTGTTTTTGGGATTTTAATAGAAAAATCCCCAACAGTGGTATCAGAGCAGGTTCAGGCTCTTTGAAGGTGTCAAAGAAGCTGAAGGAAGGAGTTTTTTTTTTGCTGCAACAACTTCTCTAGCAGAGTGAAGTCTCAGGCAAAAGAATCCAAGGTATTTCTCAGATCAGTTTTTTTTTGTGTTACTGCTGAAAAGACAGTCAGTATTTTGAACACACAGTTAAGAATTTGAACTATAGTTGAGAATGCAAGGAATGGCCAGCACAAGCACTAGCATGGGTATGTTTAATACCCAGCTCCCACAATTTAATGGGAAAAACTATGACTATTGGGCAATAACCATGAGAGCCCTATTTTCCTCACAAGATTTATGGGAACTTGTTGAATATGGGTTTGAAGAACCAGCAAATGAAAATGAGTTTAACAGTTTAACACAAGCAGAGAAAGATTTTTTGAAGAGCAATAGGAAGAAGGATTCAAAAGCCCTTGTATTATTGTATCAAGCAGTGGACCAGAGTGTGTTTCCAAGGATAGCAGCAGCCAAGACATCCAAAGAAGCATGGCAAACTCTCAAGACAACCTATCAAGGCATGGAGAGAGTGAAGACAACAAAACTATAGTTGCTGAGGAAAGATTTTGAGAATCTAAGCATGAAGGAGTCAGACAATATTGACTCATTCTTCACACATGTAATTGGTCTGGTCACACAGATAAGGACTCATGGAGAGACTCTTGAAGAAAGGAGGATTGTGGAGAAAATATTGAGAGTCCTACCCTCAAGGTTCCATGTGATTGTCACCACCATAGAAGAGACAAAGGATCTCTCAAACTTTTCAGTTGATGAACTTCATGCATCACTGATAACACATGAGCAGAGGTTGAGTAGAAATGAAAACTCATCTCTAGAGCAAGCCTTCAAGACCCAGATGTCCTTTGGAAGAGGAAGAGGTCAAGGTAGAGGAAACAAGAGAGGAAGAGGCAAAAGCCAAAACAGAGGTGGAAGGAACAGTCCAGCAAATGCTCAAGGAAGAGGCAACAATCCAAATCAGAACCAAGGTCAAGGCAGCAGCCAACAACGAGGACAACATCATTCTCAAGGACAAAGGTATGAAAAATCTAATGTCCAATGTTATTACTATAAAAAATATGGGCATTATGCCAATGATTGTAGGAAGAAGCAGCATGATATGAATAATAGATCTAGTGCAAATATTACTAGAGAAAATATCAACCAAGATAATGTACTTTTAGCTTGTAACATGGATGAAACAAACAGTGAAGATATATGGTTTCTAGACTCCGGTTATAGTAACCATATGACAGGAAACATAGCCCTGTTTTCTGCTTTAGATCAAAGTGTGAAGTCACAAGTCACACTTGGGACTGATAGCAAAATTTCTGTTATGGGAAAAGGAGAAAGGAAAACCATAGCAGATGTCTATTATGTTCCTGGAATGAGATGTAACCTCTTGAGTATTGGACAACTTGTTCAAAAAGGTTACAATGTTTTCTTTGAGAATGATGTATGTACCATCATGGACAGAGCACCCGGCAAACGATGCATTGCTGAAGTGAAGATGACGAGGAACAGGATGTTCCCTCTTAGAATAAGAGCAGATTTGAAAAACAAAGAAGTAATTGTAGCAGTTATCCAAGAGGCTTTCCAAAGCGTGCCAAAGGATGAAAATTGGTTGTGGCACTTGAGATTTGGACATCTCAACTTTGGAGGTCTTAACTTGTTGAGTAGAAAAGGAATGATAAAAGGATTACCACTGATAGAGAAACCTGACAGTCTTTGTGAAGGTTGCATATTGGGGAAACAACACAGAGAAAGTTTTCCATCAGGGAAAGGCATAAGGGCAAAGGCACCCTTAGAAATTGTCCACTCAGATTTATGTGGACCAATGCAAAATCCATCACTAGTAGGCAGCCAATATTTTCTAACATTCATTGATGATTTTACAAGAAAAACTTGGGTTTACTTCTTGAAGAACAAAAGTGAAGTGTTTGAAAAATTCCGAAATTTCAAAGCACTTGTGGAAAATCAAAGTGGGCTGCGCATCAAAGTTTTGAGAACAGACAGAGGAGGTGAGTACATCTCCAAAGAATTCCTACGGTTTTGTAGAGAAAATGGAATACACAAGCAGTTTACAGCTAGGTACACCCCGCAGCAAAATGGAGTTGCTGAAAGGAAGAACAGAACAATTATGGATATGGCAAGAAGCATGTTGAAGGCAAAGCATTTGCCAAATGATTATTGGGCTGAAGTTGTACATTGTGCAGTATATATTTTGAATAGATGTCCTACAAAAGTAGTGATGAAAAAAGTGCCGGAAGAAGCATGGAGTGGGAGAAAGCAAGGAGTCACCCACGTGAAGGTTTTTGGATGTGTGGCTTATGCACACATTCCAGATCAGCTAAGAAAAAATTTGGACAGCAAAGGGGAGAAATGTATTTTCATTGGATACAGTGAGGAATCCAAAGCTTACAGGTTGTATATCCCATCTACCAAGAAGTTTTTTGTGAGCAGAGATGTTCAGTTTATTGAGGAGGAAGCTTGGGATGGAAGCAGAGAGAAAATAGTGAATGTTAAAAACTGTTTGTCTCATGATGAAGAAGATGAGGAGATGGCTGAAATACATCCCCAAATAGCAACGTCAACACAAGGACAGCAAGCGACACCCTTGAGGAGAAATGAAAGTGCTTCTCCAAGCACACCACAAGGAGGAAATTCAAGTGCATCTTCAAGCACTTGCACACCAAATGAAAGAGGTAAGAAATTCAGAAACTTAAGTGATATTTATGATGAAGGAATGAATTCCTTATTTGCCTTGTATTGTCATGTTGATGATCCTATTCATTTCGAAGATGCAATTAAAGACAAGAAATGGATAGAAGCTATGGATGAGGAGATGAATGCCATAGAAAGAAACAAGACATGGGATTTGGTTGAGCTACCAAAAGGTAAAGAAGTCATTGGAGTCAAATGGGTCTATAAGACCAAGTGCAATGTCGAAGGCAAAATAGAAAGACACAAGGCAAGGCTGGTTGTCAAGGGATACAAGCAGCAGTATGGGAGAGATTATGAGGAGACTTTCGCACCGGTTGCAAGAATGGAAACCGTGAGAGCAGTGCTGTCCATAGTAGCACAAAACAAATGGAAAGTTTTCCAGATGGATGTGAAGTCAGCGTTTCTAAACGGAGTGTTAAAGGAGGAGGTTTACATTGAACAACCTCTAGGCTATGAGAAGAAAGGGAAAGAGCACAAAGTGTGCAGATTGAAGAAATCTCTTTATGGGCTGAAGCAAGCACCAAGAGCGTGGTACAGTAGAATAGATTCCTATCTACTGGAGAATGGATTTGACAAATGTGAGGGAGAACCCACCGTCTACATCAAAGAAAAGGATGGTAAGATTTTAATTGTAGTGTTGTATGTTGATGATGTGATTTTTACAGGTAATGATGACTACCTCATTGAAAATTTCAAATCAGTCATGAAAGAAGAATTTGAGATGAATGACATGGGTTTTCTGAGATACCTTTTAGGAATAGAAGTAGATCAAAATGAAAATGGAATTTTTATCTCTCAAGCAAGATATGTAAATGAAGTGTTGGGCAGATTTAATATGCAAGAGTGCAGGGCAGCAATGACTCCCACGGTAATGGGATTAAAACTCAGCAAAGAGGACAGCAGCAAGGATTTTGATCCTAGCTTGTATAAGAGCATAGTTGGCAGCCTTATGTATTTAACTGCAACTAGGCCTGACATAATGTTTGCTGTTAGTTTGATTTCCAGATTTATGGAGAGGCCAAAGAGCACATTGGTAGGCAGCAAAAAGAATTCTGAGGTATGTCAAAGGTACTAAAAGGTTTGGAATATTATATACTACTTCAGAATGTTCAGATTTAGTTGGATACACTGATAGTGATTAGGCCGGAAGTGGAGATGATCGGAAAAGCACTTCCGGTTATGTTTTTCACATGGGTGCAGGAGCCATTTCATGGGCTTCTAAGAAACAGCGTATCGTGGCATTGTCTATAGCAGAGGCAGAATATGTGGCAGCTACAGCAGTAGCATGTCAAGCAGTTTGGATGAGAAGATTGTTAAGGAGCCTAGGCCAAGAGCAAGCAAAAGCAACAATGATTTTTTGTGACAATAGCTCAGCTATTGCATTATCAAAGAATTCAGTGTTTCATAAGAGAACGAAACACATTGACACAAAGTTTCACTACATCAGAGAATTGGTAAACAATGGAGAAATCACTTTACAACATTACAGGACTCAGGAACAGGTAGCAAACATTCTGACAAAGCCATTGGATCAGAAAAGCTTTGAATTTTTTAGGAAGTGTTTGGGTGTGACTAAATGCCCACCAGTTGAAATTAAAGGGGAGTGTTGAAAATGTAATTTCAACTGCGCAACAGTTGAGCCGTGCAGCAGCATGAAGACAACAAAGGGGCGGGGCACAAGACATCACCGATGAGCGATTGTCGATATCGCATCGACGAAGTCACAGTGGAGGACTTACAAAGAGTCCTTTATATGTTGCGATGAGCGATCGCTAATATCGCATCGGCTTATCGCTATCGGCGTTCACAAAGTGGCGGAACCTTTTTGCACATATATATATTTGCGATCCGATGAGCCGGACCTGACGGGTATTCAACATTTTTTTTAATGTTATTTCAGTTCCGTCAGCGGTCTTTTTCTCGTGTTTTAATGTTTTTCAGGCATAAGTTAAATATATCGCATCGGCATTTCGCTATCGGGATAGCCAAAGGAACAGGGCCTTGACATATGACATGCATCTGACCTGATGGATTAGACCCGACAACATTATAAATAGTTTTTGATAAATTTTCAGGTTCGCGCTCAGGGAATTTTCAATGTATTTTATGCATTTTCGTTATATAACGAAATATGAAGAAACAGAGGATTGGCCGGCTGCGATATGCAATGCGACCTGAAAGGCGGACCCAATAAAGAAAATATGCATGAATAAACTTTTGATAATTCAAATGAGGCAAGGTGGGCAGGATATCTAAATGGCGCGAAGCCGGTTAAAGCAAGCATGGAGCAGTACAACGTAGCAGGCAACAACCTTTAATTCACAGTATGGGCGAGAAGGAAGCAGGTTGCGATTCAACTCTTGCACATTGAATTTTTCAACTACCGCAGTTAAAGTTCAGGTCAGTCAAGGACGAGAAGAATAGCCTCGAGCAGTTTACAGCATGGGACTCCATTTTTGTTCATTAAAAAAAAACATTCAGATTTTGTATGTTTTTTTTGTGTGTATGTGGTTGTCTCTTGAGAGAGAGAAGGTAGAAGTGCAGCAGCGCAAGTGAATAAAAGTTAGTAATACGCAACAACGTAGCATAATGTACTGGGAATGAATAGAGTAGTAATATATATGTTTTTTGGTGAATCCCTTTGAGTGAAAGAGGATGAATTTTGTATTAGGAATTTTATTTTAATGAATACAAATATTTTTATGGGTGTGTAATACTCTATTCTCAGAAATAATTTAAAAGCTTCCCTGTGCTAAGATCCTAGAGAGAAACAGAGCATTGTCTCTGTGTTCAGTCTATTTTTTTTTTGGGATTTTAACAGAAAAATCCCCAACATTTAATAACCCAACCTCTTCTGCATATCAATTGATGAAGATTCTTCAGTCCTAGACAGCAAAGGTATTTCAGGGGTAGCGGGCATTTCAGTTGCAACTGGGGATATATCGAAGCCCAAAGGAGGATTGGCCACATTGTCTACATTGCCTTCTAACATCTGAACAACACTGGCCATACAAGGCCGATCTGTGGAGTTGTATTGTATGCACCAAAGCCCAACTTTGGTCATAAGCCTAATCATCTTCTCCTCGTCTTCTGTTTCAATTTCTCCTCTTCCTTCTCTCAATCGCGTCCCTAACTCCCCACTCTCCAGCAGTTTGGAAACCCAGTCAGGAAAGTACCATTGACTGGAATGGCTCAACTGCACATCAAGATTCTTTCTACCCCCAACAATCTCTAGCAAGAGTATTCCAAAACTATATACGTCTGATTTATCTGTGATAGGACCTGCGTCGCTGTGACACAGCTCTGGAGCAACATAACAGGGCGTGCCTCTCCCAGTTGTCATTGATATATGGTCATCTCCCTTCCCACAAAGTTTGGCCAGACCGAAATCTGAAACTTTTGGTGTGAACTCGGCATCCAGCAATATATTGTGAGGTTTGATGTGGAAGTGTACGATGATCTTGTTGCAATCCTGGTGCAAATATGCAATTCCTCGAGCCGCACCCAGAGCTATTGAATGCAATTGTTCCCAATTTAACATTCGCCCTTCCTCTTTTCAGCCAAAAATAAATCTATCCAGAGATCCATTAGGCATGTATTCATATAGAAGTGCGCTTGTAAAGCTTTCAAAACAAAACCCCAAGAGAGTAACCAAATTGACATGGTGGAGATGTCCAATGGTGGCCACTTCGTTAATGAACTGGGCCTCGCTGTGCCTATGCCTATCTAGAAGCTTCACAGCCACTAGGGTTCCATTGTGTAGCTTGCCTTTATAAACCACACCGTAACCTCCTTCACCCAACTTTTCTGCAAAGTTGTTTGTGATCTTCTTGAGTTGAGACTGTGAATATCTGGTTGGCATTGGCATTTCATAAGCATGTTCCCTTAGGAATTTCTCCACCAATGAAATAGAGCTAACAGGACGAGATTTAATTCTCCTCAAGCAAGCACGAAAAGTTAGGGAGAGTATTATGCAAAATAGGATGCGTATGGACAACCCTAGTGTTAGAGCAAAGAAAGCTGTAGGGGATACATAGATTGATATCAATGCGATTTTAATCCAAACAAACTACAAAATTTCCAGTGAGAGTCAATAAAATTGTAACACAGGAAGAAAGCGTAAATTTACCTTTGGATCCCAATAGTCTGTGACATCTTCCTGTCCGTAAACAAACTACAAATTATGTTGATTGAAAAGATTGATATCAGTGCATAATCTCATCAAAGTGAGGTTCAATAGGAGATGGTGAAATAGGAAAAAATCATAAACGTACTTATCAGACAAAAAGATGCTATGCAAACTGCAACTGTGGCGGAATGAAGAGATTAATATCATTGTGATAATCATCCATAATGGAAACAAGATACAAATCCACAGTGAGGTTCAATAGGAGACAATGAAATAGGAAAAACCATAATTTTACCAGCTACTAGGAGCCTAAGAGTTGCCATGGTGAAGATGCAACTGCTGTGGAATGAAGGGATTGATATCGAAGCCATCTTCATCCAACCCGGAAGAGAATGGAAGGAATCATAAATTAAACCATTCAAAATCACAACTAATAATCGATTTTGATACAAGCAACGAAGAAGACAATGAAGCTTCTTACTAGTGAAAGGAAAGGTGGTGATGGTTCATCCTTGTACGCA
Source organism: Pinus tabuliformis (assembly GCA_031772625.1). Taxonomy (NCBI): domain Eukaryota; kingdom Viridiplantae; phylum Streptophyta; class Pinopsida; order Pinales; family Pinaceae; genus Pinus; species Pinus tabuliformis. The sequence continues at coordinate 472,861,981 of CM062819.1, forward strand.
ACACCGAAGATTCTGTTACGGTTCATTCTTGGCCGCATTATGAGAAAGTCTTCGGAGGCTACAATGGCCTTTTGGCCGTATTATGATAAGAGTCTTTGGAGTCTACACTAACGTTTGGACGTCCTCGTGTTCTAAGACAAACTTAATGCCTAGAATTATGAATGGACTGCACTAGTACAGAAGAGAGTTTATAATGCCTAGAATTATGAATAGAAGAGAGTTTGTAATGCCTAGAATTATGAATGGACTGAACCGGTCCAGAGGAGAGTTTGTAATGCCTAGAATTATGAATGGACTGAACCGGTCCAGAAGAGAGTTCTTAGTGGCATACGGTTTTGGTTTTGGAAAGAGAAGGGCAAAGAGGTATAATTTAATTTTTTGGTTTGGAAAGAGAAGGGCAAAGAGATATAGTTTAATTTTACGATGATTGAAGACTTTATCTATTGAATATTTATAGAACAAAATATATAAACTCATAACTGGTTAATATTTAGACATATTTATTAAATATTTAAAATTTAAATTTCTATAAACTCATATATCATTTCTTTTTTATTATAAAATATATATATATTCTTTTATTTTTATAAAAAATATATGTAATTTTATATATTAAATAGTTATAAAGTAAAATCAATTATTAATTTTTCTATATTGAATATCCAAATCACCACCCTCTCATGTCTACCTTTGCTTTCTATATTAGAGAAAAGATTATTTAACCTTCATGGACTCCTGCAACATTGTTGTTGTGCTCCCCTATTGTTCTCCTATTCACCTTTTCTTTGTTTAAAGCAAATTTTTCAAAATTAGCTTGTCTATATCAGAGAAAAGATTATTTAACCTTCATGGACTCCTGCAACATTGTTGTTGTGCTCCCCTATTGTTCTCCTATTTACCTTTCCTTTGTTTAAAGCAAAATTTTCACAATTAGCGTGTTTAACATAACCATTTTATTTAGCTTTTCACAAGGCTTCATGTTGAAATAAGCCTTGATTCGTTTAGCTAATTTAGGAAAAAACAAAGTACTCTGGGAAGGAGATTAATGAATTTTGAAATGTAAAAAGTAGTTGAAAAAGAGTTTTTGATAAGGGGAGGTTGATATTCATAAATTTGCTTAAAACGTGGAGATTAAAACGCGGAGATTAATGAAGGTTGAAATGAAAAAAGTAGTTGAAAGACAGTTTTTTGATAAAGAGAGGTTGACACTCACAAATTTGCTTAAAACATAAAATGAGAGGCATGAAAAATAAGGTTGAAATGCAAAAAGTAGCTGAAAGAGAATTTTTTGATAAAGAGAAGTCAACACTCACAAATTTGCTTAAAACGTAAAATGAAAGGCATAAAAAATACTAAAACATCATCAAATTTTCATTTGATGGGCAACAAATTTGAAATTCTAGGCCTGTCTACACTAACCTTTTATTGCCACAATTAAAGGGAGTTTTATTAGGACAATTTTTTTATTTCAACTTAAGGCCAACAAGCGAAAGGTGATTTTTTTATTTTTTTTTTTTTTAATTGATTAACTAAATTGATTTTCAAGGGAATATGCTTGGCGTATGCTTAATATTGATGGTAATCAATGATTGTAGTGTGTTACAGACTTTGTTAGATTGCATTGACTTTTAATAAATTTTAAAAATTATATTTGTGCCTTTTGGATGATGAAAAAAATTAAAAAATGGGTTCGTTTCTTGATCCACCTACTGAATATTCATCTTATGTTTAGTATTAATGTTTATCAATGGTTGTAGTGTGTTACAGAGTTTATTAAGTTGTATTGACTTTTAATAAATTAAAAAAATTATACCCTTGATCGGGGTGTGACGGGCCATGCAGGTTAGAGGGGAGAGAGGTCGGCCAGAGGTCAAGTTAGGCTGAGGACAGAAAAGCTGACCAGATGGCATGGTGGGCAGAGGGAAGAGAGGTTGGTCAGGGGCCACGGGAGTCAACAAACAGAAGTGGAGGAACGGGCAACTCAGGACAGGATCAACTATCAAGGCGGGCAGAGGAAAGAGAAGTCAGCTAGTTAGCACGGTGGGCAGAGGGACGAAGGCTCAGACAGTTGGCATGGGAGCCAGCAAGTGGCGAGGGAGCAACAGGAAACTCACAACAAGAGCAACCAGCAGTAGGCAAGGATTAATGATCGACATTTATAGGAAGGTAAGTGGACTCCCATCCTGAGACCCACGCAAGAGAGGAAGGGCAACAAACAATGAGGCTGATCATGTGGCAAGCTTCTCGAAAGGCATGCCAGGCAGGTGGACGAGAAAACAAAAATGAAATGTGGTAAGGATGATAAGAAATTTCATACAGTAAGAAAGGGCAGGACGTGCTGTTGGAGGTGGTAAGAGCCGAGTGTTGGGAGACGTCGAGCAGCGTTCGGCTTTTCACTGTAAAACCTAGTATGTGCTCACTGCCTTCACTTGCATTGGTTCGGAAAATATGAATTGGCATATGCGAAGACTTCAGTTAGAAAGAGGCACTATAATGAATTTGGATTACTGGTTAATAATTATGGTGTTGCCTGTCGATTCAAGCATTGAGGCCTCCTCGTAACCTTGGGCAATTGGCATGTCAAACCTGGGGTGGGATTGAATGATTAGCCATCCAGGGAGGGGGGGTAGGGACATGTGATTTTCACCTCAGGGTAGCTAAGTTCTGGGGCAGAAGGAGAATGCTGGGTCAAATTAATGCCAACAACATCATCCTAAGCAGTTTTACCTGCGTCTGTAGGAAAAACTTCTTTAGGCAGTTAAGGATGGGTATGTGGATTGAGAGGGAAGGATTCAAGGAAAATTACGGGAGGCCTGAAGTGATATCTAACCCTGGTCCCTCCTTCAGCCGGTCAGCCTGGCTGCAAATCCTTAGTCCAGTGTCGATTCAAGCCCTGGAAAGGATAAGTAGAAGAGGGTGCAGTAACTAGGCCCAAAACTGGGGAAGGGAGAATGACCAATTTGGGCTTTGGCTCATCTCCTTTGAGGGGATTCAATGGCGAAGGGTAGGACTTTCATGGCCTAGGGGTAGAACTGTAGTTTGGTGGGAAGGTGAGAAGCATTGTCTTACCCTCTCTGGTGGCGAAACCTAGGAAAGAAAGAACTCTGGGAAACCGGTTAGCAAGGTCGGGTGCATAGAATGTTGGAGGTGTAGGGTGGTCTTGTGGGAGCCAGACAGAGGAGCTATTCAATTGCCTATAGGAAGCAACCTGGAAGATGGTGCTGTCACTATCTTGCAAAAATTTGAAGGAAGTGTGTGACACCTGGGGGTAGATGAGGGTAAAAACAGTAAACAGGCACAGAGCGGATGAAAGAGATTTCTCCTAAGCAGTCTCATCCAGAATTGGGGAAGTATGTTGGGAATCCTTAAAGGACCGAGGCCAATTCTCAAGCAAAGTATCAAAACAAGAATATAAAGAATGATATCAAAATCAAGACCAACTTACAGAACAAAAAATATTATGTGTTCACTATGGTAAATTTGATGATGGTTCATAATGTTTTAATTTTGGTTTCTGTTATAGGTAGCTTAAAAAACAGTGTGCAAAGGACTTAGATGGTTCGGCACTCGAACCACGCCAGTGAGTACCAAGCCTTGGTCCAGGTGAGCCGCTTGGATAGGAAAGTAAAAAGGAGAAAGAAGAGTTGGATAGCGAAGGAAGGCAACCAACAGGGAAGGAAATGAAATAGAAGACCGAGAAAGATAGAGAACAAGATGAAAGACTTGGAACTGACAACAAGCAAAGGATCGAGAAAAAGAGGCAGGAAAACATGGAAGGAAAGTATGCATAACCTTATCAACACATACTACGCAGGAACCCCAGCTGAGGTGAAAGTTGTCATCTCTGAGTGGGAAAGAGAACTAAACGCAAACATCGAAAATGAAGAGATCTAGGCAGAGGGATGAGAGACAATAGTTAAGATGCAGGAAATACCAGAGGTTGCCCAAATTTGTTTCAGCAGACCATCCAACAGTATTGGGTCATGAAAAACATTCTACCTCGTGCTATGACCACCTATAAGGAACGAGAAGACCCGTTAGAGGAAAAACCAAAAGAGCCAAGTTTGAAGGATCTCCAGAGGGAGATACAATCTATCCAAATGAAGCTGTATCAAAACAACCTATGCCTGAATAGGGTCAAACAGAGTCTCCAGAATATTATGTGAAGTGAAGTTCTGGGATCGAGCACGAAAGCCACAGCCCCAGTCGATTCTTCATATAAATGAAGCAGCCCTGAAGAATCGACTAGGGTTGGGGCTTTCACACTCGATCCCGGAACTTCACTTCACATAATATTCTGGAGACTCTGTAGAATGATGATTAGAAAAACTCTGTTTAAATTTTAGACAACTTTTGATTTGATGTAGACAGGTCGCCAACAGAGCTAATTTCCTTGAGGCAGGTGAAGACCATGTGCAGTTTTGTTGAAATCAACCTTAATATTATGAAATATTAATAAAAAAAGGATGTACCAAACTTACAAAAATAAAAAACTATATTTGTGCCTGGTAGCTGATGAGAAAAATTAAAACAGTGGCATACATATTATTGGAATAGGTTTGTTTTTTGATCCCACTTACTGAAAATGAAATGATCAAATGGCTTGAGCTGAAGAACACGATTCAATTTCCCTAGCACCGATTATATCATACTCGAGATTCCAAAATCATGACCAGAGGAAGTGGTAGAAGGAAGAGAACCACAATGCCGAGGGGAACTCTGGAGATGATTCTTGTCAACGCCAAGGGACTGCAGAATACTGATTTCCTCTGTAATATCTTATTGTCCGAGCTGATCTCTTGCGTTTTAGGCAATTTGATGAATCTTTGGATTCTAATATTCCTAAAGAGACAGGACTGAATTCTTTGTGCTAGTGTAGGTTGTGGTTGTGGTTGTGGGTAACATGGATCCGTATGTCATTCTCCAGTGTCGAACTCACCAAGAAAAGAGCGGTTCGTCAATCCAGGTTGTAAGGACATGCGGTCCTTGGCACGCCCACCCGATGTGTGTTGGCATTATGATTCTGGTTTGGCTCTATGGTACAGGTGTTGTACTTGATGGCAACTCTCTCAAAGTGGCAAAACTCTGTTCAGGCTCTCAAAATGATGGAAAATAAGAGGTTCGTAGGTGCATCGTTCAAAAGGTGCGGACCCGCAGGTTCGTCGTCCAGGAAGTGCGGTCATACCTGCAGGTTCTCCGTTCAGAAGGTGCGGTCCCCCAGTTCACTCACTTCAAGGCAGAGAAGCACGCTCATGTGGGGTTTCTTATGTTTGGCCCGTGGTATTTAGCCCGTCATTCATAATCCTATGGTTTTGGCCCGCGGTATAGGATCTAAATTATTGAACCCCGGTTTGGATCCCTTGTATTGGTTTTTGATGGTTTTGTCCCATGGTGTGAATAAGGGCTTGACTATAAAAAGGGAAGGAGATCACTTGGCTAGACACCTTTTGAAATTTGAATATCTTAAGATCTGAAATTTTGGGTTATCAGTTTTAAAAAGCAAGATCTAAATCAAGGTGAAGTTTAAAGGCAAATCTATTGATAAGTCGTCATCTCTCGGGCGCATGATCAGATTGATGGATCTGACTGTCTGTGGCACATTGGAGGACTGTTAATTTGGATCTATTCTGAGGTCCGCAGGCGATCCATGGCGTACGTGCGGAGGTACGCAGCGCAGTAAGATACGCAGGTGCGGGGGTCCGTCGTGAATCAAAAAGCACTAGTGCGAGGTACGCAGAACAGAAGAAAGCACAGTGCGGAGGTACGTAGGGGAGCAGAAGGACCAGTGCGGAGGTACGCTGTCAGACAGACAGTGCAGGTGCGGATCTGAGCTGAGGTACACAGTTCAGCAGAAGAAGTAAGTGCGGCGGTATGCAGAGCAGTAGAAGGATCAGGTGCGGATCTGCGCAGTTCAGGCACAGAAAGGCTGCGGATATCCGCAGGTTTATATTGGTGAAGTTGCAGACTTGTTTTGAAATATTTGTTGGCTGCCTTTTATCTATTGCTGTAGTGTTCTAGGTTTAGATTACTGGTATTGGTTTTCTGTTTACAACATTCTGAGAAGTTTGGGTGGTTCATTGGATTGATTGTATAAGGAGATTGGTTGATTCACATGTACTTGATGATTATTTGATGTTCTTGGATCCAGTCTGAAAATTAATGAAACGTGGTCCTCAAAGAAGTAAAAGAGCAAAGGGGGTTGTAGCTCCCTTCCAGGAGAGACTGGAAAACAAGAGAGAGTTGTAGCTCTCTGCAGGTTGCATCCTGCGTACTGGTAAAGGACTGCACCAGTACAAAATCATTGTAAAAGATGTTTCTAATTGAAAGAAGATAGAGACATATTGTAGCAGGTGGTTTTCACCCACATTGGGTTTCCACCTTATATCTGGTGTTCTTTGGTGTGACTATCTGTTTTTCTTGTTCATGCTCATTATTATATGGTACTGACATACAAATTAATGATCAATATCTGAAGAATAAATTAAAGTATAAATCAGGAAGATATATTGAAAAGAATTTGATAATACTGATTCACCCCCCCTCTCAGTATTATTTCCAACAATTGGTATCAGAGCAGGTCCTTCTGAAGAAGCTTGATCGCTTGAAGGAAGATCTTTCATCATGAGAAACTACGAGAGGGAAGCATCGATCAGGCCACTGGTTTTTGATGGGACAAACTTCGTATATTGGAAGGTAAGAGTTACTGCCTATCTTCAATCATTGGGTACAGAAGTCTGGGATATCATAGACACAGGGTATACTTTTCCAGCAGCAACTCCTACAGATCCAGCTGAGAAGAAGAAATATGAAACAAATGCAAAGGTAGTCAATACTCTATTGGGATGTCTATCGCAATCGGAATTTGTCAAAGTTATGTAGTATAAATCTGCAAAAGAAATACGGGACAAGATTGTTCTGAGCTATGAAGGAGATGATCAGGTAAAACAAGCAAAACTTCAAACCCTCAGAATTCAGTATGAAAATCTCAGAATGTACAATGATGAAAGTGTGGCTAACTATTTTCTTCGTGTAGATGAGATTGTTAATTGTATAAAAAATTTGGGTGAAGAAGTAAAAGAGGCTGTTGTGGTTGAAAAAGTTCTAAGCTCTTTGTCCCCTAGGTTTGAATCTAAAGTTTCTGCAATAGAAGAAAAGGAGAATCTTCAAAACCTTAAAATGTCACAGCTGCATGGAATTCTAACTGCTTATGAAATGAGGAAAGGAGGACCATCAGACAGGAGAGAAGCTACCTTCAAAGCTTTTGGCAAAGGAGACTACTATGAGTCAGGACACATATCAGAAGAAGAAGAAGAATCAAATTTTGTCAAAAATCTTCAACGGGGTGCTGGACGATTCCGAGGTAAGTTACCTTTCAAATGCTTTGCTTGTGGAAGAGTCGGTCACTATGCTGCCAAATGTCCTCATAAGGATAAGAATGACAAGGGGAAGGAACCTGTTAGATGGAACAAGAAACAAAATGCAAATAAGAAAAGCTATTACACTCATGAAGATAGTGATGGACTTTCAAATAGTGATGAAGATGAACGAGGTAATGATTATAAACTTTTAATGGCTTTTGAAGATGATGACTACATGGATGCTATAGATGAAGAAGGTTTCTATGAAGAGATGTCTAATCTCAAAATTTGCTTAGAAGAGAAAAATGTGATTATTGATTCTCTGTAATGTCAACTGGCTGAAAGGGAAAAACATCTTGAAAAATTGGAATGTGAAATTGTTGGTCTTAGAAAAGAGATTGAGAAAACAAAAGCTCTTAATCTTAAATTTGTTAAAGGATCTGAAACTCTGGATGAGATCATCAATGTGTAGCATTCTCCACTAATCAAGACAAGTCTGGGATATAATGGAGAAGCATCTCAAGCATCCACCTCCAAAAGTTATCTTGATGCAGCAAGGAGGAGCGAGCAAAATAGAAATCATTAGGTAAATCAGGGACAATTTATCTCAAGAACGAACAAAGACTATTAAGAAAATCGGGGGCAAGCTACCTTAAGGACAAACAGAAGCTACAACCAGCCACAGGTAAAATCTTCCCAATTTGCCTCGAGAATGGATATCAGTAGAAACTACAATCGGTTGGATGATAGATTTGATAATCGTAGGAGTTTCTTCAATGGCCAATGTTTATTTTGCCATAACTTTGGTCACAAAGCAGCTCAATGTGTTGCCTATAAGACAATCATGACTAGGGAAGCTCAAAAACAAAGAAATATGACTGGGATCACGAAAAGGACTTATAACAACTTTTTGGCCCTTGAAAATGAAGTTGAATGTTCTATTTGTAATAACTTTGGTCATGAAGATTCTGAATGCAGGAGCAGGTTTTGGAAGACAAAGGAACAAGCCTCAAGTACCAGAACATGGACAATAAAGGAACCACAAACAGAAAGATGTGGGACAACTTTTTATGCAGAAGGATAGGAAAATCTATGGTATATCGACAGCGATGTTCGAAGCATATGACAGGTGATAAAGAAAAACTTGAATCATATACTGCTTCAGAAAAGGGAAAGAAGGTTTCTTTTGGAAACGATACCCCTGCAGCCATAAAAGGAAAAGGCATTGCTCAATTGAAAGAAAAGGTCAAAGCTGAAAATGTTTTGTATGTTGATGGCTTGAAGCATAATCTCCTGAGTGTTAGTCAGATGTGCGATCAAGGAACCGAGGTAATATTTCGATCAAATGGATGTAGTGTTTGTGATCTTGATACAGGAAAAATAGTGATCAAAGGCAGAAGAACTCCAAATAATCTATACATATTTGAAGAAGGACAACAACAATGCTATTTGAGCAAGGATGATGAACACTGGTTATGGCACCGGAGGTTGGGGCATCTAAGCTTTTCACAAATAAGGAAAGCATGCAAATACCAAGCAGTTCGTGGTCTTCCAGATATCAAAATTCCAGACAACACCATATGCAAATCATGTCAGTTTGGTAAGCAAACCAGAACTAACTTTCCTGAGAAGGAAGGATTAGCCAGCAGGCCTCTTGAACTAGTCCATACAGATGTATGTGGTCCATTTAGGACAAGGTCACCTCGAGGAGAAGAATACTTTATATTATTCATTGACGACTTCTCTAGGATGGTTTGGTTGGGACTTATGAAACACAAGGATGAAGCATTCAAAAAATTCAAATCTTTCAAAGCCTTGGCTGAAAATGAATCAGATCACAAAATTAAGTGCCTCAGGTCTGACAGAGGTGGGGAGTTCACCTCAAATGAATTTTTCGATTTCTGTGAAGAACATGGAATAAGAAGGGAATTCTCTACAGCTAGGACTCCTCAGCAAAATGGAGTGGTGGAAAGGATGAACAGAACAGTTCAACAAATGGCTCGTGCTATGCTTGATGAGTCTGGAACTCCCACAACCTTCTGGGGTGAAGCTGCATTTGCTGCAGTTGTTATTCTCAATAAAACAAATGTCCAAGTGAACAGCACTCAAACTCCGCATGAGCTCTAGTATGGTGAGACTCCTTCGGTAAAGCATTTCAAAATTTTTGGGAGCAAATGCTATATTAAGAATACTGATGAACAACTTGGCAAACTTGAACCTAGAGTAGATGAAGGCATTCTCCTTGGCTATTCTCCCCACAGCAAAGCATATAAGTGTTACAATAAAAAAACTTGGAAGAATTGTTGACAGCATTGATGTAGTGGTTGATGAAAAAGGATACATCCCTAGGCAAGTAAATCATGAAAATATCGAAGAGAATGAAGACTACTCTCCAAATCAAACAGATGATGAAGAAGAACCTCAAGAGGCACCAGATGAATAGATAAGGATAGAAGAGAAGACTCCATCCAGGTACGTGCAGAAGAATCATCCAGAATCTCAAATTTTGGGGCAGAAAGAAGCAGGTGTACAAACAAGAAGAACAATTGCAGAAGCCTCAAGCTATTTGGCATTGCTCTCCTCCACTGAACCACAAAATGTAAGAGAGGCATGCAAAGATGAATGCTGGGTCAAGGCAATGGATGAAGAACTTGAGAAGATCGAAAAGAACAACACTTGGGAATTGGTTCCTAGACCAAAAGATAAGAATGTCATAGGGACAAAATGGATCTTCAAAAATAAGTTGAATGAAAATGGGGAAGTAATTAGAAACAAGGCCAGACTTGTTTGTAAAGGGTATGCTCAACAATAAGGAATAGACTTTGAAGAAACTTTTGCTCTAGTTGCTAGACTTGAGGCCATCCGAATGTTCCTTGCTCTCTCAAGCTTTCAGAAGTTCAAAGTATTTCAAATGGACGTAAAATCAGCTTTTCTGAATGGAGACTTAGAAGAAGAAGTGTACATTGAGCAACCAGATGGTTTCATCCTTGGGAATGATCCAAATCTTGTATGTAGACTAAAAAAGGCTCTCTATGGTCTTAAACAGGCACCAAGGGCTTGGTACTACCATTTGGACAAATATCTTCATCAACAAGGTTTCTCAAAGGGATCAGCAGATAGCAATCTTTATATAAAAATTGAAAATGACAAATTGCTAATACTTGTTGTGTATGTAGATGATATTATCTTTGGCAGCAATGAAGAAGCTATGAGTCAAAGCTTTGCCTTGGTGATGCAGAAAGAATTCAAAATGTCTTTGCTTGGAGAACTGACATATTTTCTTGGATTGCAAATCCAACAAAATGAAGACGGGATCTTCTTGTCTCAAACCAAGTATCTCAAGCAGATTTTGAAGAAATATGGCATGGAAGATGCAAAACCAGTATGTACCCCCATGGTCACAGGATGTAGCCTCAGTGCAAATGATGAATCAGCAGCAATGCATCAACCAACCTACAGATCTATGATTGGAAGTCTACTTTATTTGACAAGTACCCGACCAGACATCATGCATGCAGTGGGAATAGTTGGAAGATTTCAGGAAAATCCAAAGGAAACTCATCTTCAGGCAGTGAAGAGAATTTTCAAGTACCTTCAAGGAACTCAAAACTATGGCTTATGGTATCCTAGAGATACAGATCTCACACTTCATGCTTATACAGATGCAGATTGGGCCGGAAGCGTGGATGATAGGAAGAGCACAAGTGGTGGTGCATTCTTTATGGGTTCCAGATTAGTATCTTGGTTCAGCAAGAAACAGAGTTCGATTGCTTTATCTACAGTTGAAGCAGAATATGTGGCTGCTGCATCTTGCTGCACTCAACTCCTTTGGATGATGCAGACCTTGCAAGATTTTCAAATCATTTGTACACCACCTATCTCCATCTTATGTGATAATACAAGTGCAATCAGCATTTCAAAGAACCCAGTCATGCATTCAAAGACCAAGCACATACCGATCAAGTATCACTTTCTCTGGGAACAAGTGCTTGAACAAAAGGTAAAGTTGGAGTATGTTCCTTCTAAGGAACAAGTTGCTGACATACGCACCAAACCATTGCCCAGGGAGACCTTTGAATACCTCAGGAAAAAGCTGGGTGTTGTTGATGCATCATCTTATTGTTGAATCTCATCTGTTTCAGAGATTGTTGGTTGTACGCGAGTTTCATATGGGGTATATGCGTACATTTGCTGGGTTGCGGATTGGTCGAAGATCGAATGGCACAAGTTCAGGGGGAGCATATAATGCATTGTTGGCATTATGGTAGAAGATCTTGGAGGAAGTACAGAAGGAGATCATGGAGGCTAATCTGAATATTGCTGCAATATTTCTCTATCTCTTTCATGGTCATTTATGGTGTTTGGTGGATTATGGTTCTTCTTGAAGAAATTTCTTTTTTTTGCAGATCTGGTTTATAGTCAGGGGGAGCATGTTCTCAGGGGGAGCATAACCCTTTGCCCTTGATTTCAAAGGGGGAGAATGATGTTGAGGATCTTGAGGTTGCCATCAAGTCCAAAGGGGGAGATTGTTGGCATTATGATTCTGGTTTGGCTCTATGGTACAGGTGTTGTACTTGATGGCAACTCTATCAAAGTGGCAAAACTCTGTTCAGGCTCTCAAAATGATGGAAAATAAGAGGTTCGCAGGTGCATTGTTCAAAAGGTGCGGACCCGCAGGTTCGTCGTCCAGGATGTGCGGTCATACCCGCAGGTTCTCCGTTCAGAAGGTGCGGTCCCCCAGTTCACTCACTTCAAGGTAGAGAAGCGTGCTCACGTGGGGTTTCTTATGTTTGGCCCGTGGTATTTAGCCCATCATTCATAATCCTATGGTTTTGGCCCGTGGTATAGGATCTAAATTATTGAACACCGGTTTGGATCCCTTGTATTGGTTTTTGATGGTTTTGTCCCATGGTGTGAATAAGGGCTTGACTATAAAAAGGGAAGGAGATCACTTGGCTAGACACCTTTTGAAATTTGAATATCTTAAGATCTGAAATTTTGGGTTATCGGTTTTAAAAAGCAAGATCTAAATCAAGGTGAAGTTTAAAGGCGAATCTATTGATAAGTCGTGATCTCTCGGGCGCATGATCAGATCGATGGATCTGACTGTCTGTGGCACATTGGAGGACTGTTAATTTGGATCTATTCTGAGGTTCGCAGGCGATCCACGGCGCAGGTACAGAGGTACGAAGTGCAGTAAGAGACGCAGGTGCGGGGGTCCGTCGTGAATCAAAAAGCGCCAGTGTGAGGTACGCAGAACAGAGGAAAGCACAGTGCAGAGGTACGCAGGGGAGCAAAAGAACCAGTGCAGAGGTACGTTGTCAGACAGACAGTGCAGGTGTGGATCTAAGCTGAGGTACACAGTTCAGCAGAAGGAGTAAGTGCGGAGGTACGCAGAGCAGCAGAAGGATCAGGTGCGGATCTGCGCAGTTCAGGCACAAAAAGGCTGCGGATATCCGCAGGTTTATATTGGTGAAGTTGCGGACTTGTTTTGAAATATTTGTTGGCTGCCTTTTATCTATTGCTGCAGTGTTCTGGGTTTAGATTACTGGTATTGGTTTTCTGTTTACAGCATTCTGAGAAGTTTGGGTGGTTCATTGGATTGATTGTATAAGGAGATTGGTTGATTCACATGTACTTGATGATTATTTGATGTTCTTGGATCCAGTCTGAAAATTAATGAAACGTGGTCCTCAAAGAAGTAAAAGAGCAAAGGGGGTTGTAGCTCCCTTCGAGGAGAGACTGGAAAACGAGAGAGAGTTGTAGCTCTCTGTAGGTTGCAGCCTGTGTACTGGTAAAGGACTGCACCAATACAAAATCATTGTAAAAGATGTTTCTAATTGAAAGAAGATAGAGACATATTGCAGCAGGTGGTTTTCACCCACATTGGGTTTCCACCTTATATCTGGTGTTGTTTGGTGTGACTATCTGTTTTTCTTGTTCATGCTCATTATTATATGGTACTGACATACAAATTAATGATCAATATCTGAAGAATAAATTAAAGTATAAATCAGGAAGATATATTGAAAAGAATTTGATAATATTGATTCACCCCCCCTCTTAGTATTATTTCCAACAATGTGCGACTGAGCTTGGTGTTGAACGAGCGAAGGTGGAAAAGGCGAAGTGCGAGCTCTACGACCAAGTTGCACGAGAGAACATGGTTATAATGAGCATGAGAAGTAGAGGGAGAGCATGTTTATACGGTGGACAGTGTGGGCGTTTATGCTTGGTAGCCGACGGTGATGAAAGGTTGCATTTGGGGTGTTGGCAATGGGCCGACCGAACGGTGAAGCAAACGAAGGGAATCAGTTGGGAGAATAATGTAGGTCGGTCGTGGAGATGGTTTACTATGCATGCAGCGCGTATATTGGCGCGTTGGAAACTCATTTGAGGATCATTCGAACTTCGCTCAAGGCACTCAAGCAAGAAGGAGAAGTGCACAGTTCAAGAGTGAAGCCGCAGCTTGAAAAGTGAGGCACAGTTCTATGGAACTGCGCCCAGCTTTGGGCAAGGCCACACGGAGGTAAAACGCACGAGTCTTTAGTCTTGGGTGAGAGCGCGGGCAAGAGCACCCGTTGTTCAGACAAAGGAGCGTGGGTGAGACTTGTTGAAGTCACCCGGCGTAACGCGATGGTGTTGGTGTGACCACCGTGCGAAGGAGACGAGGGTGTCTTGGTGGAGTCACCTGCCCATCGTACACAAGGTTCGGTTGTGAAGTGCAGAAGGCAGCTCGTGTGAGGGTGTGCTCGCCCGACTTGGGCAAAGAATCTTGGTTATCACACGGAGGTGTGAGAAGTTGTAAATTTGGCTAAGTATGAAACTTTGTGTTTCGAAGTATACTTGTAAATCTTTGTAAACATTGTAAAGTTGTATAATATATTATTCGGGCAAACTCATTGTTCAGGGAGTTGCCCCTCCCTTTGTACTATGCAATTGTGTTCTTTTGTATAATTGTTGATAATAATGAATGTGTATGGGTGTTCATTGGTATAAAGGAAACATAATAATACTTGGTTGCGAAAACAAACTAAGTAGACTAATGGTTAGGCGTAGTCCATGAACATAAGTATTGGTGAAAAGAAAGTGTTCGGTGGTGCCACACCTCGCCAAGTACGGTTGGAAGACTACCGTAGGCCTGGGGGCGTGACAGGTGGTATCAGAGCTCGGTGAAGAGCTTATCAGAGCAGGGTTGCTCGTGACGAAGTGCAGGTGATATTGAAGTTGATTCAGGGTTGAATAACCTTGACAGTTGATGAAAGTGGAAGCAGGTACTTTGTAGGTGAAGGAAGTTGGTTTCACATACAAGTGGAACAAGGGCCGGTTCATGGTTGCAGGGGACTTGGTAAAGCTGGTGAATGGTAAAACAGGTTTAGCAGAGGTGAAGCTTAGTGCTTGGACCAAGCTGAACGACAAGGCATGTTAGGTTTGGAAGAATGCGAAGGGAAGCTCTTGCTTACCTTATACAGGTTGAAGCGGTTGAAAGAGGAGAACCCTCAGATTCAGAAGGAACTTGAAGTCTTGGAAAAGAATGTTGAAGACGAACTTCTTCAACTTGGTTGAACAATGGAGAAGGATAAAGTTACAAAATGTGCTGACAAGGAAGAGGAAGTCGTGATGATCGAGGATGTTGCAGATGTGACAACGATGGAGGATGAGCTTGAGATTGATCAAGTTGGACTAGGATCGTGCAGTTTGCAGACATGGATGAATGAGGATACTCACATGGAGGAGCCTCATGAGGATGAAGTAAGTATTGATACTTGTGTTTCATTTGAGCATTTGGTAGATGAACCGTATGTAGGGAAGAGCAAAGCCAATTTGCCGATGCAGGGGAACATCTTACCATGGATGTTTATGATGATACCTTGTATGGAGAAGCAAGGCTTGTTGACTGTTGTAGGACTTGTTGGGGTTGTTTGTGACCTTATGATAGAAGGTACAAGGGCCTGTGACAAGGGAGGAACATGATGATCATTGCGGATGAATGGGTCATGCTTTAGCCATATGGAGAATTGGCTAAAGTGCCCGGCATGACTCATGGACAGATTGGAGGAGGGCACACACTTGAGGTATGATGATGCTTGGGTTGACTTCTCATGGCCAAGACCAAGAGATAGTCTTGGTGGAACCTTTAGTGGGGGAGCTATGATGGAGAGACTCATGTGATGATGATATGGTTAGGTGACCGAGTTCACTACACTGAAGATTGAAGACTTGGATGAGGATGACCGATTGTTGTGATGGGTCTACTTGGTTGGACTACATGGGCAACTTAGTCATGGACATCGGGTTGGAGACATGGAGCTTGGCAGTGTTATGCAGGGATATTATGCAGGATCACTTGTAGAGGTGTCACTTATGAGCATCCAATGAGGAGTGCCAAGGCAGGGATGTTGTGCAGGTGGAATTGCTAGTGTGACATGGAGATGTTTTACTTGTGAGCCGATGGAGAGGTTGTGCACTCTTGTACAACAAGGCCATGGACTTGGATGGAGTTGTGAGCAGACTATGGAGCATTCCTACTACATGGAGAGTTGAGGCATCTTGCAGAGACCTTTGGGCCGAGACTTGTATGCTTGCCAGATGTTGGTTGGAGATGACTCATGGAGCTCATGATGACATGAGGTTGTGACTTTTGGAGACTTCATATATGGTGGACTTGGAGGATCTGATGTGTTGAGGAGCTGAGGTCAGAGACTTTGATGCAGGATGGGATGCATACTTTCAAGTACATGTATGGGTGTGGCTTGAAAGAGTGACTCGATGAGGAGGATCGATATGAGACACTTTGGAGTGATGGAGTTACACGATGATGATGCCTTGGTGGCAACACTTGGGCATGGGTTGAGCCGAGACTCAACCACTTTGACACATGGGAGCTGATTGATCTATGATCATGGGAAACACATGGATAGATGAGACAGGTGTATGCTTGTTTCTATGGTAGACTTGAGGGATGGCACATACAGATATGATGGGGGTTGCTTCATGGACTTGGATGTGGCACATTGAGAGTCGAAGTTTGATGAGATGGTCTCTTCATATTGAGGAGATGGATGTTTTGCAGATGGATGATGTTGGGATGGATGTGGCTGATTGCATGCAGCACATTGGTACCAAACATCATGGACAACATGTTGCAGATGAGATGAAGACTACTTCATGGACCTGAGCATGGCTTACACTTATAGGGAGATGGATTCTTGATCGAGTTGAGGATGTGACGGGATGTTCTGAGAAACCACTGATGATGACATGAGGATGTTCACTCTCATGGTTTGGGCGTGATGGTTGGATTAGCTACCCAACTAGTTCAAACATGGGGTCGCGAAGTGTGCAGTGATGTGTTAGCATTGTATGAGGTCGACACGATATGTTGCAGAAAGCATGTAGCTTGAGGTGGAGGGGCCAACCTTCCATGATGAGGAGCAGCATGAGGAGACTGTGACAGGGTGGTTGATGATCATGGATTGAGATGATCTTCCGATATATGACATACCAATAGGGTGTATGCCTTGGTATGGATAGCCTGGTGATATACGGTTGCCGAGACGAGACATGATGGAGATGACGGTTCTACATATGTTGCAGGGATGTTTGCAGTATGTGGAGGAATTGATATGATGGATAATACTGTTCGGATATAAAAATGTTGATCTTGGTAGATAGCTACTAGGATGGCATGTTGTTGAGGACGACAACGATTTCAGGTGGAGGAGGATGTAAGGACCTGCGGTCCTTGGCACGCCCACCCGATGTGCGACCAAGCTTGGTGTTGAATGAGCGAAGGTGGAAAAGGCGAAGTGCGAGCTCTACGACCAAGTGCGCGAGAGAACATGGTTATAATGCGCATGAGAAGTGGAGGGCAAGCATGTTTATACGATGGATAGTGTGGGAATTCATCCTTGGTAGCCAACGGTGATGAAAGGTTGTGTTTGGGGTGTTGGCAATGGGCCGACCGAACGGTGAAGCAAACGAAGGGCGTCGGTTGGGAGAATAACGCAGGTCGGCCATGGAGATGGCTTACTATGCATGCAGCGTATATATCGGCGCGTTGGAAACTCATTTTAGGATCATTTGAACTTCGCTCAAGGCACTCAAGCAAGAAGGAGAAGTGCACAGTTCAAGAGTGAAGCTGCAGCTAGGCGCAGTTCTATGCGCCTAGCTTTGGGCAAGGCCACACAGAGGTGAAACGCACAAGTCTTTAGTCTTGGGTGAGAGCGCGGGCAGGAGCACACGTCGTTCGGACAAAGGAGTGCGGGTGAGACTTGGTGAAGTCACCCGGTGTTATTAGGGTATTCCGACACATAGGATATAGTTAAGTTCAACTTGGTCTAGTATAGAGTTAGGTAAAGTGTCTTTCTTTACCGTTGTACATTTTGTAACTTACAATCCGACGGTCACGATATGTAGTGATCCGACGGTTTACTCTCACCTCGGTATTACCGACACTTGATCCGTGGCTTGACACCCGATTGGTCCATGAGTTCTATTTAAAGCGCATGGAGGGTCATTGTTCGGGTAATCCGTGCATGAGAGAAGCTTATGTAAATTTTCATTCTTTGATTAATAAATTGCCTGTAGTACCCACGTTGGGACAGGCCGTGGACTGTTTCCCTCTTTGAGGGTTTTAACCACGTCAAAAATACTGGTGTATTGATCTGTGATCTGGTTGTGAGCGGTGTCCTTTTGGTATTCTTTCTGAGGAACTTACCCTGTAAATTCCTACATGGTATCAGAGCTATTTGAGGGCCGCGTCCGTTGGTGATCCAAATCTGAAGCCGGTAGAACTGCATGCGGCTGTCGTTTCCTAGATCTGCTGTTTCTGACTGCTTTCGGGCCGAGAGGACTGCTCTGTTGCGTTCGGAGCATCTGTTCCAGTGAGGAACCCCTTTCGTTTCACGCGAAAAGGTTTTCGGTAGCCCTAGCTGCGTCATTTTTCAGATCGGGAGGTATACAGTGTTTTTTGCAGTTTACTGTTATTTTCTCTCTGCTTATTTCGGTTTCGGTTTATTTAGCCTTTTTTTTAACCGGATCTATACCTTTCATTTCTGCGTATGCTCTTTGCCCTGCGACTCTGTGCGATCTGGGCAAATCAGAAACAGAAAGGAAGGATTTTTCTCATGCGTATGCTCTTTTCCCTGCACCTTAGTGTGATCTCGGAAAATCAGAAACATTGAGAAAAATATTTAGTTTTTCGGCTAAAGCTAACTTTGAGATTTTTTTTTAAAATTTCTAGTTTTTTGGCTAAAGCTAACTTCGAGCCGCAAGGTTCGTTTTTCTTTGCATATTCGTGTTGGGTTTTGTGTTTTGTGTTTTGTAGGGAAAAAGAGCTTTCTCAAGGCAAGCACGCAAACCAAGCCCCCCCCCCCCCCCCCCCCCCCCTCTCTCTCTCTCTCAAATTTTTTGTATAGATCAATTGGTTCAAAGCTATTTTAAGAGAGTAGAGGTCTTGGGTTCAAGTCTCCATTTTGTGGGGGCGGATTTTTTCATTCCCGCACATTCGCGCACTTTGCCGGCAACGTCAACAATTTTTTTTCAAAAAGCCATAACTTCTTCATCCGGAAGCCTTTTTCAGAGCCGTTTTTTTTAAAACCGCCTATTTTTTCGAGATCTATCCATTGGAACACTTACTTTCAGCATCTTCAGCTTCAGTTTTTTTTAAAAATGGAAAGTCCATGCCAAGTCATTCTTGACAGCACTAACTACTTCCAATGGGTAGCCTACATGGAAGATTTACTTAGAAGTAAAGGTCTCTTCAGAATAGCCACAGACCAAGAGAAGAAACCAAAAGATGAAGACAAGGCTGCAAAATGGGAAAATAGACAAGATCAAGCACGTGGTTTGATAGGGATGTCTATTTCTCCTGATCTTAGATTCCACATTGCAGAACTTGAGACTCCTCATGAAGCATTAGAAAAACTCGCTAAAGTTTTTGGGATTAAAAATGAAATTAGAGCCCATCAACTTGAAAATGAGTTGCTTACTTTGGATCCTAATAATTTTTCTTGCATTGAAGATTTCTTGTCCAAATTCAAGACCCTTAGATATCTCTTGGAAGGTGTTAAAGTTAAGAAAGAAGATGGTAACCTTATTTATTCCATCCTTACTAAGTTGGGACCAGCCTACTCTGTATTTGTTTCCACTTTCCATTCTACAAGGGAAGCTTTCATTTGTCAAGGAAAAGACTACAAGGCCCCTTCCTTTGACTCCTTTTGTGATTCCTTAATAAGAGAACAAGAAAAACTCTTACACCTTGGTCTTCTTAATCTTGGAAACTCTTCCACGAAAGCGTTAGCCGCCCAGCAGCAACCAAATTCAAAGAATCCTAAGAAGTCATATCCTCAAAAGAATGGTCCTAAACCAACTCAGCCTCAAAATGAAAGATCATTTCAGCAAAATGATAAGACCAATAAAAACAAATGGAAGAAGACTGATAGACATTGTAACTTTTGTAATCGAGATGGCCACTTAGAATCTAAATGCTTTAAGAAGATGGAAGCCTTGGAAGCCGCAATGAAGAAACATAACATCCATGTGGAGCCTACTTCAACTTCAACTTCCGGAATGGCACTTTCTGCATGTCGTTGTCAATCATCTCAGTCTGGTTATGCATTAAATGTATCTTCTTCTTCTTCTCATTCTCATGAGTGGCTCATTGATTCTGGAGCCTCTTATCACATGGCCAAAAACCAAGCCATGTTTTCTTCTTTAAATGATTGTAACACCAAAAATATATATGTTGGTGATGATAGATCTCTTAATGTTGTAGGGACTGGAACTGTTCATCTAGACAATGGTCAGTTTAATGATGTATTATGTGTTCCAACCTTATCCTGCAACCTTCTATCTGTCTATCAGATAACTCATTCAGGTGAAGGTAAAATTGTTGAATTTTCACCTCATGATGTTGTAATCAAGGATCTAAAAGATCCTAAACAGATTCTAGCTACTGGTCTTGCTGATGATTCCACAAGGTTGTATAAGTTTCACAACTTTGGGTCATCCAATCTTCCCTCAGTATTTGTTGCTCATAATGATGAAGTGAGCAAACTTTGGCATGAGCGATTTGGTCACTTAAACTATCGCTCCCTTCAGCATCTATGTAAAGAAAATATGGTGACAGGTCTTCCTATGGTATCTTGCAGAGATGGTGTTTGTTCCGGATGTGTACTCGGAAAACATCATCGGGACAGTTTTGACAAACGTGCCTCTTGGCACGCCTCAGCCCCTTTACAGCTTGTGCACAGTGATTTATGTGGTCCTCTTCCTGTTGCTTCATTCTCTGGCTGCAAGTACTTCTTAACTTTCATTGATGATTTCTCCAGACGCACTTGGGTATACTTCTTAAAACTCAAGAGCGAAGTATTTAACACATTTTTGGCCTTCAAAGCCTTTGTTGAAAAACAATCTGGACATCAAATTCTTAAGCTAAGAACTGATAATGGTGGAGAATATGTTAAAAACACATTCATCAACTTTTGCACCGAAAATGGAATTCAAATGCAACATACTGTTCCATACACTCCACAACAAAATGGTGTAGCTGAAAGGAAAAATCGCACCTTAAAGGAAATGGCTAATTGTATGCTGCAATCTAAAGGACTCAGTCTTAGTTTTTGGGCCGAAGCAATTAATTGTGCAAATTATATAATCAATCGCACTCCTACTAAGGTTCTAGAGAATATCACTCCAGAAGAAGCTTGGAGTTCCATTAAACCAGATGTAAGTCACTTTCGTGTGTTTGGAAGTGAAGCATGGGCCCATATTCCAGATGAAAAGCATAAAGCTTTAGAACCTAAGAGTGAGAAATGTACTTTTGTTGGATATTCTGAAGATGTAAAAGGTTATAGACTTATTCCATTTAAGTCCAAAAATGTTATCATTAGAAGAGATGTAAAATTTGATGAAAATAAATCGGCCTGCGAGCCTAGTCCGGCGGATGTGCCACCTCTTCCTATCTCTTCTACTTTTGAAAACATTTCTTCTTCAGATGATGAAAGCGAGGATGATAATCCTCCCCCACCTTCTCAGGATCCTCAACTTCCAAGATGGGTCCGTGCTACTCGGGATGCAGCAGGTGATCTTGCCGGTGATCCTACAGATCAGCGACGTACACGTTCTCAGTTTGAAAGAGCCTCTTCTTTACTGGCTCAAGCTCCAGTAAATCATGATCCTGACACTTTTGCAGAAGCTTCAGGCCATCCACATTGGGAAGCAGCTATGAATGAAGAATATCATTCATTGATGACAAATGATACATGGGATCTTGTTCCTCTACCAAAGGGACGCAAACTTGTTAGATGTAAATGGGTTTACAGAACCAAGTATGGACCAGATGGGAAAGTTGATAAACATAAAGCTCGTCTCGTTGCTAAGGGCTTTTCACAGGTTGAAGGCATTGACTACACTGAAACCTTCTCCCTTGTTGCCAAAATGAACTCTATCCGCCTTGTTCTTTCCCTTGCTGCCTCTTTAAAATGGGAAGTCCATCAGATGGATGTTAAATCTGCCTTCTTGCATGGGGACTTGCAGGAAGAAATCTATATGGAACAACCCATTGGCTTCATACAAACAGACTCCAGCCTTGTTTGTCGACTTAAGAAATCCCTTTATGGCCTCAAGCAAGCTCCTCGGGCTTGGTATGCCAAAATGGATAGCTTTCTTTTAGAATCTGGCTTTTCTAGGTGTCATTCTGACAATACTGTCTACACCAAGAAAGTGGGCAACTCTCTTATCATCCTTGTTCTTTATGTTGATGATCTTATTCTTACTGGTAGTGATCCCAACCTTATAAACCATGTGAAGTCCAGCCTTAAAAAGAAATTTGAAATGACAGACTTAGGACACTTACACTATTTTCTCGGTCTTCAAGTCTTGCAATCCAAGGAGGGTATTTTCCTTTCCCAGTCCAAGTATGCTTGTGATATTCTTCGTCATTTTCACATGGAAGACTGTAAGCCAGCCCCTTCTCCCTTTCAGTCTGGAGTCAAACTTTCAGTCTCTTGTACTTCTCCTGAAGTTGATGCTACCTTATACCGTCAACTTGTAGGAAAACTCTTGTATTTAACCCATACTCGTCCTGATCTTTCCTTTGCTGTTGGCCTTGTTGCTCGTTTTATGCAAAACCCCCGTGAAAGTCATTGGAAAGCAGCTAAAAGAATACTTCGTTATGTTCGAGGTACAGTACAGTTTGGGATTCATTACAGTGCCAAAGCAGCTCCTCTGTTAGTTGGTTTCACTGATTCTGATTGGGCTGGTGACCCTGATGATCGGAAGTCTACTGTCGGTTATGTCTTCACTCTTGGTTCAGGACCTATTACATGGGCTTGTAAGAAACAGGCTGCCATTTCTCTTTCGTCAGCAGAAGCAGAGTATCGTGGTGCCGTGGAAGCTAGTAAGGAAGCCTTGTGGCTTCGTCAGATCCTATCAGAGTTTGGCTTTGAGCAGCAGCATCCAACCACACTTTGGTGTGATAATCAAAGTGCCATTCAGCTATGCAAAGATCCAGTCCAGCATCAGCGCAACAAACACATTGAACTACACATGCACTTCATCAGAAAGCTCATTCATGACCATGTTCTTGAAGTGCAATATTGTTCAACAGATGATCAGGTTGCAGACATCTTCACAAAGGCTCTCACAGAGGCGAAGTTCACTAAACTTCGATATATGCTTGGAGTTCAGGAAGTTGTCACTAAGGGGGGATAGGCTCTAGTGCCTCCTTCCTTCTCCTATTGTGTCATATTTGTAAATCCTTCAATCCTATCCCAAGTTGTTCTTAAGGGGGGATGTTAGGATATTCCGACACATAGGATATAGTTAAGTTCAACTTGGTCTAGTATAGAGTTAGGTAAAGTGTCTTTCTTTACCGTTGTACATTTTGTAACTTACAATCCGACGGTCACGATATGTAGTGATCCGACGGTTTACTCTCACCTCGGTATTACCGACACTTGATCCATGGCTTGACACCCGATTGGTCCATGAGTTCTATTTAAAGCGCATGGAGGGTCATTGTTCGGGTAATCCGTGCATGAGATAAGCTTATGTAAATTTTCATTCTTTGATTAATAAATTGCCTGTAGTACCCACGTTGGGACAGGCCATGGACTGTTTCCCTCTTTGAGGGTTTTAACCACGTCAAAAATACTGGTGTATTGATCTGTGATCTGGTTGTGAGTGGTGTCCTTTTGGTATTCTTTCTGAGGAACTTACCCTGTAAATTCCTACAGGCGTAACGCGGTGGTGTTGGTGTGACCACCATGCGAAGGAGACGAGGGTGTCTTGGTGACTTGGTGGAGTCGCCCGCCCATCGTACACAAGGTTTGGTTGTGAAGTGCGGAAGGCAGCTCATGTGAGGGCGCGCCCGCCCGAATTGGGCAAAGAATCTTGGTTATCACACGGAGGTGTGAGAAGTTGTAAATTTGGCTAAGTATGAAACTTGGTGTTTCCAAGTATACTTGTAAAGCTTTGTAAACATTGTAAGGTTGTATAATATATTATTCGGGCAGACTCATTGTTCAGGGAGTTGCCCCTCCCTTTGTACTATGCAATTGTGTTCTTTTGTATAATTGCTAATGATAATGAATGTGTATGGGTGTTCATTGGTATAAAGGAAACATAATAATACTTGGTTGCGAAAAACAAACTAAGTAAACTAATGGTTAGACGTAGTCCATGAACATAAGTATTGGTGAAAAGAAAGTGTTCGGTGGTGCCGCACCTCGCCAAGTACGGTTGGAAGACTATCGTAGGCCTGGGGGCGTGACACGGGTGGCGCTGTCAAATTCTTCGATCCTGCGATCAAAACGAAAATGTGAAGCGTACAATTTATATGACGATGAAACAGTAAATACATTTTATATCATGCGAAAAATATGTCCCGTCAGTAAATACATTTTATATTGTGCGAAAAAAATCCCCGCTAGGTAGTTTAAACACAAGTTTTAATTGTTTTCTAATTCACTATTAGGCATAAGTGACTTTAATAATGAAATTAATCGTTGATAGCATTTTAACTTTTTAGAAAAAATATAGTACTAGACATAGAAGAATATAAGAAGGGCAAGCTAAAATTTCAGATTTGTCTATAGAAACATTTTGAGATCAAATGAAAAAAAAACACAAGGGTTAGACCAATTTATTTATGACTGATTTTACATTAGTCATGTTTTGACTATTTAGCTATTTGTTAACAGGAAACCATAAATAAATAATTTCTTTATCATTACAAATTTATGTTTTATCATTCTATTAATTAGTTGATGAAAAGAATTAAATTATTTAATAATAAAATTAAATTAAAAAAAATTAAAACTTAAAAAGCTACATATTGAAATAGAAAAAACAAAAGAAACTTAAAAATTAATAGAAAAAATTAAAAGTTAGTTTAACCTAAAATTCTTAAAATTGTGATTTTTTAACAACATTATATATATTTCGAATCTCACTATTCTCCTTCAAAACCTTCATCATTGTATTGTTTAAAATTTGTTTTCAAAATTGTCGCAAAATCCAATATCTATTTGGATATTTTATATGATGCATAAATATTTAATTAATAAATAAATTCAATTTCATAAAGTCAATTTAATTAATAAATCTAATTTAATTAATAAATATTTTGAAATATTTTTTTAATTATATAAAAAAAATTAATACTTTAAAAAACTTTAATTTAATTTTAAACATTATAACTTATAATTCTATATTATTTATGTTTAAGAATAGGGTATTTATATTAGAGTATTTAGAATAAGATATTTCAATATTTAATTTTAAACATTATAACTTATAATTCTATATTATTTATGTTTAAGAATAGGGTATTTATATTAGAGTATTTAGAATAAGATATTTCAATTTAAGTTTAATTTAATTAATGAGTATTAATAAATAAACTTAATTTAATTAAAAAATAGTTTTAGATATTTTTTTATTATATAAAAAAATTTAATATCTTTAAGAAAATGTTAGTTAAATTTTGGGTTTAATATTATTCCCTTGAGGTTTTAGTATTAATCCCTTGGGTTTAATATCATTTCTATGCATTTATAATCCCTTTGATTTTTAGTATTAATCTCTTCGGTTTATTAGTTCCTTGGGTTTATAATATAAATCCCTTGAGATTATTAATCTAAAGTTTCATATTCTTAGGGTATAATATTATTCATAGGGTTTATAATATTAATCCGAGGGTTTAATATAAATACGTTGGGTTTATAATTACGGTCAACCATGGTCCAACGTCACATCATGACAAAGATTATCTCAATATGAAAATCAACCATGTTCAACCATCGTCAATGATGGTCAATAATGGTCAACCATGGTCAATAATCATGGTCACATTGTGATAAATATTGCCTTTTGGTTCAGTGTCACATTATGACAACCATGGTCATCCATGGTCAACCATGACCTAGTGTTGCATTGTGACAAAGATTGTCTCAATATGAAAATCAACCATGATCAACCATGGTCCAATGTCGCATTGTGACAAAGATTGTCTCAATATGAAAATCAATGATGGTCAACTATTCTCCAATGTTGCATTTTGACAAAGATTGTGTCAATATGAAAATCAATCATGGTCATCCATGGTCAACAATGTGTATTTTAGGGTTTATAATATTTATCATAGGGTTTTTATACCTTGGGTTTACAATACAAAAAATGTGAAAACATGAAAATCAACCATGGTGACAATGATTGTCTCGATATGAAAATCAACCATGGTTAATCATGATCGACCATGGTTAACCATGGTCCAACATCACATTGTGACAAATATTGTCTCAATCATGGTCAACCATCGTCCAATGTCATATCATGACAATGATTGTCTCAATACGAAAATCAATCATGGTCAACCATGTTTATTTTAGTGTTTATAATATTTATCTTAGGGTTTATATACCTTTGGTTTATAGTATTAATGTCTTCGGTTTAATATTATTCCCTTGGCTTTATAATCCCTTGGGGTTTTAGTATTAATCCCTTGGGTTTATTAATCTAAGGGTTCATATTCGTAGGGTATAATATTATTCATAGGGTTTATAAAATTAATCCTAGGGTTTAATATAAATCCCTTGGATTTATAATCATGGTCAACCATGGTCCAACGTCACATTATGACAAATATTGTCTCAATATGAAAATCAACCATGTTCAACCCTTGTCCACCATGGTCAATAATCATGATCAGGTTGTGACAAAGATTGTCTCTATCACATTATGACAACCATGGTCCAATGTTGCATTGTGACAAAGATTGTCTCAACATGAAAATCAATCATGGTCAACCATGGTCCAAGGTAAAGGATGAACCTGAAATATGCCTTTTGAATTTATGTGGTTACAATTTCACTTTGAATATGTATTTTATTCATGCTTCTGCTTCTGTATATAGCTAGCAGCTAGGTACAAGACGAAAATGAAATAATCTATTCTTTTCAAACCCTATTGATAAAGGCCCATCAAAACAGAGCTGTAATGGAATGCCTTAGCCTTAAATTCAACAAGCAATTTTCTAGCGTTGATATGGGTGCTTATGAAAATGTTACCCTAGGAATCAGGTTCCCATAATGACTGCAAAGGAAAGTTCGTCTTTGTCACTTATAGTATGATTCATAGCACTCGTGATTGATCTTTCGAAAAAATCCTTGAGTAACCTCAACCACCCAAGATGATCCATAGCTCTATGTGCTTATATCTAGTCGAGTCTCCCCGATCCATAGCTCTTTATGCTTCTATCCAGTCGAGTCTCCTTGAAACTAGCAGAGACTATGGCATACACAAAGTTCCTAGTTTCAGGTCCATCCATTGAAGCACCAATAATAACACTTTTTTAAGAATGGCCCACAATAGTGCTTCTAACTTACCCAGTTGAAGACCTTGCATAAGACCCCGCATCATGGGCAGTTATTGCCAGGTAGAATATGTCGTAGTTTTCCACACAAAGCCCATAGAAGCACATGTCAGGCTAAAAAAGTTTATAAAACATAGGCAATGGAAAAATCATAAAAATTAAATGTTAGGGAATTAATGTTAGCATTAATTCAATTGTTAGTTTATGTGAAGCAAACAGATGAATATAACATATGGTTTTTCCTCCCCTCCTCGGGAAGAGGCCAAATAAGATGGAAAAAGAGGTTACAGTAGAGAATATACAGACTTATAGTGTGTGATTAAAAACTTTGGTTATTTTTTACTGTCCATGACAGTAAGTAGTTGAACTAATGCTAACCCCACCATTTTGATTACTATAATCCCAGTCGTGCCTATTGTTAAGAATTGAAGAACCAACTTTATTAATCAAACTGGGAAGCTCTCAGGTGAGGGCTTCACCTGGAGACTGCCTCTGTCAGAATGCTCTACATCCAAATCACAATACAAATCATGAATATATAATTTACACGCAAATGGGGAAGTTATAACATATACCTAAGAAGTAGGAACTAATTCCTAATATAAGGCTCCACTGAACCGATTCTCTTCTAAATTACATTTCTCCATTATTTGCAACACTCCCTCTTAATGGAGAAAGGGGTTCACAAGTATTCCTAACATTTCCCTAAACAATTCAAACTTGAGTCTACCGAGAGGCTTAGTGAAAATATCAACAACATTGTCACATGTATTACAATATTCAATATGGATTTCCTTTGACTGAACTTTCTCCATTACAAAATGAAACTGTGTATCAATGTGCTTTGTGTTTTTATGAAATATTGGATTATTTTCAAGTTTTATAGAGCTCTGGTTGTTGCATTTGATGACTGTTGCAACCTTATTTTCTTCTCCAACATCATGGAGAAGTCTCCTCAACCAAATTACTTCACAAGTTGTTGCACACATCGCTTGATACTCAGCTTCTACTGAAGACAAGGATATTGTGTTCTGCTTTTTGCTACTCCATGCAATGACCCTGAACCCAATGCTGAATGCATAGCCTGTTATGGATCATCTGTCATCTACATTTCCAGCCGAATTGGAGTCTGAAAGACATGTCAATTTAACATCACACGAATTGGAATATTTAATACCATAGTCTAATGTTCCTTGCAGATACCTTAAGACGCCTTTCACTGCAACCCAATGACTCTCAATAGGCTTTGACATGAATTGGCTTAATACACTGACTACATAAGCCAAATCTAGCTAGGTTGTAGTCAAGTAGATTAGACTCCCAACTAGTTGTCTATACAATGTTGCATCTGCCTCCTTAGAACCTTCATCATTCTGAAGCTTGGTATTCTACTGTAAAGGCACTACTGCAGATTTGCACTGATCCATTTTGAACTTTATCAATAAAATCATTCAAAACTTACCCTACGATAGAAAAGTTTGGCCAGAATCCCTCAAGACTTCCATACCCAAATAGTAGTGTAGCTCTCCAAGGTCTTTCATCTCAAAAACCTGTGACATCTACTCTTTGATTTCTTTAATGAGTTCTTCTGCATTTCCTGCAATGATAAGATCATCTACATATAAAGAAATCAAAACAATTTTCCCCTCTTTGTCAAACAAGATATATAGATTAGGGTCATTCTTGCTTCTTTTATAACTATTATGTAGGAAAAATGAATCAATTTTATCATACCATGACCCGGGTGCCTGTTTTAGTCCATACAATTCTTTCTTCAATCTACAGATTAAATGTTCTTCCCCCTATTTAACAAACCCCTCAGGTTGCACTAAATACACTTCTTCTTTTAATTCCCCATTTAAAAATGCATATTTCACATCTAACTGGTGTATCATCCAATGATGTTTGGTAGCTAAAGAAATTAACATTATGATTGTGTTTAATTTAGCTATAGGGGCGAAGGTTTCCTCATAGTCTATACCTTCTTTCTGCAAGTACCCCTTTGCAACCAGCCTAGCTTTATATTTATCTATACTCCCATCTGCTTTAAATTTAGGCTTGTATAGCCATTTGCAACCTATGGGTTGTTTTCCTTCAGGTAATTCAATAAGATCCCAGGTGTTGTTTTTAAGTATTGATTCATCTTCATATTCCATGGCTACCCTCCATTCACTATATTGAATAGCTTCTTTATAACTAGAGGGTTCAACAACATTTACCATACTAGTTATAAAATCATTATCCCTATATCTTACTGGAATTTGAATTTTCCTACCTGACCTCCTAAGTGGTGGAGTGGCTTCAAATCTATTTTGATTATCTCTTGGTGGACTTGGCTTGGCAACTGCGTCTATACCATCCACTTCATTTTTCTGTTGGTGTTGTTGCTGATCATGGTTGTCTCCTGTTTCATCACTCCATTCTTCCATCAGCAAAGGCATGTGCCACCCTTCATTGACACTCTCATGGTTTCCATCATTAACCTGCTCATGAAATACTACATCTCTATTTGCAAAGACTTTATGAGTAGAGGAATTAAACAATTTATAAGCTTTAAACTCTGTACAATACCCAACAAAAATGCATTTAATGACCTTTGAATCCAGTTTCTTCCTATCCTTCTTTGGAACATGAGAAAAAGATTTGTGTTAGGATATTCCGACACATAGGAAATAGTTAAGTTTAACTTGGTCTAGTATAGAGTTAGGTATAGATTTAGGTAAAGTGTGTTTCTTTACCATTGTACATTTTGTAACTTACAATCCGACGGTTCACTCTCTCCTCGGTATTACCGACACTTGATCCGTGGCTTGACACCCGATTGGTCCATGAGTTCTATTTAAAGCGCATGGAGGGTCATTGTTCGGGTAATCCGTGCATGAGAGAAGCTTATGTAAATTTTCATTCTTTGATTAATAAATTGCCTGTAGTACCCACGTTGGGACAGGCCGTGGACTGTTTCCCTCTTTGAGGGTTTTAACCACGTCAAAAATACTGGTGTATTGATCTGTGATCTAGTTGTGAGCGGTGTCCTTTTGGTGTTCTTTCTGAGGAACTTACCCTATAAATTCCTACATGGTATCAGAGCTATTTCAGGGCCGCGTCCGTTGGTGATCCAAATCTGAAGCCGGTAGAACTGCATCCGACTGCCGTTTCCTAGATCTGCTGTTTCTGACTGCTTTCGGGCCGAGAGGACTGCTCTGTTGTGTTCGGAGCATCTGTTCCAGTGAGGAACCCCTTTCGTTTCACACGAAAAGGTTTCCGGTAGCCCTAGCTGCGTCATTTTTAAGATCTGGAGGTATACAGTCTTTATTTGCAGTTTACTGTTATTTTCTCTCTGCTTATTTCGGTTTCGGTTTATTTAGCTTTTTTTTCTAACCGGATCTATACCTTTCATTTCTGCGTATGCTCTTTGCCCTGCGACTCTGTGCGATCTGGGCAAATCAGAAACAGAAAGGAAGGATTTTTCTCATGCGTATGCTCTTTTCCCTGTGCCTTAGGGTGATCTCAGAAAATCAGAAACATTGAGAAAAATATTTAGTTTCCGGCCAAAGCTAACTTTGAGCCGCAAGGTTCATTTTTGAAAATATTTAGTTTCTTGGCTAAAGCTAACTTCGAGCCATAAGGTTCGTTTTCTTTGCATGTCCGTGTTGGGTTTTGTGTTTTGTGTTTTGTAGGGAAAAAGAGCTTTCTCAAGGCAAGCACGCAAACCAAGGCCCCCCCCCCCTCTCTCTCTCTCTCTCTCTCTCGCTCTCTCTCTCTCTCTCTCTCTCGCTCTCTCTCTCAAATTTTTTGTATAGATCAATTGGTTCAAAGCTATTTTAAGAGAGTAGAGGTCTTGGGTTCAAGTCTCCATTTTGTGGGGGCGGATTTTTTCATTCCCGCACATTCGCGCACTTTGCCGACAACTTCAACAAATTGTTTTCAAAAAGCCATAACTTCTTCATCCGGAAGCCTTTTTCAGAGCCGTTTTTTTTTAAAACAGCCTAATTTTTCGAGATCTATCCATTGGAACACTTACTTTCAACATCTTCAGCTTCAGTGTTTTTAAAAAATGGAAAGTCCATGCTAAGTCATTCTTGACAGCACTAACTACTTCCAATGGATATCCTACATGGAAGATTTACTTAGAAGTAAAGGTCTCTACAGAATAGCCACAGACCAAGAGAAGAAACCAAAAGATGAAGACAAGGCTGCAAAATGGGAAAATAGACAAGATCAAGCACGTGGTTTGATAGGGATGTCTATTTCTCCTGATCTTAGATTCCATATTGTAGAACTTGAGACTCCTCATGAAGCATTGGAACAAATCACTAAAGTTTTTGGGATTAAAAATGAAATTAGAGCCCATCAACTTGAAAATGAGTTGCTTACATTGGATCCTAATAATTTTTCTTGCATTGAAGATTTCTTGTCCAAATTCAAGACCCTTAGATATCTCTTGGAAGGTGTTAAGGTTAAGAAAGAAGATAGTAACCTTATTTATTCCATCCTTACTAAGTTGGGACCAGCCTGCTCTTAAATGATTAACTGCAGGCTTAAAACCTAGTAAAGCTTCGAAAGAAGTTTTGCAAATCAAGAATTTTTGTTGGACTCTTATTCTTCAAATACACTGCAGTATTTATTGCTTCAACCCAAAATACATTAGACATATTCTTCCCTTTTAGCACACTCCAAGCACACTCCACAAGGGTTTTGTTTTTCCTCTCTACAACCCTGTTTTGTTGAGGAGTGTGGGGTACTATGAACTGCTGCAGTATCCCATGATATTTATAGTATTTTATGAAACCAACGTTCTTGTATTCTCCCCCATGGTTCGAGCGGAGAGTCTGGATGAATTTTCCTATTTGCTTCTCAATCATGCTTTTGAATTCTTTAAAGTATTCAAAGGTATGACTCTTTTTTCTGAGAAAATATACCCAAGTGAATCTCGTACATTCATCAAGAAATAGTAAGAAATAATAGGCACCTCCCAATGACCTTGTTTGCATTGGCCCACACAAATCAGTGTGCACAAGATCTAGTATATCTCTCTTCTTTCTATCTACATTTGCAGGAAACTCATCTCCGTGCATCTTCCCAAGAGCACATGCTTCACAATCAACATGAACATTCTTTAAAATGGGGAGACCATTGACCATACCTCATCTTTGAAGTAGCAGCATGATCTGAAATGGATACTAAATCAAGAAGAAAAGGTATTACAAACTCGTGTGCAGGAAAATGCCTATATTACTTAGTGCAATGGATCGAAAAGATTGTGAATAATATAGACAATTAATAGTCAGAAAACATAACAGACACACACATCAACATAGCCAACATAATAAAGGAGTTCACCAGATTTCCTGGCAATGTCTCCTGGTCCAGCTATCAGTGTCGACCTCTATATTATGTCTTCAAGAATAGAGTTTACAGGTGTGAGCTCAATCAGAGCCATAACACAACAAACAGTGATATTACATAGGGATTTCACTCGAAAACCTCGAGTCTAAAGAGTACACAGACTCTCCCTCTTCGTGCCTCTGATCAACTATTTGTAGCTATGTGTTTTCTCTGACTCTTTGTGTCCCCTCTATCTCTGACCTCCTCTGCCAAACTGTGCTACCATTGAATGTCTTTTAAGCCTATCGGCACTGTCTGTTCGCCTCCCTTACCGGGCCCTTGGGCTCCCGGCCCCTGTCCATTAATCTCCCTTATGAGCATTACACACTCATTGTAATAAATGCTTAAGGCACCAGACTGTTGTTTACAAACAGAAGGATCTTTGGGCACGGGTGAAAATCCCCGAAAATACACTTGTTCAAAAATGGAAATACACTAAAAACAATGGAAAATCTGACCAACAGACCAAAGTCGGAACTCAAAAGATATTGAATCCGAGCTATAATCCTATTGAGTCCTTGTTATATCACTGTCGCAAGTCGCAGTGCCCATATGCCATGGTCTCCTTTGTATTTTTGTTTTATAACGGAAATACACCAAAACATAGAAAAACCTGACAAAACACCACATATCGGATTTTATAGTGTTGCATCTATAACCCTGTTGGGTCCGTAAAATAGCTCGTTCATCATCCACTATCTGATTAGTGATCGATAATCCATGGTTGATGATCATTTCGGGTGGCCCACTTGCACGGAGATTACCCACTTGAAAAAGCGGTTTTCTCTCTCCTGCGATGTGCTACGTGTCGGCCAGTGTATGGAATCAGGCGGGGCCTCTCCAATACCAGTTATCGCCTGAAATACTGTTTACCATGAAACTCAAATATTTCATTGTTTAATTCATAACTCCTTCGGGTCCGCCTGTGTTAAGTCCTCCCTTTGGAAATCAGCGATCCGAATGTGT
This sequence comes from Pinus tabuliformis, assembly GCA_031772625.1. Lineage (NCBI taxonomy): Eukaryota > Viridiplantae > Streptophyta > Pinopsida > Pinales > Pinaceae > Pinus > Pinus tabuliformis. The sequence goes on from CM062819.1 coordinate 472,895,569, forward strand.
AATCTTCATCGTTGATCTACGCACTCGATCAACGGTCCACGTTAAGTCGTTGGTTCATGATTGCAATTCCCATAGGGCTGCCTCCGATACACTTCGCTGGCCTTTCCCGTTGTGATCCACTGGCTTCCTCTGACGCGATCTGTCGATTTGATCCGGATCGTTGATCTGTCCGATCTGACAGCTCTTGTGCAACGTTACTTGTTTTCTGCCATTCTTCATGGTTTTTGCTACGATACTTTGTTTCTGCCATTCCTTAGTGTTTTTCCTCTGCGATAATGTTTTCCGATAGTTTGAAGACTTAAAATTTTTAGAGGGTTTAAGATCCATTTTGGATCACAACAGGTCATTGAATTTAATATGGCCAAATCTTTGATGCCATAAGTCTTATGTAGTCATAACTAATGATGTCAATGCTTGGTGTGGCGCACTTCTCACATTCAACTTGTACAGACCTCCCACATGAACACTTGATGCAATTGTCTTCATACAATCTGTTGGAAATAATACTGAGAGGGGGGGGGGGTGAATCAGTATTATTAATTTCTTTTCAATAAACCATCCAGATTTATGCTTTAAAGTATTCTTCTGATATTGATAATTAACTTGTATATTAGAACCATATAATAATGAATCAAGAACAGTAAAAACAGATAATCACACAAAGGAACACCAGATATAAGGTGGAAACCCAATGTGGGTGAAAACCACCTGCTGCAATATGTCTCTATCTTCTTTCAAATAGAATTTCTTTTACAATGAGTTTGCACTGGTGCAGTCTTTTACCAGTACGCAGGCTACAACCTGCAGAGAGCTACAACCCTCTCTCGTTTTCTAGTCTTTCCTGGAAGGGAGCTACAACTCCCTACTTCGTTGAAGGACCACGTTTCATTAATTTTCAGACTGGATCCAAGAAGATCAAATGGTCATCAAGTATAAACAATTCTTCAGAAATACCCAAGCATTAGATCAATACATGTTTTCTTTATACAGCAGAACACCCAAGCACCAACCTAAGCACTAGATCAAATATAAATAAATATTCGATCTGGCCACCCAATAAAACAGAGGTTGTTTATGCCAAAATCAGAACACAATGCAGAGGATATACATATAACAGTGCACCCGGAGGCTAGACACAAAACAAACCCAATATGCACACCCAGAACCTGAACTGCAATACACCCGAAGCAATGTGATTTCTCTCGAAGAAATGTCTGAACTTTAAGCCTGCGATCTCTGTTCTGCGCGCATTCTCCTTAATTCAGGTTTAGTAATTGCTCTTTTACCGGTCACAAGAATGTCGATCAATTCATCAATTCTCCCTTGAGATCTTTCATTCATTCTCCATCTTTGCCGCAGGATCCCCTTTTCTTTATATATTCACACTTTTGATAATACCATGAATCGAAACCAGAGGATCCGAAAACCTGGGGCGCAACTGTTTTGACCAATCTCTTAAGAAAAGAGCTTAAGTGGGAAAACAATGAAAACGGTCCAAACGGGCGAAGAGGCGGACTTTTAATTGAATGCACTCATATCAATAATATATCGGGTCTGCTCCATATCGCTATCGGCGATTAGATGAGGGAGGCTTTTATAAAATGGGTGACTACCGCGGATGCGATATTAATATATAATGCCTTTAATCCCTTCATCGGGTCCGCCCCCTCTTATCGCAATCGGAGGATTGGGGTGGGCGACCCTTTATGTATTGCGATACACTGTGGATGCGATCTTGTTATAAACCATGTTTGATGCCTCCATTGGGTCCGTTCCTAATCGGAGGTTTCAACGAAGTCACATAGCCGGACCCCCGACGCACATATATGCTGAACTACGGATGCGATATTTTTATAAGCCATGTTTGATGCCACCATCGGGTCCGCTCGCAATCGGAGGTTTCAACGAAGTCACATAGCCGGACCCCCGACGTGCATATATGCCGAACTGCGGATGCGATATTATTATAAACCAAATTTGATATGTCGTCGGGTCCATTGCAATCAGAGGTTTCAACGGTGTTACATACCCAAACCCCCGATGCGCATATATGCCAATATATATGTATTAACACATATAACTGTGTTTATCCGCCAAAAGGGGGAAATGCATTCATGTTATTGTTTATTACATATATATATGGGTTTTAAGTGCCCAAACACCTCCCGATAATATTAATGCATGCATATATGGGTTTTAATAAGCCCGATACCTCTCGATAAGCATATATATATGAGAAAGAGCCTCTATTGCTCCGATAAGCTCCCAATGGCTCAATGGTTCCGATAAACATATGTAAATGGCCCTTCTTCTCTCCTCTTGGCTCTTCTTGTCCCCATCAAGATGTATATAAGAAAAGTGTCCATCTGTGAGAGGGTTGCCATCAAGTTCAACACATGTCCATAATGCCATAATGCCAACAATCTCCCCCTTTGGACTTGATGGCAACAACACTGACCAAAAAGGCACAAAAGTACTCTCCCCCTTTGACATCAAGGGCAAAGGGCGGATATATGCTTCTCCTGACTATTTCTCCCTTTGAGAGCTTGCTCCTCCTGATTCCTCCCCCTAAATTTATGATAGAAAGTCAAGCTATTAATTGAACTTGGCACCTTTATTACAGTTCATCTACCAACATGTTACTCCTTCTGTAATACTATAATTCCAACAATGAATTATTCTCCCCCTGAACCTTGTACGTGTATACCCCATAAGAACCTTGCGTACAAGCACCAATCTGAGAATTAACAGCAGGATGATGCGTCGACAACCCCCAGCTTTTGCCTGAGGTATTCAAAAGTCTCCGTGGGCAATGGTTTGGTAAATATATCAGCCACTTGTTCCTTAAAAGAAACATATTCCAACTTGACCTTTTGTTCAAGCACTTGTTCCCTGAGAAAATGATACTTGATCGGTATGTGCTTGGTTTTGGAATGCATGACTGGGTTCTTTGAAATGCTGATTGCACTTGTATTATCACATAAGATGGAGATAGGTGGAGTACAAGTGATTTGGAAATCCTGTAAGGTATGCGTCATCCAAAGAAGTTGGGTGCAACAAGATGCAGCAGCTACATATTCTGCTTCAGCTGTAGATAAGGCAATTGAACTCTGTTTCTTGCTGAACCATGATACTAATATGGAACCCATAAAGAAAGCACCACCACTTGTGCTTTTCCTGTCATCCAAACTTCTAGCCCAATCTGCATCTGTGTAAGCATGAAGTGTGAGATCTGTGTCTCTAGGATACCACAAGCCATAGTTTTGAGTTCCTTGAAGATATTTGAAGATTCTCTTTACTGCCTGAAGATGAGTTTCCTTTGGATTTGCCTGAAATCTTCCAACTATTCCAACTGCATGCATGATGTCTGGTCGGGTACCTGTCAAATAGAGTAGACTTCCAATCATAGATCTGTATGTTGGTTGATGAACTGCAGCTGATTCATCATTCGCACTAAGACTGCATCCTGTAACCATGGGAGTACATACTGGTTTTGAATCTTCCATGCCATACTTCTTCAAAATCTGCTTGAGGTACTTGGTTTGAGACAAGAAGATACCGTCTTTATTTTGTTGGATTTGCAATCCAAGAAAGTATGTCAGTTCACCTAGCAGGGACATTTCGAATTATTTCTGCATTACCGAGGAAAAGTTTTGACTCATAGCTTCTTCATTGCTGCCAAAGATAATATCATCTACATACACAACAAGTATTAGCAACTTGTCATTTTCAATTTTTATATAAAGATTGCTATCTGCTGATCCTTTTGAAAAACCTTGTTGATGAAGATATTTGTCCAAATGGTAGTACCAAGCCCTTGGAGCCTGTTTAAGACCATAAAGAGCCTTTTTCAATCTTCATACAAGATTTGGATCATTCCCAAGAATGAAGCCATCTGGCTGCTCAATGTATACTTCTTCTTCTAAGTCTCCATTCAGAAAAGCTGATTTCACATCCATTTGAAATACTTTGAACTTTTGAAAGCTTGAGAGAGCAAGGAACATTCGGATGGCCTCAAGTCTTGCAACGGGAGCAAAAGTTTCTTCAAAATCTATTCCTTCTTGTTGGGCATACCCTTTACACACCAGTCTTTCCTTGTTTCTAACTACCTCCCCATTTTCGTTCAACTTATTTTTGAAAATCCATTTTGTTCCTATGACATTCTTATCATTTGGTCTAGGAACCAACTCCCAAGTGTTGTTCTTTTCGATCTGTTCAAGTTCTTCATCCATTGCCTTGACCCAACATTCATCCTTGCATGCATCTCTTACATTTTGTGGTTCAGTGGAGGAGAGTAGTGCCAAGTAGCTTGAAGCTTCTGCAGTTGATCTTCTTGTTTGTACGCCTGCCTCTTTTTGTCCCAAAATCTGAGATACTGGATGATTCTTCTATACATACCTGGATGGAGTCTTCTCTTCTATCATTATCTGTTCTTCAGGTGCCTCTTGAGGTTCTTTTTCTTCATCATTGGTCTGATTTGGAGGGTAGACTTCATCTTCTTCAATATTTTCATACCTTACTTGCCTAGGAATGTATCCCTTTTCATCAACCACTACATCAATGCTATCAACAATTCTTCCAAGTCTTTTATTGTAACACTTATATGCTTTTCTGTGAGGAGAATAACCAAGGAGAATGCCTTTGTCTGCTCTAGGCTTAAGTTTGCCAAGCTGTTCATCAGTATTCTTAATATAGCATTTGCTCCCAAAAATTTTGAAGTGCTTAACCGAAGGAGTCTCCCCATACCAGAGCTCATGCGGAGTTTGAGTGTTGTTCACTCGGACATTTGTTTTATTGAGAATAACAACCGCAGCAAATGCAGCTTCACCCCAGAATGTTGCGGGAGTTCCAGATTCATCAAGCATAGCACGAGCCATTTGTTGGATTGTTCTGTTCATCCTTTCCACAACTCCATTCTGCTGAGGAGTCCTGGTTGTAGAGAATTCCCTTCTTATTCCATGTTCTTCACAGAAATCAAAAAATTCATTTGAGGTGAATTCCCCACCTCTGTCAGACCTGAGGCACTTAATTTTGTAATCTGATTCATTTTCAACCAAGGCTTTGAAAGACTTGAACTTTTCGAATGCTTCGTCTTTGTGCTTCATAAGTCCTAACCAAACCATCCTAGAGAAGTCATCAATGAATAATATAAAATATTCTTCTCCTCGAGGTGACTTTGTCCTAAATGGACCACATACATCTGTATGTACCAGCTCAAGAGGCCTGCTAGCTGATCCTTCCTTTTCAGGAAAGTTAGTTCTGGTTTTCTTACCAAACTGACATGATTTGCACATTGTGTTGTTTGGAATTTTGATGTCTGGAAGACCACGGACTGCCTGGTATTTGCATGCTTTCCTTATTTGTGAAAAGCTCAGGTGCTCCAATCTCTGGTGCCATAACCAATGTTCATCGTCCTTGCTCAAATAGCATTGTTGTTGTCCTTCTTCAAATATGTATAAATTATTTGGAGTTCTTCTGCCTTTGATCACTGTTTTTCTTGTATCGAGATCACGAACACTACATCCATTTGATCGAAATATTACCTCTGTTCCTTGATCGCACATCTGACTGACACTCAGTAGATTATGCTTCAAGCCATCAACATACAAAACATTTCCAGCCTTGACCTTTTCTTTCAACTGAGCAGTGCCTTTTCCCTTTATGGCCGCAGGAGTATCATTTCCAAAAGAAACCTTCTTTCCCTTTTCTAGAGTAGTATATGATTCAAGTTTTTCTTTATCACCTGTCATATGCTTCGAACATCCGCTGTCGATAAACCATAAATTTTCTTGTCCTTCTACATAAAAAGCTATTCCACATCTTTCTGGTTGTGGTTCCTTCATTCTCCATGTTCTAGCATTCGGGCTTTGTTCCTTCTGAGTTGTCTTCCGAAACCTGCTCCTGCATTCAGATTCTTCATGACCGAAGTTATTACAAATAGAACATTCAATTTCACTTTCAAGGGCGGAAAAATTGTTATAGGTCCTTTTCTTGATTCCAGACATATTTCTTTGTTTTTGAGCTTCTCTAGTCATGATTGTCTTATAGGAAACACATTGAGCTGCTTTGTGACCAAAGTTATGGCAAGAGAAACATTGCCCATTGAAGAAACTTCTGCGATTATCAAATCTGTCATCCAACCGATTGTAGTTTCTACCAACATTCATTTTTGAGGCAAATTGGGAAGATTTTACCTGTGGCTGGTTGTAGCTTCTGTCAGTAGCTTGCCTATGATTTTCTTGATAGTTTTTTTTGTTTTTGAGATAAACTGTTCCTGATTTACTTGATGATTTCTATTAGGCCTTTGTTCGCTCCTTGCTGCATCAAGATAACTTTTGGAGGTGGATGCTTGAGATGCTTCTCCATTATATCCTAGACCTGTTTTGATTAATGGAGAACGCTGCACATTGATGATCTCATCCAGAGTTTCAGATCCTTTAGCAAATTTAAGATTAAGAGCTTTTGTCTTCTCAATCTCTTTTCTAAGACCAACAATTTCACATTCCAATTTTTCAATATGTTTTTCCCTTTCAGCTAGTTGACATTGCAGAGATTCAATAATCACATTTTTCTCTTCTAAGCAAATTTTGAGATTAGACATTTCTTCATAAAAACCTTCTTCATCTACAACATCCATGTAGTCATCATCTTCAAAAGCCATTAAGAGTTTATAGTCATTACCTCGTTCATCTTCGTCACTAATTGAGAGTCCATCACTATCTTCATGAGTGTAATAGCTTTTCTTATTAGCATTCTGTTTCTTGTTCCATCTAACGGGTTCCTTTCCCTTGTCATTCTTTTCTTTATGAGGACATTTGGCAGCATAGTGACCCACTCTTCCACATGCAAAGCATTTGAAAGGTAACTTACCTCGGAATCGTCCAGCACCCCGTTGAAGATTTTTGACAAAATTTGATTCTTCTTCTTCTTCTGATATGTGTCCTAACTCATAGAAATCTTCTTTGCCAGAAGCCTTGAAGGTAGCTTCTCTCCTGTCTGATGGTCCTCCTTTCCTCATTTCATAAGCAGTTAGAATTCCGTGCAGCTGTGACATTTTAAGACTTTGTAGATTCTCCTTTTCTTCTATTGCAGAAACTTTAGATTCAAATTTAGGTGACAAAGATCTTAGAACCTTTTCAACCACAACAACCTCTTTTATTTCTTCACCCAAGTTTTTCATACAATTAACAATCTCATCCACACGAAGAAAATAGTTAGCCACACTTTCATCATTATACATCTTGAGATTTTCATACTGAATCCTGAGGGTTTGAAGTTTTGCTCGTTTTACTTGATCATCTCCTTCATAGCTTAGGACAATCTTGTCCCATATTTCTTTTGCAGATTTATACTGCATAACTTTCACAAATTCTGATTGAGATAGACATCCTAGAAGAGTATTGACTGCCTTTGCATTTGTTTCATATTTCTTCTTCTCAGCAGGATTTGTCGGAGTAGCTGATGGAAAAGTATACCCTGTTTCTATGATGTCCCAAACTTCTGTACCCAGAGATTGAAGATAGGCTGTAACTCTTACCTTCTAATATACGAAGTTTGTCCCATCAAAAATAGGTGGCCTGATTGATGCTTCCCTCTCGTAGTTGCTCATGATGAACGATCTCCTTCAAGCGATCAAGCTTCTTCAGAAGGACCTACTCTGATACCAATTGTTGGAAATAATACTGAGAGGGGGGGGGGTGAATCAGAATTATTAATTTCTTTTCAATAAACCATCCAGATTTATGCTTTAAAGTATTCTTTTGATATTGATAATTAACTTGTATATCGGAACCATATAATAATGAATCAAGAATAGTAAAAACAGATAATCACATAAAGGAACACCAAATATAAGGTGGAAACCCAATGTGGGTGAAAACCACCTGCTGCAATATGTCTCTATCTTCTTTCAAATAGAATTTCTTTTACAATGAGTTTGCACTGGTGCAGTCTTTTACCAGTACGCAGGCTGCAACCTGCAGAGAGCTACAACCCTCTCTCGTTTTCCAGTCTTTCCCGGAAGGGAGCTACAACCCCCTACTTCGTTGAAGGACCACGTTTCATTAATTTTCAGACTGGATCCAAGAAGATCAAATGGTCATCAAGTATAAACAATTCTTCAGAAATACCCAAGCATCAGATCAATACATATTTTCTTTATACAGCAGAACACCCAAGCGCCAACCCAAGCACTAGATCAAATATAAATAAATATTCGATCTGGCCACCCAATAAAACAGAGGTTGTTTATGCCAAAATCAGAACACAATGCAGAGGATATATATATAACAGTGCACCTGGAGGCTAGACACAAAACAGACCCAATATGCGCACCCAGAACCTGAACTGCAATACACCCGAAGCAATGTGATTTCTCTCGAAGGAATGTTTGAACCTTAAGTCTGCGATCTCTGTTCTGTGCGCATTCTCCTTAATTCAGGTTTAGTAATTTCTCTTTTTACCGGTCACAAGAATGCCGATCAATTCATCAATTCTCCCTTGAGATCTTTCATTCATTCTCCATCTTTGCCACAGGATCCCCTTTTCTTTATATATTCACGCTTTTGATAATACCACGAATCGAAACCAGAGGATCCGAAAACCTGTGGTGCAACTGTTTTGACCGATCTCTTAAGAAAAGAGCTTAAGCGGGAAAACAATGAAAACGGTCCAAACGGGCGAAGAGGCGGACTTTTAATTGAATGCACTCATATCAATAATATATCGAGTCCACTCCATATTGCTATCGGCAATTAGATGAGGGAGGCTTTTATAAAATGGGTGACTACCGTGGATGCGATATTAATATATAATGCCTTTAATCCCTTCATCGGGTCCACCCCCTCTTATCGCAATCGGAGGATTGGGGTGGGTGACCCTTTATGTATTGCGATACACTGTGGATGCGATCTTGTTATAAACCATGTTTGATGCCTCCATCGGGTCCGTTCCCAATCGAAGGTTTCAATGAAGTCACATAGCCGGACCCCCGACACGCATATATGCTGAACTGCGGATGCGATATTTTTATAAGCCATGTTTGATGCCACCATCGGGTCCGCTCGGAATCGGAGGTTTCAACGAAGTCACATAGCCGGACCCTCGACGCGCATATATGCCGAACTGTGGATGTGATATTATTATAAACCAAATTTGATATGCCATCGGGTCCATTGCAATCGGAGGTTTCAACGGTGTTACATACCCGAACCCCCGATGCGCATATATGCCGATATATATGTATTAACACATATAACTGTGTTTATCCGCCGAAAGGGGGAAATGCATTCATGTTATTGTTTATTACATATATATATGGGTTTTAAGCGCCCAAACACCTCCCGATAATATTAATGCATGCATATATGGGTTTTAATAAGCCCGATACCTCCCGATAAGCATATATATATGAGAAAGAGCCTCTATTGCTTCGATAAGCTCCCAATGGCTCAATGCTCCCAATGGCTCAATGGTTCCGATAAACATATGTAAATGGCCCTTCTTCTCTCCTCTTGGCTCTTGTTGTCCCCATCAAGATGTATATAAGAAAAGTGTCCGTCTGTGAGAGGGTTGCCATCAAGTTCAACACATGTCCATAATGCCATAATGCCAACACAATCCAATAGATATTTAATAACACAATAAGATTTAAAAAACTCTACCTTAAGATTCTCATATTTTATCATAGAAATAGGGATCAGATTCTTTTTTATTCCGGGTACATACATTACATTTTGAATATGCCTAATATCTCCATCAAGTAAAACAACAGGAAAAATTACCATATCCTTTGATTTGGTACCCTCTATCAATGCCAAGATAGATGTTTGCTCCATTGCTGGTCTCTTTGAAATTTTCAAACCAATACTTGTTTCCTATCATGTGGGTGGAATCTCCTGAGTCCAAAAACAAAGTTTATGCTTCATCATCCTCAGTAGAAAACGCAGAATCAGATAGGAACAATATGCAATTCTGATTTTGATCTTCATCATCAAAATGACTTGCATGGTTATTGTGTCTCTGTTGACCTTCATCAAACTTCTTCTTCCGACAATATTTGGCTATATGACCAAATCTACAATAATAAAAATTTGGTTGTTGAATCATTTCTATTTGAAGACATACCTTGAGATGGAGGCGACCTTCTTTGTGGGGCTCCTCTGCTTCTATGTGCTACATTTTTCCTTTCCTTTGAAGGGCTTCTTCTTCACCATTAAAGCAAGGTCTGAACTCTAGGGTTTGAGAGTCAATCGCCTTTTATCCTCTTGCATTAGAATCCCTATCAATTCTTCAAGCTTGGGGGCTTTCTCTCTCACATTCAAGCCAACAGTAAACATCTGATAGTCGTCAGTCATACCATTCACGTTATTCGTGAGTAGATCAATGTCTGACACTATTTCACCAATGTCGCCCAACTTATTTTTGAGCTCCTTGATACGAGAGATGAACCCTGCTACTGATTCATTCTCCTCCATTTAATGGAGAGAATATTTCTCTTTAGAAGTAACAAGCGATTTGTTTTCTAGATCTCATAAAGGTCTTTGAGAGTTATCTAGATGTTTTTTGTAGATTTACATTCTCGGATATGAGGAATAATGCAATATTTCACAGAAAATTTAAGCAACACCTTCGCTTTATTCTCCCTTTTGTCCCAAACCTGGATTATTGCTATTTGCTCTGTCTATAGCTAGGGTCAGCTTCAACTCATCACCAGTTGCAATCGCCCATGCGTTTCCCCTCCAATAGAGTCTGCAACTTAAATTTCCAATTAGAATATTTGGATCCTTCAAGCTTGTTGCTTTTGCTCAGGTAGGCCTCTGCCATCTGGTTATTCATCTTGACACTAAAAAAAAACGACCTCCAACAATTAAAAAACCAGATCTATCCCAGTTCCACAACAGACGATCTCAAGGCACCTTCTAAAAAATGTAATCTTGATTGCACAAGCCAATATGCCCCAATTCAATTTAATTCAAAGAACCCCTTTTAAATTCAATTAAAAAAAATAATCCCTTTTCAATTATGCTCCCAATGAATTTTCTTCATGCCCAATACAAATATTCCCCCAACGTATCACAACCAAAATTTAAAAAATATATATATTATGACCCCTCTTTACAAATACGACGAACAAAATAAAAATATTATAATCCATTTTTAAAAAACAATGCCATACAACGTTGATCACATAACAAACAACACTTCACGATGGGTTCACTTACTAATCCAGTCAGCACACAACTCAATCCACCACACTTCTTTCTTAACAGAGACATGAACACCATGACTCCACACTTCCTCTGCTTAGCTCACCATAGGAAGACTCGGATCAACTCAGCTCATAATATTCAACAACATCATCACGTGAATCTTAATATTCTTGTTGGACAATATTTCTATGTGTTGAAAGGAAACGAGCTTAGTGTTTTAAAGAATTTTTGTAGCTTGGTGGGCATACACATTTCCATTGACTGTAGCATTAGTGGCAACCATCAAATATATAGAGGAGGTGAAGTTCAATTCCCCAATAACTTAGCCATTGCAATGATAAAGAGGATCGACCTTGTAGCAGTCACTACCTTGGAGCGCTTAGCATCTCCCAGTGGCCACATTGATCTGCTGACTACTCGGCATCATCGTCAGCTCCACACCATAGCAGGTTCAACTTCTTCCATTGATCTACCTTAACAGTCTCCAGTGCACCACCACTTGGATAGCAGCTTGCTCCTCCACTCGGCCTCCCAAACTACACCATCGATCCACAGCCTTCGGGCCTCACTACTAGTCGACGACTACATGCGAGCTCCTTCGCTGCCACAGTCATGCACATCACAGCATGGATCAGTCCCTTGACTTGTATCCAGGGACTGCCAGCAGCTGTATGGTTTCTCGCACCAGATCCGCCAACGATCTCCACGGATCATTCAGCTCACCAGCCAAGCCGTCTCCCACAGTGGATTGATCTCTCATGCAGCAAGCATGGCTCACGAGCCTTCTGATGTCTACTTGGTCCTCATGCAGCACTCTGGGACACCTGATCAACAAACATGACAATCAACAGGTTTGGTCAACGTCAATGTCCCTTCAATGGCACCTGCACTGCTCCAACACTAAAAGTATGACTGTCATATATAAGAGGTGTGCTGCTGCAATTTCCTCAGAGAAAAAAAAATAAATTCTGAGAGACTTCACCTCTTTGCGAGATCTCCTTCGTTCCTGTCACAAAAGGCCACACTATAGCCAGAAGACACTCACTTAGCTATCAAAGCATATTGGCTTTGACTCACCAGCCCTAGAGCTCTGATACCATGTTAAGAATTGAAGAACCAACTTTATTAATCAAACTGGGCAAGGCTCAGGTGAGGGCTTCACCTGGAGACTACCTTTGGTAGAACGCTTTACATCCAAATCACATTACAAATCATGAATATATAATTTACATGCACATAGGGAAGCTAGAACAAATACCTAAGAAGTAGGAACTAATTCCTAATCTAAGGCTCCAGTGAACCGACCCTCTCCTAAATTACATTTCTCCATTATCTGCAACACCTGTGGCACGAACTAATAAGAACATAAATGTAAATATAATAGTACAACTAAGTATACTAATTTGCTTGTCACAAATAGTCTATCTATTTAATTTTATTCGGCAGGCACTAGCTTTGGTATATACTACCAACCTATCGTCTCAATACCAACATTCATAGTTCAGAAGAAGAAAAAATAGTCTGCGAGGTTTCAACAATATCTTTGAGTGTTGTAAGACTAAAGGCTCAAAAGGCTCAACTTCATAACAAAATCTCCATATTCATATCATACATTTGAACTTATCTAAACTAGTACAACCACATTAAAAATATTAGTGTGGTTGATATAGCCTAAGACTTCATAAATATAACTAAAAAGATTATTGCAACATGAAGAATGCCTTATTAATGCACACATTTACCTTAATCATGTACAAAAAAGTTATGGATCAACTTTAACTTAAGAAAAAAAAAGAATTATAAATTAATGTTATTAATAATAATGAGGAACTTATCATGAAGGAACTTATTAGAATTGGAATAATCTCAAATCCCTAGGAAATTGGTGGGTGGGGAGCCAAGTGGCAGGGATCTAATTTTTAAAATTTATTAAAAGTAATGGACCATTTTGCTAAATACAATTTATTTATATAAAATGAATGCTATAAATAATAGTGTGGAACTTATTATGGAGGAACTTATTAGAATGGGAATAACCTAACAAAATCTTTAATACATTATAGCCATTGATAAGCAGTAAGACTAAACATATGCACATATTCCCTTGAGAATCAATCTAGACCCTCAATTAAAATATTAAAAAAAAGTCAACCAATACTCATCCACAAAAAAATAAAATCATCTAAATTATACATACAAAAAATATTTCGAAACTTAAAAAGTTTGAAATATTCATAAAATCTACAATGCAAATATGGATCGATCGATAAGGATAAGAACGGCCATACCACAACCCCCACACTTTGAATATAACATAGATAGCATGGTAGAGATGTCAAATTTGAATATCCCAATCTCCCCTACTTATCAATTGAAGATTCTTCAGAATTGGACAACAAAGGTATTTCAGGGGTAGCAGGCATTTTAGTTGCAACTGGGGATATATCAAAGCCCAAAGGAGGATTATCCACGTTATTTGCATTGCCTTCTAATATATGAACAACACTGGACATACAAGGCCGCTCTATGGAGTTGTATTCTATGCACCAAAGCCCAAATTTGGTCATAAGCCTAATCATCTTCTCCTCGTCTTCTGTTTCAATTTCTCCTCTTCTTTCTCTCGATTGTGTCCCTAACTCCCCACTCTCAAGTAGTTTGGAAACCCATTCCGGGAAGTACCACTGACGGGAATGGCTCAACTGCACATCAAGATTCTTTCTACCCCCAACAATCTCTAGCAAGAGTATTCCAAAACTATATAGCTCTGATTTATCTATGACAGGACCTGCATCGTTGTGACACAACTCTGAAGCCACATAATCGGGCATGCCTCTCCCAGCTGTCATTGATATATGGTCGTCTCCCTTCCCACAAAGTTTGGCCACAACGAAATCTGAAACTTTTGGTGTGAACTCGGTGTCCATCAATATATTGTGAGGTTTGATGTTGAAGTGTACGATGAGCTTGTTGCAAATATGAAATTCCTTGAGCCTCACCCAAAGCTATTGAATACAATTGTTCCCACTTTAACATTCCCCCTTCCTCTTTTCCAACAAATATAAAGTTATCGAGAGATCTATTAGGCATGTATTCATATAGCATCGCGCTTGTAAAGATTTCAAGGGAAAACACCAAGAGACGAACCAAATTGACATGATAGAGATGTCCAAAGGTGGCCACTTCATTAATGAACTGGGCCTCGCTGTGCCTATAACTATCTAGAAGCTTCACATCCACTAGAGTTCCATTGTGTAGATTCCTTTATAAACCACACCATAACCTCCTTCACCCAACTTTTCTGCAAAGTTGTTTTTGATCTTCTTGAGTTGATGTTAGAAAAAAAATTTGTAGGGGAAGAGGAGAGGAGTCTGGCTCAAAATTCAATTGCAGAAAGGTAAGCCTTATGTTGCAGAAAGGATATCGCAACTACACAAAACTTTAAATAATACACAGGAAATAACTCACGGAAAAACAGAGTAGAAACAAAAAAGGTTGCGGTAAATTCACTCATGAAGGTTTAAGACCACATCACAACATAACATAATTTGTATTATACTTAAAAACATATGAAAATACATTCGCTTGATAAATGGAGGTTGGAGCTCCAAGTGAAAACACAAAAGACTTACTGCGATTTACGCTTCACTGGGTTGCGGAGTAACTGTTTGTAAAACTCTGTAAAGCTGGTTTTCACGTGCCCACCAATATTTCCGCCACGATTTTCTCCTCACTAACTCATAGAATTTTACCCTCTCTTGCTCTCTCTAACTTGCCAAACATTGCATGAATTTTACATTTATATTTATCTCAACATAGAAATTTGACATTAATACATGACAAAGCAAATAATTAATACACGGCATGGGCGATTTTACGTAATAAATGGTTTTCTGAACTTGCAGGTGTTGTGGAATGTGGGCAAGAGTCACGAGTAAATGTTTGCCCATATCTATTTACCAAAATTTATTAAATGCCTTAAACTCTTTGCTTTGTTGCAGAATGGTCAATGTCGTACTTCTGCTCTAACTTCAGTCCTTTCGCTTGCAAACAAAATTGCAACTGTGCAGTGGCTGACTGGGCAAGCATGGTGCTCGTCAGTGTTTTTAAGACAGTGGTTGGGATTATTATTTCCAACACCCCCCCTTAATCACAACTACTACCATTGACAATTACCAAACAGTCTCTGAGATAAACAAAATTTTCATGTGCTAATGGCTTTGTGAAAATATCAGCAAATTGTTCCTGTGACCTACAGTGCTGCAACACAATTTCATCATTGTTAATCAACTCTCTGATAAAATGATATTTAGCATCAATATGCTTGGTCCTCTTGTGAAACACATAATTATTTGACAATGCAATTGTGGATGTGTTGTCATAGAAAATAATTGTTGTTCCCTCTTGGTCGTGGCAAAGATCCCTCAACATCCTTCTCATCCGAACTACTTGGCACCCTACTACTATTGCAGCGACATATTCAACTTCTGCTGTTGATAATGAAACTATTGGTTGCTTCTTAGAGGCCCATGAAATGGATCTAGAACCCAAATGAAAAACATATCCTGATGTGCTTTTTCTGTCATCGACACTTCCTGCCTAATCACTGTTAGTGTAGCCAACTAGCCTGAAATCATTTGTTGCGGCATATTGAATAACATATTGTTGTGCCCCATTGACATACCTTAGAATTCTTTTCACTGCTTGCCAATGCGTCTCCTTGGGTGTCTCCATGAACCTTGACACCAAACTCACTGCATACATTATATCTAGCCTAGTTGTGGTCAAATACATCAAGCTGCCTATCATGCTTTTGTATAATGTCAGATTTGCATTGCTGCTGCAATCTTCTTTTCTCAACTTCAATCCCATGACAGTTTGAGTTGGTGTGCGCTTGTTGTTCTGCATATTAAACCTCTGCAAACTGTCTTCTACATACTTTTCTTGAGAGATAAAAATTCCATTTTCTGTTTCCTTCACTTCTATGCCCAAAAAATACCTTAACAACCCCAAGTTAGTTATTTCAAATTCATTCTTCATGACTTGTTTGAATTCAGTGATGAGGAAATCATCACTGCCTGTAAAAATAAAATCATCTACATAGAAGATGACAATAAGAATCTTACCATCGCTCTCTTTAATGTAGAGAGTAGACTCACCGTCACATTTGTCGAAACCATTGCCCAACAAGTAGGAATCTATCCCGTTGTACCATGCACGTGGTGCTTGCTTCAGCCCATAAAGAGCTTTCCTCAACCGATACACTTTGTCTTCTTTTCCTTCTACCTCATAACCAGGTGGTTGCGCAACATACACTTCCTCTTTCAGCACTCCATTCAAGAACGTTGATTTTACGTCCATTTGATACACTTTCCATTTATGTTGTGCAAAATCACCATAGTTGTATGCATTGTTTCCATCCTCGCAATTGGCGCAAACGTATCATCATAATCTCTTCCATGCTGCTTCTTGTATCCTTTGACAACTAGCCTTGCTTTATGCCTTTCAATCTTCCCGTCGACATTGATCTTGGTCATATAGATCCACTTCACTCCAATGACTTCTTTTCCTTGCAGTAGGTTCACTAACTCCCATGTGTTGTTATTTTCTATCGGTTATATTTATCCCTCCACTTCCGCAACCCATTTTTCATCTTTGACTGTATATTCAAAATCGATTGGGTCATCTACATGACAAAATAATGAAAATAAGGAATTCAGACCGACGCTACTATCAACTTCATCTTTCTCATAAATTTCATTTAAATTTTTGAATTTTGGCCTTCTTGTGCTTGTTGAAGATGGGCTTGACATGTCACTTGGTGTTGCACTTTGTGGCATGCTTGGAGAAGCACTTGCTTGACTACGTGATGCTACCCTATTATTTGTTGATGGTGTTAATTGTTGTCTGCTTTGTTGCACTTGAATAGGAGTAGAGGGAGTCACTGCTGAGGAATTTCTTGCTGCTGTCAATTCCTCTTTGTCCTCATGTGGTATACATGCATTCACAATGACTATCTTCTCTAAACTTCCATCCCATGCTTCCTCTTCTATGAACTGCACATCTCTGCTAATTATGATCTTCTTGGTTGATGGATTGTAGAGCTTGTATGCCTTGGATTCATCGCTATATCCAACACATATGCATTTCTGCCCCTTGCTATCCTACTTCTTCTTCAACTCGTCCGGGACATGTGCATATGCCACAAAACCAAAGACTCCCATGTCAGTGACACTATGCTTTATTCCACTCCATGCCTCTTCAGGAACTATGTTCTGGATGCTTTTGGTTGGACATCTATTCAAGATATACTCTGCACAAGCAACAACTTCAACCCAATAATCATTTGGCAAATGCTTTACCTTCAACATACTCCTTGCCATTTCCATAATGGTCTTATTCTTCCTTTCTACTGCACCATTTTGTTGAGGTGTATACCTTGTTGTAAATTTCTTGTGAATTCCATGTTCCCTACAAAAATGTAGGAAATCATTTCAGATGTATTCGCCAACTTTTTCAGTGCTAAGGACTTTGATGTAGTGTCCACTTTGCTTCTCAACAAGAGATTTGTATTGGAAAAAGTGCTCAAACACTTCACTTTTTGTTTTAGGAGATAAATCTGTGTCTTCCTTGTGTAATCATCTATGAAGGTCAATAAATAGTGGCTGCCACCAATTGATGGTGTCTGCATTGGTCGACATAAATCTGAGTGGACAGTCTCCGAAGGTGCCTTCTCCCTCACTGACTTTCCTGATGGAAATGTCTCTCTATGTTGTTTGCCCAAGATACATCCTTCACATAGGCTATCTGATTTTTCTATGAATGGTAATCCCTTCACCATTGCTTTCATATGCAACAAATTCAAACCTCCAAAGTTGAGATGACCAAATCTCAAATGCCATAACCAATTTTCATCTTTGACATCTGCTTGGAAGATTACTTGTGTGACCGCTGCATCTTTTCTTCCATCCTCTTGTGAGAGCATTGATAGTTGTGCTTGTGCACCTTCTTCCTTCAAATCTGATCTTATCTTTAGGGGAAACATTTTATTGTTTGTCATCATAAGCTTTGCAATAAGCTTCTTGCAACATCATTTTTGAAGAAGACATTGTAGCCCTTTTGCATGAGCTGTCCAATGCTTATGAGGTTATGCTTCAAGCCAGGGACAAATTAAACATATGAGATGTGCTTCTTCTTCGCCTTCTTTGTTAGGATATTAACTCTTCCTTTTCCCTTGACAAAGACTTTGCTATCAGTCCCTAATGTCACTTCAGATTTCACACTTTCATCTAGATTGGAAAACATTTCTATGTTCCCTGACATGTGGTTGCTACACCCTGAATCTAGATACCATATATCACTTTGTTTTTCTTGTGCTATATTACAAGCTAAAAACATGTTATCATGGTTCTCATTTTATTTTGTGAAATTTACACTTGGTTTGTTACTAATGTCATATTGCTTCTTTCTACATTCATTTTCATAATGACCATACTTCTTACAGTAATGACATTGGGCTTGAGATTTATCATACCTCTGACCTTGTGCTTGATTTTGGCTTGGGCCTTGACTTGCATTTTGATTGTTGCCCCTTCCAATTAAGCTTGAAGGGCTGCTTCTTCCACCTCTGTGTGGGCTTATTCCTCTTCCTCTAGCATATGATCTTCCTCTACCTCGACCTTGACCAAATGAAACTTGTGTCTTGAAGGCATGCTCCAATGAGGAGCTTGTTTCTCTATTCAGTCTATGTTAATGAGAAACTAGTGATGCATGAATCTCATTCACTGAGAACTGTGAGAGATCTTTTGTCTCTTCTATGGCCACAACAATGGCATTAAACCTTGCTGGCAAATTTCTGAAAACTTTCTCAATTATTCTCCTTTCTTCAAGTGTCTCATCATGAGATCTGATTTTAGTAACTAGTCCAATTACATGTGTAAAAAACGAGTCTACATTCTGAGACTCTTTCATACAAAGTGTCTCAAAGTATCTTCTTAGCATTTTTAGCTTCGTTGTCTTCACTTTTGCTATGCTTTGGTAGGCTGTCTGGAGGGTGTTTCATGCTTGCTTGGACTTTGTTGTTGCTGCAACCCTTGGGAAAATACTTTCATGAACTACTTGAAAAATATAGAACAGAGATTTTGAATCCTTCTTCTTGTTGTTCCTTAAAAAATATTTTCTTGCTTGAGACAAAACATTGTGTGCTACTGCATTTGTTGGTTCCGGAAAACCATTCTCCACCAAATGCCAAATGTCTTGAGACGAAAACAAGGCCTTCATTGTAATAATCCAATAATCATAATTTTTGCCATTAAACTGAGGTATCTGAGGATTAGTCAAGCTTGTGCTTGATGCTTCCATTTCTGAGTGTAAAAAATAACTTTCTGCCTACTGGTAAATTCGCCCCAAAGGAAAAAACACTTTGCCCTCAAACAATTTTCAATCGCTATTAAAAACACTTGTTTTTACACTAACAATATTTAACCTCCTCTGATACCATGTTAGAAATAGAGGAGAGGAGTCTGGTTCAAAATTCAGTTGCCGCAAGGTAAATCTTATGTTGCTGCAAGGATATGCAACTACACAGAGGTTTAAACAATACACAGGAAATAACTCAGGGCAAAACAGAGTAGACACAAAAAGATTGCGGTAAATTCACTCATGAAGGTTTAATACCACATGACAACATAGCATACTTTGTATTATATTTCAAAACATAGGAAAATAGTGATAAATGGAGGTTGCAGCTCCAAGTGAAAACACAAAATACTTACTGCTATTTACTGTTCACTCGGTTGTGGAGTAATTGTCTCTAAAACTACGCTTCACCGGTTGTGGAGTAACTGTGTGTAAAACTCCGTAAAACTAGTTTTCACGCACCCACCAATATTTCCTCCACTATTTTATCCTCACTACCTCCCTCTCTTTCTCTCTCTAACTTGCTCAACATTGCAAATGACATTTACATTCATATTTATCTCAAACATTAATACATGACAGAGCAAATAATTAATGGACGATTTTACATAATAAATGGTTTTCTGAACTTGTAGGTGTTGTGGAGTGTGGGAAACAATCGCGGAGTAAATGTTTGCTTATATTTATTTACCAAAATTTATTGCCTATATCTATTTACCAAAATTTATTAAATGCCTTAAACTCTCGGCTGTGTTGCTAATTGTCAGAGTTATACTTGTGCTCTGACTTCAGTCCTGAGCAAACATGGTGTTCGTCCGTGTTTTTAAGACGGTGGTTGGGATTGTTATTTCCAACCATTGAGACTGCGAATATCTCGTTGGCATTGGCATTTCATAAGCATGTTGCCTTAAGAATTTCTCAGGTACCAAGACGAAATTTAATTCTCCTCAAGCAAGCACGACAAGTTAGGGAGACTATTAAGCAAAAAAAGATGCCTAAGAACACCATCAGTCCCAGAACAAAGAAAGCTGCAGGGGATACATAGATTGATATTAATGCGATTTTAATCCAAACAAGCTACAAAATTTCCAGTGAGATTCAATAAAACCGTGACACAGGAAGAAAGCGTAAATTTACCTTTGGATCCCAATGTTGTGACATCTTCCTGTCCGTAAACAAACCACAAATTCTGTTGATTGAAGAGATTGATATGAGTGCATAATCTTCATCAAAGTGAGGTTCACTAGGAAGAAATCATAAACGTACTTATGAGAAAAAGAAGTGCTCCCACGGTGCAACCTGCAACTGTGGCAGAATGAAGAGATTAATGTCATTGTGATAATCGTCCAAACCAGAAGACAATAATGGAATCAAGATACAAAATCGCAGTGAGGTTCAATAGGAGCCCATGAAATAGATAAAAACCATAATTTTACCTGCTGCCATGAGCCTAACACTTTCCATGGTGAATCTGCAAGTGCCGTGGAATGAAGGAATTGATATCAATGCAAACTTCGTCTAATGCGGAAATGACGTGAAGAAATTACAAATTAAACCATTCAAAGTTACAAATCTTCTAAAGATTTAATAACGAAATTTTAATAACAACAAACTGAACAAAGTCAGAATCTTAGTTATGGGAATACGGTGAAGCTTCTTGCTAGGGAAGGACATGGTTATGGTTCATTCCAGGATGAACTACGAAGATGCCAAAGGTTATGTGAAAAGGAATGGCAGTCAATATGAGAGACTCTTCGACGTCTACAGTATGAGAGACTCTACGGGGTCTACAATGGCCTTTTCTTGGAAAGCACAGCCGCAATCTACGGAAGACTTTATTTTTTTGACGTGGTGTGTTTAGATAAAGATCAAATAAACCATCTCATAATTGTTAATTGTTAATGGTTATTAATAAGCAGAGTTTTATAAATTGACTTGGTGAGTGTGTATAGGGATTAAATTTTTTGATGTTTAATTTTTTTTTAGAATATACGATTTGGAAAAAAAAAATTATGTCAAAAAGATTTTTTTTTTTTTTAATATATTTATGGTTATAATAAATTTATATCGGTTTAATTCCATTTTTGAATGCATCTTGATTTTTTTTTTTTTTAATTGTATAAATCAATTCAACATCTTGAATTAATTTTCTATTTTCTATTTTTTTATTTTTTATTTATTTTATTTATTTATTTTTGTTTTTATTTTTATTTTTATTTTTTTTTCCCTGAACTTCAATTGTGTACATTTTAAATTTACAATTCTAACAAATTTCTATTGAATTTTAATTGAAATTATATCTAAAAGCCAAAATATAAAATAATAAAACTACTTCAAATATTTTAAACATAACCATTTATTTTTTTCAATTACTTTTACATAGTATATACATAGTTTCCTTTTTTAACCATATTTAATATACACATCTTTTAAATTGAAATATTTTATTCAAACTAAAGATTGAAATATCTTATTATTTGACTTAAAATGACGATTTTCATTTTCATTTGAAAGATTAAAATTTCCTTCTTATTACTCTTTCGAAAAAGTAAATGAATTTTTATTTTGAAATTGTTTATTCAAGTTAAAGTAAGACCATTGATGTTTTATATGTGAAAGGAGGATCATTGATGTTTTATAATGCTTTGAATTGAAACTAACCAAATATCTATGAAAGTAGGATCATTGATGTTTTATAATGCTTTGAATTGAAACTAACCAAATATCTATATCAATTTTTATTTTTTATCATAGTCAACATTTTTTTAGAGAATATTTTTTATTTATTTTATTTTTTAAAGGACATGCATGAACTCCACATTTAGCACAAAAAAATCACACATCACCCTCATACTAGGTTGTACAATGAGCCTAGGTAAAATTAGGGTACTTTCTTAAGGGGATGCTTCGTGGTGGTGTGTTTGTTCCCTTCTTATAAGTAAACTTTCTTCACGGATTTATCCTCTAAGTTTTGTTATTGTAAATCAAATAAATGATGATCGATGAAGTAAATTAAATAACGAAACTAGATCTTAACTCTAGATTTATCAAGGGTCAAGAGGAATCAAATCTCTGAAGTTGCAAATCTATTTTCTAGTGAAAAAATTGAGAAAAAGTTTGCACCTCAAGATTTGATTCCTTTGGGGATTGGTAGACCAGGAATTAAAATGGATCTATGTTGATTCTTAATAATATTATTGATATTTATAATCACATAAATATATGTTAACCAAGGATCTAGCAAGCACATAGAGGTATCAAATCTTTTAGAGTGCAAAACTTGGAAAATTGTTTACACTTCAATAAATTTGATCCCAATGGTCAAGATGAATCTCTCTGTTTTTCTCTATAACTTTTTTTAATCTGTTTTTCTCTCTAATTTTTTTTAATACATCAATGGGCTCTATTATGGACACTATTGAGCTTAAACTTGCAATTCCAACAAAACTAAACTACATTTAGATAAATTGACTAAAAAAGTATGATTGAAAAATACCAAAATATAGAATAATTAAACTACCTAAAATGCCTATATGACATCAGAATATTTTATTTAGGGATCACATGGTTTACATTAAAATATTTTTTTAGTTAATATATTTTTAAATACATTCAATATATTGAAATATTTTATTTATAAGTCACATTGAATTTTTTTTTAATGCCAAATCTTAATTTTATGTGAATAAATTACACATTTCCCTATTATTAAAAAGTAATTCATTTTTTTACTTTCAATTACTTATTCTTTTTGGACATTGAAATATTTCATTTCTAGTAATTAACTTTTTTACTTTCAATTACTTATTGTTATTGGACATTGAAATATTTCATTCTATTAATATTAAAATATGTTTTCTTGACTCTCTCTTTCATATATACATCTATATGAGGTTGATATGGAAATATATTACTTAATATGGATATCCAAATAGTTTATTTAAGTTCTATGTTAAAATGTTTTTAAAATGTATACGAATTAGACATCTTCCTCAAACTGATATTTTCACATTTAATTTCTTTATCTATTTTTAAAGTTGATATAAAATTATTTTATTTAACATGTATATTAAAATATTTTATTTATGGGTAAGAGTGAGAGTGAAATATTTTTACCACATCTCCTTCATATTGAGTTGTAATATCATCCACTATAGATCATGTTATCACTCTATAATTTTCTAAGGCTGTGAAAGAAATCCAGAGGTAACTATAAAACCACATGTAAGCTTAGAAGGTAGTCCTTCTAAACTGAGAGAGATATCTCTCTATTGGATTTGGATTTGTTGTTCTGAGAATTTATGCTAGTTATTGAGCTCTGAGTTTGGTTTTTTCAAATGTTTGGGTGAAACTACAAGGAAATGCCATTGGGAAATGGCGTCAAAAAGTATTAGGGTGATCAGATACAATAATGCCATAACAGATTTAACAGGGCACGATAGGCTGGGTATTAGATCTTTGGAGCTTTTATGGAATGAAAAGGAGGAAAATATTTAGATTCAATTAGATATAGAGTGTTTAAGAATGATTTCTATATTTAATCTCAGTGTGAAAACACAAATATTGTTTATAAGCCAGAGCAGAATGTAATTAAACAAGTTCAACCCTTAATCTTCTTTCAAAGATACAATACGGAAAATATATGGAAAAATAGAGAAATAGCAATTACGCAAGAGGAAAAACATAAAAAATTTGCCTGGCACATGAATCCTAGAACGACTTTATGTATTAATGAAATGATCACTTTAGCTCAGTACACAACTTTACATCAAAGGTCTTCTTTCTTGGTACAAGTTCCAACATTTGTACTTCGAATTATGAAGTATTTATACAAAACTTATCGAAATATTTTGATTTAAAATATCAAGATTTTCTACAAAATATCCTAGAAAATTGTTTACAAAAATAGTACAAGAATATAGGAAAATAAAACTGTTGTAGCTCTCTGGCACTATTGTCAACGATTCTGGTGCTGACTTGGCCTGAAAAAATGTTGCTTTGTTGTTGAAGATGAACACTTGTTTTACTCAAGAAGTTGGCGTAGCTTATACCATATGTCTTCGTCTAGGGTGGAGAATTTAATTAGATTCCTATAACTTTCATCCACCTCAGTGTATTTTTGGAAATTAGGTTTGATTATGAACAGATGCTTTACCTCATGTTTGATAAGCAAGTCGAATTTCAAACCTTCGATGAAGGCTTTTCCTATGATGGTTCCTTTGATGGTAGAAAACTTTGGCTTGTCTCTTTCTATGGAGTATAATTTCTGTTGATAATCATCTAACTGAACCAATTTATCTCCAATTCCTTTCAACCCTAGAAGCCCCTTTTGATGCAACACATTGAATTTTCTGTGAAACTTTTGAATGCTGCCCTCCAAGTTATGGCACTTGTTTTCTCACTTTAGCATCAAGTTATTTTTTGTAAGGACTCTTATCACCTCAAGGATTTTTTCTGTCATGTCTGCAATCTCAAATTCCTCTAGTTCCTCCTTTGTCTTTGAATTTAGAATCCTTATTAATGTAGTGGCTTCACTTGGCTTCTGTCCTAAAGTTTCTTTTACTTCTTCAATGACTTCTTTTGATCTCTACACTAATTCCTCCTGCTAAAAAATAATCTCAATAGAGGGTCATATTTTATTAATAGCTTCATTGATTTCTACCCAAATGTTTTATTTTCCTTGTGCAAGTGTTTGTGCCATGGAAGACTCATTTTCCAACTGTTAAATTCTATGGGTTAATCAATGAGTCTTTTGAAGCTCTGCTATGTACACATTATCAATCTTTAATTTATGCTCTTGGAGATTATTTGGTTGAGCTTTCAGCTTCTCAATCTCCTGCCCCTTGATAGACAAGTCCTCCATTGCTTTGTCATTTTAGGGAACATGGAGGATGGATAAGGAGGATTTTTCTTAGGCAATTGGACATTCTCAGGTAGAAATGTCTCAAATATTTTCGATCTATGAGGGAAAGTGAGGTTTCTATAGAGTTCCATGAGGGAATCTAGTGAAATAGGTTTCAGAGAGTCAAAATTCTGAATGTGAAGCATTTGGCTTATAGAATCAGGGGTAATTGTGAAAATAATGTCATTTTTTCGGGCTACAATTTCCTTTTGACTCGATATATACCTGAAATGGCACCATGCCACAAATTCTAGAAAATGATGGGTTTGGGGAAAAACAAATTGAGGCAGGAAGGAGTACCACAAGCTCAATTCATCACTGAGGTCAAGGAATTTTTGTTTTAACTAGTTGTGTAGTTCGTAGAGGTCGAACTCACAACTAGTTTTAGAAATATTATAATGTTCATCGATTAATGGTCTAAATCAGTCACAAGGTGAAGTAGGGGGTTTTTTACTGTGGCTTTTGATTTTCCTTTAGAAGACATTTTGGAAAGAAAAGGACGGAAACACTGTAATTACTAGAGTATTGTCAGATGATACTGATGACTCAATAACTGATAGTCGTAACAGTAGCAAGTTCATTGTTGCAATATCTGTAGTGGGATCACAAAAAGAAATTTGTCTGAACGGGTTTTGGTGATTTTATTGGTGAGATCACTTACCGTTCAACAATTATTTGTTTAATGAGATAAATTCATTAATCTGGGAATGGTTAGGTGCTGAAAGGACATTTAATAATTAGTGATGAGCACAGGGATGTGCCATTTGGCAAGACGAGAGTGGAGTGGGAAATAGAGTTAACAGTCAATTTCTATGCGGGAAGAGAGAGAAGTTGATTTTGAGGTGGGGGGGGGGGGGGGGGGGGGTGCGCCGGCCGCAGCACTAAGTAGTTTTAGGTGAGGGGGGTCCGAAGTCCACCAGAGAGTGCCATGTTGCAAAAATGGTAATACGAGAATCAACTTTTTGGATGCCCCCCTCAATTAACTGTCGGAGGGGTCGGAGGTGGGGGGCGGGCAGGTTGGGTTCGAAGTGATCGCCTGTCATTGATCTAGGCGAGTTAGATCAAGCCCCTTTGTTTATATCTCGACCTTTATTATAAAACGAAAAAGCGTCATATCAAAACTAACCTTATTAACATTTAATTAATCGCACTTAAACTGTGGAATTAATTAATTAAATAGTTTTATTAAAACTAATTTAATTGTGCTTAAACAGTCTGATTAAATAATAAAACATATTTATTTAAATCAAATGTGTCATTTAAACCAGTTGCACATATGTTTATTTTCTAAGGGGTATTTCATCAAATATTTTTTATTTTTTCAATATATCTCTATTTTTTATAGAAGTGGCATTTGGACTAGCTCACTTATTGGGGCTATTTTTCATTTTTTGCTATTTTCATTTCTTTTTCTTTTTTCACACACACACACACACATATATATCCTTCTTTTGTATCCCCTTCATTTTTGTTTTTTCTTGGAAATAATTTTCAGAATAAAAATTATTTACAATATCTCATATAAAAATCAAAAGATAATCATCAATTGATCCTATAAATTATAGGACCCTAATAGTGGCTCCAATGGGGGTGGCATCCTCCCTGTGAGATGTCAATAATGTTGTAGATCAATAGTCTTTGTCCATTGGGTGTCATGTTCTTATTTTGCAACTGAATTGATTACCTATTGTTATTATAAATACTGGCAACAACTCATCAGAAGCTTAGGGCCTTCTCTTCAAGCTTCAATTCCTGATGTTAGCCACCCTCTTGTATTAAAATAGTAAAATGATATTCACAATGACTTTAATTCGAAACTTATCTATTCTGGAAGAAAATAGTGATTGAGTTGTCTGCAATTGATAGGTCCTCCTAGCAGTCCTTCTCTAGTCAAGTCTTTCAGAAAGAATGCATTTTTTCCTCGGAAAGCTTCAATTTTATAGGGTCCTATCCACAAACTGTCAAATTTTCCATGCTTACCTTTTTCTTCATTTCTTGAGTCCCATCTCAACACAAGGTCATCTAGTTGGAACTCATCTGCTTTGGTTCTTCTTTCATGGATCTTTTCTATTTTGTCCTAAATTATCTGAGTTTTGTTGTAGACTTCCTCCCTAGTTTGCTGCAACTGTATTATTTGATTTATCCTTCTCTGTACATCATTTGGTTCGACTTGTGATTCCTTCAATAATTTTAGCATAGGGATTCCCAGGGAAATAGAAAAAATTACATCCACTCCATATACTAATTGGAAAGGAGACATTCCAATCATGGTAAATTTTAGGGGCGAAATTTAAGGGGTTTTTCATTTTAGAGGGGCGAATTTTTTATAAAACACCCATTTCATATATTTAGCCCAACTTTTATTTAAAAAATAAATATTTTTTCCATTTTAGCCCAAAAACAAAAGGGGTCGATAAACTATGAAAAGACTCATTTGACCCGATTCGCCTGGTTTGGGAGGTTATATTCCATTACAATCACCCGATTTTCTACTTTGCAATGTTAAATTCGTTTGCAATTGCCCATTTTCTAGTTTGGGAGGTGGTTTGGGAGGTTGTATTTGGTCCCAATAAATAAAAATATAAATAAAGTGGAGGTATGGTAAATAAATAAAACCTCTTTTTATACTTACTCCAAAGGTATGGTAAATAAATAAAAATATAAATAAACTAGAGGTATGGTAAATAAATAAAACCTCTTTTTATATTTAGTCCATATATCTCTTTCTATTTAAGAAGGCTAAAAAGGAGGTTTTATTTAAGTGAATCCTAGAGGCCAAATACCATATTTATAAAAGAGGTATGGTAAATTAATAAAAATATAAATAAACGAAATGTATGGTAAATAAATTAAAACATTGTTTTATATTTACTCCATAAGTCACCTTATATTCACAATGCGCAAGGGTGTAAATAAATAAAAATATAAATAAAGTGGAGGTATGGTAAATAAATAAAACCTCTTTTTATATTTAGTCCATAACCCTCTTTCTATTTAAGAAGGCTAAAAAAAGAGGTTTTATTTAAGTGAATCCTATGGGTGAAATACCATATTTATAAAAGAGGTATGGTAAATCAATAAAAATATAAATAAACGAGAGGTATGGTAAATAAATAAAACATTTACACTCAAAAAATGTGTTATATGAAGCATATGGGCCAAATACCATGGGCCAAATTATTATTAATACCATGCAAAAAACCATTATTAACCCTAATATTAGTATTAATAAAAATAAAGATAGCACATGGTATTGACCCATGGTATTCACGTGGAATGTAGCCTATTTAAAGGGGGGAATTAAACCATCATAGATCCATCTTTACTCTGGATCTACTAAGCACTGAGAGGGATCAAATATGGAAGCTAGCATAGAGTGAAAAAATATTTGATCCCTCTCGGGGCTTGGTAGATCCAGAGTAAAAATGGATCTTGTAATTTAATATCACTTAAACATTTTAACTTGGTTAAAAAAAAATTAAAAAAATCAATTATTAATTTTATTAATTTTTATAAATTACTAATAGTAGTTTTTAAGCTCATGATAACCCATGGTAATACCATGGTATTCATGTGAGCATAGACTATTTAAAGGGGAAATTCTATCAGCTTAGATCCATCTTAATTCCTGGTCTACCAAGTGCTCAGAGGGATAAATAGATTTCATCCCTCTAAGAGTGGTAGATGTGGAGTTAAGATGGATATAGGTTGGTTTTTATGATAATGAAGATATTAAATAGACTTAGGAAATTATATTGTAAAAAACATCTTAAGGTGAATGGTTAAAGCTACATTTAGTCACTTCACAAAATTTAATAAAAAATACCAATATCTCCATTAATATTGGTTTTTTTGATTTAACAAAAAAAAAATCAAAACAATGAAATATTATCACTCTTTCCGCATCACCCTCGCAGAAGAGAGATAGTCGCTGCCCATATTTCCCACCATTTTTCAAACATTCTCAATATGATATCTTCATGAAAAAGTTAAGGTACTGATGTTGGATTAGTTGTTTGAAAAATATGCTGGTTTGTACAACCTTTCATCTTCTCTGTTATTCTTAGTTTGTTGTAATGATCTGTAGGGGTTGGGACACTGCACCATATTGTCCTAAAAGGTGGAGATTGTGCACCAAAAAGGAAATTAATCCACATGTTACAACGCTGTTAAAAAATGCAAGACGTATGAAGGTAGTGAATTATGCTAATAAGCAATTTAGATTGGGAGAGACGTAATTAAATTTTATTATTTAATTGAAGATTTCCAATTAAAATAATAATAAATCTACATTTATATATTGATTGGAAGACTTAGACAATGGTCACTTCTTTCCATTAGATCCCCTTCAGGCCTTTGGGATACCTACTACTTTCTTATATTATATAGTTGGGGCTTGCTACTTGTTGGTGTGTTGGGGTAAAAAAACTTGATGTGTTTTTTTTTTTTTATCTCGCAGTTGGAGTCTATGGAATAATAAAGAAAATTGATAGCTTGACAAAAGGGTAGAGAAAAAATTAATCTCTCCTACCTTGACAAAACTAGTGGTCAAGATCAACACCTACAAGAACTTTGTTGTGGAATATTATCAAAACTAATAGAAGGATATGAAAGAGTGTATAGTAAGAACCTTGAAAAACATGACCACTGAAACTTGCAACATTGTTTATAGGAAGAGAAAATTATGTTTCTTTTTTCTAAACATGTATGTTAGTATATTACAATTTAATGAATATGTTTTCCTATTATCATATATGGTTTCATACTTTAACAAAACATTCACCAAGATTACATAATGTTTTATTATTCAGTGAAAGATTTGCCAAGATCTTACAAGATTTTATAATTCAATGAAAGATTCACCATGACTTTATAAGATAATATAATCTGGTGAGAGATTCACAAAAAAATTTATATATACATATTATATTATTGATAAAATCGCCTCCCATTTTTCTTATGTATCATGGGGATTCACCCATTTATTATACATATAAATTTAGGGTGGTTCTTAAAATTTTCCCTGATTCCAATAGACTTTGTTGTGCTAATTTTTTTGTCCCACAGAGCATTAACCAACTTCTTGTGCCAAGATTTTTTATTTTCCTGCAACAGTTTCTTAATAATGTTGACTAAACTCATATTAGAAGACTCAGCTAACCCATTCCCTTGTGGGTAATAAGCAGTAGAGTGTCCTAAATTTAAGTGATCCTTGTGACAAAAATCAATCATTCTCTTTGACTTGAAAGCGGCAGCATTATCAGTAACGATTTTATGTGGACATCCAAATCTGGCAAGAACATTGCCTTCTAAAAATTGAATGATTACAGTGTTTGTAGCTTGTCTACTTGGAATGGCCTCAATCCACTTAGTGAAGTAGTTAGGGGCTATCAAAATCCATTTATGTTGAGCTGAGGAGCTTGGATGGATTTCTCCAATGAAATCTAGGCCCCATTGTTAGAAAGGAGCCTCATTGAAACAAGCTTTAAAGGTAAGGGAAAACGTTTTCTCTTTCTTTCAAAGATTTGGCACTGATGGCATGTTGAAACTCTCTTATAAAAATCTACAAACAAGGTAGGCCAGTAAAAACTAGCTCTAAGGATTTTGTTAATTGTAGTCTTCTAGTACAAATGTCCTTTGCAATCTCCTTGATGAAATTTTTCTATAGCCTTGTCCGCTTCATCCTTCAATAAACAATTTAGAAAAATACCCCCAACATCTTTCCAATACACATTCTGATCTAAAATGAATAATTTCATAGCTTTTAACTTGAGAAATCTAGCTTTTGTTTTTGTTAAACTAGGAGGAGCTTGTAAATTTTGTAAAACAAAAGATAATATCTACATACCAAGGAGAGGTAGCAAATTCTTCTGATACCTATGGAGTCGCCAACTCTTCCTGTTCATCAAGTGCAGCTATAAAATTTATGTCTAGTGCATGGAAATTTGACTCAGTCATTAGCTTAGCCAATCCTTGACCTTTGATGAGCTTAGTAGGCCTTACTTCAATGTCATATTCTAGGATTATTGCAATCCATTTACCTCTTTTCCCATCTGGATCAATCTGAATGAGGATATCTTTCAGTACAACACTTGGAACAAATGCAATATTATGGGAATGGAGAATGTACACCCTAAAGTCTTTTAGTGCCTTTACTAGAGAAAATGCTTGTTTACCCATAATATTGTACTTTAAGGAGATGTCTCTCAAAGCTCTATTGAATCAAGGTATAGGTTCTTTGAATCCTTCACTGTTTTTCTGCAACATAACTGTTGCAATGGTGTGTTCAGATGCAAAAGATAAAATCATGAAATATTTAGTAAAATAAGGGCTAATTAAAACACGAGCAGTTGTCAAAGCTACCTTTACTTCACTAAAATATTTTTTTGCCTCACTATTCCATTTTATTTCGGTATCTTTCTTTAGCATGTTTGTGATTTCTCTCAAGATCTTGGCCAGGTTTGGAATGAATTTTCTTAGGAAATTGATCCTACCAATAAAATACTCAACTTTTTTTTTGTTCCTAGGAGGATCAATCTTCATTATGGCTTCAACTCTATTGGGTCTATTATGATACCTTCTTTTGAAATAATATGGCCAAGTAGTTTTACTTGCTTTAAACCAAAAAGAGTTTTCTTGGGGTTCAAGGAGATACCATATTTTCTGCATTTTTCAAAAACCTTTTTCAAGTGTAATAGGTGCTCTTCATCTATTTTTGAAAAGATAGTAATGTCATCTAGGTAAATTACAATGAACCTACCGTTCTCATCAAATGCAATATCCATTTCTCTCTGAAAAGTAGCTCCTATATTCATAAGGCCAAAGGGAATTTTTATGTACATAAAGGTTCCCCAAGGTGTAGTAAAAGTTGTTTTATGTTGATCATCAAGATGTACCAGAATTTGGTTATATCCTGAGAAACCATCCAGCAAAGAAATTTTATTGGAACCAACTACTTTCTATAAGATATGATCCATTTTGGGTAGAGGGTAGTTGTCCTTGAGAGAAACTTTGTTTAGATTCCTAAAATCTACATAGAGCCTTATTTCTCATGTCTTCTTTCTTGTTGGCACTAGATTAGACACCCATTTTGAAAATCTTAAGGGTACAATGATTTTTGCATCAAACAACTTTTTAACTTCCTTTTCTATCAAAGGTAACAAGACTGGATTTACCCTCCTTAATTTCTTCTTGAAGGGTTTTTGGTCTTTTATGATGGAAATGGTATGTTGTATGATACTAGTATCATATGATTTTAAATCTTCACAACTCCAAGAAAACACATTAGAAAATTCTTTTAATAGCTTAATGTATTCATGTTTTTCTTTAGGAGGTAAGGATTTGGAAAGCTTTACAATCTCAGGACTTTCCTCAGTACCTATAGTACAATCCTCAACCTCATCTCCTATAGGTTCCATTTTTGGATTTTTAGCTACATCGTTAAAATCAAACAACTCTTCTAATGGAACCAATCCTCTTGGTAACACATTGTCTTTCAATTGTAGAACCTCAAGTGCCTCTGAATTTTCATCAGTCTCATTCAACACTATTTCATTCATATTCTCATCAACATCATTATCTGCATCAATATATACACACTCAAACTCTTCTTTCAACTGTAAAAATTTTTCTACTTGCTTATCACTACCAAAAACTTGCCAGTATCTTACATTATCTGGAACAACTGGCCTGTGTTTCACTTCCACCTCATATTTTCTATTGGGATGGAATGGCATTTTACAAGTACTAGCTGAAGTAGCCAAAGCATCAGTTAAGATATTTTGTCATCTAGGGATAACAGAAAATTGATATTCAGGAAAATATTGCAGAAAATATAAAACTGCATTTCTGTAGGCTCTTAGTCTAGGGTGTTTAGCTGAGTACTCACCTTTAATTTGGTTAATGATGATTTTAGAATCCCCATGTACAAAAATTCGTTTAGCTCCCAACCTCTTTGTTGTCGCTTTAAATGGCACCTACATCACGAGTGCTTCGGGAGACATAGAAAGATTCTTAGAGACAACCTCTGGGTTGATTGTAGACTAGTGCCTAGGACATCTTAAATAGAGGAGTGCATGGGAGATTATCTATGAGGGGATTTTGCAACACTCCAATTTTCACGTAGTTAAAAATATAATAAAAAGGGCTTGGTTCAATAGGCCTTCATGAAGATAAACTCAAAGCCAAGACATGGATCAGAATGTTCAGGGGGTAAATCAGGCCAACCCCAAAGATAAATGCCATGTTCTGGTGGCCGACACACAACAATCATGCAGGTCAATATTGCAGTTGTAGTAAAGGTGAAGAGGAAGAGAGAAAGGGGGAGATTAGATGTATGTGGCTGTAACAGAATCCTAAGCTCCAATGTCCTTACAGAGGCATGGAAGATTGAAGAGGTGGAATGGTAGAACAACAGAGTGCAAATGAAGGCTTTTAGGCCATATACCTCATGGCCACATTTGTATCCAAAAGCTCAAGAAAATATGGGCATATTATAGGTACTTAAGTAAATCTGTAACTAGCAAAGGTACTGTTGCTACTTGGTAACAAATATACAATCATGAATAAGGGAAGAAACTGACAACATGACTACATTATTTCAAAGGGAGAAAAACATACATGAAGTGATCAACATAAGAGGAAACATACTGCGCATTGATCTGCTTGGAATCACTGGAATAATTTCATTAACACTTGAAGGGTCCCAATAACCAATCCATTACATTCAGGATGTGTATCGTTCATGTCCGTCATGAACAAGCAAGTAGAACCAAAAGTGGAATTGTAGAATTCAAGCCCTCAGGTGCAAAATTCAGGCACTCAAATGCGGAATTCCAGGACCCTTTTCTAAGTGTTTCTTCCCCCTATTTATCAAAAGGGGGGGGGGGGAGCTTGGGTACAAACATATCTTCGCTAGAGTATCCAACTGTCTGCTAGACTAGCTGTCTCAGCATGCAAGGTACTGCTGCCCAAAATGATTACAATCGGGATTTGATCCCTTCTTGGAAATAAGAAGAAATTACAGAATAATCAGAAATAAAGAAAACTAAAAGATGATGGAGGAGGTGTCCCTTTGATGTTCTTGTGAAGGCCTCTGATCAAGCCATGTTTCTACCATGAAGTGCCTTCCCTTCTGTTCGTCCGGTTCCTGCTAGTTTCATATTAATTTCCTGACTTCCCCACTCTCGGTAGCTGATAGTGATCAACTGTGTTTGCATGTCACTGAGCATAAATAGAGTAAGTCCAGGCAATGCTTTGTTTTGTATCTGAGTGGAGCTCCATGCCGGGCCATTAAATCTTCTTGAGCCCCGTTTACTAATTTATCGTTACACCATTCTTCATCCAATGCTTTAGCTTTCGACCCATCCACCTTCAAATCCTTGTACCATACTATCGAGGCTTTATGGCAGCGGGACCTTTACGCTAAAAGGCGTTGTAGAACAACAGGTTCCGATACTCCTTGGCCCCCTATGACTTAGCCCCCTTCTATGTTTCTGCATAATAGAACCGAGGGCTCTGACTTGGGGCTCAAGCTTTATATCAGAGATCAGCAATCAGGGCCTTTTCAAGCCGTGCCTCTGGTCACAACCTCCTAAAACTTGCGATCATCGATCACCTTCACATTCATCCATTGGTTCTTCGGCACCTTATGTGACTGCAGCTAACGCCTGCATCAGAGCCCCTTTATTCGCTGTTTCCAATCGGTGAATTCCTTATGATGCCCAATGTTCTGATTCCTCCGATCGTTGATTTGTGGAATTTATTATGTCATTAATGCCACGTGTCACTTTGTGAGTGGTGACATGTGTCACCGTATTTTCCCCTTTCGACCCCTTAAAATTTTGAATCTGCATGCCACGTTTCCTCTGTACCACCACGTCATCACCGTACTGCCACGTCATGCTGACATCAGTTGCCCTGTGTCATTATCGAATCCATTGGTGCTCTACCACGTGACCCCTTGAGGAGAGAGAAAAGGGTCTGCCTGCCCCTGGTTTTTCACTGATTTTCTTTGTTAATCGTTTTTTGGACCTATTGATGCTTTACACTATCATATCGAAACATCCTGATATCGCAATGTTTTGGATTTTTAAACCCGCAGTCACACCGATTCGTTGATATGAGATACCTTGAAATCGCCGATCACCGATATGCCTAGACCCTGAAACCCTTGAGTGTCGATTGCGATTTGCGATGCGCTCCCGGAGTGCAATATTGGTGATTGTTGTTTTACCTCGCCAATATGTCTTGATTACTGGGACCTCTGATTGCCGATTGCGAATTGCGATGAGCCTAGGACCTTTGACATTTTTTATCACCGATATCGACAATCACTGATTGCAAGTTTCTCTGCCCTTTCCCCTGTCGCTGCTCTTAGGATTGCGATCAGCCTTGCCTTGGTATTTTCCTCTTGGTTTTCAAGATTTCAAAGGGAAGCTTCATTCTGCTCTAATTTCTGACCCAAAAGTCCATTTTTGGACTTCCATATACCTTTGGAAATATTATTTTGAGCATTATCCGATGGAGTGGGTCCGATTTAGCTTAGAGAGCTTCTGTGAATTGGAAGATGGATTCAAACTTCACTACTATTTCTCACCCTTTTCACAATTGAAAACACATTTTAGCAATGAGTGACAACATTGGATCCAACTGGGGACATTGCCTTACTAGAAAGGTGCTAAGAACCTATAGACCAGTAGCCTTCACCACTGGGCATGGAGTCAAAAATATAATGAATCTTCCTTTCCTCATCAAACTAAAATGTAGAAATAAAAATTCTAACAACTAGAAAGTAAATGCTCAGCTAGTGAGCTTATTTATATATGCTCCTACTTATATACTAGGCTCAATTCACCTAAGTAAGTGCAACCCTCCAATGGAGCCAGGCCATCATTTGGGTGTTGGACCTAATGCCTTCATGTTGCTCAAATTTAAAAATTACAACCAACATGCACCATGAAAAATCTTTGGACAAAATTTTTGGTATGTGGCCCCACCTTGGTAGTTGATGCTCAACTCTTTTGATCTCCTTCATGAACATTCTAATGGGGTTGGGTTCTTGAAAATGAGTGGAAAACATGTCCATGAACCCCATAAGAGCTTCAGACCAAAGGTTTGACACATACCTTGGAATAGATGTATATTATTGTAGACCTGAGAAATATACCATATAGTCAGCTACTGGATCACGAAACTGATGAGGAAAATTAATAGTTGTTTCCCTTTCTTGAACAGTTTCCTGGGATGAATCTTTCTACAACAAGTAGCCATAGACTTTTCTTGGCTCATCAAATTTGGGATCTTCTTGAAAAGTATGTCGCTGGAAGCTGTCTCTCCACTTGTTTGTAAGTAGATCCCTTTTATAATCTACGACCATCTCGTCCTTCTGAGAATCATACACATCATAAATAGGAGGAGCTTCTTGAGCTTGTGCTCCAGGTGAAGGATGTGCATTGTAAATTGGAGCCTCTTCTTTCTGTGCTTCTTCCCATGACTGGGACTCTTGGATTTCTGCCCGGCTCAACTTCCCATTGGAGTCATACTCATCATAAGAAGGAGGATCATCAAATTCAGATGAATAACATATCTGAGGGTTTATTTGTAGCTCGATGATGTTTCCTTCTTTGCTTTCTTGACCACTGGGCAATGCTCCCTGATGTGAGTGTATATCTTCTTGGAATGGAGTCTCACAAACATCTTCAGCAAGATCATTACCCTCGAGGATATTTTTGACATTAAAATGTGTGCAACAATCTTCAAGCAGAGCATTCGGTGGATATGATCTTTTGGAATAGTGATTGAATGTTGTAAGAAAATGTTTTAACAAAGATATGTTGCCATGAGGTATTGTTTTGTACCAAGCTCTAGAATCCTTGTCTAAAGAATACAAGAGAAATTTCATTTGTACGTCTTGAAGAAAAATACCCTGTTGTTCCATGCATTCATGAAATTATTTGAGGTGCTGGTCAGGCCTTCTATTTGTGCTTCCACTAAATCTAGGCAAATAGGTATACCATTCATGAAACAAAGGGACATGATTGGGATAACCAGCAATAGAAGAAAAATCCAGTGGGGCGAATTTTTTATCTAGTAATTCAAGAATGGTCATTTTGAAAACCTTCCTTGATAAGTGATTTCAGGTTCGAAGGTAGGGAAAGTTTTTGGCTACTCTAGCATTAGAGCGAGTATGAGGCTACTTGAAAGCCAGGATGATCAAATAGAAATATGGACATTGGAGTCACTAGTATGTTTACCATAAAATGAAATAGTAGAGTCGCAAAGGTGAGAGATCTTCAACCCACACTTGCCTTTCTCACCTAACAGAGGGAATGTAACAATTTTGTCGTACCCAGGGAAAAATATACTAATCCGTTTCGTGACAACGATGCCAGAAATATGTTGTCACTTTAAATGGTACCTGCAACACGAGTGGTTCGGGAGACATAGAAATCTTCCTAGAGACAACCTCTGGGTTGATTGTAGACCAGTTCCTAGGACATATTAAATAGAGGAGTGCATGGAAGATTATCTATGAGGGGGTTTTGGAGCACTTCAATTGTCACGTAGTTAAAAAGATAATAAAAGGGGCTTGGTTGAATAGGCCTTCATGAAGGTCAACTCAAAGCCAAGACATGGACCTGAATGTTCAGGGGGTAAATCAGGCCAACCCCAAAGAGAAATGCCTTGTTTTGGTGGTTGACACACAACGATCACATAGCTTAATATTGCAGTTGTAGTAAAGGTGAAGAGGAAGAGAGAAAGGGGGAGATTAGATGCATAGGGCTGT
The DNA here is from genome assembly GCA_031772625.1 of Pinus tabuliformis. Classification (NCBI taxonomy): domain Eukaryota; kingdom Viridiplantae; phylum Streptophyta; class Pinopsida; order Pinales; family Pinaceae; genus Pinus; species Pinus tabuliformis. The sequence goes on from CM062819.1 coordinate 472,933,883, forward strand.
AACAGAATCTTAAGCTCCAATGTCCCAAAAGAGGTATGGAAGATTGAAGAGGTGGAATGGTAGAAACAACGCAGTGAAAATGAAGGTTTTCAGTTCATATACCTCATTGGTACATTTGTATCCAAAAGCTCAAGAAAATATGGGCATATTATAGGTACTTAAGTAAATCTGTAACTAGCACATGTACTGTTGCTACTTGGTAACAAATATAAAATCATGAATAAGGGAAGAAACTGATAGCTTGACTACACTATTTCAAAGGGAGAAAAACATACATGAAGTGACAAACATAAGAGGAAATATACTGCGCATTGATCTACTTTGAATCACCAGAATAGTTTCATTAACACTTGAAGGGTCCCAATAACCAGTCCATTACATTTAGCATGTGTATTGTTCAAGTCCCTCATGAACAAGCAAGTAGAACCAAAAGTGGAATCACGGAATTCAGGCCCTCAGGTGCAGAATTCCACAACCATTTTCTAATTGTTTCTTCCCCATATTTATTAGAAGGGGGGAGAGCTTGGGTTACAGTTACAAAAATATCTTCACTAGAGTATCTAGCTATGTGCTAGACTAGCTGTCTCAGCGTGCAAGGCTCTACTGCCCAAAATGATTACAATTCGGATTTGATCCCTTCTTGGAAATAAGAAGAAATTACAGAATAATCAGAAATAAAGAAAATTGAAAGATGATGGAGGAAGTTTCCCTTTGCTGTTCCTGTGAAGGCCTTTTATCAAGCCACATTTCTACCATGAAGTGCCTTCCCTATTGTTTGGTCGGTTCTTGTAACTTTTGTCTTAATTTCCTGACTTCCCCACTCTCTGTCGCTGATAGTGATCAACTGTGTTTGTTTGTCACTGAGCATAAACAGAGGTAGTTTGGGTAGTGCTTTATTTTGTATCTGAGTGGAGCTCCATGTCGAGCCATTAAATCTTCCTGATCCCCCCATACTAATTTACCTTTGCCCTATTCTTCATTCAATGCTTCAGTTGCTGACCCATCTGCATTAAAACCCTGTACCATACTATCCGGGCTTTATAGTAGCGAGACCTTTACTATGAAAGGCAATGTAGAAAAGCAGCTTTTGATGCTCCTTGGCCCCCTGTGACTTAGCCCCCCTCTGTGTTTCTGCATAATAGGACCGAGGGCTGTGACCTAGGGCTCAGCCTTTATATCGGAGATTGGAAATCCGGGCCTTTTCAAATCATGCCTCTAATTGCATCCTCCTAAAACTTGTGATCGCCGATCACCTTCATGTTCAACACTTGGTTCTTTGGCACCTCATGTGACCACGGCTAACCCCTGCATCAGAAACCATTTATCGGCAGTTTACAATTGACGAATTCCTTATGATGCCCAATGTGTTGATACCTTCGACCGCTAATTTGTGGGATTGATGGCGTCATCAGTGCCACGTGTCACTTTGTGAGTGGTGACACATGTCACCCTATTTTGGCCCCTTTCGACCCATTAAAATGTTGAATTTTCATGCCACATGTCCTTCGTACCACCATGTCATCACCGTACTGCCACGCCATGCTGACGTCAGCTGCCTTGTGTCATTATTGGATCCAATGCTGCTCTCCCAAGTGGCCTCGTGAGGAGAGAGAAAAGGGCCTTCTTGCCCTTATTTTTTCACTAATTTTCATTTTTAATTGTTTTTTGGCCCTCCCGACACTTTATACTATCATATCGCAACATTGCGATATCGCAATGTTTTGGAGTTGTAACCCTACAGCCATGTCAATTCGCTGATGTGCGATACCTTGAAATCGCCGATCACCGATATGCCTGGACCCTGAAACCCTTGGGCATCGACTGTGATTTGCGATGTGCTCCTGTATGTGATATCAACGTTCGCTGTTTTCCCCCTCTGATATGTCTTGATTGCTGGGACCTCTGATCGTCGATTGCGGTTTGCGATGAGCCTGGGACCTCTGACGTTTACGATCACTGATATCAGCGATCGCTGATCACAAATTTCTCTATCCTTTCCCCTGCTGCTGCTCTTAGGAAACTGTGATTGCGATTAGCCTTGCCTTGGTCTTTTCCTCTTGGTTTTCAGGCTTTCAAAGGGAAGCTTCAATATGCACTAATTTCCTATCCAGAAGTCCATTTTTGGACTTCCATATACCGTTGAAAAGCTTATTCTGAGCACTATTCGATGGAGTGGGTCTGGTTTAGCTTAGAGAGATTATGTGGCTTGAAATATGGCTTCAAACTCCACTGCTCTTTCTCACCCTTTTCATAGTTGAAAGCACATTTTAGCAGTGAGTGACAACACTCTTCAAAATTTGCAGTCCCAAAATCAGTGCTTCATATTCAACTATATTGTTTGTACATTGGAAATTAATATTGTAAGAATGTCCCTTTTCTATATTTGTTTGTGTGTTTGAGATGAAAACACCCACCCCTTATCCTTCCTTTCTCATAGCCCCATCAGAAGACATATTCCAAAAGGCGTCTCCCTCTTCATCTTGTTTCTCAATATCTAATTTTCTATCCTTTGTCTTACTCAATTCAACTTCCAAGTGTGACACTTCCTCCTCTACACATTTATTATTATACAAAATAAAGGAGTTCGTATCTGAATGCACAGAGTACATGGGGTAATTATTTGGCTTGTCTTGACTACTAACCATATATTTCATTAATTTTTCCCTATATAACCTTCTCTACTGACCAAATATGGGAATGGTAGCATAGGTCATGTCCATCTAAAAAGTACCTTGTAACTTTTCTCCCCATGATCTTGATAGTAGCATTCCATACTTGGGAGGTATGTTTGCGACTACAATATCCATTACCAAACTCTTTGCTGGTATTTGGACCAGTGTAACACATAAATATTTGATGAGACCTAAGCATCTCACTTTGTTGGAGTCAAAATAATATAAATCTTTGTAGGGTCTTGTTATGTCTAATCCTATCTTCTCCATGATGGCTCTAGGCATAAGATTGTGTGAAGCACCAGAATCAAGAATAAAATTGTGCAAATTTTTTTCATGAATGTTCAAACTGATATAGAAAGGTGGCACACTACTATCCTGAGACTTCCCTTCAACTTCAGTTCCAAACAACATCTCAGGTTGGTCATCAATTAAGTTTACTATGTCTATCCCTTCCCCTATCTTTAGAGCCTTCATGACTTGAGATCTGTGTGCATTCTTGTTAATTAATTTAGTGAGAGGAATATAATTTTTCACCTTGGTCAATTCATTTTCAATACTAAAATATGTATAAGGTTTATCTATTTCTTTTATATTTAGATCATGTTTTTTAGAAGTCTCCTTTTGAGAATCATCTTTTGACTGGCTAGTAGAAGGGATGTCATTCTGAATTTTCTTGGGAGGATTTTTAGTAGCCTTTTTACTTCTCAAATTGTACTGTCTATGCACTTCCATGATAGAATTTGGTATCCTCGTTTATAATCATTTGAGTCTAAAGGGAGGACTTCTGGTTGTGATAACAAGACCAGATCTTTCTCATCTTTGGTTAAGAAAATGTGGTCAATTTCACTTTCCTCAAATAATTTTATTTGATTTTCTTCATGATCCTCTGGTAGCTCAGATTCTTCATCTGCATAATTCTCTTGGAAAGGAGGTCTAATTTTCTACTGATCAATTTGGCCTCTCTATTCTCTCTGTTTGATTTGAGGTGGGTTTTTTCTAAAATTAGGATTTCTAATTGGAGGACCACCTTGATTATCCCTTGGAGGAGCCCTATCAGTTAAACTTATCATTTCCATCATTCTTTCCATGGTTTTAACTAAGGTATCCAACTTAACATCTGATGAAGAAGAAGCAAGTTCTTCTTTAATAGTGACTTTCCTCTCAGCCTTTAACCTAGCTCTCTTTGCCAACAGATTTGCTTCCACACTAACTGCATTCCTCTGCATTTCCTCAAGGGTAGCAGGATTCCTCTCCCTCAGTTGGTAAGACATGTCTAGATCAAAACCATTTGGAAATTTGATTAGAGCTAGTCTTGGTGGGGGTTGTATAACAATTGGGATAGAATTGTAAATGTTATTGAACCTAGTGCAATAGTCTTGGACAGTTTCACCAGGGGCTCTCTTTATACTCTCATATTCAGCCAAGATTTGGAGAGGATTCTTCTTTACTTCCCATCTTCTGAGGAAAGTTTGGTGAAATTGTGTGAGATCTGGGATAGAGGCAGTTGGCAATCCTTTAAACAATTTCTTAAATTCTCCTGTGATACTTTGGGCAAATAGAATCAACTTCACATCATGATCATCAATTCCTTGCAAATATAATTAATCATTCATTTTGTCTATATGTTGCTGAGTAGTGATTGGCCCTGTGCCATCAAATTGAGGTATTCAACTCTGATAATCTTGTGGAATGGAATTAAGTTTTCCATGTAGGACCAGGGGGGCATAACGAGCTGCCATGATGGGTAAATGAGAGGAAGATGTAAATACAATGGATGTGGATGTGGAAGGTATTAAAGGGGGTGGGATGGTACTTTTTTGTGTTAGTGTAGTGGTGGTAGGGATAGTAGATGAAATGGGTACATTGGTGATAGGGGGAATTACTGGAGGTGTAGTAGAAATAGGGGGAATCTCTGGTGGGATAGTAGTACTAGGTGGAATTACTGGTGGGGTTGGTGATGAAGCAGTAGAAGAAGAAGGTGAAGATTTAGATGATTCAAGATATTTATGCACAACCTGATCTAATTCGGTTACCAACACTTCAAGCTTATTAAATTGTTTGATGACATCATCATTAGAGTCTGGATTAATAGGTTGATGCTTTGAAATGTAAGGTTTTAAAATGATTTCATCAAAAATAGTTTCAGGTACAAAGTTTTCAGACTTAGTACAAAAAATACTATGCTCAAAAGGTAAATCAAATTCAATATCCTCTACAGTTACAAAAATTTTAGGGAGAGAACTAAGTCTTTGCAATGGATTATTACTTGCTTGGATCTCAGTAAAATTCTTCTTTCTGACAAGCTTTTCAGGATTATCTATAATTTTTGGTGGCTTAGGATCTAGATTAGCTCTAGTGTATATATTTTTAGGATCCATATCTACAATAGTATATTTATAGATATAACGTATGTACAACTTTTAAGTGGAAAACAACCTTAAATAAGATCTATTTCATAGTTACACACTTGAAATAACTTTAAGCTCTAAAATAATTTTTTCCATGGAAAAATTGAATTCATATAAGATTTGTTCGAATTCCCCAGTATGGTCGCCAGGATGTTATCACTCCATAATTTCCTAAGGCTGTGATAGAAATCCAGAGATAACCATAAAACCACTTGTAAGCTTAGAGATAGCCCTTCTAAAATCAAAGAGGGATCTCTCTATTAGATTTAAATTTGTTGTTTTGAGATTTTATGCTAGTTATTGAGTTTTGAGTTTGGTTTTTTAAAATGTTTGGTTGAAACTGTAAGGAAAGGCCATCAGGAAATGGAGTCAAAAAGTCTTAGGGTGATCATATACAAGAATGCCAGAACAGATGTAACAGGCCAAGGTTGGCAGGTTATTGGATCTTTGGATATTTTTTGGAATGAAAGGGAGGAAAAGATCTAGCTTCAATTAAACATATAGCATTTCAGAATGAATTCTATATTTAATCTCAGTTTGAAAACACAAAAATTGTTTATAAGCCAGAGTAGAGTGTAATTAAATAATTTCAGCCCTTAATCTTATTTCAACAATACAGATAGGAAAAACATATGGAAAAACAAGAAATAACAATTACACAAGAGGAGAAATATCACCAATTTTCCTGACACATGAATCCTAGAATGACTTTTTGTATTAATGAAATGATCACTTTAGCTCAGTACACAACTTTGCATCAAATGTTTTCTTTCTTGGTACAAGTTTCAACATTTGTATTTCGAAGTATGAAGTATTTATACAAAACTTATCAAAATATCCTAGAAAATTGTTTACAAAAATAGTACAAAAATATAGGCAAATAAAATTGCTGTAGCTCTCTAGCACTATCTTTGAGGATTCTAGTGCTGACTTGGCCTGAAAAAATGTTGCTTTTCTATTTTAGATGAACACCTGCTTTACTCAAGAAGTTGGCACAATTTATCCCATCTTTCTTCATCCGGGGTGGAGAATTTAATTAGCTTCCTATAGGTTTCATCCACCTCAGTGTATTTTTGGAAAGTAGGTTTGATTATGAACAGATGCTTTATCTCATGTTTGATAAGCAAGTCAAATTTCAAACCTTCCATGAAGGATTTTCCTGTGATGGTTCCTTTGATGGTGGAAAAATTTGACTTATATCTTGCTATGGAGCATAATTTCCACTGATAATCATCTAACTAGATCAATTTATCTCCAATTCCTTTCAACCTTAGAAGCCCCTTTTGATGCAGCACATTGAATTTTCTATGAAACATTTGAATGTTTGCCTCCAACTTATGGCATTTCTAACTGTAGCATCAAGTTCCTTTTTGTAAGGACTCTTCTCACCTCAAGGATTGTTTCTGTCCTGTCTGCAATCTCAAATTCCTCTAGTTACTCCTTTATATTTGAATTTAGAATCATTATTAGTGCAGTGACTTCATGTGGCTTATGTCCTAAAATTTCTTTTACTTCTTCAATGAATTCTTTAAATCTTTGCACTAATTCCTCCAGATAAAAAATAATCTCAATAGAGGGCCATATTTCATTAATAGCTTCATTGATTTCTACCCAAATGTTTTCTTTTTCTTGTGCAAGTGTTTGTGCCATGGTAGACTCATTTTCCAACTATTTAATTCTATGGGTTAACGGGTGAGTCTTTTAAAGCTCTATTTGTACACATTATCAATCTTTAATTTATGCTCTTGGAGATTATTTAGCTGAGATTTTAGCTTCTCATTCTCTTGCCCTCTGATAAACAAGTCCTCCATTACTTTGACTAATTCTCCTTATGAGTCTGTAGACTGTGCTTCAACTGTGATGGCTACTGAACTGGAAGCTCCTTCTATCGATGTACTTGCAATCAAGACTGATGTGAGTGGAATGACTGCTAACTGTGTTGATTGTTCTTTCTCCTTTAGCAGTTTTTCCATTTCAGTCTCCATCTCTTTAATTTGCCCATTCTGTTCAACGATAATATTGAACATGTCTTCTTTCTCTTTCTCTAGCTGTCTAACTTCCTTGGTCTATGGATCTTTAGTGGATGGAAGTTTGATTTTCTTCTTTAGAGCTACAATGCCAGCGTTATTTCTTCTAATAATTTCCTGTTGTAGCTTTCACATTACTCGGATAGTATCCCAGTTTGATTACTAGATCCTCTAAAGAATTAATCTTAGTGTATTTAGCTAAAGTAGATATCTTTTCTAGTTTGAGTTGGGATTGAATGTTGTTGATTGAATCTTCAAGCCTGGAAGCTACCATTGCTGAGTTTGTTAAGGTTGAATACAACATCTCACCTATTTGTTTGTGTAAGTCCATCTGATCAATGGGATGGATTTGATCAACATTGAAAGAAAAGATAGATTTCTTGTAATCATCTAGAGTTTTGGGAAAAGGAACCTCAGCCTGGAGGAAGGCTATCTACATCTTTCCTTTCTCTGTGTCAAAGGAAGAGAGAAGCCTATGTTGTGAGGATGTTGTCTATTTCCAAAATTGAGAATAGGTAGTAGCTTTTAGAATCTCATTTTTCTTCTTAATTTCCTTATACTTGGAAAATATGTTTGGTTTAGCTTGGTCATGAACCAATTCTCCTGACTGAGATGTGTCTAATGGCTCTTGGGAAGCTGAAGATGATGGAGATCCTATGAAAATATCTTCATTCCTGGTAGAACTATAGGGACCAGTCAAAATTATAGTGTATTGTACATTTTCCTCTTGAATAGATTCTTCTACTGGATTGGTCTTGTGTGTCTTCTTGTAAATTTGAAATTATTTCCCCTGAATTTCAGTGACTAAAGGGAAACCATCCTCCCTTGATATTTTTTCCTGCTTCTCCTGTGGTGTTGGATTCTGTGATGTCGTGTCTATGATGTCATTATAGATAGTACATGTTATTCTGCCTCTTGCAAATTATTTTCCTGCCATTGATTCTGATTCATATAATTTTATATTTCTCGCATGGGAATATGAGTGTAGGGAGTAGTCTTCTGCTCTACTCTTAGTTTTGAAATTATTCCCAAAGGGTCACATGACCAGGTGAAGCTAACTTTAAAATTCATTTGTTTGAGGAGAAGATTTGCTTCTTTGGCTACTGTCCTGGTATTGCAAATAAAAGGCCCAACCTGTCTTTTTATCTTGAATTGAGATTTCTTCTTGGCTGCCACAAAGTGCAGCTCATCCATATTAATCATTTATCTAATATATTCTAGTGAAAAAATTTCTCATGGGAACAAATTTGGGCAACCTGTATGGACATAATTTGCACCCATACACTCTGATATCAGCGTAATTTTGGTACAGGTACCAGTCACCTGTCTTTATTTGCTCACTTAGATGTAGAAATATTTTTATCTCACATCCTATCCTTAGTTCAACATCATTATTTAATAAGCAAGAAATTGTATACAAAAACTGGTCTACATAATCACTGAAGGTGAATTCATTTTTATGCTTCCTTACCAAGGAAGTCCAATGAATCACATACTAGGCATTCCCTTGTTCATCTAGTTTCTGTAAAGTAAATTGAAACATGTCTGATTGATGGAACAAAAACAAATACGCTAAAGCTGAAGCATACTTAAAGACCCCTTCTGTAGAAAACTTTAGGAACTACTCATGGATGAAATCTACTAGGAATTCACTGTAATTGAAGATGACTGAGGGGTTTTCACCTATTGAGAAAACTGATAAAATACCTATGATGGCTTCATCAACCCATTGATCGGATTGATAGCCTAGTAAACAAGAAACCATTGAGATAATTTGCTTTGTCATTTCAGGGAACATGGAGGATGGATAAGGAGGATTTTTCTTAGGCAATTGGACATTCTCAGGTAGAAATGTCTCAAATATTTTGGCTCTGTGAGGGAAAGTGAGATTTTGTAGAGTTCCATGAGGGAATCTACTGAAAAGGGTTTCAGAGAGGCATAATTCTGAATCTGAAGCATTTGGCTTATGGAATCAAGGGTAATTGTGAAAATAATATCATTGTTTTGGGCTACAATTTCCCTTTGAATGGGTACATAGCTGAAATGGCACCATGCCACAAATTCTAAAAAATGATGGGTTTGGGGAAAAGTGAATTGAGGTAGGAAGGAGTCCAACAAGCTCAATTTGTCACTGAGGTTAAGGAATTTTTGTTTTAACCAGTTGTGGAGTTCGTAGAGGTCAAACTCACAACTAGTTTCAGAAATCTTATAATGTTTTTCAACTAATGGTTGATGGTATAAATCAATCACAAGGGGAAGCAGGGGGTTTTCTACCATGAATTTCGATTTTCCTTTAGAATACATTTTGGAAAGAAAAGGAAGGAAACACTGTAATTACCAGAGAATTTTTGGATGCTACTCATGGCTTGATGACTGGTAGCGGTAACAGTAGTAGGTTCACAGTAGCAGGATTTGCAGAGGGATCGCAGAAAGAAAGCTGACTGAACGGGGTTTTGGTGATTTTATTTCCCAAATCACTTACCGTATGACGATTATCCGTTTAATGGGATAAATTAATTAATATGGGAATAGTTAGGTGATGAATGGATATTTAATAGTTAGTGATGAGCATAGGGATGTTCCATTTGGCAAGACAAGAGTGGAGTGGGGAGCGGAGTTAACGGTCACTTTCTAGGAAGGAAGAGGGAAAAGATGATTTTGGAGGGGGTGAGGTGGGAGGGGCATGAGCAGTAAGAATTTTTAGGCGAGGGGGGTTTGAAGTCCGCCAGAGGGTGCCACGTCACAAAAGTGGTAATAGAAGAATCAACTTTTTGGACCCCCCCTTCGATTAATTGTCGAAGGGACGGGGACCGGGGGGGTAGGGTCCGAAGTGATCGCCTGTCGTTGTTCTGGGCCAGTTAGATCAGGGCCCTTTGTTTATATCTCGAACTTTATTACAAAATGACAAAGCGTCATATCAAAACTAACTTTATTAACATTTAATTAATCACACTTAAATTGTGCAATTAATTAATTAAATAACTTTATTAAAACTAATTCAATTGCTCTTAAACAATGCGATTAAATAATAAAACATATTTATTTAAATCAAATGTGACATTTAAACTAGCTGCACATATTTTTATTTTCTAAGGGGTATTTCATCATATATTTTTTATTTTTTAAATATATCTCTATTTTTTATAGAAGTTGCATTTGGACTAGCTCACTTATTGGGGCTATTTTTTTTTTTTTTCATATTTTTATTTATTTTGTTTTTTTTTTTTCACCTAAATATATCCTTCTTTTTTTGTATCCTCATTCATTTTTGTTTTTTCTTTTCTGCTTCTTTTTTCTTGGAAATAATTTGTAGAATAAAGCATTATTTACAATATCTCATATAAAAATCAACAAATAATCATCAATTGATCCTATAAATTATAGGACCCTAATAGATCCATCTTAGCTATTGTAACACCCTTGGTTAAGTGCCATAGAAAATCCTAACGGAACTTTGATGTTAAAATTAATTTTGTTACAGTTAATAGTTAGTTACCTTCTCTTCCTATGACATAATTTCTTATCAATATGACAGAGCTTAGGAAGGAAGAGGAAAAAAAACATTGGAGACATCTGGAAATAGGAAAGAAGAAAAGATTGAAAAACTTACACAAGATGTTGTGTAAAGGGCAAGATGTTTCCCATGAGGTGTTCTTGAGCTAGATAGAGGGCCAGTGGAGGCCTCGAAGTTTCTGTGACTGTAAAAGAGTTTTGGGTTGGACCTTGGAGGGGTATTGTTGCCCAAGAATCACCTTGAAGGGTGATTTCTCAAACAATGTTCTGGTATCAAAGAAGCATGGGGCAGATGAGTATTTTATCGGATACATTAGTACCACAGATAAGTATTTTATTAGTTCTTGGCATACAGAAAATATGTTGATGAATATTGTTAATGATCAGTAAAGAGGTGTGTCTGTTTAAACACAAAGTGTGTCTGGTATAAAGATTAGTTGTAGTTGGTAAAATAATTGGTCTTATTGTTTATGCTCCACTGTACCTTTAATTGTTGCTTTGTTACTGCTACTGTGTATTAGAAAAAATTGTGGAAGCCATTATATAAGTTAGTCTTTGAGGATTTTTTTATGAATGTAATTGATAGAAAGAAAACCTTTTTCTCTATTCCTAGACTATAAATCAGAGGTAATATTATAAGGAAAAGAAAATTGTTAATAACCACATGTGTCTCGGGCCTTGTCCCAAATAATTGAAGAAAAGGATTTGGTGGCCAAACGCAATCTAGCAGTGGTTATCTAAGGAACTATAAACCCTAGACATGGATGAGTTAGCATCCTGGTAGGGCGGGGTGAAACCAGCCACTTGGACATAGTTGCAACCAGCTAGATATATATATATATATATATATATTAAGGAAATAACCTTTACAGGTAGATAGCCCTACACAGTCAGGACGGAAGTCCAACAGCGTATAACCAAGAAATAATGCAAACTCTGTAACCAAATCTTTAAGTTCCAAAACCATGCTCTTGAGTTTTGAAAATAATGAAAGAAAGAAACACGTAGTATATAAATAAGCATAAATACAAGAACCCATATCAACAAATTTAGCTAGACCGTGACTCGAAAACTTTCACGGAGTATCAAATAAGAAATAATTGTTATAATTCCAAATACACATATATTGTAACACTAAAGAGTCAAAATAATATGTCAAATTTAAATCATGGTCTCTGGAAATGTTAGGGTTGAGTGACCGTATTAATAAAACACATTTTTCCATCAGCTGTTATGCACCACGATGGGTGACTAGTGAAGTTTAATAAAATTATGACAGACATAACCTCTGCCCTGAGCTAGCTAGAACCCTACGGCTAAGCTCCTAAATTGTTGAAACCCTAATATAGGAGAACAAATTTTGGACTTCTTAAGGGCCCTTCAACAGAAAGGTGTAGTTGTGTCTTTTTCAAAACAAAGAATAATTTTAGAAGTTGTGACACCAAATGTGCACCTGTAAGGGAAAAAAGGTGGCAAACTTATACTCAGAAGGATTGGAGTAAGAGCCTTTATGACCACATAACAAGCAAGAGACTAGCACACTAGGGAAAATTTTAAGGATGGAAATTTATCTTAAAGTTTAGAAACCTTCACGAATCCCACTAGTCCATAATATGAAATCTATAAAATGTTTGGAGATATTTTTGTAAAAATATTCAAATTTATAATATTTTTATACATTCTATATATAAATTTTTGGCGATTTTTAGGGTAAAATAATTTCATTCTATAAAATTTGGGTGAATCATTTTTACAAAAAATTGGAAATTAGCAAATTTTTTTTTGGAAAAAGTATAGAAAATCAGCCCATCAGCGAATATTAGCCCCTAAAATTTTCCCTGCAGCACACCTGCAACAAAAAAAACAAGGAAATGGAAGTAAGTACCCTAATAGTTGGGTTGAGCCACGGTTGAGCTCCCAAAACAAAAAAAAGTAGTAAATCCTACCTTCAAAATTGACAGCTCATCTCTTACCTGAAATCCTCTCGATAATGAAAAAGGAGTTAGAAAATTGGGTCAACCCAGAAATCAAAATTAGAGACCAGGTAATTAACCCCAACATCATACCTGAAATCCTCTCGATAATGAAAAAGGAGTTAGAAAATTGGGTCAACCCAGAAATCAAAATTAGAGACCAGGTAATTAACCCCAACATCATTAAGAAAAGAAAGGAAAAAGGCCATCAAACCATACCTATGAACCATCAAGTAGATTGTCTATGAGCTGGGGATAGTCGACTGAGCCTTTGTTCAACCTAGACAATTTAATAAGACAAAAATACTAAGAATGAACTCAATATCGCTTAATAATTTCAAAGGTGCATAAGTGTAGAATAAAAAGATATAGTAATTACATGGACTAAAGCTGGGATAGATAGAGGCACCGAACAAAATGTTGCAGAGACCTCCTTCTAGCCACCATAATGCAAATGATTCAAGTCACAAGGGGGAAAACCAAGCGGTTATGCCTTAACAAAACTGAAAATCATTGAGTTGTTCGATCAATAACCCTAGTCGATTGACAGTTGATCTCGTGTTCGACTGTAATGCTTCTTAAACTCAAAGCCTATCTCTAGTAGTGTAGCTTGACGTGGCAGGAAATTCAAACATAAATATAATAACCATGATAACCATGACTTAAATGCACATGGTAAGTTAGAAGGTTAGTAAATATATGAATTTGAAACTTAGGTCTAAGTGTAATCCCCATCACAAAAGGAATCGGGAAATATAAACATATATCTAATGTAAATAAGACCTAAGAACTTTAATATTATTACAATGTTTGAAGAGAAAATATAAGAAAAAAAAAATTAAACGGAGTAAGTATTACTTTTTTTTTCTTTCTTGTTTTCCTTGGTTATGTGTCTGATGGATGTTACGGGTGGTATCAGAGCCATGGTTTCAACACTATGGCCTATTTGGGAAATTGTAGTAATAACCAATGATTTGATGTGCACATAAGTTAGAAACAAGATGAGAAGGGGAGATTGAAATGTACCCTCGATAAGGCAAACTGTGGAATCTGATCCCATACCAATTGCAGAGAGGCATATGGAAATGTGGGTGCAGTTGGGTGAAGAACGATAGAACCTGACAACTATGCTATTAGAAATCGTTCAAGAACTGAATTATGAGATGGAACATCTAAGAACTGATAATAAAATATTAATGCATGACCTTTCTTTGATATATTGCATTGTATGAAAGAGATTCTCCATGCAACACATCACATTCTCCCAAGCTCTTCTCTCCATAACTAAATTTTCATTTTGCAATTGCATAAAAGATCTTTTTCCATGAAATATATTACATTTTGCTTAAATATTCAATGAATGTCATGAAAAAGTGTATACAACAACAAAACAAACATTGAACCAATTCTTTTTTTAAATATGATACACACGAGAATGAAGTATTCAGAAACATTATAAAAAGGCATTTTTTCCACCTTCAAGAACACTTGCTAATTAGAATTTTATGAAAGAAAGAAATTGTAATTATTAAAATTCTTGCCAGGGAAAAATTGACCTTATAGAGATCAATATAAAGAGATATAACATACAATGATAATCATAAATTGTTGTTAGAATATTATATATTATAGAGAAATGGTTGACATAAAATATTGCGAAAGCACAAACACAGAAAACACATAAAATAAGAGAGACACAAATATATGTGGTTCACCCAATCTAGGCTACGTCCACGGAGAAATAGCCAATCCTTCCTTTATATTATCTAGCAAAATGAAGAGATAAAACCTATAGTAGATCTGTTGTAATTTCCTCTTCGCTCTCACACAATATCCTCTCTCTTTCTCACTCAAAATAATAATAAACAATCACAATACAATTCCATCATATAAACAGAGGGTTTCCTTCTAGGGAAAAAACACTAAATTAAACATAACTTCTACCGTCATATAATTCACCTAATGAATGGCCTAGATTGACTACGAAATTAAAATATTTTTAACTTCGGGGGCACTACTCCTGAACCCTTGCTAGTCCCCAGACCCCCCATCTAGGAAGGATGCCCTCCCCCACCGCATGGAGGGGTGTTTAACACCCTCCTCCCACATCTACCCAAGAAATTGGCCAACTGGGGTAAACATGCGACAATAGGCCACTATGATATGATTCGACCTCGTAAGTCACATTAAGGAAGTGGAACCGATGGAAATGCACCATACAAACATTCAAGATTAGCTTCAAGACCCTCAGGAACCAATCCAACACTTTATACAACTTGCCCTTGGGTCCCACTGAGATTTTGGACAACTTAAGCCTCAGCCGCTCTCATACTATAGGCATGATAGCATCTAGAAACCTAGAGTCGCTCTCACAGACTTACCTGTCAGTGTCTAGAAACTCATTTAGTCAATACTATGCCAACTTTCCCGAGATTTGAGTCACTTTTTTGGGCCCAGAGCCTAGGTCACTGCCCAAAATTGAACCATCTCTTCAAAATAGTAAAATAACATGGAAATGCCAGTACTAAAGAAAATACTTGTTTAAGACCTTGACTGGACCCCTACTAGCCATGATATGCATTCCATCAAACATATAACGAATATGTAAACTATAGGTGTAATTAATAGATCTGAGCATAGGGGTCTCATACTTATCTAAGATATGCCATGAAGAATTGATGCATCAACCCATTAAATTTCATTAATGATGCAAAATCCAAACCCAAGATGGGACTTCCACGTTCCACCCGATTGTAGAATGGCTAAGCCAAATCTCTCTTCAGCCATTCAACCCCTTGCCAAATTCCAAGCATGAATGTGGGATCCCATAGAACACATCAATCAAAACTCATTGAGCTTCCAAAGGCCATCCACGTCAACCCATAAAACAATGATTCCACCTCATGGTCAGACATCACAAAACCATCAACAGATTGGTCTCCATCCAAGCCTTCCAAAGCTTCAAGAGCATTTGTTCCAACCAATGCTTCCAGGACTAGTAACTCAAACCACAACTTATACAGGGCTTCTAGAGCGTTTTTCCAACCAGGGCTTCAAGGACTGGTAACTCAACCCACCAAGGGCTTCCAGATAATTTTTCCAACCAAGGCTTCCAAGACTAGCAACTCAACCCATGTTGCTATAGGGCTTCCAGAGTGTTTTTCCAACCAGGGCTTCCAGGAACTAGCAACTCAACCCAAGATAAGGAAACATGAGAACCAACCAAAAACAAACAATGAAAGTAAACCCACAATCACCATGGCTATCCAGGAAAAGGCAACGGTAGGCAATCCACTATCAATCCAGGCAATCCTCCATGCTAATTATAGATCATGACCAAGAATCCACATGCATATGCCATGCATGCCAAAACTAGTGAAGAAATCATACATGCAACTCGGTACCTGCAAGAAAATATGATGTAGTTGCTGATCCCAATGCCTTCTTGTGCTTTCCTGCTCTTCCATTGACTTCTTGCTCTAAGAATCCAAGTATGCCACACCCTCCAAGAGTGTTCCAATAAAGCTCTAAGTCCCCAAGGGTATGAGAGAGAGAGAATAATGAGAGAGCTCCAAAAATGAACTGACAAAAGTTTGAGGCAAGAGCTTGGCAACTGAACCTCAGAAGCCTTTTTATTAATGAGGCCTCTATTTTCTTCATTTCCATTATTTTCCTTCATTTTCCTCCTCTCATGCAACTTGTGACCTTTCACCTTCCTTTTCTCCTAATTTCCTATATTTTCATAAATAAATGTGCCAAAAATGTCATTTTTCCTTTCCAAAGCCTTAGCCATTTCCTTTGCCAATTTCCTTAGCCATAATAAACCAAATCAACACCCATTAGGATGTTTCTCCCACCATTCAGCTTAGAATACGTGCCCCATCATCGTGGCCATATATATGTTTTTACATGGAATTTTCACCAGGGTTGTTACATAACCCTCCCCCTTAGGGGAACATCGTCCTTGGTGTTCAATGACACCTATAAGCAACAAGACTGTGAAAAATAAAACATACTACCCATGGAGCTTTAACATGAAAATCATACCTTTTACTGGAACTTTATAAAATAACTCATTACTATATTTACAATAACCACATATACACATACACATTTGCTTCAACCAAAAAATAACCATATTGTCTATGGAGCTTTATAAATTCACCTTGTTACAATATTTATAATAATACACACACATATACAGATATGCACATTTGCTCAACCAACAAATAAAAGGTTACGATGCATGCATCCACAACATGGGAATCAAGAGGCTCACACCTCCACCCTCAAAGTAATACCAAGATTCACCTACTTCCCAGGAAGTCCAGAATCCATTGCAAAGGAAAATCTGCATCCAATGTTGAGTGTTATAATCCTGCCCCACTTGTCTTCTCAGTGAACAGTTACTGGCTCATTGTTCTAGAGTGTACTCCTAATGTGCATCTGATTCCATCTGGGAATGCTAAAGACCAAAAAAAATATATCCCCTGACCTTCCCTTCTCTTCTAAATAGTCCCTCGGGAAATGCGGTCAACCCCTTCCATGCAGTCACTCACCTTCCAAGTTCCACTGGCACCCCTATCTCGAGTAGTCCATCCCTTGGCAAGGTTTCCTCACATAGGAAGATACAAAAACCAAGGCATATCCCTGCCTTATAACCATCATACCGGTCATAGCATGCTCATGGAAATCAATGGACACTATTGGGTACCAGTCTCCCACAATGGCCCTGCTACTGAAGTGCTCTACTAGAATATCGTTGCATGTTCCAATTTCTTTTACTGCAACTATTAATTATTGGCAACCTGGCATGTTCATGCATTCTGGTTCCAAGCACATAATTTCCATTAGATTCAAAATAAATTGAAATAACTTCAACTCATATCTCATTGGTGGCTCATCAATAAGGTACATTTAAAATTTATTTTATGTCATGTCACACTAAGGCAAACTAGCATCTTTGACAAAATCATCATGTATAAATATATCAAATCAGGTTAGCTTGAAACAAAACCATCATAGATCAACCTCATAAATCACATAAATCACATGTAACCATAGAATCATAGATCACATGTAATTATCATAAACCAAAATCATAAATCACATGCATAATAAAAATGAAATAAAATATCGATACTTATCCTTTAATCAATCCTTGGCTTCCACCTTTGTCCTTATTTCATATGCATTTCAGATTGGTTGCCACACACAAAAAACACCCAGTGCCTTCTCCTCAACCATGTGCGCACACACATTGTTGACCTAGGTTGTCATTGATGTCAATATGGCAATATTCTAGATACTAGATGATGATATGAAGCCAAGGGGAAGCAGAGAAGATCCATGAAGAGACAGGAGCAAGGCCATCAGGATAGCCAAGCCATAAGCAAGAGGAGTTACCAAAGGAGGAAGATCAAAGCATATCACAGGATATCAGAGCAAGAGAGGCATTCATATATGCAAGGAGGTCTTTGAAAGACGTTGCTAAGCCAGAGGAGCCACATTGGAGCAAGAGGAGCTACAGGAGGAGCCATATATATATGCCAAAACTGAGTTCTCAGAGCTACAGGAGAAAACAGAGTGAGCAGAACAGAGCATATATATATGCCATATATATGCCAAAGAAGAGGAGCAAACGGAGCAAACAGAGCAAACGGAGGAGCCATATATATATATATATATAACATATATATATGCCAAAATAGAGCCATCAGAGGAAGCGGATTACACAATCGGGAGCTATCGGAGGCCAAAACCCATCTATATATGCATCAATAGCTATCAGAGCAACAATGCCAAAGGAAGAACTATTGGAGGAGTAGAGCTATCGCATATGCCAAGAGTAAGGTGCATAAACTGAGGAGCATATAAACAGAGTTAATACATGCAGACCTGCGACCTTATTATATCGCGCCTATTATAATATCGCATTCGTCGCTATATCACAAGCCCTAAAGCCTTGCCACATGAAAGCGCCAATTGCGATAGAGCTGTGGACCCGACGGACCTATTATAAATAGTTTAATATAATATCGCATCTGGTATCGGCCATCGGCCATCGGCAATGTTTTAGGCTTGACTTATAGAAGAACCTCCAAAAGTGGTGATTGTGATAATGTATGTGGACCCGATGTTCCTATTATATAGCACCCTATTATTATATCACGTCCGCAAGAGGATCAGCTCGTCGGCCATTGGCGATGTCATGAGGTCGCTGAGCACCAATTGCGACATACACTGTGAATCCGATACAGGAATAAACGCAGGTAAAATATAATTGAAGTCTGCCTTTCTAACAAGTTTCACCTGTTTTTACTCATAAATCCTGTGTAATTGTATATTTGCCATGCGTGGGCTTTTGAGGCAGAAATGCATACAATAACACTCCCGATAGTTCAGGAGGCTGAATCAAGTTGATTACGATTGCGATTGGGACGTGGCTATCTGTTAAACATGTTGTCCTTGTGTATGCCTGCTATCATGAGAAAATAGGAGCGTTGTTATAGTTTTTGTATATGTGTTCTCTGTGTATGACTCGGTCCTCGCCATTTGAATCAATGTGTCCTGTGAGCACGAATAGAAAGAGGAAACCAAAAGCTGGGAAGCTGAAGAAGCAAGCGAGCACAGAGGAAATGACAACGAGCATTGAGGAAGCTAAAGGGTTAGCGAAGAGAGGAAACCTGGAGACAGAGGCATGGGGAATGAAAAAACAAAAAAAGCAGAGAACAGTGAGTAGTAAATGTAGTTGAACGTTGTTGAAATTTTTTTTGTGTAAATAAGCTGGAGGAGATAGAGATAGCGAGAGGATCCAACAAAATAGAAAGAGGGTCGAAGGGCCAACAGGACAACAGACAGTCGAAGGGGAGAAGTAGCCAGTAGAGAACATAAGCTTGAATAGGAAGTTGTTCTTTATGCAGAGCTTAGTGCAACTAACAATAGACTGACTAAAGCTGTGTGAAGACATTATCAGAAAGCATGAAGGCCATTGGAGACTATGTGTGGGCAGTGTGCAGAGTTGTAAAGACTTCTTCATAAGAAGACTGGTTGGCATTGATGTTGTAGCTTGGAGACTACAGTGAAGCTGTAAACAGACAGAACTCAGCAGAGAAGAGTTCTGAGAGCAGAAGATTACTATCAAACATGGCTTGACAAGTTTGGGTTGGAACCCTTGGGGTTGGTGCCTCATAAGTGAGAAGGATTGGAGTCCCTGGGGCTGATGCCTTAGAACTAAGAAGGATAGGAGTCCTTTGGGATTGGTGCCTTTGAAGTAGGAAGGATAGGTGTCCTTGGGACTGGTGTCTTAGGAAATGGAAGGATTGAAGTCCTTGGGAGTTGGTGCTCCTAAGTCCAAGATTGGTGTCTTGGCGAAATAGAGTTGGAGCTCTAGAGGTTAGAGCCTCACAAAAGTCCAAGTTGGTGCTTGGTAACTGATTGCAACCATCTATATATTGTCTCTATTTTACTGCACAGTTTATATTAATAAAAGCACTTATTCTTGTTTTGATAGAGGAGGAATGACCCGTTATAGAGTTTTGTGAACCCAACGTTTCGGACTACTAAGTGAGTCCATCATCAGGGGATGCGTCAATAGATATTCTGAAGATATTAATGATGTATCCATGAGCTATATTTTAGGTTATATTATATATATATATATATATATATATATATATATATATATATATATATATATATATATATATATATGTTATGAAAGAAGTGATTATTATCTCTGCAATTTTTAAGAAAATTTAGATTGGAGATCAGTTTTTCTTTGGATAATCTTAATTTCTTGTTGTTCATCTTATGTTCTGAATATATATGTTTTAACTGGTAAAACAAAACTCAGAAAAAGAAATACTGATTCACCCCCCTCTCAGTATTTCCAACAATTGGTATCAGAGCCAATACCTTCATTCAAAGCCTAACAACTTGAAGGTTGATCTTTAGAACACAAATGGCGAAGTCAAGGAGGAAAGTCTCAAATCCTCCTAATGATGTGTCTCCCTCTACTACTAAAATAGAAGACAATCAATTTGAGGAGGCTCCAAGGCTCAATGGGAACTTTAATATATGGGAAGCAAGAATGAGGAATTTCTTACAGACTCAAGGCATCGAAATCTGGAAATCAGTGATTGATGATAGCAGGATGGATGAGGAATCTAAGGAGTACAATGCAACAGCAGTAAAGGCAATCTTGAATGGGCTACCTAATTCTGTAAAGAACAATCTAGGAAAAAATTCATTAGCAAAGGGCATATGGGACAAACTTCATGATCTTCACTCAAAAGGAGCATTGACCATGACCATCAGTCAAGAAGATGATGGAAATCTAGAAAGAAATCTAGAACCCATCATAGAAGTTGAACATGAGAATGATGATGTCAACGCTAAAGCAGACCTAGAAGATGAAGAGAATGAAAAATATTTTGTAGAAGAACTCCTCACTCAACTTATGATTGCCATGGAAGAAATTAACAATTAGAAGAACAAAAATGAGGAACTTAAGAAGATAACACTAGTTGGTGACCAAGATCAAACAAGAAAGAAAGTTGACATCATCAAGCTTCAAGTATAAGAAAGGGATGAAGAGCTTGCCAAGATTAAGAAGGATTTTCATCAAAGCAAAAGAAAGCATCATGAAGAAGTCATATCCATGACAAATCAATTGAATAAAGCAAAGAAGCAGGAAGATACCTTGTCAAGTCAACTTGAACAAAGGCACAAGAGCTTGAACAAACTTGAAGAAGAGATTGGTCAGTACAAGGTAGAGGTCTCCTCTCTCAAATCTCAACTACAAGAAGCAAGGAAACAAGCACAAGGAGTTGAAAAGGCCATGGAAGCATTGGAAGTCATAGAAGGACAGGTTGATGAAGCAGGAAAGGAAAGAAACACCATGATCTGTCAACTAAAAGCAAAGGATGAAGAAATCTTCAAAATAAAGTCAGATATCATCTCCCTTAAACTAGAAGCAGATGAAGCTACTCGTATCAAGGAAGAAGTTGAGAAACAACTTGCTAAGAAGAATAATAAGTGTGAAAGATTGGAAGAAGAGATTGTCTTCTTCAGAACAAAGGTTGAAGGGATGAAAAAAATCTTGAAGAGCTCTCAAGCCTTGGATGACATGCTCAGCTATCACAGATGTCCATTTGATAAGTCAGGTCTCGGATATGCAAGTGAATACTCAAACAAGAATGAAAATGCTTTAAACAAAAGAGATGTGAAGAATCTAGAAAGAATGGTGATGCTCCCAACTCCAGCAAAGGCAACGAGAAAAATCAAGGCTACAATAAAAGAAATCCTGCTCCAAGAAGAAATCTAGCTCCAAGAAGAAATGTAGATGATGTCAAATATGTGAGAGGCAATGGATATCATCAAAGGATCTCAAGGAAGAAAGGCTTCAGAAGTACATCAAGGAAATCTCCATCTCCTAGGTACCAAAGTTCATTTTTTGGTTATTGTTATTCTTGTACAAACTTTGGTCACATGGCCAAAGACTGTAAAGCATATCATAAAGATAGATGTTATGGTCCCTAATCATCTCATAGAGATAGATATTCTAGTCCCCAACAATCTCCAAGAAACAATTTTGCAGGAAGAAAACATGAATTCTTATTCATGAACAATGTAGAATGCTTCAAGTGTCATAACATTGGTCATATGGGACGTGACTGTAACTTAACTTGGGCTCTTACACAAGCTAGAACCATGCAAAAGAATAAAGTTACACAAGTATGGAGAAGGAAGGAAATACAATCCGAAAGTCCCTTGAGCTCTCCAGCCAACAGCATATGTCATTGGCTTGAATCTTGAAAATCTAAGCATTTTATGAGAAGACTCCGCCAAAAGAGATGATGCATACAGTTAGGGGGAGCCTGTGATTCTTAATCATTATTGTTGAAGCTATTAGTAAAAGGGTCCTTATGAAATCCTTGTTGAGATATATTAACAATCATTCTTTGATGAAGATCATTTCTCAGGAGTACTCCATTTCCACTTAATCTCTATGTAGTATTTGAAGCAACAGAGAAATTCATCTAATGCTAGAGAAAATAGGGCAAACAACCATGGTGTTGTTATCACAGAAGTTTATGTCTTAACTTAGGAATTTAATGTGAGAACAGATAAATTCTAGACACTAATAGAGGCAGTCTTCAAACAAACAGATACATCTGGAATGGAGTTTGAAGTAAGAGTAGCTGGCAGCATATAACAAACTCAAGCATTGCAAAGAAATGCAAATCAACAGAATGATTTTAAAAGAAAGTCATAGATTGTATATATGAATCTGCTAGGGAAATAACATGGCAAAAGGCACAACCTCACTAAGAAAATATAGCAACAGTAAGGCACAACCTCTCACCATTTCACCCAAATGAAATGATGTTGAACACTGGATGGCAGTGATTTAAAGAGAAGCACAGAGACACAAAGAAACTCAGATCTGAAGAAAGATGGCAAGAAAGACAATCTTAGTGGCATTTTTCTCTAGATTCGGACTATGAAGGTCTCTCAATTCTACCTATGGAGACAACAATATGAATTGAAGCATAAAAGCCTGGACTTGGATGCTTGGTGTATGGCCATTTGCAATCTGAACGAAAGCATTAAAGTAGAGCATCTTTAAGCATTCTTGAAGCCATGATAAAGTAGTTCCGAGACATGAAGAGGGAATAATGTGCTAATTGATGATAAAGCATCAATCCTTATATCTTGAGTAAAAAGAAGATGAGCACTATGACAGGGGGAGTCACAGACCCAGGAAGATCTACCATTCATGAAGAACATAAGCAGTTTGATAGGGGGAGTCCCAGAGCACTCCTTTGCCATTGATGTCAAAGGGGGAGAGAAGAAGAATATTGCCATCAATAACAAAGGAGGATATTGTTGACCTAGGTTGTCATTGATGTTAATATGGCAATATTCTAGATACTAGATGACGATATGAAGCCAAGGGGAAGCAGAGCAGATCCATGAAGAGACAGGAGCAAGGCCATTAGGATAGCCAAGCCATAAGCAAGAGGAGTTACCAAAGGAGGCAGATCAAAGCATATCATAGGATATTAGAGCAAGAGAGGCATTCATATATGCAAGGAGGTCTTTGAAAGACACTGCCAAGCTAGAGGAGCCACATTGGAGCAAGAGGAGCTACAGGAGGAGCCATATATATATGTAATATATATATGCCAAAACTAAGTTCTCAGAGCTACATGAGAAAACAGAGCAAGTAGAACAGAGCATATATATATGCCATATATAGGCCAAAGAAGAGGAGCAAATGGAACAAACAGAGAAAACAAAAGAGCCATATATATATAACATATATATATGCCAAAAAAGAGCCATCAGAGGAAGCAGATTACACAATCAGGAGCTATCGGAGGCCAAAACCCATCTATATATGCATTAACAGCTATCGGAGCAACAATGCCAAAGGAAGAACTATCGGAGGAGTAAGGTACATAAACGGAGGAGCATCTAAATAGAGTTAATACATGTGGACCCGCGGCCTTATTATATCGTGCCTATTGTAATATCGCATCTATCGCTATATCGCAAGCCATAAAGCCTTGCCACATGAAAGCGCCAATTGTGATAGACCTATGGACCTGATGGACCTATTATAAACATTTTAATATAATATCGCATCCAGTATCGGCCATCGGCCATCGACAATGTTTTAGGCTCGAATTAGAGAAGAACCTCCAAAAGTGGCGATTGTGATAATGTATGTGGACCTGATGGTCCTATTATATTGCACCCTATTATTATATCGCATCCATAGGAGGATCGGCTCGTCGGCCATCGACGATGTCATGAGGTCGCTATATAAAGAACTCCTGGAAGCCTTGAGCACCGATTGCGACATATGTTGCAGATCCGATACAGGAATAGACACAGGTAAAATATAATTGAAGTCTGCCTTTTTAACAAGTTTCGCCTGTTTTTACTCATAAATCCTGTGTAATTATATATTTGCCGTGCGCGGGATTTTGAGGTAGAAATGCATACAATAACGCTCCCGATTGTTCAGGAGGCTGAATCAAGCCGATTACGATTGCGATTAGGATGTGGTTGTTCGTTAAGCAATGTCGTCCCTGTGTATGCCTGCTATCATGAGAAAACAAGAGCGTTGTTATAGTTTTTTGTATATGTGTTCTCTGCATATGACTTTGTCCTCGCCATTTGAATCAACATGTCCTATGAGCACGAATAGACAGAGGAAACTGAAAGCTGGGAAGCTGAAAAAGAAAGCGAGCATAGAGGAAATGACAGCGAGCATTGAGGAAGCTAAAGGGTCAGCGAAGAGAGGAAACTGGGAGACAGGGGCATGGGGAACGAAAAAAACAGAAAAAGTAGAGAACAACGAGTAGTAAATGTGGTTGAACGCTGTTGAACATATTTTTGTGGAAATAAGCTGGAGGAGACAGAGACAGCGAGAGGATCCAGCAGAATAAAAAGAGGTTCGAAGGGCCAACAGGATAGCAGACAGTCAAAGGGGAGAAGTAGCCAGCAGAGAACATAAGCTTGAACAGGAAGTTGTTCTTTATGTAGAGCTTAGTGCAGCTAACAGTAGACTAACTAAAGTTGTGTGAAGACATTATCAGAGAGCATGAAGGCTATTGGAGACTATGTGTGGGCAGTGTTTAGAGTTGTAAAGACTTCTTTATAAGAAGACTGGTTATCATTGATACTGTAGCTTGGAGACTACAGTGAAGCTGTAAACAAACAAAACTCAGCAAAGAAGAGTTCTGAGAGCAGAAGATTACTATCAAACATGCCTTGACAAGATTGGGTTGGAACCCTTGGGGTTGGTGCCTCAGAAGTGAGAAGGATTGGAGTCCTTGGGGCTGATGCCTCAAAAGTAAGAAGGATAGGAGTCCTTTGGGATTGGTGCCTTTGAAGTAGGAAGGATATGTGTCCTTGGGATTAGTGTCTTAAGAAATGGAAGGATTGAAGTCCTTGGGAGTTGGTGCTCCTAAGTCCAAGATTGGTGTCTTGGCGAAATAGAGTTGGAGCTCTAGAGGTTGGAGCCTCACAAAAATCCAAGTTGGTGCTTGGCAACTGATTGCAACCATCTATATATTGTATCTATTTTTACTACACAGTTTATATTAATAAAATCACTTATTCTTATTGTTCATCTTGTGTTTTGAATATATATGTTTTAACTGGTAAAACAATAGTCGGAAAAAAAAATACTAATTCACCCCCCCTCTCAGTGTTTCCAACACACATAGTGTACATACCACACATACAACCACACATGGCATACCAAACCATGAAATACATGCATCTACACTTGATATACAACACATACACCTACACTAGTGTACAACACACATATGCCTGCACACGGTCTACAACACAATACAACATGTATATGTACATAATGTACATCACAAGACATGCATCCAAACACAACGTGCGACACCACAAATGCATACACATACACCTGATATACAACACAACTCATACATCTATACGTGATGTACAACACCACATAATACATATACCTACACCTGACGTACAACACAACAAAACACATGTACTACACAGAGTACAACACAATAAGTACGCATGTCATGACACCACAACTACACAATACACATACATAGTACCGCATGTACAAAACACGACATGTACGACACACACACAATACCACATGTACACCAGTACCATATGTACAACAGGTACACAATACCAGCTGTACAAAGCACCACCTATACAACATGTGCTCAACATCACATGTACATGACACCACATTCACAACGTGCACACAATGCCACATGTACATCGTACCACATGTACAACGTGTACACAATACCACATGTACATAGTACCACATGCACGACATGTACACGATACCACATGTACATATCACCACATGGACGAAATGTACACAATAGCACTTACACACAATGCCACTTGTACCTCATGAACACAACACCACATGCTCATAGCAACAATTGTACAATCATGCACACAACACCATATGTACATAGCACCATAAGTACAACATGCACACAATGTCATATGTATATAGCACTGCAAATACAACATGTACATAGCACCATACACACCATTGCATATCCAACATGTGCACAACACCATATGCACACAACACCGCATATCCATCATTTACATAGCACCATCTAAACCCAGCACTGCATATGCAACATTTACACAACACTATATGTGCCACCTTTACATAACATTGCACATATTTCATTTTGGTGATACATCCCTTGGTATAACCTATCCATAACATAGACATAATATAATCACATAATATCAACTCATAACCACATGATATTGACCTCGTAGATGTGTCAAGCTACTCTTCCCACTTGATTCCTCATGAACCAGGAATCTCATCATGTCATTCACTTGCATTAGAAATCATTCCTCCACATGAATGATCCCCGACAACCCTATGAGACAGTGAAATAGATACATAGATACATACATATATAATCATTGTCATAAAACAATCATCGTCCTGTCAAACAATGACATAAATACATAAATGTATACATATATAAACATCAACATAATCATGATCATAACATAATTACCAAACAACATAAGGCAAGGTTAAGAGAACTTCATGTATGCCTGTAACACATGTGCAACATCGACAAAAAAAGTTCCCAACATAGCCAAGGCATTTGATGCCTCATATCCATTTACTTCACCTTTCCTATTATATTTCTCATGACTATCTTGCCATTATCCATTTACACCAATGGACCAAACCAGTCCAACCAGTTGTCATAGTCTTACCTTTCATTGTGCTTACTTATGCACAAAGCTTCATTTGAATCTTACATTACCTTTCGAGTACCACACAACTCTCCCCGATCTCCATTAAATTTCCTCTTTCCCAAACAATTCCCAAGACTCAAAACTTAAAATGCAAGCACAAGAAACAAACAAGAATAAAACCATGAAAACCAATAACAACACGACTCTGCAAACAAAGTGGTATGGTCATATACTAGGCATAAACAAAGCCGCCAATCAAGCACAACAAATTACGAAAGGCAAAAAGCACAAGACTGACAACAAAAACCATGACTCAATACCCATGGTTCCCAGTGCTTCCAAGGAAAGCTCAACCTGATCCTTCTTCAAGATTTCATGGCAGTCTCTTTGCCATGCAATCTCCTACATCATACTTCCATAAACACATAACTATCAATGCTTAAATAAATATAACAATACACTAGTTATCGTACCTTGCCGTGCCAAACACTTTGCTTGCAACTGAACACATCCACACCATCTCTCAAGGGACTCCAATTCCCTTGAAAAATCCACCTATAACTAGAGACTGGCTAATATACCTATCAAGTACATGTTCATGACTATAACACATATCACATATCCACATAATGTCAGACAAAATCAAGGTTAAGAAGACTTCCTATATGCAAGGCACTCATTCATTTGGAATTAGGGTTTCCAAACATAGCCAAAGGAGTTCTTGCACAATTCATTTCTTATACTTTTTTTACTTTGTTGGAATCGAGGTTTACTATGTGTTGTCACATCACCCAACTGTTAGTTATATAAACACATCAACTATTACCTTGACATGCTAATACCATGCATGTTTTTTGCAACTACTCACACATGTCACCCACATGTTTTAAATATCAATACAATCATATCTATCCATTTTAAATCAACCCTTACCAAGACTAACAATAATGTAATTATCCATAGTCAACTCATAGTCATTAGACATAATGCTACAACTGTCACCGTCTTACACTCAGGTACATATCAACTGTCTCAACACATATGTGTTAGTACAATCATCTTGAAACAAGATTATTTGAACACATACTCATATTATGCAATTCATCAAACATTCAACCAACTTGCAAACATACCATGTTAAATAAATGAACTAGACACCAAACACTCAAACACCAAATAGATGACATAATCAAACAATCAAGAACCAAATATATGATATAGGCGAACTCATACCTTAATGTATCTTAGGGGAGGCTATCTTGTCTACAAGATTAATCTAGTTAGCATGATATAACTTCTCAACACACCATCTTAAGCATAATTAAGATCATGATATCCATAATAGTCACTAACTAACATGTTCACATCATAAGCTTATAAACATTTATCGTTCATGCATAGCAATCACATATGTACGATTGGTCTAGATTAGTACCACACAATGCAATGCAATAAGTTGACTCATACCTAAATGTCGTAACCCTAACCATCTGCATAGGCCAATCCAACTTAGTGTGATACGTATAACATCAAGGTATAAATGCTATAACCCTAATCATCAAGATAACTATCATTTAACAAAAGATACTTCATCAACAACATATAACATAATCATTAACTTATCTAATATAAAACAACAATAGCAATGCATATAGCTACATGTTACTATCATTCTTGACTATCTGACACATGTGCATATAACTACATGTTATTATCATTCTTGACTATATGACACATGTGCGTATAACTACACTAATCAACTAACATCCATCATGAATGTAACCATAACATCAAAAGACATCTAAATAAACCTAATGCATATAAACCTAAAGTGTATAACAATCCTTAACTTACTTACCTGCATTCCCAACATGCAAACCTGTATGACGATCTGCTCTTGTCCCAAAGTCTAATGCTACAACCTCATTATGATGATCTGCATCTCATGCTCTATCTCAACCAACACATCAGCATCATAACAACCAATAGCATCATGATGACTTCACAAGGCATGTTTGACTTATATTTCATGGATAACTATACCCAAGATCATGCATGCATAACAACTGTATATAGACATATAACACATGAGTACGAAACCATATACGCATCACTCTAGCTAGGGTCCAGTCATCAATGCATGACCATATCAACTACACAAACCATGACCTCATGCATGACAACAAAAACCACATCACGTGCACTTGAGAATATGTGAACACTGATGTGCATACCAAATGCATATACAACCATACACTCATGACTATGCATCACAACAACAACATCATCAACCTTCACATGGCAACATCACTGCAACCATGATCAACACCATACAAATCCAACAAGCACATGGACTACAAGCATAAGAAACACATATGCAACCGACATGAATGCATGACCAACACACTGCCCATCTAGTCCGAGGGGTGAACCATGCTCTGATACCACTCTGTAGCACCCTCCTCCCCCATCTACCAAATCAACCAGCGAGCCGAGGTAAACATGCAATGAGAGGCCACTATGATATGATTTTACCTCCTAAGTCACGTTAAGGAAGTGGAACCGACGTAAACACACTATACAAACATTCAACATCAGCTTCAGCACCCTCAGAACCAATCCAACACTTTAGACAACTTGCCTTGCGTCCCATTGAGCCTTTGGAAAACTTAAGCCTCAGTCGATCTCATGCTATAGGCATGACATTGTCCAGAATTCTAGATTCGCTCTCACAGGCTTACCTACCAACATCCAGAGACTCATTTAGTTAGTGTTATGCCACCATCCCCAGGATTTGAGACACTTTTTCAGGCCCAGTGCCCAGGTCACTGCCCAGAATTGAACCATCTCTTCAGAATGGTAAAATAACATGGAAATGACAGTACTAAATAAAATACTTGTTTAAGACCTTGACTAGACCCCTACTAGCCATGATAGGAATTTCGTAAAACATATCACGAATATGTAAACTACATATGTAATTAATAGATCTGAGCATAGGGGTCTAACACTTATCTCAAATTCACCATGAAGCATTGATGCCTCAACCCATTAAATTTCATTAATGATGAAAAGTCCAAACCTTGGATGGGGCTTCCATGTTCCACCCGATCATAGAATGGTTGAGCCGAATCACTCTTCAGTCATTCACCCCCATGCCAAATTCCAAGCATGAATGTGGGATCCCATAGAACATATTAATCAAAACTCGTCCAGGGCTTCTAGAGGCCATCCACCTCAACCCCTCAAACAATGACTCCACCTCACGGCCGAACATCACAAAACCCTCAATAGATTGGTATCCATCAAAGCCTTACAAGGCTTCTAGAGCGTTTGTTCCAACTAAGGCTTACAAGCCTAGTAACTCAACCCACAACTTATACAGGGCTTCGAGAGCGTTTTTCCAACCAGGGCTTCCAAGACTAGTAATCAACCCACCAAGGGTTTCCAGAGCATTTTTCCAAGACTAGTAACTCAACCCAAGTTGTTACAGGGCTTCCAAAAACTAGTAACTCAACCCAAGCTAAGGAAACATGAGAACCAACCAAAAACAAAAAAATGAAAGTAAAACCAAATCACCATGGTTATCTGGGAAATGGTAAGGCTTGGCAATCCAATGTCGACCCAGGCAATCCTCCATGCCAATGATAGATCATGACTAAGAATCCACATGCATATGCCATGCATGCTAAAAATAGTGAAGAAATCATACATGCAACTAGGTACCTACAAGAAAATTTGATGTAGTTGTTGATCCCGATGCCTTCTTGCACTTTCCTTCTCTTCCTTTGCCTTCTTACTCCAAGAATCCAAGTATGCCAGACCCTCCAAGATTTCTCCAAGAAAACTCTAAGTCTCCAAGAGTATGAGAGAGAGAGAGAATAATGGGAGAGCTCCAAAACTAAACTGACAAAAGGTTGAGCCAAGAGGTTGCCAAATGATCCTCATAAGCCTTTTAATTATTGAGGTCCCCATTTTCTTCATTTTCCATTATTTTCCTTCATTTTCCTCCTCACATGCAGCCTGTGAGCTTTCACCTTCCTTTTCTCCTAATTTCCTTTATTTTCATAGATAAATGTGTCAAAAATTCCATTTTTCCTTTCCAAAGCCGTAGCCATTGCCTTTTCCAATTTCCTTAGCCATAATAAAATGAATCAACACCCACTAGGATGTTTCTCCCACCATTCAACTTGGAATACATGTCCCATCACCATGGCCATATATATATATTTTTACATGGAATCCACCAGGGTTGTTACAGGGTGTACAACCTTCCTCGGGTATACATTCGGCTAAAACAAAGACCTCTAAATCAAGAAGAGAATCAGGCTCCACACCCAACAATTGTTAGATATTAATGTCTAGGAAAAATAGGTATCAACTATGCAGAATCCAACATACAGTTATATCATATATATGAGTAGTTGATATTTTCAATTTTATTGTTGCAACTTATCATATATATCTTTCTAACCTATCATATTCTGTATTGTGTTGGAACAATTTCCAATCTTCATTGTCTTCATTAACATATAACCCACAAATATTTCATAATGTTAAATACATATTATCTTTTGGTTTGGAAGATAGACAACAAGATCAAGTTATAGATGGACATAGGAGTAAACCACACAATAACACATTATGATTTTCTTCTCAATAATTTTCATTTATTCAATTACTTGAAGTTGCATGATTAAATAGATTAAAACCCACTAAGAATAGGTATGCTAATATTAGCTCACACATGCATGACTGACACTTCTGAAATAAGAACTCTAGCATGTCTGATGCTTCCTAAATTTAAATTGTATGCACAATGCCTAAAACTACATCCTAATTGAGTGTAACGGGGAGTAATTATCTCGAACACTCTCTCTTAATTATAACCACTAATGCTCGTTGGTATGAATCTCAACTAGGCTTAGAATACTTGAGATTAAGTGAAAACAATGTTATACTTCAACATGCTAGTGCATGTTGTCCTCAACTTTACTTCACTTTGGTCTTCTTATTCAATATTTCTTTGTCTTCTTTATCTGATTTCTTTGTGCATTGGATTATACCTTTGTTATTGTCAATTGAACTTTTCTGTCAATCCCTATAAGATACCAAAAACATCTTTATTTTATTTCATCTCTTCCATTGTTATAACTAATTCAACAACTTTGATGGTTGTCTTTATCTTTTATGTTTCATCTTCTAATGTAGTTATGGTAGATTTTCCATACTTCCATCTCAATCATACTTGTACTTCACAAACCACTAGTCAAAAAATGCTAATCAATTTCATAACAAAATTCAAATTTCACTACTAAGTTTTTCTTATCTCTTGTTGTTGCTATGAATACAATTTTAATTTCATCCTCGACATGTGTATCTACACATGAACTTCACTTTTTTTACCATGTTCATACACTGCATCTTGTACAAAGTCCCCATTTTCTTATGCAAATTCTTCAACTAGCTTTATTGTATTTCCCAAGACAATTGTAGTGTCCATGTCTTATTTATGTTCTTCTACTTGGACAAGATCTTCCATAATGTCTCCAATTATTTTTGTGACATCAAAATCTTCAACTTCTCCTATTACAATGGGTACTTTAGTAACAATTGCAATGCTGCTCAACTCGATGTCGAATGTTTCTCCCCCTTTCATTTTATGTCATCTCTAGAATGTTCCAAACTTGATGTGGTTAATGAAAAACAACGTTGTTGCATCATCCTTCATATTAGCCACAAGTAAACCGTTTTAAACTTGTGTCATTGCTTCATAAATTGCTTAAATTAAATATTCTTCAAACTCAGGCAATGCAATACTATCTCATAACTCATTCATTCATAATTTGGTTCTCATTTTAATGGCACAAACTCATAATCTTTACCTGATAAAATAAAAAGTCATAGGAAATAATTGTGAAAAAAATCCATATTCAAAATAGCTCAATAACCTTTTAAAAATAACAATAAAGAAAACTTTTTAAAACTACTTTTAACTTTTATATTTTATTTTTTATCCTTATCTCGTTATTATCTTAGAATCTGTTCCCCCTTCAAAATATCTCTAAAATAAATAATGCTTTCCACGTTCAAATATGTTTAAAATAAATATTTCCTTCGACTTCCAAAATATCTCTAAAATAAATAAAACCCTTATCTATTTTGAGTGAACGATTTTGACCCTAGGAAAAAAAACCACTCTTCTCTGTCCCTCCCCCTCAAAGAAATTCTTCCAAATAGATCAAACAAATTATTAAAAAAACTTTGGCTACGATGTCCAAAGATATGCCTAGAATACGTTTAAAAAAACTATCAACTGTTTTTCCTGAACAACGAGCTACATCTCCTGCACCACAGATTCCTATGACTCGCGGCTCACCTTATTCCCTTGGCTGCTCGATTCCTTTAACATTTCTGGTTCTGACTTCTTACACTGCCGGAGCCAGCTGTCTCATCTGTCCGGACTGATTCGTGGTATTTCCTTGGCGCACAATGATAGGTTTTGGCTTGCAAACCTATAGTATTTTCGTTTGCTCTTTGTGATCTGCTCCTCTATATTTTAGGTGCAAACAAGCTCAGCTACAACTACTGCTTGGATGGAATAGTAGCTCACGGCAATAACTCTTATGACTCAACAACCCTTTTAAATATGGTGGTAGCTATGCAGTGTCATGGCTTTGCTCTTTCAATTAACAGTGGCTCTGGAACAATAAGTTTTTCTTAGTGAGGCGAGATATTCATTTTACAACCCAATATGATGTGTAACATTGTTTGTCCTATGCTGTGAGGATGTTGTCTATTTCCAAAATTGAGAATAGGTAATAGCTTTTAGAATCTCATTTTTCTTCTTAATTTCCTTATACTTAGAAAATATGTTTGGTTCAGCGTGGTCATGAACCAATTCTTTTGACTGAGATGTTTCCAATGGCTCTTGGGAAGCTAAAGATGATGGAGATCCTATGAAAATATCTTCATTCCTGGTAGAATTATAGGGGCCAATCAAAACTAAAGTGTATCGTACATTTTCCTCTTGAATGGATTCTTCTACTGGATTGGTCTTCTCTCTCTTCTTGTAAATCCGAAATTATTTCACCTGAATTTTTGTGACTGAAGGGGAACCATCCTCCCTTGATATTTTTTCCTTCTTCTCCTATGGTGTTGTAGTGTCTATGATGTCGTTGTAGAGAGTACATGATATTCTACCTCCTGCAAAGTATTTTCTTGCCATTGATTCTGATTCATATATTTTTGTATTTCTCGCATGGGAGTATGAGTGTAGGGAGTAGTCTTCTGCTCTACTCTTAGTTTCGAAATTATTCCCAAAGGGTCATATGACCAGGTGAAGCTGACTTTAAGATTCATCTGCTTGAGGAGAAGATCTGCTTCTTTGGCTATTTTCCTGGTATTGAAAATAAAAGGCACAACTTGTCTTTTTATCTTGATTTGAGATTTCTTCTTGGCTGCCACAAAGTGCAGCTCACCCATATTAATCATTTGTCTAATATATTCTAGTGAAAAAAATTCTCATGGGAACAAACTTGGACAACTTGTATGGACACAATTCACACCCATACACTCTGATCTCAATGTAATTTTGGTACAAGTACTAGTCATCTATCTTTGTTTGCTCACTTAGATGTAGAAATCATTTTATCTCAGGTTTTATCCTTAGTTCAACATCAATATTTAATAAGCAAGAAATTGTATACAAAAACTAGTCTACATAATCATTGAAGGTGAATTCATTTGTATGCTTCCTTACCAAGGAAGCCCAATGAATCACAGATTGGTCATTCCCTTATTCATCTAGTTTTTGTAAAGGAAATTGAAACCTGTCTGATTGATGGAACACAAACAAATACGCTAAAGTTGAAGCATCCTTAAAGACCCCTTTTGTAGAAAACTTTAGGAACTACTCATGGATGGAATCTACTAGGAATTCACTATAATTGAAGATGACTGAGGGGTTTTCACCTGTTGAGAAAACTGATAAAAACCCTACGATGGCTTCATCAACCCATTGATCAGATTGATAGCCTAGTAAACAAGAAACCATTCAGATAATTTTCTTTGTAATTTCAAGGAACATGGAGGATGGATAAGGAGGATTTTTCTTAGGCAATTGGACATTCTCAAGTATCAAAGATTTTGGCTCTGTGAGGGAAAGTGAGGTTTTTGTAGAGTTCCATGAGGGAATCTACTGAAAAGGGTTTCAGAGAGTCAAAATTCCGAATCTAAAGCATTTGGCTTATGGAATCAGTGGTAATTGTGAAAATAATATCATTGTTCTCGGCTACAATTTCCCTTTGAATGGGTATATAGTTGAAATGGCACCATGCCACAAATTCTGGAAAATATATGGGTTTGGGGAAAAGTGAATTGAGGCAGGAAGGAGTCCCACAAGCTCAATTTGTCACTGAGGTTAAGGAATTTTTGTTTTAACCATTGTGGAGTTCGTAGAGGTCGAACTCACAACTGGTTTCAGAAATCTTATAATGTTTGTCGACTAATGGTTGATAGTCTAAATCAATCATAGGGGGAAGCAAGGGATTTTCTACTATGACTTTTGATTTTCCTTTAGAATACATTTTGGAAAGAAAAGGAAGGAAACACTGTAACTACCAGAGAATTTTCGGATGTTACTCATGGCTTGATGACTAGTAGCAGTAATAGTAGCAGGATCATTGTCGCAGGGTTTGCAGTGGGATCACAGAAAGAAAGCTGAATGAATGGGGTTTTGGTGATTTTATTGGCCATATCACTTACTGTATGATGATTATCCATTTGGCGTGATAAATTCATTAATCTCGGAACGGTTAGGTACTGAATGGATATTTAACAGTTAGTGATGAGCATAGGGATGTGACATTTGGTAGGACGAGAGTGGAGCGGGGAGCGGAGTTAACAATCACTTTTTGGGAAGGAAGAGGGAAATGATGATTTTGGAGGGGGGAGGGGGGCGAGCGGTAAGTATTTTTAGGCGAGGGGGGTCCAAAGTCTGCCAAAGAGTGCAACATTGCAAAAGTGGTAACAAAAGAATCAACTTTTTGGAGCCCCCCTTCGATAAATTGTCAGAGGGGCAGGGGGGGGGGGGGTCCGAAGTGATCGCCCGCCATTGTTCTAGGCCGGTTAGATTAGGGCCCTTTGCTTATATCTCGACCTTTATTACAAAACGACAAAACATTGTATCAAAACTAACTTTATTAGCATTTAAATAATTGCGCTTAAACTGTGCATTTAATTAATTAAAGAACTTTATTAAGACCAACTCAATTGCGCTTAAACGGTGCGATTAAATAATAAAACATATTTATTTAAATAAAATGCGAAATTTAAACTAGCTACACATATTTTTATTTTCTAAGGGGTATTTCATCATATATTTTTTATTTTTTCAATATATCTCTATTTTTTATAGAAGTGGCATTTGGACTAGCTCACTTATTGGGGCTATTTTCCATGTTTTCCTATTTTTATTTATTTTGTTTTTTTTTTCACATATATATATCCTTCTTTTTTTGTATCCTCATTCATTTTTGTTTTCTTGTTTTTTTGTTTTTCTTTCTTCTTTGAAATAATTTGCAAAATAAAACATTATTTACAATATCTCATATAAAAATCAACAGATAATCATCAATTGATCCTATAAATTAGAGGACCCTAACAGTTCCATCTTAGCTATTGTAACACCCTTGGTTAAATGCCATAGAAAATCCTAACGGAACTTTGATGTTAAAATTAATTTTGTTACAGTTAATAGTTAGTTACCTTCTCTTCCTATGAGATTATTTCTTATCAATATGACAGAGCCTAGGAAGGCAAATGAAAAAAAACATTGGAGACATCTGGAAATAGGAAAGAAGAAAAGATTGAAAAACTTACACAGGATGTTGTGTAAGGGGAAAGACGTTTTCCATGAGGTGTTCTTGAGCTGGATAGAGGGCCAGTGGAGGCCTCAAAGTTTCTGTGACTGTAAAAGAGTTTTGGGTTGGACCTTGGAGGGCTATTGTTGCCCAAGAATCACCTTGAAGGTGATTTCTCAAACACTGTTCTGGTATCAAAGAAGCACGGGGGACATAAGTATTTTATCGAATACATTAGTACCATAGATAAATATTTTATTAGTTCTTGGCATATAGAAAATATGTTGATGAATATTGTTAATGATCAGTAAAGAGGTGTGTCTGTTTAAACACAGAGTGTATCTGGTATAAAGACTAGTTGTAGTTGGTAAAATAATTGGTCTTATTGCTTATGCTCCACTGTACCTTTAATTGTTGCTTTGTTACTGCAACTGTGTATTAGAAAAAATTGTGGAAGCCATTATATAAGTTAGTCTGTGAGGATTTTTTTTTGAATGTAATTGATAGAAAGAAAACCTTTTTCTCTATTCCTAGACTATAAATTAGAAGTAATATTATAAGGAAAAGAAAATCGTTAATAACCACATGTGTCTCGGGCCCTGTCCCAAATAATTGAAGAAAAAGATTTGGTGGCCAAAAGAAATCTAGCAGTGGTTATTTGAGGAATTGTAAACCCTAGACATGGACGAGTTAGCATCTTGGTAGGGCGGGGTGAAACCAACCACTTGGACACAGTCGCAACTAGACTTATAAATATATATATATATCTATATATATATATATATATATATATATATATATATATATATATATATATATATATATATATATATATATATATATATATATATATAGGTTAAGGAAATAAAATCTACAGGTTGATAGCCCTGCACAGTCAGGACGGAAGTCCAACAATGCATAACCAAGAAATAATGCAAACTTTGTGACCAAATATTTAAGTTTTGAAACCATGCTCTTGACTTTTGAAAATAATGAAAGAAAGAAACATGTGGTATATAAATAAGCATAAATACAAGAACCCATATCAGCAAATTTAACTAGACCGTGACTCGAAAACTTTCACGAAGTATCAGATAAGAAATAACTGTTATAATTCCAAATACACATATATTGTAACACTAAAGAGTCAAAATAATATGTCAAATTTAAATCATGGTATCTGGAAATGTCAGGGTTGATTGACCATATTAATAAAACACATTTTTACATCAGCTATTATGCAACACGATGGGTGACCAGTGAAGTTTAATAAAATTTTGACAGACATAACCTCTGCCTTGAGCTAGCTAGAACCCTACGGCTAAGCTCCTAAATTGTTGAAACCCTAATATAGGAGAACAAATTTTGGACTTCTTAAGGACCCTTCAGCAGAAAGGTGTAGTTGTATCTTTTTCCAAAGAAAGAATAATTTTAGAAGTTGTGAGACCAAATGTGCACCTGTAAGGGAAAAAAAGGTGTCAAACTTATACTGAGAACAATTGGAGTAAGAGCCTTTATGACCACATAAGAAGCAAGAGACTAGCACACCTACAACAAAAAAAGGGGAAAACGGAAGTAAGTACCCTAATAGTTGGGTTGAGCCACGGTTGAGCTCCCAAAACCAAAAAAATAGTAAATCCTACCGTCAAAATTGACAGCTCATCTCTTACCTGAAATCCTCTTGATAATGAAAAAGGAGTTAGAAGCTTGGATCAACCCAGAAATTGGGAATTAGAGACCAGGTAATTAACCCCAAAATCATTAAGAAAAGAAAGGAAAAAGGCCATCAAACCATACCTATGAACCATCAAGTAGATTGTCTATGAGCTGGGGATAGTCAACTGAGCCTTTGTTCAACTTAGACAGTTTAATAAGACAAAAATACTAAGAATGAACTCAATATCGCTTAATAATTTCAAAGGTGCATAAGTGTAGAAAAAAAAGGAATAGTAATTACCAGGACTAAAGTTGGGATAGATAGAGGCACTGAATAAAGTGTTGCAGATACCTCCCGCTAGCCACCACAATGAAAATGATTCAAGTCACGAGGGGGAAAACCAAGCAATTATGCCTTAACAAAACTAAAAATCATTGATTTGTTCGATCAATAACCCTAGTCGATTGACGGTTGATCTCACGCCAACTACTCTGGGTTCTAGAGTGTTCGACTGTAATGCTTCTTAAACTCAGAGCCTGCCTCTAGTAGTGTAGCTTGACGTGGCAGGAAGTTCACACATAAATATAATAACCATGATAACCATGACTTAAATGCACATGGTAAGTTAGGAGGTTAGTAAATAAATGAATTCGAAACTTGTGTCTAAGTGTAATCCCCATCGCAAAAGGAATCGAGACATATAAACATAAGACCCAAGAACTTGTTGTGGCCAGCAACAACCCCCCTTCTTATTTAGTTTTATCACTAATACTAAATAAGTGGGGACCCTTATTCAAAAATTAAAAAAATCGATTAAGGCTTGTATTTCCTTTTTCAATAACACTTACTATCATAAACTTAAGAGAATATCCTCAAAAAATCTAAAAAGACTTAAGTTTTATGATAAGATAGAATAAAAATCATTCCTTAAAACGGATTGCATCGCAAAAAGGGTAATGGATACCTTCCTACAAGCGGAATTCTAAAAATTGCGAAATCACGATGCGAAATCACATATCAAAAGACCCTCATCGCATCACATGGTTCAAGCATCACTTACACTGAAATGCCTTAAACCACCGATATGCAATGGCGCATCTTGCAAATCACATTTCACAGAAAAAACATTGACGGATAATTGCCACACGCAACGGATTTGCGATATTGTGGTCTGCGATATTGCGAAGCAAATCGCAAAATCGCCTCATCGCAAATCTGCAGGGCTCATTGTTCGAGAAATTTTTTCCATAAACCAATGCTCAGTTATGCGCGTTAATGTTAATCAATGAGTTAGTTGGCAATCATTAATGAAATATGCTTTTGATCTGATCAAGGAGCCATTTCACGTAAGGTGGTATATTTTATATGTTTTTCGCATTTAAATCTTTCCCGTCACCTTTCTTCTTATCATTATTCTTACCTCATTCGTAAATTGTAGAAGTGAAGAGCAGAGAAGTATACATAGCAGTTTTCACGATATTATGGGAAATAAGGGTAAAGCTCTGAGTTCTGAAGATAAAGAAATGACGCCCTTGTACACAGACACCACCTGTAAAAAAGATGCCTGTATTACTACTTGGGAAGGCATGTATAGTTTACTTGAGGAAGAATATCCCAAGGTAATGGAGGTTACGGCTACTGCGGGCTCACACGGGTCTTCTGAGGCATCTATTACAGGTCTAGAATGTTCGTTCTTACACAGGATAGCGGTGAGGCCCAAAATTCATTCATACATGGACATGGTTAAATGGATACTAGATAGTGCTGATATCACATATAGAGAATTTAAAGCTCAAAAACACGAACTCACAGAGTCATTATTTTCACAAAATTTAAGCTTTATATTCTCTAACAAAAAAGTATGCAAGAGGCGAAAAATCGCACCAGGGAAGCTCGGATCAAGGAACAGAGGCAGTTTCCAATGTGCGCCAGGAAAAGCCCCTCGAGAAGGAAAGCCTCTAATTGATCAGTCACCTATAAGCTCGGAAATTTGTAGGAAAAAAGTGCTAAAGGTGGAAGGTAAAACTGGAACTCAAAACTAGTAGTATTTATCTTCAAAAAGTATGTAGATATCTACTGACTGTACAGAATCTACAGACAAACTGGAGACAGAAGGCTCAAGAAAGGGCAGAATCCATCAAA
Organism: Pinus tabuliformis; assembly: GCA_031772625.1. Lineage (NCBI taxonomy): Eukaryota > Viridiplantae > Streptophyta > Pinopsida > Pinales > Pinaceae > Pinus > Pinus tabuliformis. The sequence goes on from CM062819.1 coordinate 472,974,916, forward strand.
ATATTAACCAAGTTGAATTGGGATTCTTACTGGGCATACTTGATAAAACCACATAGCCAGGGCATGACTCTCAAATGTATCATCGATTCTACCGAGAAGATGGTGCCAACTCTTGCCGATTCTGTTTTCGTAGGACAGCTAAAGTCAGAAGTTGGCCAACCAACTCTCCTCAAGCAAATGTTGAACGCTTGCGACTACAAGGAACAGATACACCAATAGTTAGTTATTAGTTTTAGTTTTAGATTCAGTTTTAGTTTTAATTTTGCTTTATTTTGCCTAAAATGAGGACAGTCATTTAAACCGCATCCTACATTTTTGTAATAAATTATTTTTAGATTTAGTTAGTAGTATTTAAACCCTTCTCATGCATTTAGAGAAGGGTCTAGAAATTTATCAAAAAATTGTCCTCAGAACATGCACTTTTGCACCCTCTGAGGAGGTTTTAGTGAATGAATGGAACATGATTTATTGATATCTGCATTTAATATCTACTACTGATGTTGCACTTTTGTACTCTTAGTGGATGTTGTATTAAGAAGAAATAAATCATTATTGCTTGAAGCCCATGAATAGAACTAGTTATAAATGGTACTTTTATCTCTTAACTGTTTCTGCTTATGTGTTAAGGTGATATTCATGTTCAATTATTTATTTATGAATGCTTAAATGTTTGAGTTATCATTTGGCACTTTTGTACAGTGATAGCTATTTATTTATGCTGAATATATGAGTAGCTTATTATGCGATATGTTTTTCACAACTGTCTCGTCTAACTTTTTATACGAAATGGTTCATCTTTATTGAATTCTTTTCTCATAGTAGTTGAATGATATTTATTACCAACTATTATCTGAAATCATTTTAGATCGCATAACGGAAAGATTACATCTCGGGTTAGTTTAGAATTAGATATTTTTGTTTATTAGAATACAATTGCATGTTGTTAGATTAGATTTAGAATAAAATCATTTTACTTAGGAATCATTAACAAAGAAATATCAATTCTCAACACACACACATATATTGGGAAACTAGTCCCATATCCCTAGTCGGACCCACTATACCAAACGGAAAAGGAGCTGCTAACCAAGGTCCGGACCGGGTGGGTATCCCCCTTATTGTAGGCCTGATTTTTGGGGCTTCAACATATTTGGTGCTAGAAGGAGGGCCCCGAACTTTGAATGGCAAGTAAGTCTAAATCTAAATACCATTCTGAGAGTAAATCGCCCTCACCATCTCCCCCGACTTCTCCATCGCACTTAGAATCTTTAAATATTGAACAAGAAGTCGAAAGAACAACAACCACTACCACAAACCCTGACATTTCAAAGAAATCTACTATTGAACCTCCTGAAGTTGAATCTTTGATTCATAAACTTCAACAATTTTCTATATCACCTCAAAAATCTGATAAATCTCAAGGCAGTGTGACTTTGCAATATAACCCTGCTCATCCTCTCATCAGATTAAAGAGCGAAAAGTTTGGTATTGAGCCAACCGAGTTACCTCTACCTACTAGGAAGAGAGCAAGGAAATCACCTAAAGGGTCTGATAGTGAGACTCTTTCGTCATCATCATCAATCTCAACCTCTCCACCATGAAGTCAACTGCCCACCCCTCCACTTCAAATTATTGTCCACTAGTCCACTGGAACTTCAACATCTCCTTCTCAATCCTCTGGAACTGTAATATCCTCATCTTCCCAACCACAAGGATCATCTTCTGCACTTTCCTCTGTTAGTAGTTTAGCGATGGCCCAAATGCCATAGAATAACCCAGGGGCAGTCTTAATGCTTGCACCCTTGAGTCAAATACTGGCCCATCCTGAAAAATGGCTGCCCAAGTTTAATCCTGAAGAAAGCATGTTAGTGGAAGAACACATAAACAACTTCATGTTATCCATAAATCTCAATGGGGTTACTAATGAAGACGCTATCGTTTGGCTCTTTCCTTACACTTTGCAAGGAGCAGCCGTATCATGGTATTTCTCATTACCATTCGGGTCTATTACCAGTTGGAATATCTTCCAAGAACAATTCTTGACTAAGTTTGGTGATGACAGGTACACTGCGACATTGATCAATGATCTGTCTAACCTTAGGGCTGAGTCAAAAGAACCTATCAAAGATTTTAACTCACGTTTTAATAAACTGTTGAACAAAATTCCTACTGCTTCTAAACCTAGCGAAGAAGTGTGAAGTGAATGGTACATATCTACGTTACCATCAAACATAGCAATCTTTGTTGATAGAGCTAATAAAACAACTTTCGCTGACAATGTGAAGGAAGCAATAGCGGTAGAGAAACGTATCATAGCTCTAGAAATGAAAAACACCATTGATGAATGAAAATCTAATAAGGTTACTTTTAAGGAAGATCCCAAGAAAAAACAACCCAAAGACCCATTTGATTTAGAGGGATTGCAGAAAGTTTTGAAATGATGTCTAACGAAATGGTTGACATAAAGAAGCAAGTAGTAGAGACTTCTTCTAAAAATCCTTACAAGCCTTATAGAAGAAATCCTTCAATTGATTCAAAGCCTCCCAATGCTATTACTGATGCTGAAGAGGAGGAAATTGCTAACGAAGAGCCTACCGATGAAGAAGAAGTCGTAGAAGTACAAGGTATGTGGGATTTCATCCTCCCAGATGAAGAGGATCAAGAGGCATCGCCGGGTAGTACTAGAAGTAGAAATCAACTCGATCCTCCTCAACCTACTCCTAAGCCAAAGAGCGCAAGCTCAATGCCTAAGGATAAAGTCGCAGCCAAGAAAACGACATCCAAAGCGACTCAAACAAGCCCAGTCCAAACAGATTCACCAACTCCATCTAAAACATTGATTGTTTTAGATGAAATGGAGTATAATATCATAGAAGACATGAAGAAGACCATAGATAATATTACTTTTTATGAATTGAGCAAGTTAAAACATCAGCAAAAGGTACTTTTGAAAGAATTACATGCAGTACCAGTTGCACCTCTGCCCGCTGCTGTAATCTCGTAAGCTTCCCACGAGATGAGAAGACCTCCAAATACTGCGATTAATAAAGTTGATCCAAACGACATCGCTCTAATTGGAGGAAGGTCAAGATCTCATACTCCACCATTTCTCCTTACTTATGAAGTTTTCAACAAAAATTTGCATAATTGTTTAGTTGATTTTGGAGCTTCATCTAATATCTTACCTAAATCGATATGTGCAAAGTTGAATGTTCAACCTCAAAAATCTGTTGTTCACATAGTGCAGCTGGATCGATCGCAAGTTGAAGTGATCGGCGAATTAAATCAGGTTACCATAAGGCTGTCATCTAATCCAAAGGTATGTCAAGTTATCGACATTTTAGTTGCAGATATTCCAGAATTTTATGGCTTAATTCTTAGCAGAGATTGGTCAGAAAAACTTCATGGATACTTTGCAACCAATTGGTCGCACATGTGGCTCCCTTATAATGGTAAACCAAATCAGATAAAGGTTGAGCGAGAAAGACATCAAAAATACATAGTAACAGAATTGGAAGGAGAAAATGAACCGGTAGCATACAACAATAATATTATTGGCAACTATTCTGTTGATTCTTTCTTAGGAAATTTTAATTCTCACACTTCACCTTACTTAGAACATTCTGTTTTATCTCAAGTAGAAATTTTTTCTCAAACAGATAGTTCTAAATGTATTAATTTTATAGATAGTCCTGTAAATAAATCTTCATTTTGGAAGTTATTTTTTGACGGTTCTAAGTCTAACAAGGGAGTAGGAGCAGGATGTGTATTAGTTAGTCTAGAGGGAAATAAAACTATGCTAACGTGTAGACTCGAGTTCAATTGCACCAATAATACTGCGGAATACGAGGCATTAGTCCAAGGCTTATACAAAGCAATTGGATTAGACGTCAAATATCTACAAGTCTTTTTAGATTCTGAAATTGTTATTAGACAGGTACGGAATACTATACATTGTCTATTAGGTCATTTAAAGAATTACCAATATTTAGTACAAGATTTGACTGAACATTTTATAGCATTCAATATTTCATCAATTCCCAGACTCCAGAATGCTAGTGTTGACCTCTTGGCAAACGTAGCTTCCAAGCTTATTCCCTCAGAAGAATTTAGTCCTGATAGATTTTCAATTGAATTAATCTTTAGGCCCTCAATTCCTGATAACATTACCAATTGGAGAATTTTCAACGATGATCCTGATATTGTAAGCTTCCTCACATCAGAAGGATCTTACACCAATCAGATAATTGATGAGGACCAACATGATAAACAATTGCAACAAGATAGCACTAATAATGCTATGCCAAAATCGGTAGTCAAATTAGAAGACCTATATGATTTAAAAGATCGATTCAAAATATCTACCATTTCAAAACTTCAAAGTTCAACTCTGAACTATGAATTAGTAAATCTAGGAACTGATACCAAGCTGTAGAATATCAACCTAGGCCTTGGCCTAGCTCCTGAAGAAAAATTAGCATACATTCGTCTCTTGAAACAATACAAAAGTGTCTTTGCTTGGAACTATGATGAACTTAAGACTTACGACACTTCTATCATCCAAAATACTATCCCAATGATAAACGATGAAAAACCTGTCCAGCAGAAGCTGAGAAAGATCCATCCTAATCTAGAAAACCAGATCAAATCTGAGCTCAAAGAGCTATTGAAAGCCAAAATCATTTTTCCCGTTCGACATTCTAACTGGGTTTCCAATATGGTTCATGTTATAAAGAAGAACGGAGACATTAGAATTTGCATTGACTTTCAAAATCTTAACAAAGCCTACCAAAAAGATAATTGTCCTTTGCCTCCTATGGAGCAAATATTGTAGGCAGTTGTAGGATCAGAATTAATGTCCTTCTTGGATGGTTTCTCCGGCTACAACCAAGTTTTGGTCCATCTCGATGATCAATTAAAAACCACATTCTGAACCAAATGGGGCACTTACGCATATCAAAAGATGCCTTTTGGTCTAATTAATGCTGGTGCCACATTCCAAAGGGCCATGGACATCGCATTTAAGGGATTAGTAAACAAATCAGTAGTAATCTACCTGGATGATATAACTGTATATTCCAAGAAAGCTATGCAATCTTTCCTTGGCCAGATTAATTTTGTAAAGAGATTTGTTCCAGATTTTTCGATAATCGTATCTCCTTTACAAGCAATGATTAAAAAGAACTCAATCTTCAAATGGGGCCAAGACGAATATAAAGCATTCAATCTGATCAAACAAGAGATTGTTAACGCTCCATCTTTAGCAACTCCAATTTTTTATGATCCTTTCATTTTATATACATTTGCCTCTAATAGATCACATGCTGCGATACTCACTCAAGCAAATCAAGACAAGGCAGAAGCCCCAAATGCTTTTTTCAGTTCAAATCTAGAAGGGGTTGAGTTAAATTATTCAGATGTAGAGAAACAAGCATATGCTGTTTTCAAAGCGATAAAATATTTCAGACCTTTTTGGCTTAAAACCCATACAAAAATCATAGTACCGTTTCCAGCAGTAAGAAATCTCTTAGTATAAAAGGATGTGGGTGAGAAAAGAGCTAATTGGGTTACCGCATTACAAGAATATGACATTGAAATTAAACCAACAAGTATTGTAAAAGGTCAAGGCTTTTGCAAAATGCTAGCTGAAGCATCGCTTATTTTCGAAATACCATCTGCAGAGATACAAATGTACAAGGTAAGCCTAAACGATGTTGATTCATTATACGTTGATATCATATTTTATCTAAAGAATGGATATGCCCCTTCAAACCTCGATTATACAAAGAAAAGAGCTTTAAGGTTGAAGGCTAAGCAATATCAACTCATGAAAGATGTATTTTTTAGGATGAATTATGATTATGTTCTCCTTAGATGTCTTGAGAAATCTGAAGCTGAAAAGGTATTACAGGAACTCCACGATGGACCAGCATGTGGACATTATGCTGGAGATGCTACTGCACATAAAATCCTCCGCGCAGGCTATTTCTAGCCCACACTATTCAAAGACGCGCATAGCTATGTAAGCAAATGTCAAGTTTGTCAAACTACTACTGGGAGACAAAAGAAACCATCGCTGCCTTTGCAACCAGTCAACATTGAACAGCCTTTTGATCAATGGGGATTGGATATAATAGGTGAGATCGTTCCTCACTCTTCTAAACAACATAGGTATATCGATACAGCTACAGATTATTTTACTAAATGGGTAGAAGTATTTCCTCTCAAGACAGCCAATGCTGAACACATCATTGATTTCATAGATTAGTTCATAATCACTAGGTTTGGTTTACCCTCTGCTTTAATGTTTGATAATGCATCGTATTTTTTTGGCAATGCTATGACTGAATTTGTGCTCAAAAGAGGTTTTAAGCTTAAATACTCTGCCAATTATTACCCACAGGGAAATGGGTTAGTTGAATCTACGAATAAAAACTTAATCAGAATTATTAAGCGAACCATTGATCAAACTCACAAAAATTGGCACAAGTCTTTAATATATGCTTTATGGGCAGACCGAATAATGTAGAAAGCCTCTATGGGCACTTCTCCCTTTAATTTAGTTTATGGGGAAGAAGTGGTTCTTCCAACTCATCTAGCAATTCCCTCTTTGGCCTTAGTTCAATATATTGATGAAGCACCAACTTCTTCCTTACAACTAAGGCAGCTGCAAATCCTTAAGCTAGAAGAGCAAAGAGAAAAGGCTAAAGTAACTCATGTGCATCACCAAGCATTAGTAAAAGCTTCTTTTGACTCAAACATGATGTCTAGAAAAGACTTTCAGATAGGGGATCTAGTTTTAAAATGGGACAAGGCTCACGAGGAAAAGGGCAAACATACGAAATTTCAACGAATGTGGCTTGACCCTTTCCAAATTGTAGAAATCATAGGCCCATCTACTTTTATGTTACAGTATCTAACATGAAAACGAGAATCCTTACCTGTTAACGGGCAGATCCTCAAAAAATACTTCCATAGAAGATTATCCTTCTATATTTTTATAGATTAGTTTTTCCTTTATTTTGATAATAAAACTAGTTGTAAATGGTTACATTTGAAATTCATTAAAAAGGCAAGTATTTCTGTTAGTTTTTGTTTTTTCGCTTGTATAAATAGAAATGATTTAGAAAATTAGTCATTATTATTGAAAGATACAGTCAAAGGCTATAAGCCTGAATATGATACTAGTTTCAACCTTGTAAATTTTGATAAAGAACGACCTTTAGTGAGAATTTGTTTCATATCAGTCAAATGAAAGGTATCAATAACAAAACGAAGATTCTCTGTAGAAAGGCTCTTTCCAAAAAACTCTATCATTGTCATCCAGAGCTATTCTTAAGGAAACAATGACTTCCTCCCCACCTAGGAAATTACGAGCTTCAAGGAATAATCTAGAAATACACTTTAACTTAAAGAATAAGAGGTCTCATCACGAGCCGAATTATCATGATCATAGATATTATAGCTTGTTGACTTTGCCAAAACTGCATACCATAACAGGGCAATGACTCAAGATTGTTGCAATCAAAAGACAAGGGGTCTCATCATGAGCTAGCTTGTTCAGCAACACTATAAATCAAGTGAGTGGCACTGTCATAATTTGGCTACCAAACCAAGGCATTGTTCTTTAAGGATTAAAAGAAAATGAAAGCAATAAGTGTAGATATGGATTTCTCTTTGAAAATTGTATATTTCTCCAAGTGGGATACAAGATCATTGCTGGGTAACAGGTAACCTTGTCGAGGCTATAAACGCCTGCTGGCAGCAGAGGATCTACCTACGACAAATGAGCAAATTTAAAACTGATTTACAGAGAAGGTTTTTTTTATATCTTTATAAACCAAGTAGTGATTGATGTAGATACAATGACTAGCTCTAGGAAGTAAATAAACAAAGTTAACATAGAAGAAACAAACTATCATTGACAGCTGAAAAGCATAATGTATTTTATCTTTCTATAATAAAGTTTGATTTTCTAGAAAAAATTCTGTTTTGGAAGTTTAGAAGATTCAAAAGAAAAGCAGAGATAACTGGTTCTTCCAAGTGAATTGCCAATTGTTGTGGCCAGCAACAACCCCCCTTCTTATTTAGTTTTATCACTAATACTAAATAAGTGGGGACCCTTATTCAAAAATTTAAAAAATCTATTAAGGCTTGTATTTCCTTTTTCAATAACACTTACTGTCATAAACTTAGGAGAATATCCTCGAAAAATCTAAAAAGACTTAAGTTTTATGATAAGATAGAACAAAAATCATTCCTTAAAATGGATTGCATCGCAAAAAGGGTAATGGATACCTTCCTACAAGCGGAATTCTAAAAATTGCGAAATCGCGATGCGAAATCACATATCAAAAGACCCTCATCGCATCGCATGCCTCAAGCATCACTTATGCTGAAATGCCTTAAACCACCGATATGCAATGGCGCATCTCACAAATCGCATTTCGCAGAAAACACATCGACGGATAATTGCCACACACAACGGATTTGTGATATTGTGATCTGCGATATTGCGAAGCAAATCGCAAAATTGCCTTATCACAGATCTGCAGGGCTCATTGTTTGAGAAAGTTTTTCCATAAACCAATGCTCAGTTATGCGCGTTAATGTTAATCAATGAGTTAGTTGGCAATCATTAATGAAATATGCTTTTGATCTGATCGAGGAGCCATTTCACGTAAGGTGGTATATTTTATATGTTTTTCGCATTTAAAGCTTTCCTGTCACCTTTCTTCTTATCATTATTCTTACCTCATTCGTAAACTGCAGAAGCAAAGAGCAGAGAAGTATACAGAGAAGTGTTCATGATATTATGGGAAAGAAGGGTAAAGCTCCGAATTCTAAAGATAAAGAAATGATGCCCTTGTACACAGACACCACCTGTAACAAAGATGCCAGTATTACTACTTGGGAAGGCATGTATAGTTTACTTGAGGAAGAAGATCCCAAGGTAATGGAGGTTACAGCTACTGCGGGCTCACACGGGTCTTATGAGGCGTCTATTATAGATCTAGCATGTTCATTCTTGCACAGGATATCGGTGAGGCCCAAAATTCTTTCATGGTTAAATGGATACTAGATAGTGCTAATATCATGTATAGAGAATTTAAAGCTCAAAACCACAAACTCACAGAGTCGTTATTTTCACCAAATTTAAGATTTATATTCTCTAACAAAAAAGCGTGCAAGAGGCGAAAAATCGCACTAGGGAAGCCCGGATCAAGGAATGGAGGCAGTTTCCGATGCGTGATTAGCGCCTAGTGCTAATCACGCATCGCCAAGAAAAACCCCTGGAGATGGAAAGCCTCTAATTGCTCAGTCACCTGTAAGCTCGGAAATTTGTACGGAAAAAGTGCTAAAGGCGGAAGGTAAAACTGGAACTCAAAACCAGTAGTATTTATCTTCAAAAAGTATGTAGATATCTACCGACTGTACATAATCTACAGACAAACTGGAGACAGAAGGCTCAAGAAAGGGTAGAATCCATCAAAATATTAACCAAGTTGAATTGGGATTCTTACTAGGCGTATATGATAAAGCCACATAGCGAGTGCATGACTCTCAAATGTATCATCAATTCTTCCGAGAAGATGGCGCCAACTCTTGCCGATTCTGTTTTCGCAGGACAACTAAAGTCGGAAGTCGGCTAGTCAACTCTCCTAAAGCAAATGCTGAATGCTTGCGACTACAAGGATCATATACACCAATAGTTAGTTATTAGTTTTAGTTTTAGACTCAGTTTTAGTTTTAATTTTGCTTTATTTTTGCCTAAAATGAGGATGGTCATTTAAACCGCATCCTACATTTTTTTAATAAATTATTTTTAGATTTAGTTAGTAGTATTTAAACCCTTCTCATGCATTTAGAGAAGGGTCCAGAAATTTATCAAAAACTTGTCCTCAGAACATGCACTTTTGCACCCTTCGAGGAGGTTTTAGTGAATGAATGGAACATGATTTATTGATATCTACATTTAATATCTACTACTGATGTTGCACTTTTGTACTCTTAGTGAATGTTGGATTAAGAAGAACTAAATAATTATTGCTTGAAGCCCATGAGTAGAACTAGTTATAAATGGTACTTTTATCTCTTAACTGTTTTTGTTTATGTGTTAAGGTGATATTCATGTTCAGTTATTTATGTATGAATTCTTAAATGCTTAAGTTATCATTTGGCACTTTTGTACGGTGATAGCTATTTATTTATGCTGAATATATGAGTAGCTTATTATGTGATATGTTTTTCACAACTGTTTCGTCTAACTTTTTATACGAAATGGTTCATTTTTATTGAATTCTTTTCTCATAGTAGTTGAATGATCTTTATTACCAACTGTTATCTAAAATCATTTTAGATCGCATAACGGAAAGATTACATCCCGGGTTAGTTTAGAATTAGATATTTTTGTTTATTAGAATACAATTGCATGTTGTTAGATTAGATTTAGAATAAAAGCATTTTACTTAGGAATCATTAGCAAAGAAATATCAATTCTCAACACACACACATATATATTTGGAAACTGGTCCCATATCCCCAGTTAGACCCATTATACCAAACGGAAAAGGAGCTGCTAACCAAGGTCCGGACCGGGTGGGTATCCCCCTTGTTGTAGGCTCGATTTTTGGGGCTTCAACAGAACTTTAATATTATTACAATGTTTGAAGAGAAAATATAAGAAAAAAAAATTAAACGGAGTAAGTAATACTTTTTTCTTTCTTTCTTGTTTTCCTTAGTTACGTTTCTGATGGATGTTACGGGTGGTATCAGAGCCATGATTTCAACACTATGGCCTATTTGGGAAATTGTAGTAATAACCAATATGTTGATGTGCACATAAGTTAGAAACAAGATGAGAAGGGGAGATTGAAATGTACCCCAGATAAGGCCAACTGTGGAATATGGTCCCATACCAATTGCAGATAGGCATCTGGAAATGTGGGTGTAGTTGGCTGAAGAACGACAAAACCCGACAACTATACTGTTAGAAATCGTTCAAGAACTGAATTTTGAGATGACACGTATAAGAACTGATAATAAAAGATTAATGCATGACCTTTCTTTGATATATTCCATTGTATGAAAGAGATTCTACATGCAACACATCACATTCTCCCAAGCTCTTCTCTCCATAACCAAATTTTCATTTTGCATTGCATAAAAGATCTTTTTCCATGAAATATATTACATTTTGCTTAAATATTCAAAGAATGCCATGAAAAAGTGTATACAACAGCAAAACAAACATTGAACCAATTATTTTTTTAGATATGATACGCACGACACTGAAGTATTCACAAACATTGTAAAAAGGTGTTTTTTCCACCTTTAAGAATAATTGCTAATTAGAATTTTATGAAAGAAAGAAATTGTAATTATTAAACTTCTTGCCAGGGAAAAATTGACCTTATAGAGATCAATATAAAGAGATATAACATACAATTGTAATCATAAATTGTTGTTAGAATATTATATATTATAGAGCAATGGTACACATAAAATATTGCAGAAGCACAAACATAGAAAACACATAAAGTAAGAGAGACACATATATACGTGGTTCACCCAATCAGGGCTACAACCAATCCTTCCTTTGTATTATCTAGCAAAATGAAGAGATAAAACCTGTAGCAGATCTGTTGTAATTTCCTCTTCGCTCTCACACAATATCTTCTCTCTTTCTCGATTAGAATAATAATAAACAATCACAATACAATTCCATCATATAAACAAAGGGTTTCCTTCTAGGGAAAAAAACCCTAAATTAAACATAACTTCTATTGTCATCTCATTCGCCTAATGAATGACCTAGATTGACTACAAAATTACAATATTTTACATGAAAATTTTAAATCTATTTTTAGGTTCAGGGCACTGCTCCCAAACCCTCATTGGTCCTTGGACCCCCCATCTGGGGGGGATGCCCTCCCCCCCCACATGGAGGGGCATTTAACACCCTCCTCCCACATCTACCCAAGAAACTGACCAACTAGAGTAAACATGCGACGAGAGGCCACTATGATATGATTCGACCTCGTAAGTCACGTTAAGGAAGTGGAACCAATGGAAATGCACCATACAGACATTCAAGGTTAGCTTTAGGACCCTCAGGAGCCAATCCAACACTTTATACAACCTTCCCTTAGGTCCAACTGAGATTTTGGACAACTTAAGCCTCAGCCGCTCTCATGCTATAGGCATGACAGCGTCCAGAAACCCAGTGTCTCTCTCACAGGCTTACCTACCAGTGTGTAGAGACTCATTTAGTCATTACTATGCCAGCATCCCCGAGATTTGAGCCACTTTTTTAGGCTCAGAGCCCAGGTCACTGCCCAAATTTGAACCATCTCTTCATAATAGTAAAATAACATGGAAATGCCAGTACTAAAGAAAATACTTATTTAATACCTTGACTAGACCCTTAATAGCCATGACAGGGATTCCATCAAACATATAACGAATATGCAAACTATAGCTGTAATTAACATATCTAAGCATATGGGTCTCATACTTATCTGAGATATGCCATGAAGAATTGATGCATCAACCCATTAAATTTTATTAACGATGCAAGATCCAAACCCAGGATGGGACTTCCATGTTCCACCTGACCGTAGAATGGCTGAGCCAAATCTCTCTTCAGCCATTCACACCCATGCCATATTCCAAGCATGAATGTGGGATCCCATTGAACACATCAATCAAAACTCATATAGAGCTTCCAAAGGCCATCCACCTCAACCCATCAAACAATGATTCCACCTCATGGTCAGACATCACGAAACCATCAATAGATTGGTCTCCATCCAAGCCTTCCAAAGCTTCAAGAGCATTTGTTCCAACCAATGCTTCTAGGACTAGTAACTCAACCCACAGCTTATACAGGGCTTCCAGAGCGTTTTTCCATCCAGGGCTTCTAGGACTAGTAACTCAACCCACCAATGGCTTCCAGAGCGTTTTTCCAACCAGGGCTTCCAGGACTAGTAACTCAACCCACCAAGGGCTTCCAGAATGTTTATCCAACCAAGGCTTCCAAGACTAGCAATTCAATCCAAGTTGTTACAGGGCTTCTAGAGCATTTGTCTAACCAAGGCTTCCAGGAACTAGCAACTCAACCCAAGATAAGGAAACATGAGAACCAACCAAAAACAAACAATGAAACTAAACCCACAATCACCATGGCTATCCAGGAAATGGAAAGGGTAGGCAATCTACTAGCGATCCAGGCAATCCACTATCAATCTAGGATAGATCATGACCAAGAATCCACATGCATATGCCATGCATTCTGTTAGGGCTTGGAATTCACCTAGGCTGAGATAGACAAACTCTCAAGGCTACATCAAACCATTTCACCTCGTAGCTAGCCCTATGAGGTATGAGAAGGCTCTCTCGGGTCAGATTCGATAGAACTTTCAATATAATTAGGCTGACCAATTAATAATAAAGATTTTAGGCTAGTAAATTGATAAGGGGGGTTGATTTAATGATTTTTGGGGTTTTTGGTGGCAATTGGAGGGAGTGCAATTCAGGGTGCGGGGATTGAGCACAGTTTTTGCAGGGGGATCTTTGGGGCAAGGTAGGAGTCTATGCTGATGCCTTTAACTGAAAGAGATGATCAGGGAAGAAAGAAGAGAGGCTAAAGAGGGCAAACAACGAATTCGAATCCTCTCTAGACAGTGGAAAACATAAATTTTAAACAAAATTGAAAGCTGAGCATGGCATGCATGAATTCAAACTTTATCACTTCTTTTGTTTAAATAGCAGCAAGAGATTAAGAAATGGAACACATAAACACACTTACAATAACAGTAGGAGACACACCATCAACATAATAATCCACAAGAATCCACAATGAAGTCTGCAAAACCCTGGCCTTCCTTTTCCTCAAATTGCAGAAAATACAAGTCAAAAATACAATAGCACTTCTCCCTCTAGAGTCCAACCATCAAAATGAGAAAGAGAAGGCATAATATAGAAGGTCAAACCTCTTCCCCCACCTCTAGGGGTCGAGCTCAGCTTCCTAGGAGCTGTTACAACTAATTCTAAATCAGTCACTAGATAATAGGCCAGCACAACAACTTGCCTCTAAAAGTTAGGAAGCCTATCCATGCATTAAATATTAACTTTTTACATCAAAAAAGCTTCTAGAAGAGGTAAAGAAGAGTAAAAGTATCTAATGCCATGAAATTTACACAAGAATCCATCAATTACATGCCTAAATAATCAACCCAAGTGAAAACTGTGCTTAGCTGGCCGAACTGGTCAAAAACTGGCAAATTTTGCTTGACTGGTCGCACCTCTGGCTTGACTAGTCGCACCTTTTGGCAGCGCTGTTTGAGGGCCTTCCCGGAGTCCAAATCAAGTGTAGGATAGCTCGTTGGAAAGGTCTAGAAGTCTACTTTCCAACCCAACCAGAATTTCTGAATTTGGAGTTGATTTGACCCCTCAAAAATCAAATCTCCCAAGACTGCTTTCTGCAACTCAAAAAAGGGGCAGAAAGTCAAAATTTGGCTGTATTTTGAGCTTTTGGCTGCCCAAATCTTCACAAAATTTGAAACCCTTCCATAGGCAAGTGTACTTTTACAAGAAAAATCCAACCATGTAGAGTTTTCCCCGTTCTGAGCTGTATCGACGACTCGTCTCGTACGGGGTGAGACGAGTCGAGTGGCCAAAACCTGTAAAATTCCAAAAAATGCCAAAAATGCCTCAAAATCCTCAAAATTTCTTGGTTTTGCTGCTAGAAGAAGGCTAGTCAGTATCATGGTGAGTAAGAGAGGCCTCAGCCAAGATGCGGAGTGGATTTGTCCTTTTCTTCTTCTTCCGGGCCTCTGACAGCTTTCGTTGGAGAATTTTCATTCTAGCCTTGCAAACATGCATCCTTCCTCTCTTTTATGATGACCACCTTTGCCTCCCTTACGAGGCTTCTGCTGTGTCTCAACCTCCGTGGATGAAGATCGGTCATCACCTTGCTCATTAGTCTCAGTGGTTGACATGATGTTATTGAGCAAGGTGGAACAAATAGGCAAAGATGACTGCTGCCCTGCCTGCAAAATGCTGAGAAGTATGCTGTTTTCAAGGGGAAAAATCATAAGGGAACTGTTAGGGGAGGGATTTTTAATAAGGAATGGGAAATAAAAACAGGGATTTTTAGGGAAAATTCACAAAATGTAACACATACCATCTTATCATTTTTAAGAAATCATTTGCAACGAAACCATGTATGATAGGGACCAAGGGAAAGAACATATGTTATGACAGGGGGTATGGGGCAGCATTATCCATTTGATTTTTATCCTTTAAATGAAGCAAACTCTGTTATCTGAAAGGGATTTATATACATTTGGTGACAAAGGAAAGAGGGCTTCATTTGTATTTTTATCAAAAGGAGATTTGACAGCTTCAAAGGGAAAAAAGGGAAAACAGAGTTTATTTTCGGGAAGCACAGCAACATAATTTTATAGACCAAAACTACAGCAATATGTCCATTATGAATATATACACAGCTGCAATCTTTGATTTTTCTTTTTATAAATTTCATAACAGCAGCCTGCCTCTTTTTATATATACCCAACCATATCTTTGTTTTTATATTTTTGGGTCATTTTGGCAATTTTATTTTTAGTTTTCTTTTCACATCAATTTTTTATATATATTCTTTTGTTTTATTTCCTTGCTGTAGGTCCATTTAATTTGCTTGCTGTGGGAAGGAGAAGGGCATTTTAGGGTTTGTTTGGAATATGAAGGGTATTAGGGTTTAGTGAAAGAATTTGGGAAGGTAGGAATATGGGATGGGAACTTTGTATTTCTTGCAAACGAAATAAATGAAATAATAAGATAAACATGTAGCAACATTTGTGAATTTAATTGACAAGGAAACAAGGATGGGATAAGAGGGATTTAACCTTGAAAAACAAACAAACCCTAGCACATTTGCCTACATTAACAACAGCTACATTTCACCCTTTCTCTTGCAAATTTTGAAGAAGAAAACCATTAGACACATCATCATTGAATCATCACTTGCCATCATGGGTGAATTTAGAGCCTACCTGGTCGATTTAGCAGTTTGGGAGGGCGATTTGGGTGATTTGGCACGTTTCTTGGCAAACCCAGCTCGACTAGTCGCACCTCCCACTCAACTAGTCGCACCCCTCTGACTCGTCGCTCCAGTTCAAAAATTACACTGTGAGAGCAGCTCTGACTCGTCGCACCTGCCCAACTAGTCGCACCTCAAACTCGACTAGTCGCTCCTCCAGAAATGACCAAAATCGCTGCAAAATCACCTTTCTTTGCTTCTTTCTTGTGTCATGCAAGTTTGCAAATGCATAATGAGGCCATGAAGAGGGCTTTTTTAATCTTTATAGGTCCACATTAGAAAAAATTAAATCATCAAACCCACTTTATAATGTTGTATGTTTTGACATTCATTTTAACACTGTTTTTTAAGTTTCACTTTGCCTGAAATTGATCTTTTGAGTGTTTTCACTTGGTTCTTTTTGCAGGCTGATTCTCTGATGGATTCTGAGGAAGAAACCAGGGTTGTTGCCGGCATTCTGAAGATTTTTGAAAATTTCCTTTATTGTTGCCATTTTCACATGACCTTGGGTTTAAAAACAGAGTTTTTAAAACCAAGGTAAAAATAAGCTGTAGCAGATGAAAACTATCAATAAAACATAATTACAAACCTCCTTCTGGCTTGCTGAAGACCATCAGACTTTTGACTCATGACCTGGCAATGATTTTGACCGAAACCCTATACCTAGACTTGGAATTTCAAGACAAAAATGAAACAAGTGTGACACAAGGTTTTTTCAAATGGTATGACCTGATTCCAGCAAAGCCAAGAAGGGAACAAGACCAGCTCCTCCATCAGTGTTGTTATCACAAAACCAGTACTAGGGACTGCAACCAAGCAAGGTCTCATGTAACTGTTTCAGACCATACTTTAGATTAGGAATTAGCCTTCCTAATCAGAGAGGGCTCTCTCATGACTCTTGACAAAATCCTTCAAACACTAGAGGGTTAACTCTTCACACATTTATAAAAATATAGCTGGCTGGACATACATCAAATTAGTCTTCATTGGGCTATGGAGTCTCTCACAGTTAATAAACCAAATCACAGTCATCTCATAGAAGCCAAGGCTCTTTGCATCATCAAAGGTTCAAACATAATTTACCTAAATCAAAGCCTGCTGAACATACAGGAAGTCAGAGCATTAACAAATGAATTCTGAGTGATGTTCAAACATGCTTCACCAAAACCCACAGCCTGTCAAGCACACAGGAAGTCAGAGCATATAATATGAATTCTGAGGGATTGTACCATAACAAGGCTGTAAAAAGAACATTAAGAAACTAAAACCACCATCACATTTGAACAAAAAGATGCGTTGAGAATCTTGGGAAGAAAAAACTCTGTTTGCTATTACTGTAACAGTCTTTTCATAAGCTCTATAAAACTCTGTTTTTGTATATGCAGTCCCACCCTTTTTACATCCTAACTTGGCCCATATATAGGCAAGCAAACTCCAACACCTCGAGCTTCCTCCTCCAGCATGAGGGGAGCCTCGAAGGTGGCTATTAACTCTTCCTACATGCTCTTAACTACTGCATTAATTACAAACATGCTGAACTAAAATTACACACAATCCTAATCCAACTAAAATACTAATTTCATTCTCCTCGCAGACTTGATGCTTTCTTGGATGCTGGACAGCTGTATGATTTTCATTATGGCTAAGATATGTTAAGGGAACAATCACCGAGCAAGCTGGTCTCGGATGCTAGCTGTAAGGCAGCTTATTAATTGATAAAATCAATCACCCTACATCCACGGTCCCCTGTCTTCCATTCCTCTTCATCATTTAAAGACCACACTCCGAGTTCTTTGAACCTTCAATTAATCAACGCATAACCACCATATGTTATATGATCTGGATACTTCAAGGACTAACAGGTGTATCAACCGAAGATTCTGGTAACCCCACCAATACGTTAGTAGCTCGGTCATAAATTGCCTTTGAGAAAACTTTATGAAAATAAACAAAATATTTTATCTTCTCTTCAAGAGCTACACCTGTCACTGTTTGAGTGGTTATGAAACACATGTATGATCTCACTGCCTGAGTTTGAGACCTTCTTTCACCATTAACAGACCTCATCATCAAAATTCATTGTTTTTCCACAAAACAACATTCTACAGCAGTTTCGTAGCGCGCTACGAAACTGCTGTAGATAACCTCTATTTGTTCCGTAGCGAATAAATCTTGAGTTGATAAATGATCTGCTTGAGAATCTGTGTTTTCTCCAGTTACTTTGACTATGATTTGAGTCACTATGAGCTCCTTTACTGTTTTGATGCTGTGGTGCAACTTCAAATCGGATCTCTGCAACCTGAGAAGTTGACTGAACCAATAACACTGTATTAACATTATTGCAACCAGGGGCCATCTTCAAAATGTCAAATACTCCAGCTAATGCTGTTGGAATGATCACAAATAAATTAAGCATTCACAAGAAAATTATGAAGCATTCTGTTTTAAGCTATCAACCCTGGTGATCTGATAAGAACCATCCAATATCTAGTCAAATTATTTTAGCATAAATCTTTGGAGTCCGAGTGCACAAAATGATATTGAATGCTGCTCACAGCCGTGCATCAAACATCCAAGTTGCATCTAGTTAGAAACTAGAGTGTTAAAAACTAGAAGGGTGGTTCCGGAAAATCTCAGTTTCGTTTCACAGATATGAAACATGTATGAAGTTCAGCTACCCAATTTTACACTTTTTATTTAGCAGACTATCCCCTCTCTGGCTGGCAATTGGGATTCTGTTGAAACTAACACCCATTGAGCTTCGATCCCTCCTATCCTTCAAAATGTTGTATCGTTCAGCAAATTTTCATCTTCCTCACAAACAATTCTTCTATCTCTGCCATAGTATAACGATACAGAAGACACTGCTGACCTGGGTTGCATTTCACAAGGTCATTCTTGTATGTTGTAGACAAACAAAAGCACCTGGTGTTAACTGCACACAACAATAGAAAGATGTAAAAATATCAACATATAATACATTCTGGATCCTCCTCAGTACCGCCAACATGTTCAGGATACTTTTAAATTCACATCTTCTGCGCAATTCAATCTGCAATTGAAACCCTTGCGGTTGTAATTTGAACTCTGAGATATACTCTGAACCTTCTCCTTCCGGGCACTATTATGCAAATCTGACATTGATGCTCTCTGCGCGCCTTTTCAACAATCAGATACTTGAAAGTACCACTGTGCAACGAAACCACTGATTGCATACACCTGAGCCTAAACATGGTTGTTGCAGAGCAGATAATTGTGTAAATGACTGTCTCTGTTTGAATAAATGACCAAAAGAACGTTCCCACATCAAGCAAATATGAACAGAAATGTAGAAATCCTGAGAGCCAAGCTAAAACACATCCTTTGCAACGTTGATTGACTGTACAATGTATAATGTCAAGTTAATCCGGCGATGAGACCCTGGTTCTACAAACTTATCATAAGAAGCCGAGAAGTATAAGATACTGGATGCTGTGCTGAACTTTCCAGTTCTTACCTAAACTTATCTAAACTTTCCCATCCAATATCACATCTTCTGGTAATGTTCTTTTCTTAATCCATGGCTTTGAAGTGAGCGCTAATGATATATGACAATCCCCCTTCTCAAAGCTAATAGCTGAAGCATATAACGGGCACGGCAACCACGTTTATAGCAGACAACACCTACACGATACAGTCCATATTGACTGAGGAAACTTGTCTATTTCGAACTCTTTACCATTTGCTTCCTTGTAACTACGACAGCGATTTCTCTTCTCTGCCACCGACATTTGATTATGGAGATGATTTGAAAAATTAATGCCAAACAGAGATCATTTGGAGTGTTCAGATCAAGAAGCCCTGTATTGATAGTGTCTCTCATAGTAATTGCACCACCCTTCTTTTGTTTTACGCACACATCTGTTAATGACAGCAGTTAACATAATTCCCGCTTTTGTGCCACATTTCTATCGCGGTGTCACCGATAATGGCGACCTTGTGGCGACCAAAACTTTATGAAAGCTACTTGACACTTGGCGTTAACCACTACATCTCATAAGAGCGTTTTCATAACTTCATAACATGCATTAATAATGAAACAACGTGCTTAATAACATTCACGCCATTTTCATTTATATCAGACATTTCAAAAACCCGTGTGAAGGAGGTGCTGTGTATCCCGGTCTAAGAGAAACGTGATCCCCTGCAGAAATAAACATAACGCTGCCTGTTTGTAACACTGGCACAATTTGCTGAACACGCACTTCAATAATGGTGGAGGGATAATTTGAAAATTCTACATCGACTCCAGGAAATGCGCTCCTTAACCTTCCCTTTAACTGGAATCAATAAGCTGATCCTTCCATCGTATATTTCTAAGGTCTTAACAAAACACACCTGAATGATTTCCAACCTTTTGAAGTAGCTTTTTCATGATGATGCATTCTTGAAAATTGCCAAGGATATCCAATCACTCCTACGCAAGCACAATGGTTCACTTTGAAAATGTGACTGCCATCAAAAAGGTGATCTTGGAAATACAGACAGCAGTGTTTTGTAAAATAAGTGCAGATCAAACAATAATCCAAAAATATTACAGCTACAAAGATCTTTAATTCTTCAACTTTATGCATTTTTGCAACAGCCCTACGCTTTCAGCCATAGATGATTTGAAAATAACATCTCAAACAGCATCAAGGCCACCAAACTCTTGTAGCCTTTTTTTTTTTGAAATATCTCTCGACTATGTGGCGCATGCAATGTAATGGACTGCTGAACCTCAAGGAATTCTCAGCATTATTGGCATGTCCGCCACCAGATAGGGCTTTCATCTGCTGTGAATTACCATCTGTCTCTTATCTGCATGACCACCATTTTCTTTATCTTTGTTTTCATCCCACCGAGCTCTCCCATAATATATGCCATACAATATCAAACTGGATGCACCCATAAACTGTCCAAATGATCTCGTTTGTAGTGCAACCCAAGGAAAGGTATAAGGGCATGTATTTGACACTTTTCATTTAGATAAATTTTTTATGATGGACAATGGGGATGCATACATAAAAACATTGATGAAGATACAGATCGTTCTGATGACCAGGGTCTTCAAACTAAATCACAAAGCTGCCACTTCAGATTCTAAGAAATCAAATCACCTTCTTATGTTGCAGAACTGTCAATGTTAGGAGTGAAAGAGTGCCCTTTCAGCCAAGATTTTGAAAATAAAACTCACTAGTAAGTTCATGACAGTTTGAATAGGGCGATAAAAGGGAAAGGCCAGCATTTATCTGCAATAACTCTACAGATGAGAATGCACTGGACTGATTTCAATTCCTCGGAAATATTGAAATGAGACTGCTAGATAAAGAAATGGGATAAGATAGACATCTGCCATACTCAACATATCTTGACAATTATCATCATCCTCAGAAAGATCTATAGATTGGGACTAGGTGGCCGAGCATTAGGATTCTGCTCTAATAATTGCTTGGGAACTTCATTTCTTTTAACAACAATGTTGCTTGTTGTGCCTTCCCTGTTTTGCGAAATCCATAGATCAGAGCATTGTATGCAACAGCACCAGAGTTATATCCTTTAGTCAGCATTAGACCTTTAAGCACATCAACCTCATCCACAGATAGGCATGCTATGATTTGGGCCTCCACTGAAAACTCGAACAAATCCCCAGTTTCGTAGCACGCTACGAAATCACTCAAACAGGTAGCGCTGCGAAACTGCTAAAAATAATTCAGGCACTGCGAAAACACCGACTCTCTAAGCCAGGCTAAAAATTTTTGACTACAGCATCTTTAGTGATAACAGTGGCTCCACTTGGGATAGTGTGCCCTTGTGGTGCGCTAAGAACTTGCAGCTCCAGTGCCTCGTCCATTTGTGACAGACAAAAATTTGCTTGACAAGCATGACTGTAGGAGAAAGAAACTACTGCTACTGAAAAATAAATGCTCAGCCAACCTTGAGCTTATTTGCAATCTACCTACCTACCCTATCAGCTGCAAACTCCACTTGTAGCTCAAGCAACATGATATTTCCAATGTAGCCAATCATTCATCTTATCTGACATTTGAGTCCTTTGGTTGTGCTTGAAACAAAAATAAATCAGATACTGAAGTAACTGAGGCGGCATGAGGTGTAACTGTTCTTCAACATGAAAATATAACTGGAAGCCGCCTGAACAGTAAATCTTATCCATGTATTCAGCTATAGGGTCAAAAAACACATGGTTAGTTTGCTGATTCTCAAAACTTTCTGTATCTTTAGACAACTTATCTTCAGCCACACCAAATTTATTTGATATACTATCCAACTGCCTATCTGAATGATGCTCACAAACAATGTAATTTTCCTCACTACTATGATCATTATTTGAAGTAAGCTGCTGCAAGGAATTACAAAATTGAGCAAGCTTTTCCTCTGCCTGAGGGTCATAGAAAATTTCCTCCAATATTTCTTCTTGCTGGGTGCAATCAATTTCATCTTCATCATGATCTGAAGCCGGACCAAACTGCTGCATCTCTACATCAATATCAAAGGATAAAACATGGTTTTCACAGGTAAACTCTTGCTGCTCTTCATGCTGTGCTTCATGGAGTGTTATAGCTTCTTCTTGGTGCTGAAAAACATTGTCATGAAGAGCCTCTAAAATTTCTTCATCTGTAAATTCATCATCACCATAATAATCCTCCAAGCACTGAATAAGATTCAAAGAATGCCTACAGCAATCTTTGAGCAGCAACAAAGAAGGATAATATTCTTTATACATTTCACAGAACACATCATGGAAATCAGCAAGAGAAGATAATGAATCATTTTCCAAAATTTTATACCAAGACCATGCTTCTCCTTCTAAAGTAGCCATAAACATCCTCATGAGACAATCTTCAGGGAAATGAACCTTAAGACTGCGTACATGTATGTGAAACTTAACCAAATGGAGAGCAGCATCATCCTTCTTTTCATCTTTAAATATTGGAAGATCATCTAACCAATCAACCTTTGGCATAGGATTTGGAAAACCAGGGATATGAGACCGATTCATAGGAGCATACCTGGCATTCTTTCTTGCAGTGGAATCCATCTTGAAACTTCATCAAGCTACTGATCTTCTAGCAGTGGAGTCACCTTCTAATTTGTTCTTTGATGTGTGGAGTCGCCAAGGTAGTTTTGCAGCCTTGAAAATCATTTGAACTCCTGCTACCTTCAGAAATTCAATCTTGAGCTCCCGGCAGACGCACCAAAATGTTATCACAAAACCAGTACTAGGGACTGCAACCAAGCAAGGTCTCATGTAACTGTTTCAGACCATACTTTAGATTAGGAATTAGCCTTCCTAATCAGAGAGGGCTCTCTCATGACTCTTGACAAAATCCTTCAAACACTAGAGGGCTAACTCTTCACACATTTATAAAAATATAGCTGGCTGGACATACATCAAATTAGTCTTCATTGGGCTATGGAGTCTCTCACAGTTAATAAACCAAATCACAGTCATCTCATAGAAGCCAAGGCTCTTTGCATCATCAAAGGTTCAAACATAATTTACCTAAATCAAAGCCTGCTGAACATACAGGAAGTCAGAGCATTAACAAATGAATTCTGAGTGATGTTCAAACATGCTTCACCAAAACCCACAGCCTGTCAAGCACACAGGAAGTCAGAGCATATAATATGAATTCTGAGGGATTGTACCATAACAAGGCTGTAAAAAGAACATTAAGAAACTAAAACCACCATCACATTTGAACAAAAAGATGCGTTGAGAATCTTGGGAAGAAAAAACTCTGTTTGCTATTACTGTAACAGTCTTTTCATAAGCTCTATAAAACTCTGTTTTTGTATATGCAGTCCCACCCTTTTTACATCCTAACTTGGCCCATATATAGGCAAGCAAACTCCAACACCTCGAGCTTCCTCCTCCAGCATGAGGGGAGCCTCGAAGGTGGCTATTAACTCTTCCTACATGCTCTTAACTACTGCATTAATTACAAACATGCTGAACTAAAATTACACACAATCCTAATCCAACTAAAATACTAATTTCATTCTTCTCGCAGACTTGATGCTTTCTTGGATGCTGGACAGCTGTATGATTTTCATTATGGCTAAGATATGTTAAGGGAACAATCACCGAGCAAGCTGGTCTCGGATGCTAGCTGTAAGGCAGCTTATTAATTGATAAAATTAATCACCCTACATCCACGGTCCCCTGTCTTCCATTCCTCTTCATCATTTAAAGACCACACTCCGAGTTCTTTGAACCTTCAATTAATCAACGCATAACCACCATATGTTATATGATCTGGATACTTCAAGGACTAACAGGTGTATCAACCGAAGATTCTGGTAACCCCACCAATACGTTAGTAGCTCGGTCATAAATTGCCTTTGAGAAAACTTTATGAAAATAAACAAAATATTTTATCTTCTCTTCAAGAGCTACACCTGTCACTGTTTGAGTGGTTATGAAACACATGTATGATCTCACTGCCTGAGTTTGAGACCTTCTTTCACCATTAACTGACCTCATCATCAAAATTCATTGTTTTTCCACAAAACAACATTCTACAGCAGTTTCGTAGCGCGCTACGAAACTGCTGTAGATAACCTCTATTTGTTCCGTAGCGAATAAATCTTGAGTTGATAAATGATCTGCTTGAGAATCTGTGTTTTCTCCGGTTACTTTGACTATGATTTGAGTCACTATGAGCTCCTTTACTGTTTTGATGCTGTGGTGCAACTTCAAATCGGATCTCTGCAACCTGAGAAGTTGACTGAACCAATAACACTGTATTAACATTATTGCAACCAGGGGCCATCTTCAAAATGTCAAATACTCCAGCTAATGCTGTTGGAATGATCACAAATAAATTAAGCATTCACAAGAAAATTATGAAGCATTCTGTTTTAAGCTATCAACCCTGGTGATCTGATAAGAACCATCCAATATCTAGTCAAATTATTTTAGCATAAATCTTTGGAGTCCGAGTGCACAAAATGATATTGAATGCTGCTCACAGTCGTGCATCAAACATCCAAGTTGCATCTAGTTAGAAACTAGAGTGTTAAAAACTGGAAGGGTGGTTCCGGAAAATCTCAGTTTCGTTTCACAGATATGAAACATGTATGAAGTTCAGCTACCCAATTTTACACTTTTTATTTAGCAGACTATCCCCTCTCTGGCTGGCAATTGGGATTCTGTTGAAACTAACACCCATTGAGCTTCGATCCCTCCTATCCTTCAAAATGTTGTATCGTTCAGCAAATTTTCATCTTCCTCACAAACAATTCTTCTATCTCTGCCATAGTATAACGATACAGAAGACACTGCTGACCTGGGTTGCATTTCACAAGGTCATTCTTGTATGTTGTAGACAAACAAAAGCACCTGGTGTTAACTGCACACAACAACAGAAAGATGTAAAAATATCAACATATAATACATTCTGGATCCTCCTCAGTACCGCCAACATGTTCAGGATACTTTTAAATTCACATCTTCTGCGCAATTCAATCTGCAATTGAAACCCTTGCGGTTGTAATTTGAACTCTGAGATATACTCTGAACCTTCTCCTTCCGGGCACTATTATGCAAATCTGACATTGATGCTCTCTGCGCGCCTTTTCAACAATCAGATACTTGAAAGTACCACTGTGCAACGAAACCACTGATTGCATACACCTGAGCCTAAACATGGTTGTTGCAGAGCAGATAATTGTGTAAATGACTGTCTCTGTTTGAATAAATGACCAAAAGAACGTTCCCACATCAAGCAAATATGAACAGAAATGTAGAAATCCTGAGAGCCAAGCTAAAACACATCCTTTGCAACGTTGATTGACTGTACAATGTATAATGTCAAGTTAATCCGGCGATGAGACCCTGGTTCTACAAACTTATCATAAGAAGCCGAGAAGTATAAGATACTGGATGCTGTGCTGAACTTTCCAGTTCTTACCTAAACTTATCTAAACTTTCCCATCCAATATCACATCTTCTGGTAATGTTCTTTTCTTAATCCATGGCTTTGAAGTGAGCGCTAATGATATATGACAATCCCCCTTCTCAAAGCTAATAGCTGAAGCATATAACGGGCACGGCAACCACGTTTATAGCAGACAACACCTACACGATACAGTCCATATTGACTGAGGAAACTTGTCTATTTCGAACTCTTTACCATTTGCTTCCTTGTAACTACGACAGCGATTTCTCTTCTCTGCCACCGACATTTGATTATGGAGATGATTTGAAAAATTAATGCCAAACAGAGATCATTTGGAGTGTTCAGATCAAGAAGCCCTGTATTGATAGTGTCTCTCGTAGTAATTGCACCACCCTTCTTTTGTTTTACGCACACATCTGTTAATGACAGCAGTTAACATAATTCCCGCTTTTGTGCCACATTTCTATCGCGGTGTCACCGATAATGGCGACCTTGTGGCGACCAAAACTTTATGAAAGCTACTTGACACTTGGCGTTAACCACTACATCTCATAAGAGCGTTTTCATAACTTCATAACATGCATTAATAATGAAACAACGTGCTTAATAACATTCACGCCATTTTCATTTATATCAGACATTTCAAAAACCCGTGTGAAGGAGGTGCTGTGTATCCCGGTCTAAGAGAAACGTGATCCCCTGCAGAAATAAACATAACGCTGCCTGTTTGTAACACTGGCACAATTTGCTGAACACGCACTTCAATAATGGTGGAGGGATAATTTGAAAATTCTACATCGACTCCAGGAAATGCACTCCTTAACCTTCCCTTTAACTGGAATCAATAAGCTGATCCTTCCATCGTATATTTCTAAGGTCTTAACAAAACACACCTGAATGATTTCCAACCTTTTGAAGTAGCTTTTTCATGATGATGCATTCTTGAAAATTGCCAAGGATATCCAATCACTCCTACGCAAGCACAATGGTTCACTTTGAAAATGTGACTGCCATCAAAAAGGTGATCTTGGAAATACAGACAGCAGTGTTTTGTAAAATAAGTGCAGATCAAACAATAATCCAAAAATATTACAGCTACAAAGATCTTTAATTCTTCAACTTTATGCATTTTTGCAACAGCCCTACGCTTTCAGCCATAGATGATTTGAAAATAACATCTCAAACAGCATCAAGGCCACCAAACTCTTGTAGCCTTTTTTTTTTTGAAATATCTCTCGACTATGTGGCGCATGCAATGTAATGGACTGCTGAACCTCAAGGAATTCTCAGCATTATTGGCATGTCCGCCACCAGATAGGGCTTTCATCTGCTGTGAATTACCATCTGTCTCTTATCTGCATGACCACCATTTTCTTTATCTTTGTTTTCATCCCACCGAGCTCTCCCATAATATATGCCATACAATATCAAACTGGATGCACCCATAAACTGTCCAAATGATCTCGTTTGTAGTGCAACCCAAGGAAAGGTATAAGGGCATGTATTTGACACTTTTCGTTTAGATAAATTTTTTATGATGGACAATGGGGATGCATACATAAAAACATTGATGAAGATACAGATCGTTCTGATGACCAGGGTCTTCAAACTAAATCACAAAGCTGCCACTTCAGATTCTAAGAAATCAAATCACCTTCTTATGTTGCAGAACTGTCAATGTTAGGAGTGAAAGAGTGCCCTTTCAGCCAAGATTTTGAAAATAAAACTCACTAGTAAGTTCATGACAGTTTGAATAGGGCGATAAAAGGGAAAGGCCAGCATTTATCTGCAATAACTCTACAGATGAGAATGCACTGGACTGATTTCAATTCCTCGGAAATATTGAAATGAGACTGCTAGATAAAGAAATGGGATAAGATAGACATCTGCCATACTCAACATATCTTGACAATTATCATCATCCTCAGAAAGATCTATAGACTGGGACTAGGTGGCCGAGCATTAGGATTCTGCTCTAATAATTGCTTGGGAACTTCATTTCTTTTAACAACAATGTTGCTTGTTGTGCCTTCCCTGTTTTGCGAAATCCATAGATCAGAGCATTGTATGCAACAGCACCAGAGTTATATCCTTTAGTCAGCATTAGACCTTTAAGCACATCAACCTCATCCACAGATAGGCATGCTATGATTTGGGCCTCCACTGAAAACTCGAACAAATCCCCAGTTTCGTAGCACGCTACGAAATCACTCAAACAGGTAGCGCTGCGAAACTGCTAAAAATAATTCAGGCACTGCGAAAACACCGACTCTCTAAGCCAGGCTAAAAATTTTTGACTACAGCATCTTTAGTGATAACAAGTGTTATGGCATGCCTAACAGGATGCAAGACTGATGCTGATGAGACACCTACATATGCATATGCAAAGAGCTGTTGATCACCGATGGAGGGCTCAAGACCGACACTAACACATTCCAAAACTAGTGAAGAAATCATACATGCAACTCGATACCTGCAAACAAATATGATGTAGTTGCTGATCTCGATGCCTTCTTGTGCTTTCCCGCTCTTCATTTGCCTTCTTTCTCTAAGACTCCAAGTATTTCACACCCTCCAAGAGTGCTCCAATAAAGCTCTAAGTCTCCAAGGGCATGAGAGAGAGAGAATAATGAGGGAGCTCCAAAAATGAACTGACAAAAGTTTGAGCCAAGAGCTTGGAAATTGATCCTCAGAAGCCTTTTTATTAATGAGGCCTCTATTTTCTTCATTTCCATTATTTTCCTTCATTTTCCTCCTCACATGCAACTTGTGACCTTTCACCTTCCTTTTCTCCTAATTTCCTTTATTTTCATAAATAAATGTGCCAAAATGGCATTTTTCCTTTCCAAAGTCTTAGCCATTGCCTTTGCAAATTTCCTTAGCCATAATAAACTGAATCAACACCCATTAGGATGTTTCTCCCACCATTCAACTTAGAATACGTGCCCCATCACCGTGGCCATATATATATTTTTACATGGAATTTTCACAAGGGTTGTTACAGAACCCTCCCCCTTGGGGGAACACTGTCCTTGGTGTTCAATGACACCTATAACTAACAAGACTGCTAAAAATAAAACTTACTACCCATGGAGCTTTATAACACAAGTTGTTGTAGTATTTACAATGACCACTACTGAAACATGACAATCATACCGTTTACTGGAACTTTATAACATAACTCATTATGGTATTTACAATAACCACATATACACATACACATTTTCTTCAACCAACAAATAACCATATTGTCTATGGATATTTATAAATTCAACTTGATACAATACTTACAATAATACACACACATATACATATATGCACATTTGCTCAGCCAGCAAATAAAAGGATACGATGCCTGCATCCACAACAAGGGAATCTAGAGGCTCACACCTCCACCCTCAAAGTAATACCAAGATTCACCTACTTCCTAGGAAGTCCAGAATCCACTGCAAAGGCAAATCTGCATCCAATGTTCAGTGTTATAATCCTGCACCACTTGTTCTCTCAGTGAACAGTTACTGGCTCATTGTTCTAGGGTGTACTCCTAATGGGCATCTGATTCCATCTGGGAATTCTAAAGACCAAAACAAATATATCCCATGACCTTCCCTTCTCTGCTACATAGTCCCTTAGGCAATTTGATCAACCCCTTCTATGTAGTTGCTCACCTTCCAAGTTCCATTGGCACCCCCATCTCGGGTAGTACATCCCTTAGCAAGGTTTCCTCGCATCGGAAGATACCAAAACCAAGGCATATCCCTGCCTTAGAACCATCATACCAGTCATAGCATGCTCATGGAAATCAATGGACACTATTGGGTACCAGTGTCCCACAATGGCCCTGCTCCTAAAGTTCTCTACTAGAATACTGTTGCATGTTCCAATTTCTTTCACTGCAACTGTTAATTATTGACAAGCGGGCATGTTCATGCATTCCCATTCCAAGCACATAATTTCCATTAGATTCAAAATAAATTGAAATAACTTCAACTCATATCTCATTGGTGGCTCATCAATAAGGTACATTTGCAATTCAGTTTACGTCATGTCACAACAAGTCAAACTAGCATCTTTGACAAAATCATCATGTATAAATATATCAAATCAGGTTAGCTCGAAACACAACCATCATAGATCAACATCATAAATCACATGTATCCATCATAACAACAAAACACATGTACTACATATAGTACAACACAACAAAACACATGTACTACATATAGTACACCATAATGAGTAGGCATGTCACGACACCACAACTACACAATACACATACATAGTACCACATGTACACAACACAACATGTACGACACACACATAATACCACATGTACACCACTACCATATGTACAACATGTACACAATACCACCTGTACAAAGCACCACCTATACAGCATGTGCTCAACATCACATGTACACGGCACCACCTTCACAACGTGTACACAATGCCACATGTACATCATACCACATGTACAACGTGTACACAATACCACATGTACATAGTACCACATGCATGACATGTACATGACACCACGTACACATCACCACATGCACGACATGTACACAACACCACTTGCACACAATGCCACTTGTACCACATGTACGCAACACCACATGCTCATAGCACCACTTGTATAATCACGCACACAACACCATATGTACATAGAACCATAAGTACAACATGCACACAATGTCATATGTATATAGCATTGCATATACAACATGTACATAGCACCATACACACCATTGCATATCCAACATGCGCACAACACCATATGCACACAACACCGCATATCCATCATTTACGTAGCACCGCCTAAACCCAGTAGTGCATATGCAACATTCACACAACACTATCTGTGCCACCCTTTACATAACATTGCATAAACAACATGTACACACACTATATATACACAACTGACTGCATGTGCACAACATCACAGATGCAACATATAAAAAATATATAACATATGCACAAAAATAGTACCTCACATCCAAACCACATTGTCTCTACTAGGTAACCTTACTTTTAATGTCTCTCCACCATCCATGCTTATCCTAGCATGCCATGGACGACACAGATTTCATTTTGGTGATGCATCCCTTGGTATAACATATCCATAACATAGACATAATATAATCACATAATATCAACTCATAACCACATGATATTGACCTCGTATATGTGTCAAGCTACTCTTCCCACTTGATTCCTCATTAACCAGGAATCTCTTCATGTCATTCCCCTGCATAAGAAATCATTCCTCCACACGAATGATCCCTGACAACCCTATGAGACAGTGACATAGATACATAGATACATACATATATAATCATTATCATAAAACAATCATCATCCTGTCAAACAATGACATACATACATACATGTATACATATATAAACATCAACATAATCATGATCATAACATAATTACCAGATAACATAAGGTCAAGGTTAAGAGAACTTCCTATATGCCTGTAACACATGGGAAACATCAAGAAAAGTAGTTCCCAACATAGCCAAAGCATCTGATGCCTCATATCCATTTAGTTCACCTTTCCTATTATCTTTCTCATGACTATCCTACCATTATCCATTTACACCAATGGACCAAACTAGTCCAACCAGTTGTCATAGTCTTACCATTCATTGTGCTTACTTATGCACAGAGCTTCATTTGAATCTTACATTAACTTTCGGGTACCACACAACTCTCCCCGATCTCCATTAACTTTCCTATTTCCCAAACAATTCCCAAGACTCAAAACTTAAAATGCAAGCACAAGAAACAAACAAGAATAAAACCATGAAAACCAATAACAACACGACTCTATAAACAAAGTGGTATGGTCATATACTAGACATAAACAAAGCCGCCAATCAAGCACAACAAATAACGAAAGGAAAAAAGCACAAGACTGACAACAAACACCATGACTCAATCCCCATGGTTCCCAGTGCTTCCAAGGAAAGCTCAACCCGAGCCTTCTTCAAGATTTCATGGCAGTCTCTTTGCCATGCAATCTCCTACATCATACTTCCATAAACACATAACTATCAATGCATAAATAAATATAACAATACACTAGTTACCTTACCTTTTTGTGCCAAGCACTTTTCTTGCAACTGAACACATCCATGCCATCTCTCAAGGGACTCCAATTCCCTTGACAAATCCACCTATAACTAGAAACTAGCTAATATACCTGTCAAGTACATGTTCATGACTATAACACATATCCACATAATGTCAGACAAAATCAAGGTTAAGAAGACTTCCTATATGCAAGGCACTCATTCGTTTGGAATTAGGGTTTCCAAACATAGCCAAATGAGTTCTTGCCCAATTCCTTTCTTCTACCTTTTTTACTTTGTTGGAATCGAGGTTTACTATGTGTTGTCACATCACCCAACTGTTAGTTATATAAACACATCAACTATTACCTTGACATGCTAATACCACGCATGTTTTCTGCAACTGCTCACACATGTCACCCACATGTTTTAAATATCAATACAATCATATCTATCCATTTGAAATCAACCCTTACCAAGACTAACAATCATGTAATAATCCATAGTCAACTCATAGTCATTAGAGATAATGCTACAACTGTCACCGACTTACACTCAAGTACATATCAACTGTCTCAACATATATGTGTTAGTATAATCATCTTGAAACAAGATCATTTGAACACATACTCATATTATGCAATTCATCAAACATTCAATCAACTTGCAAACATACCATGTTAAATAAATGAACTAGACACCAAGCACTCAAACACCAGATAGATGACATATTCAAACAATGAAGAACCAAATATACGATATAGGCGAACTCATACCTTAATGTATCTCAAGGGAAGTTATCTTGTCTACAAGATTAATCTAGTTAGCATGATATAAGTTTTCAACACACCATCTTAAGCATAATTAAGATCATGATATCCATAATAGTCACTAACTAGCATGTTCACATCATAAGCTTATAAACATTTATCATTCATGCATAACAATCACATACGTACGATCAGTCTAGATTAGTACCACACAATGCAACAAAATAAGTTGACTCATACCTGAATGTCATAACCCTAACCATCTGCGTAGGCCAATCCAACTTAGTGTGATACATATAACATCAAGGTATAAATTCTATAACCCTAATCATCAAGCTAACTATCATTTAACAAAAGATACTTCAGCAACAACATATAAGATAATCATTAAGTTATCTAATATAAAACAATAATAGCAATGCATATAACTACATGTTACTATCATTCTTGACTATCTGACACATGTGCATATAACTACACTAATCAACTAACATCCATCATGAATGTAACCATAACATCAAAATACATCTAAATAAACCTAATGCATATAAACCTAAAGCGTATAACAATCCTAAAAGTTACTTACCTACATTCCCAACATGCAAACCTATATGGCGATCTGCTCTTGTCCCAAAGTCTAATGCTGCAACCTCATTCTGATGATCTACATCTCATGCTCTATATCAACCAACACATTAGCATCATGACAACCAATAGCATCATGATGACCTAAATTTCATACAATGACTTCACAAGGCATGTTTGACTTACATTTCATGGTTAACTATACCCAAGACCATGCATGCATAACAACTGTATATAGATGTATAACACATGAGTACGAAACCATATACACATCACTCTAGCTAGGGTCCAGTCATCAATGCATGACCATATCAACTACACAAACCATGACCTCATGCATGACAACAACAACCACATCACGTGCACTTGAGAATATTTGAACACTGACGTGCATACCAAATGCATATACAACCATACACTCGTGACGACGCATCGCAACAACAACATCATCAACCTTCACATGGAGACATCACTGCAACCATGATCAACACCATGCAAATGCAACAAGCACATGGACTACAAGCATAAGAAACACATATGCAACTGACATGAATGCATGATCAACACGCCACCCATCTAGTCCGAGGGGTGAACCATGCTCTGATACCACGCTGTAACACCCTCCTCCCACATCTACCAAAGAAACTAGCCAGTCGGGGTAAACATGCGACAAGGGGCTACTATGATATGATTCGACCTCCTAAGTCACATTAAGGAAGTGGAACCGAAGTAAACACACCATACAAACAGTCAACATTAGCTTCAGGACCCTCGGAACCAATCCAACACTTTAGACAGCTTGCCCTTGGGTCCCATTGAGCTTTTGGACAACTTAAGCCTCAGTCGATCTCATGCTATAGGTATGACATCGTCTAGAAATCTAGAGTCAGTCTCACCAACTTACCTACCAGTATCCAGAGACTCATTTAGTTAGTGTTATGCCAGCGTCCCTAGGATTTGAACCACATTTTCAGGCCTAGTGCCCAAGTCATTGCCCAGAATTGAACCATCTCTTCAGAACAGTAAAATAACATGGAAATGACAGTACTAAAGAAAATACTTGTTTAAGACCTTGACTGGACCCCTACTAGCCATGATAGGAATTTCATAAAGCATATCATGAATATGTAAACTATAGATGCAATTAACATATCTGAGCATAGGGGTCTAATACTTATCTGAGATTCGCCATGAAGCATTGATGCCTCAACCCATTAACTTTCATTAATGATGCAAAGTCCAAACCTTGGATGGGGCTTCCACATTCCACCCGACCATAGAATCGTTGAGCCAAATCTCTCTTCATTCATTCACCCCCACGCCATATTCCAAGCATGAATGTGGGATACCATAGAACACATTAATCAAAACTCATCTAGGGCTTCCAGAGGCCATCCACCTCAACCCCTGAAACAATGATTCCACGTCACAGTCGAACATCACAAAACCATCAACAGATTGGTATCCATCCAATCCTTCCAAGGCTTCTAGAGCATTTGTTCCAACCAAGGCTTACAAGACTAGTAACTCAACCCACAACTTATACAGGGCTTCAAGAGCGTTTGTCCAACCAGGGCTTCCAAGACTAGTAGTCAACCCACCAAGGGTTTCTAGAGCATTTTTTCAACCAAGGCTTCCAGGACTAGAAACTTAACCCAAGTTGTTACAGGGCTTCTAGAGTGTTTGTCCAATCAGGGCTTCCAGGAACTAGTAACTCAACCCAAGCTAAGGAAACATGAGAACCAACCAAAAACAAACAATGAAAGTAAACCCACAATCACCATGGTTATCTGGGAAATGGTAAGGCTAGGTAATCCACTATCGACCCAGTCAATCCTCCATGCCAATGACAGATCATGACCAAGAATCCACATGCATATGCCATGCATGCCAAAACTTGTGAAGAAATCATACATGCAACTCGATACCTGCAAGAAAATTTGATGTAGTTGCTGATCCCGATGCCTTCTTGCACTTTCCTTCTCTTCCTTTGCCTTCTTACTCCAAGAATCCAAGTATGCCACACCCTCCAAGATTTCTCCAAGAAAACTCTGAGTCTTCAAGAGTATGAGATAGAGAGAATAATGAGAGAGCTCCAAAACTAAACTGACAAAAGGTTGAACTAAGAGCTTGCCAACTGATCCTCAAAAGCCTTTTAATTATTGAGGTCCCCATTTTCTTCATTTTCCATTATTTTCCTTCATTTTCCTCCTCACATGCAACCTATGAGCTTTCACCTTCCTTTTCTTCTAATTTCCTTTATTTTCATAGATAAATGTGTCAAAAATGCCATTTTGCCTTTCCAAAGCCTTAGCCATTGCCTTTGCCAATTTCCTTAACCATAATAAACCGAATCAACACCCACTAGGATGTTTCTCCCACCATTCAACTTGGAATACATGTCCCATCACCATGGCCATATACATATTTTTACATGGAATCCACTAGGGTTGTTACAGGGTGTATAGTCTTCCTCAGGTATACATTCGGCTGAAACAAAGACCTCTAAATCAGGAAGATTATTAGGCTCCACACCCAACAATTGTTAGATATTAATGTCTAGGAAAAACAGGTATCAACTGTGTAGCATCCAACATACAGTTATATCATATATATGAGTAGTTGATATTTTCAATTTTATTGTTGCAACTTATCATATGTATCTTTCTAACATGTCATATTTTGTATTGTGTTAGCACAATTTCCAATATTCATTGTCTTCATTAACATATAACCCACAAATATTTCATAATGTTAAATACATATTCTCTTTTGGTTTGGAAGATAGACAACAAGATCAAGTTATAGATGGTAAACCACACAATAACACATTATGATTTTCTTCTCAATAATTTTCATTTATTTAATTACTTGAAGCTGCATGATTAAATAGATTCAAAACCATGCTAATATTAGCTCACACATGCATGACTTACACTTCCGAAATTAGAACTCTAGCATGTCTAACGCTTCCTAATTTAAATTGTATGCACAATGCCTAAAACTACATCCTAATTGAGTGTAACGAGGAGTAATTATCTCGAACACTCTCTCTTAATTATAACCACTAATGCTCGTTGGTATAAATCTCAACTAGGCTTAGAATACTTGAGATTAAGTGAGAACAATGTTATACTTCAACATGCTAGTGCATGTTGTCCTCAACTTTACTTTACTTTGGTCTTCTTATTCAATATTTCTTTGTCTTCTTTATCTGATTTCTTTGTGCATTGGCTTATACCTCTATTGTTGTCAATTGAACTTTTTTGTATACCAAAAACATCTTTATTTTATTTCATCTCTTCCATTGTTATAACTAATTCAACAACTTTGATGGTTGTTTTTATCTTTTATGTTTCATCTTCTAATGTAGTTATGGTAGCTTTTCCATACTTCCATCTCAATCATACTTGGACTTCACAAACCACTAGTCAAAAAATGCTAATCAATTTCATAACAAAATTGAAATTTCGCTACTGCAAAAGCAGTTGTCTATAATGCGGCTTTTTGGAAGCCTTTTCGGTGGGTTTTTCCGGTCAAAATCCGGCAACAATTTATTGGAATCGCAAGTTTGATAGCTAGTTTCTGCACAATCAAAGCGTCCCGGGGGTTTTTCAGGGTGCGGAATCCAAATATGCAGTTAAAAAACCATTTTAACTACGAC
This sequence comes from Pinus tabuliformis, assembly GCA_031772625.1. NCBI lineage: Eukaryota > Viridiplantae > Streptophyta > Pinopsida > Pinales > Pinaceae > Pinus > Pinus tabuliformis. The sequence goes on from CM062819.1 coordinate 473,012,061, forward strand.
AAATCAAGATTTAACCTCAATTTCTTCTGCCGGATTTCGTCACTGGAATCTCCAAAAAGTCACATTATAGACAACTCCCTATTTTTTTTCTTATCTCTTGTTGTTGCTATAAAGACAATTTTAATTTCATCCTCACATGTGTATCTACACACGAACTTCATTATTTTACCATATTCATGCAATGCATCTTATACAAAAGCCCCATTTTGTTTGTGGTAATTTTGAAAACCACCATCTCCATAAATGTAAATAGTGAAATGGATCGGCAGTCACGGCCGCACGCACTATGAAAAGTCTTGGGAGGCTACAATGGTCTTCTGGCCACACTATGAGAAAGTCTTCGGAGTGTGTAATGGCCTTTCAACCGCAATCAAGAGGAAGGACTTTATCATGACTTTCACCATTAATTATTTTTATAATAAACTTTTTGTTTGAACATAATTAATTTTTTGTTTGAGTAAAATAATTAACTTTCTGGTTCACATTAGTTAATTTTTTGTTTGGGTAAAATAATTAACTTTCTGGTTCACAATAATTATTTTTTGTTTGAGTAAAAACTCAATTAATATGAATGGCTTTATCATGATTTTTATCATTAATTATTTTGATTTGTTTTTGTTCGATTAAAATTAAATTGTATTTTTTAAAGTAGTGTAACAACAACTGGTTTTCATCGCTTGCACCGATTCTTAGTTGCATGTATTGTAGGTTTTGTTAAAGGAAGGGCAGATTTGAATATATATATATATATATATTTTAAAATAAATTTATTTTATAAAAATTATCTAAAAATTATTCATAGAAAGCTCAATGACAAGTATTAAGATCCATCGTCTTTTGGTTCATTGTAAATATTGTTGATTGATTGATTTAAATAATGCCTATCAAAGAAGCTAGAAAGCACTTTATTTTATTTCTTTGGGGTGAATGGCCCCTTTTGACTTTATATAGAAGTTATCCAGTAAGATCTTGTGACTTAATTTTACAAGTAATTTACTACATTGGTTAAATGATTAATAATAGTATTTTCCAAAAAATGGAATGGAAAAAATAGTTGTGTTTGAATGGTTAAAATTTATAAGTTTGGAGTTTTGGAGTTTTATACTGATTTTATTTTTATATTCAAAATTTCATGAATATTATAATTATTATTTATTATATTAAAGAGAAGTAATTTAATCACCTATTATAATTAAATGATTAAAGGAAAAGCTATCTAATGTCATTTTGGTTAAAATCTTATAAAACAAATCTTACCATATGAAATGTCAAATTTCATATCACTCTAAAATTTTATTTCTTTACATTTTGTATGACACCAAAATTAAGCAAAATTCTTAAAACATTATTTTAAAATTAGGCAAAATCCATAAAAACATAGTCCCGTACATACATTTTAGATTATGAAAAAACTCTTAAAAATTTCTGAATTTCTATCAAATTTGTAACCGGGGAAAAATATATTTATTATATTTATTACAAAATTACTTTGCTTCATTAAAATATTATAAAAATTAAAAATAGGGTTAGGAAGCTTAATAACGGTTTTGTATATTCTATATATGGAACATTCAAATCTTTTATTTTCAATGTTGTTGGTTTTTCTATAGGTCAAAATTTCATTTTATATATATATATATATATATATATATATATATTTTTTTTTTTTAAGTTTCACTTTTTATGTTTTTTTTTTTTCATTTTTTTTGAAAATAGCTTTTGCTTTTTAAAGAACTTAATTATTTTAATAGAGACCAAAATAAGAAGCATAAGAAATAGGGTGTTGTATATGGATCACTCAAATCTTCTATTTTAAAGTAGTGTTACCTTTTACCTAGGTCAAAATTTCAGTTTTATTTATTTATTTATTTTTTTAAACTGCATTATTTGAATAGATATCAAAATATTTAGACAAAGTATTATAATCAAAATTTATAACCTTAAAAATGGAATTCTAAATATTTTCTTTTTAAATCATGATGAATGAGTGACTTATTGGAATAATTTGGGTGATACCCAAGATTAAATTAATAGACTGCCACTATAACAACAAGAGTATATGCAATACACAGTAAACCAAATATACCAGAAATTTATGACTTAGCAAGCCAAAACTAAACTACTCATTACAACTAACTAAAACTATACCTTTGAAATTTCAAAATAATTTTCACCAAATAAGAAACCATAATGTTACTAAATATTTTGACCCAATTAGAGTGACCCTTACACAACAACTTGAGTATATGCAATACACAGCAAAACAAATATACCATAAATTTATGACTTAGCAAGCCAAAACTAAACTACTCATTACAACTAACTAAAACTATACCTTTGAAATTTCAAAATAATTTTCACCAAATAAGAAACCATAATGTTACCAAATATTTTGACCAAATTAGAGTGACCCTTACACAACAACTTGTGGATGCAGTGGTATGATGCCCAATGATGATGGGGATTTGACAAACAAGATACAAAGTTGATTAAACTACCAAATGGCTATATTATAAGATTGTTCCCATTTTGAAATATAATATTTTATTGTGTCATTTAGAAAATAAAATGTATTTGACAATATTTCAAATTTTTTATGAGTTTGTTTCTATAAATATTGTATCTAATAACACATATAGCAATACTTATAAAAGGTATCCATGCCCAACATCATGAGAAAGAAAGAAGAGGAAATGAAGGTAACTTTAAAGATTGTCTCTTCAAAATAAAGAGAATATCAATTTCAATAACGATTTAAAATATTAAATAAACAGAGTAGACCAAGAAAAGGGAAAGGATATGAAATCGTGGTGTGAAAATGTTCATGACTCTCAACAACCACATTAATAAATGTGGTTGCTATAAGCCTATATAAACAACCACCATTTCAGTAGTAACCATAATGAAATCATGGTCAACTATAGAGACAACACATATGAAATATGGTCAAGCACAATCAAACTATATTCAAACCATGGTCAACTATAGTCAATCATGTTTAACTATGGTTGCCAATAGTCAAACCTTGGTTAAATGATGGTGAGTCATATACAAACCATGTTCAACCATAGTCAGTCATTATCAACCATAGTAAAACCATGTGATGAGCCTTGGTATTGCACCAAGGATGTTGCAAATCCCAAGGGATTCTCAACTTAAATTATCAACCCGAGGTTCCTACAAACTTAAAGGTGACAATGCTATATAAACAACATGTTAGGTTCTACTCATGTCACCCTCATTCATGAGATTAGACCAAGGTATTCAGAGACCACTTCTTTAACTAGTTACAAAAATAATTTCCTATGAAAGCATAAATGAATATGAATCTAACTATGAAGGTTAAAATGCCATTCATTAAATGTAAATGCTAATTGAAATTTCATGAATGAAAAAGGCTAGTCTATCTGCAGAAGTAAACCATGATAATCTATTTGCACACTTAATCAAATCAATAGCCTACTTGCATAAATAATTTGTCTATTCACACTTTCTTGAAAATGAGGAATCCGATCTTTAACATACCTATGAAGAAAAATACTAATTCTAATTCTGCTTTGCTATTTGATGGTTGCAGTGAGGAAAGGATGGGGTTGAAGTGGTCTTAGAGCCTTCCCTAATAATGAAATCACACTTTGGGGGCAATTATTCAATTTCAATATGCCAGGATCAAAGTATGAAGCAAATATGGTTGAAGAAAACAACTCTATAGGACTGCTACATGAAGTGCTACAAGAGGCCCTGTATTGCTACAGGGGGCCCTATTTTGCTACAGGAGGGGGTCTGAGAGATTTTTGAGGACAGGAATGGTGTCTTGAATATAGAAAGAGGTGGATGAAGGTGGAAGAAGGTGAATGAAGGGTGTGGGAGCCCCTTAGCCAATCCTAGTACATCTCGAAGGTCTATCTTGCACCAAATTTTGTGCCGATGGTGTCCTCCATTTATCCTAGTAGAATGATCTCGTTGGAAAAGTTTGAGGTAATGTGAAGTGTTTAGGAGGGAAATGGAGTGGTCTAGGTGGATGTATAAAGATGTGTCCACTCCTGCAGTTCCACACAATCCCTGCAAAACTAATCAAACACATGCTTCAAATGGTCACTAATACAACAAAGTAAATTAACATGGAAAATATGAGTTAAATTTTATTGAAATCTACTCTAACCTACAACAAAACGTCTAATTTCCAAACCAATGCTACTAACTTCTAAAATGAAGAAACTAAACATGCAAAAGGATTATAGACTCACACTTAACAATTTCCAAGAAATCATAAACTCATATTTTTGGGTTGTTATTGTAGATCTTCCAATCACTCATCCCACAAGAGAAGTGATAGGAAAACCCGCAACTACAAGTTTTGTAATATAACACCTACTAAAAAGAGAAAATAATTGTAATAACTTGAGCAAGAACAAGGAAGAAATACAAGAGAGGGATTAAAGCCTCTGGGTTAGGCCCAAACCCAAGGGTTTCAGCCCTCCAAAACTAACTCAGATGAATACCAATAGTGAACTTCATATTAACAAAAAATAAGAGACACATACATCATATGAAAAATGAGAATAAAAATGTCAAGCGTTAGGCTCTCAGTAGCTACTCCTAGCTGCAACAAAAATTCCAATCCTAATGAGCCTTTTGGGTGGCTCATTTATACAAAAAGTAACTAAGGGGTAGCTCCCTTTAAAGGAGGACTGCTCCCCTCCAAGACCTTGAGATTTGTGGATCTTGTTCCCTTTGATCTTCACACGTACCTAGAGTTCCTCGACTGCTAGTGAATTTGAGATGTTGGTGAGGATTATTTGATCTCAATTCAATTTGGAGAGTTAATGAGGTACAAAAACCTCCTATATTCTCTCTTATTGTCTCCACCAATCCCCTCCATGGTAAATATATCCAAAAATGTTTCTTTTTCCTGAATATTAATCACATTAGGCCATACAATATGACAGACACCCTTTAGTCTTCTTACTAAAAATATTATGACTAAAAATGTGAATTAACATGAGAAAATGAGAGTTTTAAGGTTTGGAGGATAACAAAATGAACCCCAAAATATACCTATTGATGGGCCCCATCATTACCCCCTCTGCTTAATTTTTTTCTCACCCTTTGAGCAACTTAGTCACTGATGTGAAGAAAATTGATGGCCCTGGTGGCCTCTCTGACATCCCAAGGCACCTCAGATGGTGTTCCTTACTATGGATAGAAACCTGCATTTGCCTCTATGTCTGTCCATTTATTTTGTTCTTTTGCCTGGTTTCTTCTCTCTTATAGGCCCAATAGTAATGGAGGACTGATTTTGAGTCCTATCCATTTGATATTCATCCTTTTCCTGATTATTTTGTATAGTTGCGTTCTCTCCAAGGCATTCCTTAGTCTTTTTTATAGAGTGGTACTCTCTGATTTATAAACTGTGAGGCAGGGCATGCCATCTTCTTTGGCAAGTCTAAAAAATTTATGTCCCCAACATCCTAAAGGTGTCCTCAAAATGTAGGATGGATTGTTCTTGGGTTGTCATGTACCTAGGTGCCAATTCAGGATCAAAGGAGATGATATCGTGGTTGCTGATGATAGCCTTGGGGCTCACTAATTCTGCTTCGATGTATACAGGCTCCTTTTCTTCTTTTGTCAGCACCCTTTTTACTTCTTCAACCCTTGTTTCCTTATGGGTCAACCAAGAGGCCAATGGAATTAGTTGCATGTCTCCCAATCTTGAGTTGGGGTCCCAAAAATTCATGTCTGTGAGGATCGGATTTTGCATGTAAAACTCATCCAGTTTGGATTTATCATCAATACTTTCCTTATTTATAAATTCAATGAGTCTTATGTAGTCTTGGAAAGGTAAGGAGACATATTGTGCTAGTTTATTTATCTAGAATTGCAGCCAATTCTCCTTGAGGAAAATGGCATAAGATTTTGATGGTTGTCTGCATTGCATGACTTCCATAGATAAACTTGCCATAGAGGCAAGTTGCATCTCTTTTTCTTGTAGATGCTCTTTTAGCCTTGTGTTCTATTCCTATAGATACTCCCTTATGACTGACTCCCTTAGTTTCAAGTCATTCAATTCCTTGCCCATTTCAATGACTTTCGCCTCCATGAGGCCCACATATACTACCTTTTTGGATTTTGCAATTTGCATCCATCTATGTGTTCTACCTCTTTCCTTCTCCAACTCAAAGAAGAGTGGGATGGAAAACTTCTCAGGTATAATCCTACCTCCCTCAATAAATTTGTAATATGATGTTAGGTTGGGTTGTGGGTTAGGCTCTTGGAGTTCTTGGAGGCCTTTTTCCTCTTACTTTGGGGTGGTTTCCTTTTCCTGTAGCACCTCATGTTGTTCTTGTAGTAGCCCCTATTTCTCCTATAGCAACCTCTGTTTCTCCTGTAGCTCTTATGCTTCCTCTTGTAACAAGGTTTCTTGTGTCTGGAGCTTTTTAACCGTGACTTCCCTAGTGGTGGGCCTCCCCATGGGTAGCACAGGTTTCTTAGTCTTAGTCTTAGGAGAGGTAACTTCCTCAATCTTTCCCTCACTAGGTCCCACTTCTTCCTTTTTACTTATTGATTCATTAATGGTGATAGGGGCTTTGGAAGGGGGCTGAGGCTTCCCTTTCCTTATCTGGGTTCTCTTCCTTTTTTTAAAAATTTAAAGGGCCTTACCTTGGCTACTTTCTTTTGGGCTTGACAGGTGTGCCATGTGTGACCAATGTGGCAACTACTTCTTGCTTTGTGTTTCCTAGTGAGAGGCTTATCTATTGTCCTTGTATCACTCTCTCTTTAGGTTTGGAGGTCTCCTCAAGTTTCTCTCCCCATGTTCTTTGTTTCTCTTCCTCTATTTCCTTGGTTTCTGTTGCCTACTTCTCTTTCTTGGTTTTTTCTTTCTCCTTCTCTTTCTCCTTTCCTTTCCTACCCCCAATACTAGAGGTTGGTGTTCCTTCTTGTTGTGTGGAGGTAATGAATTGTGTTTCAATGAAAATTCCTTGTCCATGTCTACAAAGTCAATCGATAGCACAAGGTTCCTTAGATGGCTCAAGGCATCCATAACAATCAGCTTAATGAGGCCATGGTGGGAAATGTGTTGGTGTTTCCCTTCCCTCTCTTTCTAGCTCATTTCAACGATGGACTACGAGAGGAAATCTGGAACACTAAGTCTCTATGGAATGGGTAATTCTAGTTTGAACCTTAGCTCATCGAGAAACCTAAAATGATAGCCATACACAATTCTCAACGTCCCCTCACATGATAAGTATTTGAGATGTCATGGGAAACTTCATCCCAGGGGTAAGGTAGGCTCTCTCTTCTCACTCCATTTTTATCTTCTACAGGCTTTTCTCTATGAATGAAGAAGTTTTCCTTCGATGTCACACCCACTGCTTTATCCTCTTTTCTCCATCGAACTCCCAAGCGTAGGGTAGTCACTCTACTTATGAGTTCAACATCTAAAGAGATGGAAAGTCCTCTAACAATAGTATTGGCACTATTTTCTCCTTGAGAATTTAGTGGCATGGAAATTTCTTGAGTTATCTCATCATCATACCCCTTCAATTCTTCAAAGAAGCCCATCCATTGATGTCTTAGAAAAATTTCTACCATAGAAGGATGTTGATGGATCCTTTTTGTGTATGTGGGTTCTCTTCTGTTGAAACCTCCCCCCATTCCTCCTGCTGCTCCTTCTTGAGGTTATTTTGGGTGAATTTTCTATTTTGGGCTCAGAGAGGTCTTGGGTGCAGAGACACTACCAAATTTTCCTTTTTATCAGAGAAGGAGAAGGATGAGATAATTTTTTTTTTAAACAAGCTTTTCTTTGTCCCTACCTTACCTTCTCATAATAAATTTCAAAGGGAACGCTTGTACAATTGTTTTCTACAGGATACCCAATTCAAACACAATCCTTCATGCATTGTATGGGAATTAGAGAGGGAGGAGGCCACTTACTTGTTTCAAAATGATTTTCTAGTGTGCATGAGGGTTTGAGGACAATATTTGGTGGTTTTGTCTCCTTTTTCCATTTTAATTCTCCCTTGTAGCTTCCTTTCTGTGCTTCCTATAATATTTTAGACCCTCCTATAACACCTCATGTAGCACCTGTAAACATGATCTGTAGCAGCTTGGTGGCACCCTAGGCAATCGCTCGTAGCATGTAGCTCATCCTTCTCCAATTGTTTCCTAGAAATATGCAAACAGAGTCAAGCCTTGTACTTTTTATTCCTTTTGTGGCAAAGGCTCGGAGCGCTTTGGTGACTTGGCTTTTGCATGAGTTCCCTTTTCTAACTGTTGTCCCCACTCCTTGTAATCATCACTCCACTTAACTTGACTTTTCCACATTGCATGGTCGCTGAGTAAACTGTAGTTAACTAATCAAAGGTGGCCAAGATTACTGGCCACCTCCAACCCATAAAAATTCCATTCTCAATCATTAAACACATTTTTTCATTATATGCATAGGGAAGAAGTGAGAGGTGTCATACCTAAGCTTGCCTGATGTCGAATTGTTGGATATGCCTACATGCTACTACTAGGCTACATAACACGATGAATATGAAGGTGTTGATTTCATTTTTTTTCTTTTGCACAAGTCTTCATCGCTTGTTGTTTTTTTGTTTTGTTTTGTTTTGACTAATGAAATCCCCTTTATTTTTGTGTAGACCTCTTTCCAATGCTCAGTATTTTGTTGTTTTAATGGATGGAAAACCTGTCATCTGCTCCCTAGGGATGGTGTGTTCCCTCTTAGCTTCATAAATGTCCTCGTGATGCCTCAATGTTGTTGGATCTTCTACTCTGGGGCTATATAAAAAAAGGTTGGTTCAGAATTTTGTTGTCACTGTGTAGGCTACTACATGAGGGATCCCATTCATGTAGTAGTCACTTCATCCCTCCTCAAGACCTCATATTTCATTTGAGAAATTAGACAAAGCATAAGAGGCATGGGGATATGATTAGAATCATTAGAGGGTGGTGTATGTATGTGATGAAAAAGTTGTAGACAATGCTTTTGGGTTTTCTTATGTATGGCATAGTGGAATTTGAGAATGAATCTTGCCTAGATGGAGTGGATGAGTAATGAAGGGATTTTGGTGGATATTTCTCAATGTCTCCTAAGGATAACATGACTTTTCCCCCTTTATACAATTGGATCTGCCTCCTGTAGCAGTTTAGGACATTCCTGTAGCACTTCAAAAAGAAGGCAAAACATGGTCCAATTGCTGGCTAAATGATGGAGAGAGATAGGGAGGTGAATGAAGAGGGTGAAAATGAAATGGATAACTAGAAGGAATGAAGAAATGAATATGTGGAACTTATTTTGTAACCACTATTATTCTAACTGTCTAGAGCCCTGCAAAAGAGAGATGTTAGAAAATTTGGTGTAAGGACTCCTCCCTTGTGTATTTTTTTTTTTGAGACATGCAGGCTTCCTAAGCAGAGGTTTTCAACCTACATGCCTACCCTAGGGGCCTCAAAGGAGGCTTTCACCTGGGGATCTTTTCATTTTTTTTTTCTTTTGCTCTTGGGATGCCTTAGAGAGGTTTTCAACCCTAGAGTTGGTCCTAGATGCCTCATGGAGGTTTTCATCTAAGCCTTTTTTCCTTTTTTTCAACTTCATGGACTAAGGGTTGTGAGCGCCCTAATCACATTTAACTCCTTACTGATTTAAATAATAAATTCTTCCTTGAACATAGTTCTTTTATACAACTTCAACCTATAGCCATTGACAAGGGAATCCCCTCCTCATCAATTGTTCTGATCTGGACATACCCATTCTGTTGACATATCTCTACTAGATAGGGACCAACCATCTTGTCATTAACTTTCCCTTGAAATCCTTTAAGCTGGAATCATACAATAGAGCCCAATCATCTTCTTGAAAATTATTCTACCTAATGTGTTTTTCATGCCAAATATTCTTTGTAGTTGGATTACCTCAGTGTGCAGGAGAGATTGCAACCTAAATTCATATACACCATTGAGTTGGAGTAGCCTCTCTCCTCTCCTATTGTGTTGTAGTGAATTCCAAGTCTAACCAGGTTTCCATCCTTAAGGTGCTGCATTCAAATTCAATGAATAGTAGGGCCTTCTTCCCATAGACTAGTTCAAATGGGGTAAATCTAGTGGTGGTCTTCCAAGTTGTGTTGTAGGCCCAATTAGATTCCACAAGTCTATCTGCCCAATATTTTTTGTTGGTGCTAATAACCTTGGTTAGAATTTTCTCCAATTCTCAATTTGTGACATACACTTTCCCATTTTCATATGGGTGATAGGCAGTGGATTTCCTATGCTTGATGTGGTGCTACCTCATGAGATCTTCGACCAAATTTGATGTGAATTGTGCTCCTTGATCAGTGACAAATTCTCTTGGAAAACAAAACTTGTAGAAGATGTTCTCCCTCATAAACTCAACCAAACTTTGCTCAATTCTTTCCTTAACTACCTTTGCCTCATCTCATTTAGTCAAGTAATCAGTGCACACAATGATATACTTCTTTTGTCCTAATGGGGGATCAATAGGTCCAACGAAATCCATGCCCCAATTATCAAATGGCCCTAGAATCACTTAAGGTTGTAAGGGAATTTCATCTTTGGGTGTGGGCTTACTGGTCACACTTGGTGGTGTGCCTCCTGTTGTACCTTTGACTTGATAATGGTCAGCTATTAAGCTAGAGCATCTAAGATAATTGTTTTGGGGTTTTTGTTTTAATTTGGAGGACCAATGAATGAAACAGATGTAACACTGTAATTCATAACCTTTTGAATAATATTAATATCAAAGAAGAGGGCTGCTATAAAATTTCACACAGTGAAATAACTTGTATAGTGGTGAGTAGAAACAAAAAATAATATGATTATCACAGTTTTCAAACAGAAAATTAAATAATCATAAGTATGAAAACCTCTGATCGATGTTCAGAAATTTCAAGAGAATATGCTTATGCTTACAACAAGATGCTGATGTTTTATTGATTCAGAGGGAATTAATTAAACAGACAATCCATTAATCCATTCTCTTTATATATTATCACTTCAGAAGCTTATAAGAATAGATTGAAACACAATTATTCCTACCTAGGTATCTCTGTAAGACATAAGAATATGAAGAAAAACATAATGAGTGTTACTGGAAAAAACTTACAGGAAACACAAATTGTGTAAAACTGAATTCAGAATCCTTTACTTTGTATTAAGGGTCCAGAAAAGCTAAGTACATCAAATGTTTACAAATGCTTCATCAAGGGTGTAACCCTTCTTCAATGGTCAACCCATAATAACTCGTAAGGAGAGTTATTTATACAACAATAGAACTAAGAAAATATCCTAAATTGTTTTTACAAAAATAGATTTATTCAAGCAAAAGGAAATATCTTCATGCAAGAAGATAAAGATAGCTATTGAACTGCCACTTGCTTTCCCTGTTATTTAGGTTCTCTTGGCTTTGGTCTTTGATCTTTTGCCCTTTAAGCTACTTGGTTGTTTGGTCTTCATGTTGGATGTCATATTTACTTATGACCTTTCATCTGATACACTTTCATATGATACTCTTTGACCTTGTTGACCTGTCAATAACCTTTACTGTGCTTTTTACTTTTACTGTACATTTCAAGTTTTTACTGTGTATTTCAACAGTAAATCATTTAGTTTTTACATGTCTCAGTATCAGGTAGTTGGATATTGATCATCTTTCTGTATATTTCATCTGTTTGTCTTTTAACTGTATGTCTTTATCTGCCTCCTTTATTTAACATTTATTGTCTCTGTGTGAAGGATTTCTTCTTTGTTTTATCATTTACTGCCTTTGTAAATTGTTTCCTTCTACTCTGTAATAAATGTCTTTTTCTTCTGAATAAAGGCTTTTGAATGGATTTCCTTGTGAATCTGGAACAAATAGGTTTTATATGATCACCTGCAAAATACAACAATTGTTAAGAAAAACATAGGCGGACAGGGAGGTGATAATGGTTTTATTTGAGCTAAGAGGTCTGTGGATGGAGTCCTGGCAGTGTTTGGACGGTAATCAGAGGTCAAAATGGGTTGCAGAGGCTCAGGGTGGCGCAGGAAGGGTTATGCGGGTTTCACTGTGTAAACGAGCAAAAAGAGCGAAAACGAGGGTTTTGGCGTTTAAACGGGAAATGGTTAACTTTTTTAAAATTTGGCATGGAAACCGATAAGTGAATAGTGATGGTTTCGGCCTTCATGGGAAGGCGGTTTTGGAGGCCATCACACCGATTTTAGCAGTGGGGTGGTATTTTTTTAAGGGCACGCGAGTTAACGTAGAGCTACCACATAACCGCAAGGGGCTCGAGCAAAACCACAAATCTCGTGTGCTCTCGAGCAGGTAAAGGTCGGAGATCGGGAGTGCACGATATGGATGCGCGCTGTTAGATCTGGGGGTGAAAGATCTAACGGCTATCGTGCGGTGAAGTTGCACAGAGGGCACAAGCGTGGAGATTGGTAGGGCCCGGGGGATAATTACAAGTGATGTTGGGTTGTGTTATATTCCTTCCACGACTAGCCCACATAGTTAACCGGGGGGTTAGAGGGGGGGTGGAGCCCCCCCCTTCGTTGCATTGATTGCGTAGCGAGGGGGTCACAGGGGGTTTGAGGGGTGCAGGTAACCCCCCTCTATGAATTTATTTTTTTGGACCCTATATTAGGTTGGGAAACCTACCTATGGTTTTGTGCATGATTTTCGCACATGGTTTTGGATGCGATGGTTTTCGGTCCATGGTTTTGGATGTGATGGCTTTTTGGTCCATGGTATTGGATGCTTTGGCATGTATAAATATGTATTGTAACATTGAAATGAACATAATGAAACATCAAGCTGGTAGTCCCAGTTTTGGGATCCAAGGGAAAATCTTTGTGTATATGTGTTTTATGTGTTATGCTCTCACATTGTTTATTTTTTGTGTTTTAGAATTTGTATGCAGGTAATTTTTGTATAGGGTTAAAACCTACATTTAGTATCAGAGCTATTTTGGCTTCAAGGGGATGGCTTTGTTGCTGAGGGGTTTCGCTCGGGCCTATGATAGACCCTATTCAGTGGGAGATCTGCGAGATCGATTCTAGTGGTGAAAGAAGATGGCGAGCAGTGGAAAGATAGAGATCGAGAAATTTAATGGTCAGAGTTTTGAGTTGTGGAAACTCAAGATGGAGGATCTATAAGTGGATAAAGATCAGTGGATCACGGTAGATCCGAGTACTAAACCGACGGGAGTATCCGATGAAGAATGGAAGAAGTTGGATTGGAAGGAAAAGAGAACAATACGATTGTGTGTCTTAGATTCAGTATTGCTAAATGTATCAGGGGAAGCTACGGTGAAGGCTTTGTGGGACAAGTTAGGGACTTTGTACCAATATAAGTCTCTGGTGAATAAATTGTTCCTGCTGAAAAAGCTGTATAACATGAGGATGAAAGATGGAGACTCAGTGACAGAGCATCTAAATGCATTTAATACTGTGGTAAGTCAGTTATTATATGTTGATATTAAAATTTCAGATGAAGATAAGTGCATCAATTTGTTGTGTTCTCTACCAGATTCATGGGATAGTCTAGTTATTGCAATAGGTAGCAATGAAACTACCCTACAGTTTGATGAAATAGTCTCATCCTTGTTGACGGAGGAGATGAGATAGAAAAATATGGAGATCCAGAATGGTGATTCATTGTCTGTATGAGGACAGTCCCAGAACAGAAACAAAAATTAGTCATCGAGTGGGAGATCTAAATCTAGAGGGAGATCTAAATCTCCAGGAAAACCTATAAAGGTGGTGTGTTGGAAATGTGGAAAGGAAGGGCACTACAAAAGGGATTGTAAATCTAAAGCTCCTAACAAAGGAAAGGGATCTGATGATGCTCCTTCTGCAGAGGCGAAAACCACCTCAGATGAAGGTGGGATGTGTACTTGGCTTCTTCAAGTACACATGTAAATCAGGAGGTATGATTGATTGACTCAGGTGCATCCTTTCACTTCACTCCGCATAGAGAGTGGTTCTGCGAGTATGAGAAATACGATGGTGGTGATGTCTTCTTAGGGGATGATAGGAAGGCTAGAATCGTTGGTCACGGAAAAGTAAAGTTGAAGTTGCAAGGTGGAAGGGTTAGAAAAATTCCTGGTGTTTTGCATATTCTTGTATTGGCCAGAAATCTTCTTTCTGTAAGCAAGCTCGATGATGCAGGTGTAAAAACAGTGTTCAAGAAGGATACCTGCAAGATGGTTCGGGGAGCACTGGTATTGATGCGAGGAGTTCAGATTGGAACTCTATACAAGCTGCAAGGTAGCACTGTTGTTGATGGGTGCAACAGCTCTATGGTTCTTGAAAGTGGAGCAGAAGATCGAGTGGTCTCTGGAGAGAAGACCATGTTGTGGCATCAAAGGCTTGGACATATTAGAGAGAAGGGCCTTTGAATACTTCATGGTAAAGGTATGGTAGAAGTTCTGAGTAGTATCTCTTTGGATTTTGATTTCTGTGAAAATTGTGTATATGGGAAGCATAATCGGGTGAGTTTCCTCTCTAGTGGTAAGAGGGCAAAACAGATATTAGAACTTGTGCACAGTGATGTGTTTGGAATTGTGAAGGTTCCATCACTGGGTAAGTTTGTGTACTATGTATCATTTATAGATGACTTCTCAAGGAATACATGGATATATTTCCTTAAGAAGAAATCTGAATTCTTTGATAGGTTTAAAGAATTTAAGGCTCTGGTGGAAAACCAGACAGAGAAGAGGATAAAGGTGTTGAGGACAGATAACGGTGGAGAGTTTTGCAGTAAGGAATTTGAAGAATTCTATAAGAAGTGTGGTATAGCACGGCAGAAGACTACTCCATACACACTTGAGCAAAATGGAGTTGCAAAAAGAATGAACAAGATGTTGATGGAAAGGGCAAGAAGCATGCTTAGGGGTGCCGGGTTAGGACAAGAATTATGGGCAGAGGCGGTGGAGATAGCATGTTACCTAGTCAACAAATCACCTTCATCGGCGTTGGAGGATAAGACTCCATAAGAGGTATGGACTGGTAAGAAACACTCTCTTTCACATCTGAGGGTATTTGGATGTGATGCATATGTACATGTTCCAAAGGAGAAACGAACCAAGTTGGATAGTAAATTTGAAAAGTGCATCTTTATTGGGTATAAGGATGGTTTAAAGGGTTATAAGTTTTGGAACCCAGTAACAAGGAAGGTTGTGTACAACTGAGATGTGGTGTTCAGAGAGGTGAAATATGTTATTAAACATGAAGTCCAACCAAAGGGACCTCAGAAGATAGAGTTTGAGCTTAAGGAGGAAGAATCAGACTCTACAGTAGAGGAGGAATCAAAAGATGAAGAGCCACAAACTCCGGGTGTGAGAAGAATAGTTCGAGAAAGAAGGCAGCCGAAAAGGTATAGTCCATCTGCTTTCTATTCAAATTTTGCTTTATCTGTTACTAATGATGATCCCAGAACTATGAAGAAAGCAGTAGATTTAGAGGATCGAAAACTCTCGAACGAGGCCATGGTTGATGAAATGACATCTTTGCACAAAAATGAGGCTTGGGATCTGGTGGAGTTGCCGGCTGGAAGGAAACCCATTGACAGCAAATGGGTGTTCAAGAAGAAGACAAATGAAGAAGGAAAGGTGGAGAAATACAAAGCTCGGTTGGTAGCAAAAGGTTATTCCCAGGTGTCGAGAATTCATTTTAGTGATATTTTTTCTCCTGTGCGAAGGTAACTTCTATTAGATTACTTTTATTTGTTGTTGCTGCTTTTGATTTTGAGTAGAATAGATGGATGTGAAGACAACATTTCTTCACGAGGATTTGGAAGAGGAAATCTACATGAAGCAACCTGAAGGATTTGTGGTGAAGGGTAAGAAAGAACTGGTATGCAAGTTAAAGAAGTCTCTATATGGGTTAAAACAGTCACCAAGGATGTGGTATCATAAATTTTATACATTTATACAGGGACTTGGCTTCACCAGAAGCAAAGCAGATCACTGTGTGTATTTTAAATTAATTGGTGACGATGTTATTTATTTGGTCTTATATGTGGATGATATGTTGCTCGTTGGAAATGACAAAGAAACTATCCAAGATTTGAAGACCCACTTGTCCTCCAAATTCGACATGAAAGATCTTGGTACTACAAACTATATTTTGGGCATGGAAATTAAAAGAGATCGAGCAAAGAGGAAGCACTGGTTAAACCAGAGGAAGTATGTCGAGATAATACTTCAGAGGTTTAATATGCATGATAGTAAACCAGTGAAGGTTTCTATTCCTGTAGGAGTGAAGTTATCTGTTGAACAGTGTCCCAACACACAAGAAGAGGAAGAGGACATGTCCCGTGTTCCATATGCAAGTGCAGTCGGTAGCCTGATGTATGAAATGGTTTGTAGTAGACCAGACATTGCACATGCAGTGGGAGTATTGAGCAGGTTTATGTCAAAACCAGGGAAGGAGCATTGGACAGCAGTGAAGCGAGTTTTCAGGTATTTGTGTGGCACTAGTGATTATGTTTTGTGCTATGAAGGAAGACCAGGATTGGACATAGTGTTGGATATTCGTGGCTTTGTTGATGCAGACTAGGTTGGAGATCTGAATTAGAGAAGATCTACAAGTGGGTATGTGTTTAACCTATTTGGAGGTGCAGTTAGTTGGATGAGTAAGAAACAATCTATAGTGGCACTATCAACTATAGAGGCAGAATACATGGCAGCCACTTATGCAAGCAAGGAAGTAGTTTGGTTGCATAGATTGTGTTCAAGTATTGGGTTAGTACAGGGAGTTATAAGGATAGACTATAACAACCAAAGTGCAATTTTCTTGGCAAAGAACCCTGCATATCATTCCAAGACAAAGCACATTGATGTTCAGTATCACTTTGTGAGGGATATGATAGGAGACAAAAAGGTGTTGCTGGTAAAGGTGGACACTTTGAAGAATACTGTAGATGCATTGACAAAATCTGTGAGCTCTGAGAAATTCTCTTGGTGTAGAGAAACAATGGGCGTTGCAGGGCTGGATAAATGACTAAGCTCTCTTGTGGCCCCCTATGGAAAGAAAACAAGAAGTGGGAGAATGTTGGGTTGTGTTATATTCTTTCCACGACTAGCCCACGTAGTTAACTGGGGGGTTAGAGGGGGGGTGGAGCTCCCCCTTCGTTCCGTCGATTGTGTAGCGGGGGGGTCATAGGGGGTTTTAGGGGTGCAAGTAACCCCCCTCTACGAAAATTTTGTTTTTTGGACCTTATATTAGGTTGGGCAGACCTACCTATGGTTTTGTGCATGATTTTTGCACATGGTTTTGGATGCAATGGTTTTCGGTCAATGGTTTTGGACGTGATGGTTTTTCGATCCATGGTATTGGATGCTTCGGCATGTATAAATATGTATTGTAACATTGAAAGGAACATAATGAAAAATCAAGTTGGTAGTCCCGGTTTTGGGATCCAGGGGAAAATCTTGGTGTATATGTGTTTTATGTGTTATGCTCTCGCATTGTTTATTTTCTGTGTTTTAGAATTCATATGCAGGTAATTTCTGTACAGGTTTAAAA
This sequence comes from Pinus tabuliformis, assembly GCA_031772625.1. Lineage (NCBI taxonomy): Eukaryota > Viridiplantae > Streptophyta > Pinopsida > Pinales > Pinaceae > Pinus > Pinus tabuliformis. The sequence continues at coordinate 473,029,590 of CM062819.1, forward strand.
CCTACAAGTGATTTGTAATTATTTTATGATATAAGCGGGGATTAAACATAAGCGGGTTTATGGAGTGGGACCAGAGTTAACCGTGGCGGGGTTTATTTAACCCTACCAAGGGTGGTGGGTTAAAAGAGTTCTTATATCGGGAAAAAGGTGATTTGCAGAGGTTTGTTAAGTAATGCGGGGTTTAATAAAACTTTAGGATAAAGGGGTTTTATGGGTTAAAAGGGTTTTTGTCGGGAAAACATGAAGGTGGAGTTAAAGTTAAATAAAGCGGAGGGGGGAATAAAAACTTAGGACAAGGGGGGTTTTATGGGTTTTTAGCGAATTTACAAGGGGGAAGTGATTTTTTGAAAGAGGAATGGGTTTCACACTAGGGAGAAGGGGTTTTTGGGTAGAGAAATGAGTTTGGAGGGTAATTTGCGAGGAAAATGTGTGAAACCAAGGGGCAAAGGTGAAAATGAAGGGAAAAGGGTATTTTCTTAGGAAATGATGGGATAATGAGGAAATTAGTAAGTATATAGTGGGGGATGAAATGAAATGAGGGAAAGTTAACCAAATCAACTTGTGAACATATTTTCACTTTCATAACTAATCTTGCACACTAAAACACATGATCAAGCATGATAAATGTGCTTATGCTTCAATCAACTTTGTACTTCTGCAACCTTTCTTCTACCTACCCTTTACTTATCCTAACATTTTTTGTTCACTTAATTGGGTGCATTTAAGCTAGCATACCCTTTTCTTTTCTTTTTCTTTTGAAAATCAAAATATCTAACTCTAGCCTTATAACATCAAAGGGCTCAGATTAAACTGATGAGCTCCTTATTATTCTCTACCTAACTACTGATCTGCCAAGATTAAACAGTTTGGCTAGATATTTATTCTCTAACTATAAAAATGAAATTTAAAGCATGAACTAGTCAAGATTAAACTATTTGATTATCATGGGTTGTGGCATTTATGAAAAGCTGCACACAACCATTATTTTACATAATAAAGTAAAAAGTAGTGGCACTTGGACTTGCACACTTTCTGAGTTTATTTCTTTTTGCTTTTCTCTCTAACCTAACATTTTATTTTTGCCTTCATTTTTTTAGGGCATCTATTCTAACATTTTCTTTGATATGGACATATTTATCAAAATATTTCCTAACATTTTTATTCAGTATTCTTTTTGTCTATATCCTTGCTCAACATTTTTTGAAAAATATTTTCATTTTTGGATTAATTTATTCTAACTTAACAAAACCAAAAAATGCTACAACATTGGCTCCATCTGAGAACTGCTTTCTCTTGTAGAATGCAGAGAACTTGCAGATCCATGTGCCTTCTCCTCAGGCTATGGAGTATTTTGCTATAAAAAATCACACTGACAGCTTGAAAAGTAAAAGAAACCAGAGTTTTTACAATGGTAGTAATGAAATCTATTTCAAGTTCTCAATACTGAATGTAATGTTTGAGAAACCTTCCATTTACAGGATAAGTGAAATATATCCCCTCAATATTTTGTAGCATAAAAGTGTTGTTTCCCTTCACTTCAGAAATTGCTAAAGGTCCAAACCACAGGTTGTCAAACTGTCCATGTTTTCCCTTTTCTTCTCTCTTGGAATCCCATCTTAGAACTAGATCACCTTCCTTGAAGTCTGTTTCCCTGGTTCTTCTGTCAAACAAGCTCTTCATCTTATTATGATACTTTTTCAATTTGTATTGAACTTCATCTCTGTTTTCATTTAGTTCATTAATCTGATTTATTCTCCTTGAAAAATCATTAGGTTCATCTATTGAATCCTGCAGGAATTTTAAAACAGGGAAGGCCAAATTGGTAGGGAAGATTGCATCTTTCCCATAAACTAACTAGAAAGGAGATTTTCTAGTAGATATCTTTGGAGTAATTTTATTTTCCGATACTGCATAAATTAAATGAGAGTCCCAACTCTTTTTATGATCTGCTAGAGTCTTTTTTATTACCTTTACCAGAGTTTTGTTGGAGGATTCTGCAAGGCCATTACCTTGTGGGTAATATGGGGTTGAATTATGTAACAGAATCTGATATTTCTGGCAAAACTCAATCATTTTAACACTAGAAAAAGTTGTTGTATTATCAATGACAATTTGAGTTGGGCAACCAAATCTAGATAAGATGTTCTCTTCAATAAATTTGATTACTATTGAATCAGTAGCATTTCTCATTGGAATTTCTTCCACCCGTTTAATGAAGTAGTTTGTTGTAGTGAGGATCCATCTATGCTGATTACTTGAAGTGGGATGAATCTCTCCAATAAAATCTAATCCCCATTGGCTAAAAGATTCTGAGACTATTAATGGAACCAGTGGAAGAGCTACTAATTTTTCCTTACCAGCAAACATTTGACAAGGAACACAACCTCTGACCTTTGCTCCTACTTGTAAGAACAATGTTGGCCAATATAATCCCCCCCTTAATATCTTATATGCTATTGCTCTCTAAGCATAATGTCCTTCACAAAATCCTGTATGAAACTGGTCAATGATTCCTTCAGTTTCTAATTCTGTTAAACATAATAACAAAATATTTAGTGGGTCTTTCCAGTACAAACTTGCATTTACAATACAATAGTTGAATGCTTTTAGTTTAAGAGTTTTACACTGGCTTTTGGAGAATGATGTTGGACATTCAAAGTGGATCAAGAAATTTACAATGTCTTGGTACCAATATGATAATAGAAATTTGTCATCAATGTATAAACGGTGGATCTGATCTGAAGGGAAATGTTCTTGTGGATTATTTTCTTTAGGATTAAGGGAAGGTTCTTGTGGATTATCCTCTTCAAGATGAAGGGAAGGTTCTTGTGGATTCTCCCCTTCTGCAAGGGCAAAAGGTTCTTGTGTATTCTTCTTATATGAATTTTGAGCAGGTTCTTGTGGATTCTTCCCTTGTATCTCCAAAACAGAATTGATTTCGAACACTTTATAGTTGGATTCAGCTAGAAGCTTAGCTAATCCTTGGCCTTTTACTAGCTTTGTAGTTTTTGTTATGTACCTAGGGGGGGTAATATGGGGTACCAAGGGAGGTACCCAAGGTAATAATGTAATAATGAGAGGGGCCATAGTAATAAATAAGGTGGTTAACCCATGTCATGTAAGGGACCACAAGTAGTTAATAATAATGTAAGGGGCCCATGGTATTAGTTGATGGTATAAGGAAACCATGGTAATGGTACATGGTATTGTATGTATGAGGCCTATATAAAGGCTAGTGACTCCACATATGAAGATGAAGAGAAGTATTATTGTATGAACAGGCATATGGCTTGTGGAGTGCTCTCCTTCCTTAAGGAGTGAATGTATGGTGTTGCCCTACCTTAAGGGTTTGATCAATAAAGTGAATCATTTCTATCTATATTCAGATCTTGTTATTTCTTGGGTTATTTTGCATTATCTTATACTTTTATATCAGATCTATAATATTCTGGGTTAGATCTACAACAATTGGTATCAGAGCACTTTCTTGGGCAAAACGTGGAGAATTTTTTTTTCATTTTTGCAGGGTTTCTGGGGCGGCGAGTTGCAGGTCAGATCTGTACGTTTTGGTGAAAGATCTGTAGAATCTAATTGCAGATCTGGAATCTTTGTGAAAAAACACCCGATTTCAAAAAAAAAATCGGTCGAATCGGAGTCCGGATGAAGGAGATATCGCTGATCTAAAAATCAGTGGGGTTGCAGACAATTTTCAGGGCAGCGAGTTTTGTGGCGCAGATCTAGAAGTCCTGGTGCCAGATCTGCAAGATCTAATTGTAGATCTGGAATATTTGGGAAAAAACACATGATTTTAAAAAAAAAATCAGTCGAATCGGAGTCCGGATGAGGGAGATATCGCTGATTTAAAATCAGCTCTTTTTGCAAAAATTTTGGGTAACGGCGGGAAAGTAGCAGCGCAGATCTGTAATTCCAGTTTCTGAATCAGGATTTCTATCACACGGGCAGATACAGAATGGTTGTTCCATTTCCAAAAACAGGTTATAATAGAGATTCTGAGCAATATTGACGAAACTGTGACATTTTCAAATTTTCGCCAAAACCCTTCATGGCTTCTAGCAAGGATTTATGTTTTACAGAGAAAGATAATGGTCCTACTATTGAAGAATTCATACAAAGAATAAAGGCTGAATATGGGACATGTTGGAAAACTATAGCACGGTTTAAGACTCAATTATCACTTGACTACGATCAGTTTATCAATCTTTCAGATGCAGAATTTGAAAAAGTCCTTTTAGACAAATGGTCTCGTGCTAGAAAAAAGGAGAATGAGCCACGTAAGGGGTTATCTTCTACTGGTGTCTCCTTATTGCAGGTGCATGGATTGATTCAGAAAGAGAAGATCATTGTTTCTATCAATCCTAGTTGTAAACATAATTTTATCAGTGTTAATTTGGCAAAAAATTTGCAAGTCCCAGCAAAACAAATTGAACATACACGGGTTGATAATGAGGATGTTCAAGTGTACAAGGATTTGAAGATTTTTATGGATAAATATGTGTTGCATGGTGATTTTTATGCTTCAGAAATGGATAATATGGATGTTGTTTTGGGATATCCTTGGATGAAATCCATGGGTACTATCAATATTAATGTGAGAAGAAATTCCTCAAGCTATGGTATAAAAAGAAGAAAATTACATTACAGGATATTTCCATCCATAAACAGGTAGAGCACAGGGAGACTGAAGCAGAAGATGTTCAAGGGACTGACATATCAGATGATGAGCCTTTGATGATCGACAATCAAACACAAACAGAGGCTGCAGAAGAAAAGGTTACAGGTGATGATACATCAAAGGAGGGCTCAGTGGTTGAAGTCATATTGAAAAAGAAGACACCACAACAGGCACCACAGCAGGGTGAAGTCAAGCAAAAGCCATCGTGGGTTAAAACTTCAACATATCATCACCCACATCACCCCGCAAGACAACCATTATGGAAACCAAGTAGTCACATGATGGATAGAAAGGAGAGACGATCCACCTACTACACATCAACACAGAAGAGCTGCCACGGTCAACTTCCATCTCAAGCGAGCGAGGCACCAGTGAGATCGAGGGTTCACCTTTCTCTTGGATGGCTAGATGCACGTGCATGGTATCAGTGGACTACTCTTTTGAGTAGATCTTATTATTTATGTTCTTCCCATGTTTCGGGGACGAAACATGTTTAAGGGGGGTGGAATGTTATGTACCTAGGGGGGGTAATATGGGGTACCAAGGGAGGTACCCAAGGTAATAATGTAATAATGGGAGGGGCCATAGTAATAAATAAGGTGGTTAACCCATGTCATGTAAGGGACCACAAGTAGTTAATAATAATGTAAGGGGCCCATGGTATTAGTTGATGGTATAAGGAAACCATGGTAATGGTACATGGTATTGTATGTATGAGGCCTATATAAAGGCTAGTGACTCCACATATGAAGATGAAGAGAAGTATTATTGTATGAACAGGCATATGGCTTGTGGAGTGCTCTCCTTCCTTAAGGAGTGAATGTATGGTGTTGCCCTACCTTAAGGGTTTGATCAATAAAGTGAATCATTTCTATCTATATTCAGATCTTGTTATTTCTTGGGTTATTTTGCATTATCTTATACTTTTATATCAGATCTATAATATTCTGGGGCTCCGATACCAATTGTTGTAGATCTAACCCGGAAATATATGATAATGGAAATAAACCCAATAATAACAAGATAGAAATATATAGAAATGGTTCTTTATTGATCACACCCTTAAGGTAGGGCAACACCATACATTCACTCCTTAAGGAAGGAGAGCACTCCACAAGCCATATGCCTGTTCATACAATAATACTTCTCTTCATCTTCATATGTGGAGTCACTAGCCTTTATATAGGCCTCATACATACAATACCATGTACCATTACCATGGTTTCCTTATACCATCAACTAATACCATGGGCCCCTTACATTATTATTAACTACTTGTGGTCCCTTACATGACATGGGTTAACCACCTTATTTATTACTATGGCCCCTCCCATTATTACATTATTACCTTGGGTACCTCCCTTGGTACCCCATATTACCCCCCCTAGGTACATAACAGAGAGTGAAGACAACAAAACTACAATTGCTGAGGAAGGATTTTGAGAATCTGAACATGAAGGAGTCAGACAACATTGACTCATTCTTCACACATGTGATTGGTCTGATCACACAGATGAGGACTCATGGAGAAACCATTGAAGAAAGGAGGATTGTGGAGAAAATATTGAGGGTCTTACCCTCAAAGTTTGATGCGATTGTCACCACCATTGAAGAGACAAAGGATCTCTCAAACTTTTCAGTTGATGAGCTACATGCATCACTGATAACACATGAGTAGAGGTTGAGTAGGAATGAAAACTCATCTCTAGAGCAAGCCTTCAAGACCCAGATGTCTTTTGGAAGAGGAAGAGGTCAAGGCAGAGGAAACAAGAGAGGAAGAGGCAGAAGCCAGAATAGAGGTGGAAGGAACAGCCCAGCAAATGCTCAAGGAAGAGGCAGCAATCCAAATCAGAACCAAGGCCAAGGCAACAGTCAGCAAAGAGGACAACATCATGCTCAAGGACAAAGGTATGAAAAATCCAATGTCCAATGCTATTATTGTAAAAAATATGGGCATTATGCCAGTGAATGTAAAAAGAAGCAGCATGATATGATCAATAGATCTAATGCAAACATTACTAATGAAAATATGAGCCAAAATAATGTGTTGTTAGCTTGTAATATGGCTGAAACAAATAGTGAAGACATATGGTTTTTAGACTCAGGTTGCAGCAACCATATGACAGGAAACATAGCCTTCTTTTCTGCCCTAGATAAAAATGTGAAATCAGAAGTCACACTAGGAACTGATAGCAAAATTTCTGTTATGGGAAAAGGAGAGGTAAAAATATTTACAAAGCAAGGAGAAAAGAAAACCATAGCAGATGTCTACTATGTCCCTGGAATGAGGTGTAACCTCTTGAGTATTGGACAGCTTGTCCATAAGGGGTACAATGTTTTCTTTAAGAATGATGTATGCACCATCATGGACAGAGCACCCAGCAAGCGATGCATTGCTGAAGTGAAGATGACAAGGAACATAATGTTCCCTCTTAGAATAAGAGCAGATTTGAAAAATAAAGAAGAAATTGCAGCAGTGACACAAGAGGCTTTCCAAAGCGTGCCAAAGGATGAAAATTGGTTGTGGCACTTGAGATTTGGACATCTCAATTTTGGAGGTCTAAACTTGTTAAGCAGAAAAGGAATGGTAAGAGGACTACCATTGATAGAGAAACCGGACAGCCTTTGTGAAGGTTGCATTTTGGGGAAACAACATAGAGAAAGTTTTCCATCAGGTAAAAGCATAAGGGCAAAGGCACCCTTAGAGATCATCCACTCAGATTTATGTGGACCGATGCAAGCTCCATCATTAGCAGGCAGCCAATATTTCTTAACATTTATTGATGACTTTACAAGAAAAACTTGGGTATATTTCCTTAAGAACAAAAGTGAAGTGTTTGAGAAATTTCGAAATTTCAAAGCACTTGTGGAGAACCTAAGTGGGCTGCATATAAAAGTTTTGAGAACTGACAGAGGAGGTGAGTATATCTCCAAGGAATTCCTACGATTTTGTAGAGAAAATGGGATTCACAAACAGCTTACAGCTAGGTACACCCCACAGCAAAATGGAGTTGCTGAAAGGAAGAATAGGACCATCATGGATATGGCAAGAAGCATGCTGAAGGCAAAGCATTTGCCAAATGATTATTGGGCTGAAGCTGTAAATTGTGTTGTGTATATTTTGAATAGGTGTCCTACAAAAGCAGTGTTGAACAAAGTGCCGGAAGAAGCATGGAGTGGGAGAAAGCAAGGTGTCACACACTTGAAAGTTTTTGGATGTGTGGCCTATGCACACATTCCGGATCAGCTAAGGAGGAAGTTGGACAACAAAGGGGAGAAATGTATCTTCATTGGATACAGTGAGGAATCCAAAGCTTACAGGTTGTATATCCCATCTACTAAGAAATTTTTTGTCAGCAGAGATGTTCAGTTCATTGAGGAGGAAGCTTGGGATGGAAGCATAGAGAAAACAGTGAATGTTAAAAACTGTTTGTCTCATGATGAAGATGATGAGGAGGTGGCTGAAATGCATCCCCAAATAGCAGCGCCAACACAAGGACAGCAAGAGACACCCTTAAGAAGAAATGAAAGTGCTTCTTCAAGCACACCACAAGGAGGAAATTCAAGTGCTTCTTCAAGCACTTATACACCAAATGAAAGAGGTAAGAAGTTCAGAAATTTAAATGAAATTTATGAACAAGAAGCAGCAAATGAAAGTATGAATTCTTTATTTGCTTTATATTGTCATATTGAAGACCCTATTTATTTCGAAGATGCAATTAAAGATAAGAAATGGATAGAAGCTATGGATGAGGAGATGAATGCCATAGAGAGAAATAAAACATGGGATTTGGTTGAGCTACCAAAAGGCAAAGAAGTCATTGGAGTGAAATGGGTTTACAAGACCAAGAGCAATGCTGAAGGTAAAATAGAAAGACACAAGGCAAGGCTGGTTGTCAAAGGGTACAAGCAGCAATATGGGAGAGATTATGAGGAAACTTTTGCACTGGTTGCTAGAATGGAAACCGTGAGAGCAGTGTTGTCCATAGCAGCTCAAAACAAGTGGAAAGTTTACCAAATGGACGTGAAGTCAGCATTCCTAAATGGCATGTTAAAGGATGAGGTTTACATTGAACAACCTCTAGGCTATGAGAAGAAAGGTGAAGAGCACAAAGTGTGCAGATTGAAGAAAGCTCTTTATGGGCTGAAGCAAGCGCCAAGAGCATGGTACAGCAGGATAGATTCCTATCTATTAGATAATGAATTTGACAAGTGTGAAGGAGAACCCACCTTCTACATCAAAGAAAAAGATGGTAAAATTTTAATTGTTGTCTTATATGTTGATGATGTTATTTTCACAGGTAATGATGATCAGCTCATTGAGAATTTTAAATCAGTCATGAAAGAGGAATTTGAAATGACTGACATGGGTTTCTTGAGATACTTCTTAGGCATAGAAGTAGATCAAAATGAAAAAGGAATTTTTATCTCACAAGCTAGATATGTAAATCAAGTGTTGGGCAGATTTAACATGCAAGAATGCAAAGCAGCGATCACTCCCACAGTAATGGGATTAAAACTCAGCAGAGAGGACAGCAGCAAGGATTTTGATCCTAGTTTGTACAAGAGTATTGTTGGCAGCCTTATGTATTTAACAACTACTAGGCCTGACATTATGTTTGCTGTTAGTTTAATTTCCAGATTCATGGAGAGGCCAAAGGAAGCACATTGGCAGGCAGCAAAAAGAATTCTGAGGTATGTCAAAGGTACCAAAAGGTTTGGAATTTTATATACTACTTCAGAATGTTCAAATTTAGTTGGATACACTGATAGTGATTGGGCTGGAAGTGTAGATGATCAGAAAAGAACTTCCGGTTATGTTTTCCATATGGGTTCAGGAGCCATTTCATGGGCTTCCAAGAAACAGCCAATTGTGGCATTGTCTACAGTAGAAGCAGAGTACGTGGCAGCTACAGCAGCAGCATGTCAAGCAGTTTGGATGAGAAGGATGTTAAGGAGCTTAGGCCAAGAGCAGGTAAAAGGAACTGTGATTTATTGTGACAACAGTTCTGCTATTGCATTATCCAAAAATTCTGTGTTTCATAAGAGAACGAAACACATTGACACAAGGTTTCATTATATCAGAGAGTTGGTAAATAATGGAGAAATTGTCCTAGTACATTGCAAAACTTAGGAGCAGGTTGCAGACATTCTAACCAAGCCTTTGGGACAGAAAAGTTTTGAATTTTTGAGAAAATGTCTAGGTATGACTGATAACCCAGCAGTTGAAACTAAAGGGGAGTGTTGAAATATTATTTTCAACTGCATGGCTTGTCCTTTGCCATACTCCTGTACTGATGAATCAACAACCATACCTCTACATTGATGAAACTGCCATTAAACAGCCGCAGCTCCAGTCTTTTCCTGAATCAGTCATTACACAGCAATTTATTACAGAATGGTGGTCACTCACGGAATGATGGTAATTTATTGCTGTAGTTGGTAAATGTAGGTAGGATTTTTAATTTTATTTTATTTTAATTCACAGGTATAGTTTTGCTTTTACGGCAAGTAAAAAAAATGTGAAGTTCAGTTTTTAGTTGAATCTGAAAATGTAATGAAAATACAGCAGTGTGTTAGTTTTTTTTTAGAATAGAGACAGAGCTCTCTTTGTAATGCACAACAGTGCAGAAGTTTTTTTTTATGTATGCAGCAGCATGAATGTATGAATGTAATTTACACACAGCAGTGTAAAATGTTTCAAGGAAGAAACAGAGTGTTACAGCAGCGTGTTACAGCAGCGTTCTGAGCTGAAACAGAGTGTTACAGCAACATTAGTTCTAACCAGAAACAGAGGGTTTTGTAAATGCACAGGAGTGCAGTCACAACAATGCAGAGTGCAGACACAACAGTGAAAAACAGCCTGTTGATTTTTCAGAGGAGACAGAGTATTTTGTTTTCTGTAATGTACAGCAGTGCAGACACAGTAATGTATTTTTTGTTTACAGCATGAAGTTTTTTTTTAAGTTTTGAATGGTCTTTAAAGTAGCCTTGTAGAAATCCCTCTGTTAGAGGAAGTATTATACATGAATACAACTTCCCTTTTGCTGTGCACTGTTGAAATTCAGTTTTAGAAAAAAAATCAAAATTTTTTGCGTTGCTGCAACACTAGTTACAGCATTGCTGCAACACCAATCTACGTTGCTGCAACACCAGGGTAGAGAACGGTTTTTTTTCTGTTTTTCTGAGTTTTCTGTGTTAAAACAGAGTATAAAAACAGAGCATTTTTGTTGTCTGTCTGTTATGGAATTTTCATAAATCTCCAACAGGAATTGCATATTTGCACCAGGATTGAAACAAGTTCATCGTACACTTCGACATCAAACCTCACAATATATTGCTGGACGCCGAGTTCACACCAAAAGTTTCAGATTTCGGTCTGGCCAAACTTTGTGGGAAGGTAGACGACCATATATCAATGACAGCTGGGAGAGGCACGCCCGGTTATGTTGCTCCAGAGCTGTGTCACAGCGACGCAGGTCCTGTCACAGATAAATCATACGTATATAGTTTCGGAATACTCTTGCTAGAGATTGTTGGGGGTAGAAAGAATCTTGATGTGCAGTTGAGCCGTTCCGGTCAATGGTACTTTCCCGACTGGGTTTCCAAACTGCTAGAGAGTGGGGCGTTAGGGACATGATTGAGAGAAGAAAGAGGAGAAATTGAAACAGAAGACGAGGAGAAGATGATTAGGGTTATGACCAAAGTTGGGCTTTGGTGCATACAATACAACTCCACAGATCGGCCTTGTATGGCCAGTGTTGTTCAGATGTTAGAAGGCAATGCAAACAACGTGGCCAATCCTCCTTTGGGCTTCGATATATCCCTAGTTGCAACTGAAATGCCCGCTACCCCTGAAATACCTTTGCTGTCAAGTTCTGAAGAATCTTCAATTGATAAGTAGGGGAGATTGGGTTATTCAAATTCGGTATCTCTATCATGCTATCTATGTTATATTCAAAGTCTGGGGGCTGTGGTATGGCCGTTCTTATCCCTATCGATCGATCTGGATTTACATTGTAGATTTTATGAATATTTCAGACTTTTTAAGTTTCCAAATATATTTGTAGATAGATCGATCTGGATTCACATTGTAGATTTTATAAATATTTTAGATTTTTTTAAGTTTCCAAATATATTTCTAATGTAGATAATTTAAACGATGAATATTATAGATTTTTTAAATTTCTAAATATTTTCTAAATCTATAATTGTTTAATATTTTTTTACAATATTTTTTTATTTCAATCCAAAGATATGTTGAATTTTTTTATTTTTTTAATCAAGGGTATTCTAATAAGTTACTTGTTATTATTTGAAACATTCATTTATATATTTGCAAATTTTATTTAGCAAAATGGTTCATCACTTTTAATAAATTTAAAAAGTTAGATTTATGTTAGGTGGCTCCCTACCCATCAATTTCTTAGGGTTTTGAGATCATTCCAATTCTAATAAATTCCTTCATAATATGTTCCTCAATATTATTTATAACATTCATTTATAATTTCTTTTTTTAAGTTAACCAAATTAATATTTTTAATGTGATTATACTAATTTAGATCAATTTAAATATATAAATTTAGAGATAGAGACTTTTGTACCTTTATTCTTACATCACTCAAAGATCTTGTTAAAACCTCACAGGCTATTTTTTTATTATTTTGAATTACGAAGGTTGGCAGTATAGACCAGAGCTAGCACACTCCGAAGAAAATTAAACAGATAGACTGTTTGTGCCCAGCAAATTAGTATACTTAACTGTACTATTATATTTACATTTATGTTCTTATTAAAATTGTCACTCTACAAATCACTCTTTCGTTTATATCATGATTACAAGTTTGAGTTCAAAATCATTTTTTTTAATATGATTCTTACGAAAGTTAAGTTCATTCTATATTATTTTATATAAATTCAGATTAAAATTTACAATGATGCTATGTTTTTTGTTATGGTTTCAAGATTCATTTTAAATATTAACTTTTAAGTAACAATGATGCTATGTTTTTTTGTTATTGTTTCAAGATTCATTTTAAATATAACAGTTTTAGATACACAATTAAAAACAAAAAAATCAGCTTGCCTTTTTACCCTGAACACTTTAAAAAAACTCAACTCTAATTTTTTTTATTTTTATTTTTTTTACTTTCAAACTTATTTATTTAAATTCATTTTTTAATAAATAAATGTATAGTTATAAAATCAGTTATCAAATTCTGTTTATATAAAATCTTTGGGAATAATACATTGCATTAACAAGGGTATCTATCTGTGTTCATGCAGATACTACCCTTAACATCCTATACCCGCTAAAAACCACTACGAAACATGGATTTTCAAACAAGGCGGGCTTTTCAAATTAGGTGGATCACTTTTCTTCCAATTATATGTATACAAATCAAATCATCGAATTTTGTATGTTTGGTTTCAATTCGAGTTAATTTGTTGTAGGAGTATTTTATTACTTAAAATGTTATGTTAAAGTAAATAGAATACTTTTGTTATATATTAGTGGAGGAGGTCCAATGTTAGTAAAGGATAACTATGACAACTGGGTAGATGCATGTTTCTATGTGATCTTACAACTCACCATATTTAGCTCATAAGGAAATGAAGAGCTGGAAAAACCAACTCTAACACCCCCTTTAAGTGAAACATAGAATAACTAAAGAAGAAAGAAAACAAAAAATGAGTCGCAGCAACAAGGCCTGATTAGGTACCCATGTACAAACTCTCATAAGTGGAGAAAAAGAGAAAAACCCGTAGGAGAAATCTCCATTCCAAAAGAGAGAAAAATGCCAATGCTCAAATTATCCTAGAGCTGAAATCCCAGATTCCATAACGATCCACTAAATGGTAAGAACATAGGCTTTCTCTAATCAAGAAGTACGAAATGTTGAAGTACCAAAATTTTGAAGATGAGAGCCATGAGACCTCAATGAAGTTGGTTGATCTCTAAAGTAGGATTGTTGCGGAGGCACAATGGTGGCAAACACTGTCAACTTCTCCAAAAAATGCTTTAGAGAAACTAGGAGTCAGTAAAGAACCAAGACAAAGCCTTCAAACACAAGCAACACCATCAACCAACAAACAAATAATGAGACCTATAAGTATGGAAAACTCAGCTCAAACATTGTACAAAAACACTCCTCAAGTTGTCTTAACACCATCACCATCACACTAATCAAACACAAGAAATGACAATTCTCAACAAAGCAACGACAACAATATTTGTCATTATCTAACTGCCCCTCCTAAAACACAACTCAGGGAACAATGACAATTAACAATGAACAACTGATGCAACATAATGATATGAATTTTGCAAACATTTGTTCAAATTACACCATGACTATTCATCGATCCATCAACAAATAATCTTGATGGTTGGCATTGGTCCACGATTCATTATCTTACGTCTCTTATGTAATGATATGAACTAGAACTACTATGTGACCAAGAATGTTGGTGTTGTGATAATTTCCTTTGATCCTGAGGAGGTTGACGTGCTTCAGTATTTTGTTTTCTAGACTCAAAGCTAGATGCAAAAACTTTGTCATCTGGAATGACATTTGCAACCATGTCATCGATCTATTTATCGGAATGAGTAGGAGCATTTTCTTCTAGCACTTTAGTCTGACTTTATTCAATAACAAATGAAACCTCTCTAATCTCAACAAAATTGGATGTAGATGATGAGACAACAACAGGATCATATCCAAGACCTGCTCTTCATGTCTACACTGTAGGGTTAATAGGAGTAGAAATTCCTTATCCATTCTTCCCAAATCCTCCTCTAGTATATCCCATTTTTCTCAGCGATCGAGACCCAATACAAGTAGTATGGTTTTCAAAAATGGGTGTGACAAAGGCATGTGATGACCCATGATCATCAACATAAGGTTTTTGACATTTAACATCATTAAGTGTGGAAGAAGATGAGTCCGGTAGCTCAACATCAACTGTCTCCATCGTAGATTTCTGAATACTACTAACTTCCAATTCAAGTTGCCGCTTAGACTCTTGAAACTTTTGAATAAACTCATCCTTCTCTATCAACTATTATGTCAATGCCTTATAATCTTGATTCAAAAGTTGATATTGTCCAACATTGTTTCTTTTAAACAGTTAATCTCCATAATATCCATAACCTACTAATTATTTTTCTCTTCTAGTTGCTTCTTCAAATTTTCAGTTTTTGAGTCAGAAAAGGACTCAACTTCCTCCTCTAAGTCATCGAGGAGGTCAATTTCCTCCTGAAATTCATGTGTGTGCATCTAGAAATATTTGCACATGGTTGATTCCAGATGTTCAACCTTCTTGATTTTCTCATGTATTGAAGTTTACATCGTATTTTTAAGAGTTTCATTTTCTACTTGCAGTTACGAACTGAAAAACCTCTTTACAAAATTCATTTGTTGTCTTCCTCTCACAGAGCTCCTACAACCTTAACAAATTAGCAAATGTGTTTCCACCGGCCATAGAAATAAAACTCTACACAACAAAGTAAATGATGACGACAACAACTTTACCCTTCCAATCAAGAGACAAATACGATCAAGCCACCTAAAGATTCCACCACTAGCCAACAACTAGTATCTGTTGGAATTTGACAACTAATTGTAAATATGAGTAAAATATGTTTACTGCCAAGTTGGTTTTATAACGAAAACTATTGTGTAATGGAAGAGCCTCCTATAAAACGATGAATGCCTGAATTGTTGTAATAAGGAGAATCATTATTGGTTTAATAGAAAATCCAATCCCTTTCCTTGTGGATGTTTCTTTGACACCCTGTCAAGGTTTTATCATGTAAAAATTTGTGTTTTTGAAATTCTTTTAGGTTTCCATTCAGTGTTTAGTTTTGTTTCTTTATTTTTTAGGTTAACTGCTCGAACCAACAAGTGGTATCAGAGGGATGTATTAAGTGAGCAGTGAGTTGAGACCGTGCTACAAATGTGCTGAAGGGAGATGTTGCGGCCATCAAAGAGCAGTGAGAGGAGTAGCCGCCAACGTGCAGGGCCTGCTGATCAGTCAACAAAGTCAAGTTCCTGTCCGACATAGCAGTCTTTTTTTTTGGAAGGACGCAGAAGTAAAAACCGCAGAGGGGATTTGCGTTGTTCAGGCAGAAGGGATTTCCACTATTCAGGAAGAGGGCTATTGCTGCAGAAGAGGATTATCGTTGCCTGTTTTTTGTTGTTGTTTTGCTGCAGGAAAAAAAGAAGGGAACCGTCTTTTGCTGCCAGTTTTTTTCTGTTCTGCTATGGAAGAAAAGGAGCCGTCATTTTTTTGTGAAAAAGTTCTCAATGGAGACTCTGCCGCTGCAGCCACATGAACGTTCTTAAGAAGGGACGCATTGTGAAAATCGAAAAACATCTCTACCGTTGAGAAAAGAGATCTGCCAAGATAGTTGCACACCCTTGATGAACTACAGAGATCCGAGCCTGTGCTGAGTTGGGGAAGTCTGTTGACGCTGAAAGAAAACTGCTAATTGAACAAACTAGAACAATGGGTATTTTTTTTCTCCTGCAAATCTGTTGAAGGGTTTCTAGTTTATAAAAAAAAAGCAAATTTTCTTTCCGAAGAGTAACAGAGAATCTGAATAAGGATTTTTAAGGAAAAAAGATTTAGATTTTCTGTTTATAAATGGGCTCAATTTGTTTTTAAAAAGCTCAAAATTGTAGAAAAGAGTTTCTTTATTAAAAAGCTCAGACTTCTAAAGAGGAAACCAGAAATTAAAGAAACCCTAAACCCTTGTTTTTTTGAGAAACCTTAGTTGGAAGAAGGGAAATTAGCAAGGGAAATCATAAATAATAATTGTTTAAAGAAACCCTAGTTAAAAGAAGGATTTGTAGTAAAGAAATGGCTAAAATGACGAATGCAAAGTTCGAGGTGGAGAAATTCACCGGCAAGAACAACTTTTCTCTATGGAAACTGAAAGTTAGGGATTTGTTGGTGCAACAAGGGTTGCACAAAGTATTGGACAGGGAAAATAAGAAACCTGCTAGCATGACGGATTCGGACTAGGAGGACTTGGATGCCCAAGCTCTCAGTGCCATCAGGTTATGCATGGCGGATGAAGTTTTCCTCAACATTGTTGAAGAGAGTACAGCTGCAGGTTTATGGGAAAAACTGTAAAAACTGTAAAAACTATATATGACAAAGTCGTTAACCAATAGAATTTATTTGAAAAGACAATTGTACAGTCTTCAGATGAAGGAGGGTACAAAAGTTGCAGAACATTTAAATATTTTAATACACCTATATGCCAATTATCAGATATGGAAGTTAAAATTTAGGAAGAAGACAAAGTTATAACCTTGTTGTACTCTCTGCCCAAGTCATGGGACCACTTCGTAACTTCAATCAGTTTGAGCATTGCTGATTCTTTGAAATTTGAATCAGTTGTGGGAGCTCTCTTATTTGAAGAAGTACGAAGGAAATCTAGTACTAAGACAATTGCACCAGAAGCCATGATAGCCAGAGGACAGTCAAAGGAGTGAGGAGAAAAAACAAGGGGGTCTTCCAGATCAAAATCAAAGGGAAAGAAGTGTAAGGTAAAATGTTGGCACTACAATAAAATTGGACACCTTAAGAAAGACTGTTGGAAATGAAAAGAGTCTGATAACGTGAAGAAGGATACAAATCAAGTTGATTCAGGTATGATAGACGAATTTTTATCTGCTGAAGAATTATGTATGACAGATGAAACTTTACCTGTATTTAATGTCTCTCAGGATGTTGAAAGTTGGCTATTAGACTCTGGTGCTTCTCATCACATGTGTCCACACAGAAATTGGTTTACTTCATATGAAGATGTAAATGGTAGTTCTGTGTTTATGGGTAATAATGTATCATGTCAGGCTGCAGGATTAAAATGTATGATAACATAGTTAGAACATTAACTAGTGTTAGACATGTACCTGAATTGAAGAAAAAATTGATTTCTTTGCGAGTGTTGGATTCGGATGGTTATAAGTTTACAGGTCAGAATGGAGTGTTGAAAGTCTCTAAACGCGCCCTCGTTGTTATGAAAGTAGAAAAGGTCGGAAATCTTTACAGACTCAAAGGAAGTACTAAGGTCAGTGAAGCAACGATTGTGTCAGAGAAAGAACAAGAAGGGATTCGCTTATGGCATCAGCAATTGGGCCACATGAGTGAGAAAGGTCTTCAGGTATTGATGAAATGTAAATCACTTCCTGTTTTGAAATCCTTGAAGTTGGATTTCTGTAAACATTGTGTGTATGGAAAACAGTGTAAACAAAGATTTAAAACTGGAAGTCATAATAGTAAATAAATTTTAGACTATATTCATTCTGATCTGTGGGGACCATCTCCTGTTGTATCATATGGAGGTGCTCTATATTTTTTAACATTTATTGATGATTTCTCCCATAAATTTTGGGTCTTTATGCTGAAAATGAAAGCAGATGTATTCAATGTCTTTAAACAATTTAAAACAATGGTAGACAAAAGAACAGGCAAATCAATTAAATGTTTAAGAACTAATAATGGTGGTGAATTTACTTCTCTAGAATTTGAACAATACTGTAAGGATGAAGGAATTGTTAAACACAAAACTGTTGTTTATACTCCTCAGCAAAATGGTATTGCTGAATGTATGAATTAGACTCTTATGGAAAGAGCCAAAAGCATGATCAGCAATGCTAACCTGCAAAAGGAGTTGTGGGCAGAAGCAGTATCCACTGCTTGTTATTTAGTTAACAGATCACCTTCAGTAGCAATTAATTGTAAAATTCTTGAAGAAATTTGGTCAGGTCAGTCTTGTGATTATTCACATTTAAGGATATTTGGTTGTGATGCTTATTCTCTTATTCCTAAAAATCAGCGTTCAAAATTAGATCCAAAATTGAAATGTTATGTCTTTGTTGGGTATGACTATGCGGTGAAAGGGTACAGGTTGTGGGATCCTACATCACAGAAGATAGTCATTAGTAGAGATGTAACATTTGATGAATCTTCTCTTTTAAAATCAAATGTTGAAAGAATTGAACAGGAACAGGTATCACCAAATCAACAAATTCAGTTGGAGGTTAGACATTTTTTTGAAAGTCGAAAAGAAGGAGAGACTTCTGGAGGAAAAGGCGATGAAGGTACAAAGGAAGCTGTTGAAGTTTCTGAACCAATTCAGCAAACAGTCGCTCTAAGAAGGTCTACAAGGGAAAGAAAAACTCCCAAAAGGTATGAAGATTCTTCTTCTTCTTTTGGTTTGATTACTGAAGATGGGGAACCTTCTTGTTATCAGGAAACAGTAGATGATACAAATAACGAAAAATGGAAAGTGGCTATGGAAGAAGAAATGGATTCCTTAGCCAAGAACAATACCTGGGATCTTGTAGAACTTCCTGAAGGGAGAAGTGTTGTTGGATGCAAATGGGTCTTCAAACTGAAACAGAAAGTTGATGGAAGTATCAAAAGGTATAAGGTGAGACTGGTAGCAAAAGGGTATTCTTAGATTGAAGGTATCGACCTTCATGAGATTTTTTCACCAGTTGTAAAACTTGTTTCTATTTGTACTATGTTGGCACTAACTACATTACTTAACCTTGACTTAGAACAGTTAGATGTTAAAACATCTTTTCTACATGGTGATTTGGATGAAGAGTTATATATGGAACAACCAGAAGGTTTTGTACAAGGTTGCAGTAGAAGATTAGTTTGCAAGCTCAGGAAATCATTGTATGGTCTGAGGCAATCTCCCAGGCAATGGTACAAGAAGTTTGACTCCTTCATGGTGAGCCAAAACTTTATTAGAAGTGAGTATGATCATTGTGTATGCTTCAAGAATTTCAGTGGCATATTCATTATCTTAGTTTTGTATGTTGATGATATGCTTATTGCAAGCAAAAGCATGGAAGAGATCAACAGGTTAAAGGCTCAGCTCTCTAGGATGTTTGATATGAAGGATCTTGGAGCAGCAAAACATATCTTGGGCATGGAGATACACAGAGATAGGAAAAATGGTAAGCTTTGGTTATCACAACAGAAGTATGTGGAAAGAGTACTTGAAAAGTTATGTATGAACAATGTGAAACCTGTTAATGTTCCATTAGCTTCCCATTTTAAGCTTTCTTCAGTTTTGAGTCCTAGAACTGATGAAGAAAAGCAGTATATGTCTCATGTACCATATGGAAATGTTGTAGGCAACTTAATGTATGCGATGGTATCTACAAGACCTGACATTTCACATGCAGTTGGAGTAGTCAGCAGGTTCATGGCAAATCCAAGTGAAGAACATTGGCGAGCAGTGAAATGGGTGCTTCGATATCTAAGAGGCACAAGTGACCATTGCTTCATATTTAATTGTAGTGAAGAATCAGTTTGCGGATATGTAGATACTGATTATGCAGGTGATTTGGACAAAAGGAGATCTACTACAACTTATGTCTTTACTCTTGTAGGCGGAGCAATTAGTTGGATGTCAAAGCTTCAAGAAATAGTTGTGTTGTCCATTACTGAAGCAGAATATATAGCTTCTTTAGATGCCAGTAAAGAAGAAATCTGGTTAAAGGGTCTACTTGATGAGATTGGAAGGACGCAAGAGAAAGTGAATGTACTCTGTGACAGTGAAAGTGCTATTCACTTGGCTAAAAATCCAACTTATCATAACAAGACCAAGCAAATTGATGTAAGGTATCATTTTCTGAGACATGTGATCGATGGCAGAAAAATAGCTCTCAAGAAGGTCCATACATGGGAGAATTGTGTAGACATATTCACGAATCCAGTTACAGTAGAGAAGTTACGATGGTGTTTTGCTTCTCTTGGCTTGTAGAAGAGATGATGAATGAGCATGGGCAAGGGATTAGGGAAATTGTTGTCAAGGTGGAGTTTGTTGGAATTTGACAACTAATTGTAAATATGAGTAAAATAGTATGTACTGCCAAGTTGGTTTTATAACGAAAACTATTATGTAACGAAAGAGCCTCCTATAAAATGATGAATGCCTGAACTATTGTAATAAGGAGAATCAATATTGGTTTAATAGAAAATCCAATCCCTTGCCCCGTGAATGTTTCCTTGACACCCTGTCAAGGTTTTACCATGTAAAATTTTGTGTTTTTGCAATTCTTTTAGGTTTCCATTCAGCTTTTACTTTCATTTCTTTATTGTTTAGGTTAACTGCTCAAACCAATAGTATCACCCAACAAATATATCAACCAAACAGATATATGGTCATTCTCGAATAAGCACTTTTCATAGAAAATAATGCAGGAAAATTTTAAAAATTGATATCCATGCTTTTTTTAAAATACACATGCCTAAAAAACACTTTTAAGGAAAATCATTAAAAATATACCTCATTGTGAACAAAAAGAAATGGGGATAGTCACACATCTTCAGCACAATAAATAATTTGACTGACCAACACCATTGCACAATGATACAGTATGTGCCCGAATGAATCCAATTTCACTTGGATGAAAAGAACATCGCACAGAGAGCCTAGATCTATCGTTGATTTTTCCCTGAAATTTATTCTTGTTGCTATGGAATTTAGTTATCCGTAGCCAGATCCTTCACATAGTCCACAAGGTCTTCCAGCTAAGTCAAATGTTGAATGCATAAAGCTTTCAACAGTGATCATCATGTTGGAAATAATAATCCCAATCACCGTCTTAAATACATTGACAAAAACCATACTTGCCCAGTCAACTACTGCACGGTTGTGATTTTGTTTATAGAAGTCAGAGAATAAGTACAAGTACAATGGGTACTGTTAGCCTTGTTGGCATTTGGCCCAAAAAATGGATCCAAAACACCCTTGAAGTCTTCAAGAGTTGATTAAGATCCTCCCAAGATCGAAACAATCATATGCCAAAATCCCTCAAAAGGGCGGAAATACGCTATCGGGAGGCTAAAATACTCCAAAACAGTGAAAAAACAGAATATTGCAGGCGTGAACAAAGCAACGCAAAGCTGTCATTAGATCTGGTTGATCAACATCCCAGATCTAACGGGCTAAATCGCAATTGGCCAAGCTGAAGGGATAGTTAATCGGCGAGTCACATCGACAGTCGTGGCAGTGGAGAGCATAATCTATAAAGCCCTAGCGTTGAGCGATCAACGATTGCGATCGGATCGCATCGCTACATCGCAGCGGAACATTACCAAGGGTCGTGGGGCCCACATTGCATTGCAGGTTCGCAATTGGCAGGAGCATACGTCGTGTTATATGAAGACTGTTGGCTAGAGCGATATGTGATTGCGATTAGATCACAAGATCGCATCAGAATATTGTGAAGGAGTAGGGCCTCTATATAGGTGGTAACACTGATTTTGATGAGTCCTGGACTCGAAAGGGTTCGGGAATGAAATCCATAAGATTTGAAGTCCGGAGGGAGGCCAATTTTCACGTATTTCCCGTGTTTTTAAGTATTTCAAAATACAAGGGGAACAAAGGGACCAGGCCGACTGCGATAGACGACAGTGACCCAGGGGGTAGAACCAATGAGAGAATAGACCATGTTTAAGGAATTTTGAGGTCCAAAAAGAAAAACAGAGAAGGGCGGGATTTACACAGTTGCAGCGTTTTATGTATGAAATGGAAAAAATTTATGGTTATCATTTGAAAGGGACTGTCGCAGGGATTTCATATGCGCAATAGCCACTCCATTTGCAAGATCAGGTGGCCAACCATCCTTAGAAGTGTTGTGCAGAAATGTTTACATGCCAGAAGAGGGATTCGGCTGGGATACAGCGGCCGGCAGACAGATCCCGGAAAGGGAAAGAGAGGGGCCACAACACGCTGCAACCCGAATCAAACGAGATCATGGAGCATCGACGTTCTGGCCAGTGCAACAGCCATCTTAACAAACATTATGGGGCATCTCTGGCATGAGAGAGCTCCTAGGCATCACAGCAAGCTGTCCAAAATATCTGAATATGGTTAGTCTTCTGTCAGAAGACGAAACCTACGAATCATGCTGCCTATTGAGGGAATCAAATGGTTAAACAAGACAGAGGGATAGATTAAGACACCTGAAGCCTCAAAAGGCTCAGGACCATTGTAAACGAGCTATAAATAGCTGAAAACAAGATGAAATAAGGGTTCAACTTTTGGAGATTATTCCTCCTCTGTTCTTCCAAGCTTCTCATCTGCATCCTTTAGTAATACAAGCTTCTTTTGTTGTTATATGTTCAATGTCCATTTCTCTTCTGTTCTATGCTTGCACTCGAACAATTTGTTCAGGTTTTCTTTGTGTTTAAGGCCAGATAACTGTCATCTTATCTCTGCTTTGATATATTAGATTTGCAAGCTTCTTTGCTGCCTGTAGCTAGCCATTTATATGTGTTATTATATATGCATCTACCAGTATAGTCAGTAAGTTCATTTGTTGCCTGTAGCTAGCCATTCATATATGTTCATGTATGCAATCTGCTGGTACTGTCAGTATTCCCCATCTATCCATTAAATATACAAACTATTGAGCATTTGTGGTCTAAAACCTTGTGTTATTGGGGGTGTTCATGCATGTCTTGAGTGAGAATAGAGTTGAAATGGTTATCTAACTTGATCTAAACCATCATTTATTCCAATAGTTTAGAGAACAATATTGAAGATTACATGTTACTAGGCATCTCTGAGCTGCAACCTAGGAGATTTTCCTGGAGTGCTAACATTATTGGCACCGTTGCCGGGGAGAGGAAACTGAAGCTCAGCTTCCCTAGGAAACGACACAGACCCAACTTTGATGATAGACAAAGTCTGGGAACATTTTTGGTTGTAATCATCTATCTGGCGACTCTACTGGAATCTGAACCTCTTGGCGACTCCACTCCAGAGTTTTGGCTCAGTTTGTGAGGCACACTCGGAGAAATCCTCAGAAATCACAAGCTGATTCAATACCTGACCCTAGAAAGACCTTCAAATAAAGAAAGACATTGCAAAAAGGAGCATCAGTTTCAAGTAAACCTAAACAATGTTCTATATCTCTTCAAGAAAATCCTGCAATAGAACAAATGCATGTCGAGAGTACAGATTCTAATACTAGCAGTGAAGAAAAACTCTCAGAAATTCATAAAGCTCCTTATTCTTTAGGTTCTCGTTTTTCTTTAAGCCCAAAGGAAACCTCACCTCCTATCCATCATACTCCTTTAGTCCTATCAATCACTCCTCAGTCCTCTATCATTCAGACTGCCAGTACTCTTTTAACTATCACAACTATGGCAGGTCCACAAGCACCTACCAAAATGGAAAGAATCATAGCTGCTAGGTATGGACCTCTAATACTGCCCACTCCTTTGAATGCTATGCCCATTGGAGAATATCATATGTATATGCCTAAGTTCACTGGGACTGAAGGTGTTACTATTGAAGAACACCTTGAGTCATTTTATAGCGATGCTGATAATCTGGACATTAGTGAAGATGATGTGTGGATGAGAGTCTTTGTCCAAAGCCTAGATGGGGAGGCTAGAAAATGGTTCAGAGAACAAGCCCCAAGATCTATAGCAGATATCGAAGCTTTAGATGATGCATTCCTAAAACATTGGGGGGATAAGAAGGATCTCCTCTACTACCACACTGAGTTTGGAAACTTGAAGAGGGAAAATGGGGAGCTGCTATTTGATTTTAATAAGAGATTTAACTGCATGTACAGCAAGATGCCGACGGAAGTAAAACCTACCACTACCTCTGCTAAACTCACCTATG
Source organism: Pinus tabuliformis (assembly GCA_031772625.1). Taxonomy (NCBI): domain Eukaryota; kingdom Viridiplantae; phylum Streptophyta; class Pinopsida; order Pinales; family Pinaceae; genus Pinus; species Pinus tabuliformis. The sequence continues at coordinate 473,053,964 of CM062819.1, forward strand.
CTAATGCTTTTGATTCTGACTTCTGCCTACTGTTGAGAGAGAGGTGATGTGCTACTTTGGCTGACATGCAGGATGCAGCCTTGGAAGTAGAATCAAACATCATGGCTGCAGAAAAACTCAAGGGAAATGCTGATAGAAGAAGACAGAGGGGCGAGTCTTCATCATCCTCTAATCCTAAGATAGATAAAATGACCAAAATGATCGAGTCATTAGCCTCTAAAATTTCCAAATTAAAGGTTGAACAGCACCCTGGGAAAGGGAGAGTTCCCAATACCTTTGCTCCTAGAAATCCAAATCCATATAGAAGAGCTAATGAACAGTTGCAGATATTGCAAAGAAGCAAAGATGCCAGTGAAGACCAGAGGGTGAAGACCCCTTTCCAGAAGGTAGTCATGGAGGAAGAGCACTTTGAAGAAGATGATGAGATCCATTGCCTTGAAGACAAAGGCAATGCTTCCTTTTTGACCGCAGCTGCCTATGAAAATTCATTATGCAAGGACCACACTAACCAAGAATGGGGTGGTGAAGGTGTTCTGCAAGCTGGAGATCAGCGCAGATATAATCTGCGGTTGAAGATGAATAATGCCAAGGAAATTCATGTTCAAAGAGCTACTGACCTTGCAGTGTAGCAAGCTAATAAGCAAAAAGAACCAGAAGTTGATCCTATCATCCTCAAAGCTCCAGCTCATGAGGTAAGAGGCCTTGACAAGTCCCATTCTCCTTTTAGTTTTCAATCAGAAATTCAAAAGCTAAGAATACCTATGCCTCTGATTGAACTAGTGAAAAGTGAGTCCTCCAAAAGATCCATCCTCGAAGCCCTTGAGCCTAAATCCATCCAAGCCTCCACCGACTGTGTAAATCTACAAGATGACAAGAAAGCTGTTATCCTCAGCCCAATGATTGAAATGGTGAGGACAGCTCCCCATCATTCTATGTCTCTCTGAAAATTCATGATAAAATCCTCTACAACTGCCTTTTGGACACTGGAGCTAGCCATAACTTAATGCCCAAGGCTGTCATGGACGAGTTGAGTCTCGACATCACTAAGCCTTATCATGATTTGTTTTCTTTCGACTCTAGAAAAGTGAAATTTCTAGGATTAATCAAGGACCTAGCCATCACTTTGTCTCAACTACCTATGAAAAGAATGATGATGGATATTTTGGTAGCAGATGTACCTCCCAAATTTGGCATGTTACTTTCTAGAGGTTAGATCAAGAGACTAGGTGGATCATTACAAAATGATTTGTCCTATGCTACTGTCCCAGTTTTCGGAGGTGAGAGCAAGAGATTATACAGAGAGGTGCAGTTGGCTTACATCATCAGCAATGAGAAGAATCTCACTAACCATCCCATATACGTTGTTGATACTGATTTTGGAGCATGTATTCTTCATATTGAAGAGTCTCAGTTGGCCTCCACGCAACTTAAAAAGCTAGTTTGCCAGATCGCGCAGGATGGAAACCCACAAATTTGGGGTATGTTCTTTGATGGGGCTTGCTCCAAAGAAGCTGTAGGGGCAGGTGTAGTCCTTGTGTCCCCAACACAGGAATACATTCATTTGTCTTTCAAATTAACCTTTCAGGTCACAAACAACATAGCAGAGTATGAAGCTTTGATTTTGGGCTTAAGCGTTGCTAAAGAAATGGGTATCAAAGGCCTGCAAGTGTTTGGAGATGCAGACCTCATCATTCAGTAGGTAAATAAAACATTCCAAGAAAAGCATCCAAGGCTGAAAGCATACAGGGATGAGGTATGGAGGCTCAAAGATTCTTTCAAAGATTTCAGCATTTCTTATATTCCAAGAATGAAGAACCAGCTTGCCGACTCCCTTGTTGTCTCTGCTAGCACGTTTGTTCCTCCTTTGCCTCCTAAATTGACATATGAAGTTCAAGTAAAATACAGACCGTCCCTGCCAGACAATGTCAAGTATTGGAGAGTTTTTGAAGACGATGAGGAAATTAATAGTTTTTACAAGTCGTTGAGGAATTTGTTGAAACACACATTGACCAAGAAAATCAAAACATGGAATAATTCGTCCTGTCCAAGCTAAAAAGTGAAATCGGCCGAGAAAGCATCATCTAGCTGCCCAGTAATCACATACCAAAGGGATTGGTGCCTCTAGAGAAGCTTTTCGATCATAATGACGTGCCCTACAAGCCAGCCAAAATAGAGAATGAGTCCGCCATTTGTAAACATAACATAGGGAGCCCAGCCCATCCTAAATTCATCAATCTGTCTACTGATTTGTCTTCTGCCTAGAATTCTAAGTATTTCTCCCTCATGAAGCAATTCATTGATATTTTTTCCTGGGAATACAGTAATCTTAAAACCTATGACCCGGACATTATTCAGCATAGGATCCCACTGGAAAATAACACCACCCCTTTTAAGCAAAAATTAAGACCTGTCAGCCCTCTCTTACTGCCTTTGATTGAGAAAGAAATCAAGAAGTTGTTGGATGCCAAAATCATAATTCCCCTAAGGTTTTCGAAGTGGATAGCCAACCTGGTAGTGGTAAGGAAGAAAAATGGAGAAATCGGGCTTTGCGTCGACTTTAGAAATCTGAACAAGTGCTCTAAAAAAGATAACTATCCCTGCGCAAGATGGAACACTTGCTACAAAACGTTTTAGGGGCTAAAGTCATGTCTGTTACCAGGAAATCTAGTGTCTATGTAGAACTTCTAGTCCCACTAAGGGTGGTAGCCACCTTAGAAACAAACAAAGTAAAGCTACTTTTGTATTCCTTTATGACAAATAGATAAGAGGGGAATGAGGACACCAACCTCAATCTTGTGCTTGGTTCCTCACTTGATTCCTCTCCCTTCTGATAGATCCTCGCCGCTTGCTTTCAAGTCAGCCCAGCTTCAAAGAGCACCTGTGGAATCAAAGCAACACAATGTTATCCGAGAACAGAGATCTACTAGCATAAACAATATTGGACCAGATGTATATTGACCACACACAAACATATATCATAAAATATGCAAGCATATGGAGGAAAACTTGAATAGCTTTATTGATATCAAGAAAAAAGCAGGGAGGATTACAACCAATTGTTCTGACCCAGCATCATCCTCTCAACAGGAAGCCCTTATTCACCTCATGAAAAGCTTAGATCACCCAACTCTATGATGTTACAGCAAGAAACCAACAGCACTTCCTCACAAGATACAAAATTCCAGCCTCTGGATCTCTGGGATGAGGGATCCATATATAGATGTTTGTAAGGGGGGTGATTCAGCTTCTGGGGTTTGATTAGTGTCCTCTCTCTGATAGTTCTTGATTCCACTTGGAGAATGATGATCTCTTACTCATCTCTGGGCGAATTCAGGGAGGCAAGTGTCACAGGAGAAGTTTCTGGAAGATTCCATGATTTTCCACCTCGCACACTACCTCTGCCATTTGTCCATTCTCGCCCATCGCACCCCATAGAAGGGATTTTCAGTATGCATCGCACCCTCTATGTGTATTTAGGTGGGATGTAGCGCACTTTGTCCATGGATCAGGTGAGATGGTCCAGTTTTGACCAGTTCTGAGTAGTTTTTCATGGAGAACTTCTAGGAGATGATGTGATCAGCTGACCTTGTTCTTTTAGGGGTTGGAACAACACTTTTAGAGACTTAGGAGCCTTTGGTTTATGGACATTTAGGATTGGGGTTGCAGTGCCCAAAAATGTCTATAACAGTTGCTCCCTAAAGCATGAGGTCGTTAATTAATTTTTGATGTCGGGTGAAATGCTTTATCATGAGGATCTGAAGTTTTTCGAGCTGGAACGTGACCTGTAATAAGATACAATACAATACATTATCTTCATAATATTTTTCATTTCCTGGCTGAGTCGGGCATTCCCATGCTCAGCTTTATAAATTCATTTTCATGTACATAGGACAGACAATCGTCTGAGTGCAGACTGATGATCCCGGTAGAGCCATCATCCCTTAGGTTGGATGATTATCTGTGCAGCAATGATGTACATTGGATGTCTTTATTTCCCTGAATTTATCTCGCAACCCGGATAGATGAAAATAGATCCGGGGTCTTCAATCTCGTTCGATCTTCACTCAAAGTACAAGTCAATCCATGTGAGGGATGTTTTGGAGTCGAACATGGAAAGACATTGCCTGATTACCAGCCAATGATGTAAGCTGTTAACAGGCATGAGAGGAATCACCAATAATGATGATGACCCTCAAGGTACTGCAGTACAATTCGCATGGTGTGAAAAAGGGACTTGGCATCGAACACCATGCAAAATCTTTCGGTCGAAGGGCAGTGATGTAAACCTGTCGCCGGAAGTGAGAAACTTGCCATTGAGGCATGCAAGCTTCAAAGTACTGGAAGGGTTGTCCCTAAATCGACTTCTTGGATAATGAGCTGATGTCGACAAGAAGCGATCCGTCATAGGAGGGCCTTAATGAATCCCACATCTATGACACGGAACAGAGCAAATGATTTTAATGGAGGTGAAAACGATCTGAAGATACAAAGTTCAGGGTGGCGGTCATGAAAAGATGGAGCGTGAATGTATTGCAGCGGGTGAGACACAGATGAATTCTCTGAGCGACTTCTCTTGAACATACCGGCGACACTGACATGATGGATTGGTAGCGTTAACCCCAAATGTGGATGGTGTGATGGACCAATGGTGATGTGACTGGTGAACGGAACAACCCAACCCGACTCGGATGCGGAGTGAAAGTGTCATGTTCAAGAGCGACTTGCAACCAACAAAGTTTTTTCAAGTTTTCTTCCCAATTTTCCCCAGTCATTGCTGATCAGTACCTCTTTATTTTTGTCAAGCTTGAGGAGGATAACATATGCTTGTTCTATAATCTGCCCTTCGGGCAACCCATTGCTATGTTTTAACGAGCCTAGCGATAGTGAAACTCGTTCTTGTCTATAAGGACAAGTTTGTCGCTATTAGGTTTTAATGAGTTTAATGACAAAGATAACTCGGTCCTTTTCAATTTTAGAGAGTCTGAAAGGGACGTAAAGGAAACTCCAACAATCCCTTAGGTTCGAAAAAGTATAAAACAATACGAAAGGGATGAATTTTCGGTAATTTTAACGAGCCAAACAAGACAAGCACTTGATATTTTTGTGTAATAATCCCTCGGGTCCAAAAAGATTAAAATCTAAAGGAGGGATAACACTTCCGGTCGCTTTAACGAGCTGGAGAGGCCAATTGCTCGGCAATATTTTCATATTTTACAAGTCAGATGAAAAGAGCTTAAAGGAGACTCGCTTTTTGAGGAACGAGTGATAATTTCGGATAGCAACTGATTCCAGGTAAGGTTTGGAATTTTCCAATCACTACAGTGTCACAAGGATGGCTAATTGTATCACTTTTCGTAGCTGTTCCTCAAAAGGGTAAACAATCAAATGGAGGTGAATGATCGGCCAATATAGAGTGGAGGTGATGATGGGAATACGACCAAGGCTTCAAAGGCTGATGATAAGGAATTCACGATGGTTATTTACTGGAAGTTGGTTCATTTTTTAATGAGCTTAAACTCTGGGGGAAACATTTGCTCATTGCTTATGTTTATTTTTTAACGAGCTTGAATTCCGCGTTAAAATTGCTCGATCCAGTCGTATAATAAGGATGTGTCATTAAGATGCCATTTTTATGGAGCTTGCACCTTACAAAGCTTTACTCTAGATCCTTTCTTTATGCAAGTTAGGAAACGATCAATCCTACGAGTTTAAAGGGTTAAAGGACCTTTAAATTTAAAAAATAAATGGTCACTCTTCGCTTGCATGCCAAAAGGTTTGCATGCCCCCAAGTATAGCGAAAAATTTCCAGGTTACCAAAGATTGTTCTGATCGTATTGCGGACAAAACACTTCTTCGGCAATGTCTACCGAAATAAACAAAGGTGAGTGGCGCAGACGCCTCCACCCACATAACTTTGACGAGGGAATCTTATTCCAGTCTAATCCCATTTTTCTAAACGGACGGGTGTGTCAGACTAGTCATATATCCTCCGTGGAAATTTACTCTATACCCAAGGTTTTCCTATTGAAACAGACCAGGGTGCATGCCCCCTGGGTTTCAGTCACGCCCTCCGAATCACTCGTGCTCATCAGGTGGATGGACTGGGAATTGATGAGACATTCCTTGTGTGAAAAGACCATTCAGGGATGGTACTTGACTATTAGCTATGTGTGAGCCGGGAAACGACAACCGGTTTATGAGCTTGACCACTCTGCCTTCGTGCAGAAAGCACATTACTCTAAAGAGTGAGGAGACGATGGCTCCCATGCTATAAATATAGTCACGTCCAAGGAGTAGATTATAATCCAAGGGTCCTCGGACTACCATTACGTTTATGTGAACGGTTTTCCTTCTCAACGTTATGGGCACATTGGGAAGGATCCCTAATGGTCGACTAGTTCCTTTGTCGAAGCCTGTCAGATTTCTCATCTCAGGCAGAAGCGATGGTGAACCAAGCGCTTCCCAAGCTATTGAGGAAAGGATACTCACAGACGCCCCTTCATCTATGATGGTACCGACCATGACCATTTTGTATGCTTGTACAATGATTCGAAATGGTACACTAGCCGGTAAACGGGGTCTGCCTAGCAGATTCCAGTCGAAGGAAACAACTAGGTTGCTTGGAGGTGGGACCGAATAGACGGTCGGGTACGACTCTGATGAACTTCCTTCCTGCGGTAAAGGAATGGGTAGACTGTCCCTATGTTCATCGGAGTCTATGTTTACGAAGAGAATTTGAACGGTGTCGTTCTTATTTTCTTCGATGATTGTATCATCTAAAGATGGATCTTCTGAAGGCAAGACCGGGTCAACTGTCGTCTCGACCTTTTGACTTTCGTCTGGTATGGATTCATAGGGTTCATCTTCGACAATAGATGTTTCGGCCGACCACAATGGCGTGTTAGCCGGATTTTCAACTAGTGATGGACTTGGCAAGAGTTTCTTATATCCTGGCGGAAGCCGTAATGGTGAAACCGGACGGTCGTCCAAAACTCTTTTAGCTTCGTCTAGGAAGGGACAACGGTGGACGGCGTGATCACCTTCACATAGTTTGCAAGGAAATCTGTAATTCCTTTTTTGTCCAGAGACTTCACTTTCACTAGTTGACGGTGTATTCTCAACATGATCATCAGAGGTTGATGACACCGGATTGTACAAATGAGGAGACCAGTCCCTTAAAATCTGAGGGATGCAAGGACAATCTCGATGATAGTGGTCTCCATTGCAAATGACACATGGCGATTTAGGCCTAGTCCGTGCAGTGTGTGGATTTTCACTAGATGATGTCTGGTTGCCCCTTTTCGCCTTTGGCTCCTTCTTCTTCTTCTCTTTCTTCTTCTTCTCCTTCTTCTTCTTAGTTACTTGAGTCTGGACTTTACTAGCTTCATCAAGCGAAGAGGAAGGAGGAGAGGAAGAATTGGACGAAGTAGAAAGTTGGGGGGTAACTCTGGTATCATTTAGTTGTTGACTTGACTGTTCAGGAGTTACGGTATTTTGAACGACAGAAGTTGAGAAAAGCCATACAGGCAAGCTGATCGTCAATCCAGGAAGTGACAATGTGGCCATATGAGGTGCACCAACATCTCCCCAAGAGGAGAAAGGACTAAGGATTCGTTCGAGGGGAACCCCTTTGTTGGTGGACTCCATTTTCCTCAACCTAAGATCAACGTAGGAAAGGTGATATTTATTCCGTTTAAAATAAATTTTAGACGCTTTGACACAACTTGTTTTTTCAATTTTTAAGAGTCGAGAAAAAATAAAAGATGACTCTAGTCACCTTCGATTTTTAATGAGCTTGAAGTGACAAGTGCTCAGATGGACCTTTTCCTTTAAGGGTCTGAAAAGGAACGAAAGAGACTACTCTGGAAGTCTAGACAGAGGGATTACCAAACCAATCACAAAACTGCAGAATACTTTTTATGGTACGGCAGTCAATCTTCCTGAATGTTGTGTTCAGTGCATTGCGATCGATAGGGCGGCAGACACGGCTTCCTATGGATAAAGGATAAAGCCTATTGTGGTCTCCCAATATATACTTGATGGTACGTGGGAGCACAAGTCTGTATTGGCACTTGTCGTCTCAAAGTGGACGAATCACCCAACCAACAATGAAAACAACAGTTACCACGTTTTACGACGCCGGAACACGTCTCTAGCCTAGACTTCTAAATGTTGTACGTTAGGTTCCAAAGCGTTTTTAGATTCATTGAATTTATTTTATAGTTGATCTTGCTTAAGAAATTTGCCTTTCAGGTTCACCGCGTGATGTAGATGTACAATTTCTAAAATGTAGTCTAAGATGATAAACAATCGTTTAATCTTCTTTTAGCAATGAAAATCCTAGCTACTAAAGAAAGAGGGATGATTTTCTTTCAACATTGAGCATAGAGCACACACTATATGCACTATCCTAAATCAAACCAACAAGCAGTTTAAATGCAAATGCACATGCATATATTTGTTTTCAGCCTTCTTAGTGTATGTGATGATAAAAAAGCTAAGTGCAAATCTGAATTATTTCCAAAGCGACAATACTCAACAAATTTCTTTTCAAAATGAAGTGAAAGTAAGAGAGACACTTTACGATTTTGAAATGAAAATTGCTTTTCGACACTTTAAAAACTACTAATTCAAATCATATACAATAGTAACTGTATAATCAACTATCAAGAACAATGGGATTGTCTTCTATGGCTGAAAACGACAGCTACGACACTTTCAGATCAAAGAACGACAGTTCGATTATGCTACTTTTTTGCAAAAGAGAACCGAAAATGATGCAAAATACATAAAAACACTTACAGTTCTTTGCACTATGGAGGCGGAATAATGTAAAGGAAGGGGGTTTTTACAGAGATACACTGACCACAGACAGCTAAACTCTAGAATAGGACTGAAAACAGTGAGGGAAAAACCAAAGCCTGAAGGTAAAGTTAACCTTCTCTGATCAGCGCACCTGTTACACAGTGAACTGAGTATGCAACGCACCTACTGCACTCGGGAAGTGCGATGCATACAGACTGCCTTCAAGGCAGGGTGTGATGGTACTAGTACGAGACTTTAAACAAGTTTTTACTCACAATTTGCAATCCAGTTCGGGGATTTAAGCTAAGAAAGTGATGTTCAGTATATGCAAATCACAGAGGTAGATCTAAGGAGGTTACTAGAGCTACCACTCAGGGCAATTAGTCTGTTTGTAGATCGATTGTTTAATTCATAAACAAAATCTGGAGATTGATTGAAGCAGCATTGATCTACTTTGCATTCATAAAACAAATGCAGTTCGAAGGCTAGCTGGCTTGGCTTCAGGCTCCGTCTGTAAGTTTATAAAAGGAACAAAGATAGGCTAACAAACAATCTAGTCGCTCCCCAGCGAAGTCGCCATTTTGTTACCGGGAAATCTAGTGTCTATGCAAAACTGCTAGTGCCACTAAGGGTGGTATATACCTTAGAAACAAACAAAGTAAAGCTACTTTCGTATTCCTTTATGACAAATAGATAAGAGGGGAATGAGGACACCAACCTCAATCTTGCGCTTGGTTCCTCACTTGATTCCTCTCCCTTCTGATAGATCCTCGCCACTTGCTTCCAAGTCAGCCCAGCTTCAAAGAGCACCTGTGGAATCCAAGAAACACAATGCTATTCGAGAACAGAGATCTACTAGCATAAATAATATTGGACCAGATGTATATTGACCACACACAAACATATATCATAAAATATGCAAGCATATGGAGGAAAACTTGAATAGCTTTATTGATATCAAGAAAAAAGCAGGGAGGATTACAACCAATTGTTCTGACCCAGCATCATCCTCTCAGCAGGAAGCCCTTCTTCACCTCATGAAAAGCTTAGATCACCCAACACTATGATGTTACAGCAAGAAACCAACAACACTTCCTCACAAGATACAAAATTCCAGCCTCTGGATCTCTAGGATGAGGGATCCATATATAGATGTTTGCAAGGGGGTGAGTCAGCTTCTGGGGTTTGATTAGTGTCCTCTCTCTGATAGTTCTTGATTCCACTTGGAGAATGATGATCTCTTACTCATCCCTGGGCGAATTCAGGGAGGCAAGTGTCACAGGAGAAGTTTCTGGAAGATTCCATGATTTTCCACCTCGCACACTACCTCTGCCATTTGTCCATTCTCGCCCATCGCACCCCATAGAAGGGATTTTCAGTATGCATCACACCCTCTATGTGTATTTAGGTGGGATGCAGCGCACTTTGTCCATGGAGCAGGTGAGATGGTCCAGTTTTGACCAGTTCTGAGTAGTTTTTCATGGAGAACTTCTGGGAGATGATGTGATCAGCTGACCTTGTTCTTTTAGGGGTTGGAACAACACTTTTAGGGACTTAGGAGCCCTTGGTTTATGGACATTTAGGATTGGGGTTGCAGTGCCCAAAAATGTCTATAACAATGTCTTTCTTAGATGGATTTCCAGGTTACAATCAGATTGTTGTACACCCTGAAGATTAGGAAAACACTGCCTTCACTACTTCTTGGGGCACTTTCATGTACTCAAAGATGCCGTTCGAACTGATGAATTCTTGGGCTACTTTCCAGAGGGCCATGGACATAGCCTTTGTGGGAGAGAAGGACAAGTTTGTCCTTATTTATCTTGATGACATAACGGTCTTCTCCAATAGCCACAAAGACCATTTACAGCATTTGAATAAGGTCTTCCTAAAGTGCAGACAATTTGGAATTTCAGTCAACCCGAAGAAGTCACAGTTTGCTCTAGAAGAATGCAAACTTCTGGGACATATTGTTTCTGCTGAAGGTGTGAAGATTGATCTAGCCAAGGTTCAAGCCATTCAGACATTGTCCATCCCAAGGTCAAAAAGGGACATTCAATCCTTCCTGGGTAACATCAACTTTGTAAGGAGGTTCATTCCAAACTTTGGAGAGTTAGTAAAGCACATCACTTCCATGCTGAAGAAAGGATCGGAGATAAAATGGACAGCTGCTTCAAGAAGCTCTTTTAAAGCCATCAAGCAAGCTATCATGGAAGCACCCACTCTAATCAGCCCAGATTACACTAAGGAGTTTTGTATCTTCTATTTTGCCTCTTATGATACACTGGTAGTAGTTTTGTTGCAGAAAAATGATGAAGGCATAGAGAACCCTGTGGCCTTTTTCAACAAAACTCTAAAGGATGTTGAACTAAGGTATGACCTTATTGAGAACTTATGCTCTCATAAAATCTTTGAAAGCATTCAGGATTTATATTCTGCATTCCAACGTAATTGCATATGTGCCCTCAGCCAGATATTGATGGAAAGAAGGCAAAATGGATTGCAAAATTCATAGAATTTGACATAGAGGTGAAGCCCACTAAGCTTGTCAAAGGCCAGGGCTTGGCTAAGCTCATGGCTGAAGAAAATTGCAGCTTGTTAGACATAAATTTCATGGGTCTAAATTCAGATGATGAGCAAACAAAGGGAGCATCAGAAGAGCAAAAGCAGGATCAGTCCTTGGCTGAAAATCTAGCCACATGCGAATGGTATTCCAACATAGTTCATTTCTTGTAGAAGTTGGAAGTTCCTCCAGGGCTTAGTTCAAGTCAAGCTCGTACCACTAGACTCAGATCAGCCAAATTCTACATTGACAAAAATTTGCTTTACTGGAAAGACCCATCAGGAATCCTCTTGAGGTGTCTAGATAAAGAACAATCTGTAGAGGTCATACACCAGTTCCATTCTAGCATCTGTGGTGGGCATCATTATTGGAAAACCACAACTCACAAAATCTTGAGGGTTGGGTATTATTGGCCTACGTTGTTCTCTGATGTGTTTTCTTTTGTAAAAGCTTGTGACAAGTGCTAAAGGTTTGCAGGAATACAGCAACTAAAATCTCTACCTTTGAAGCCAATACAGGTCGGTGGTCTCTTCCAACAGTGGGGCTTGGACTTTATAGGTGAGATTAACCCACATTCCAGTGGCCAACACAAATGGATTTTAGTAGCCATTGATTATTTCACTAAGTGGATTGAGGCTATACCCACTAAGAATGCCAATCATCAAGTTGTCATAAAGTTCTTGAATGAGAATATTTTCACTAGATTTGGTTGCCCAACCAAACTAGTCACTGATAATGTAGCAACTTTTAAGGCAAAAGAATTAATGGACATGGTTGAATCCATGGGCATTCAAGTGGTGCATTCTACCTCATATTATCCTCAAGGCAATGGCCTGGCAGAATCATCTAACAAGAGTTTGGTAAGGATAATCAAAAAACTGTTAGAAGACAACAAAAAGAGCTGGGATTCCAAGTTGAAGTTTGCACTATGGGCTGACAGAGTTTCCATCAAAAAGTCCATAGGGAACTCTCCATTTAAACTGGTTTATGGCGTTGATGTTGTTTTCCCTATCCAGTTGATCCTCCCTATGGCTAAGTTCTTGCAAGAAGAACAAGATGAAGAAAATGACATGGTAAGAAGAATGAATAACCTAGTTGAATTACAGTAGATCAGAGAGCAGCTGGTTGAGAAGTCACAAGTCCATCAGAAGAAAATCAAAGAAACCTTTGACAGGAAGGCAAAAGTGGACAATTTCCAAGTTGGTGATTGGGTGCTCAAATGGGATGCATTGAAGGAAAAGAAAGGTAATCATGGCAAGTTTGACTCCTTATGGACAGGTCCTTTTGTCATCACTCAAGTTCAGCACAACAATACATTCATCCTGCACAATCTGGCAGGAGGAGACACTTTTGGTAGCTCGGTAAATGGGCGGTTCCTAAAACTCTATTTCATTTAAGGCCTTAAAACCTTATTATTGTACATATGTTTTTCTTTCAGTTTTTATGTTTATGCTAAAAAGACTCCATGCCCAATGGAACACTAGGGGAAAGATTTAATTTTGTTTTATAGGAAAGGCATTGCTCTGTGATTCTTGAAACCTCACAGGGAGGATTTCATCCCCAGAAGGAGCCAGTGTTAGCCTTGTTGGCATTTGGCCCAAAAAATGGATCCAAAACACTCCTAAAGTCTTCAAGAGTTGATTAAGATCCTCCCAAGATCGAAACAATCATATGCCAAAAGCCCTCAGAAGGGCGGAAATACACTATCGGGAGGCTAAAATACTCCAAAACAGTGAAAAAACAGAGTATTGTAGGCGCGAACAGAGCAACACACAGCTGCCATTAGATCTGGCTGATCAACGGCCCAGATCTAACGGGCTAAATCGCAATCGGCCAAGCTGAAGGGACAGTTAATTGGCGAGTCACATCGGTAGTCGTGGCAGTGGAGAGCATAATCTATAAAGCCCCGACATTGAGCGATCAGCGATTGCGATTAGATCGCATTGCTACATCGCAGCGAAACATTACCAAGGGTCAGGGGGCCCACATCGCATCGCAGGTTCGCAATCGGCAGGAACATATGTCGTGTTATATGAAGACCGTTGGCTGGAGCGATATGCGATTGCGATCAGATCGCAAGATCGCATCGGAATATTGTGAAGGAGCAGGGCCTCTATACAGGTGGTAACGCCAATTGCGATGAGTCCTGGACCTGAAAGGGTTCGGGAATGCAATCCATAAGATTTGAAGTCCGGAGGGAGGCCAATTTTCACGTATTTCCCATGTTTTTAAGTATTTCAAAATACAAGGGGAAAAAAGGGACCAGGCCAGTTGCAATAGACAACATTGACCCAGGGGGCGGAACCGATGAGAGAATAGACCATATTTAAGGAATTTTGAGGTCCAAAAAGAAAAACAAAGAAGGACAGGATTTACACAGTTGCAGTGTTTTATGTATGAAATAGAAAACATTTATGGTTATCATTTGAAATGGATTGTCGTGGGAATTTCATAGGCCCGATAGCCACTCCATTTGCAAGATCAGGTGGCCAACCATCCTTACAAGCGTTGTGCAGAAATGTTTACATGCCAAAAGAGGGATTCAGCTGGGATATAGTGGCCGGCGGACAGATCCCAGAAAGGGAAAGAAAGGGGCCACAGAACACTGCAACCCGAATCAAACGAGATCATGGAGCATCGACGTTCCAGCCAGCGCAACAACCATCTTAACAAACATTATGGGGCATCTCTGGTACGAGAGAGCTCCCAGGCATCACAACAAGTTGTCCAAAATATTTGAATATGGTTAGTCTTCTGTCAGAAGACGAAACCTACGAATCATGTTGCCTATTAAGGGAATCAAACGGTTAAGCAAGATAGAGGGATAGATTAAGACACCCGAAGCCTCAAAAGGCTCAGGACCATTGTGAACGAGCTATAAATAGCTGAAAACAAGACGAAATAAGGGTTCAACTTTTGGACATTATTCCTCCTCTGTTCTTCCAAGCTTCTCATCTGCATCCCTCAGTAATACAAGCTTCTTTTGCTATTATATGTTCAATGTCCATTTCTCTTTTGTTCTATGCTTGCATTCAAACAATTTGTTCAAGTTTTCTTTGTGTTTAAGTCCAGATAACTGTCATCTTATCTTTGCTTTGATATATTAGATTTGCAAGCTTCTTTGCTACCTGTAGCTAGCCATTTATATGTGTTATTATATATGCATCTGCCAGTGTAGTCAGTAAGTTCATTTGCTGCATGTAGCTAGCCATTCATATATGTTCATGTATGCAATCTGTTGATACTATCAGTATTCTCCATCTATCCATTAAATCTACAAACTATTGAGCATTTGTGGTTTAAAGCCTTGTGTTATTGGGGGTGTTCATGCATGTCTTGAGTGAGAATAGAGCTGAAATGGTTATCTAACTTGATTCAAACCATCATTTATTCCAATAGTTCAGAGAACAATATTGAAGATTACATGTTACCAGGTATCTCTAAGCTGCAACCTAGGAGAGTTTCGTGGAGTACCATTCCACAACACATCACAGAAGTTAAGGCATTTAATGAAGTTTAGTAAATAAATATGGGCAAGCATTCACTCCGTAAGTGTTGTCCACACTCCAAAACACCTGCGATTTCAGAAAATCATTTACTATGTAAAATCGTCCATGTTGCGTTTTAATTATTTTCTCTGTCATTAATGTCAAATTTGTATGTTGAGATAAATATGAATGTAAAAGTCAATTGCATTGTTGGGCAAGTCAAATTTGTATGTTGAGATAAATACGAATGTAAAAGTCATTTGCATTGTTGGGCAAGTTAGAGACCGCGACTCTTTGAGGTAGTGAGGAGAAAATCTGACCAAAAAATTGTGGAGTAAATATTAGTGGGCACGTGAAAACCAGAGTTTTACAAAAGTTTACTCCGCAACCCTAGTAATACGTAAATAACAATAAGTTTGTTGTTGTGTTTTTCACTTGGAATTGTAGCCTCCATTTACCACGTGAACGTATTTCCTTATATTTTAACCTATAATATAAAGTGTGTCTTGTTACATTATAGTATTAATTTTTCACAAGATTTACTGCCATTTTTTTGTTTTATTTTTTTGCTTTATGTTTTAATTAAGTCACTATCCGGTTGACTTTGTCGCAAACGATTTCTGAGCTCCTTTGGCCACGTAAATTTTCTAACACATCAATCGCAAGATATGTTGGAAAATACTAGGATTTGAGATAGGGTTTCTAAGCATGGCCTCCAAACTGTGTTGAACATTGTAGCTACACGGCGACCTTCAACAAATTGGCATACCAACACCAAAAAATATGCAAATTTGTTCATTAAATCTCGTAAAAAAACTAACTGCTACACGATCTCATTGCCACCGGAAAAGTTACTACCATGGTTATCGGCCGCATGCAATATGTGTTGTCCAGGCTTGTCCAGGGTTCTCCTCGGCCTCGATTTTCTTTTCCAGGAGGCCGATGTCGGGTTCTCGTTCCTCGACACCCTTTTTGTTGTTGCAAATATGACAAAAAGTGAGAGGCTTATTCACCGCAGAAGGTTGTTGGAGATTCGATCCGACATCAATCCCGTGATCAACAAAATAGTGATTTTCACCTTCCAAGCCAATGAGGCAATGATCTAAGGTTTTCTCTGCAGATATAATGACTTCTTCAATCCACCATGCCTCTCACTAACGCATCCTCGTTTGATAGAGTCTAGATAATTCAACGTGTTAAATGCATGGATTGCACACATTCGATTATCTTAATACCGTTGGCACTATGACAGATTAATTCAAGCGTTGAGGTGACTGGAAAATTCGTCTGAATAATGAGACTACAACAACAGGCAGATGTAGTCGGCCAGAGTTCAAAACCCCCACTAGACAGATCTAGGCAGTCAAGTAGCAGATCACACCTATGAAAGAAGCATGATCAAAACAGATCTCACTAATATAGAAACTCCATCAGATTTGTCATTTTCTTATTAATGTTCTCAGTATTCAAACCAAATAGAGAATATGGATTTAACATTACAAAATATATATTTCCCTTAAATTCTAATGAAGACAATGATGATTGGAAATTTGTGCCAACGCAATACAGAATATGACAGGTGATCCCGCTAGTCCCACTAGTCCCTAATTTGCTAATGAAAATGGATTGAATGGTCCGTAGGACCTACACTATGACCAAGGCCCAAAACAGAAGGCACTAAGTTGTTGACTCCCTGAAATCCTTAATGCTTTACTTATTATAACTCAAGGCGGTGAACAAAAACCGCATAATGATGGCAGTGATAGAACTTATAACGGTCGTGAAAGATCCCATTTGTCAGGCCTATTGGTTGACGGGACCACCCACAGGTCATCGACGCTTTATAAAATTGCTTATATTTCTCGATAGGGTGGTAGGCAGATTGCTATGGGTAGAGAAATAGAAATGTTTGTCTGTTGATCGATAGATTGAAAAGGCTAACGAGAAATATTATGAAAGTTGGAAAAATCAAAATTTGTTTAAATGTTTGTCAATTGAACCCTTTCCATTGCCCTCCATTGCCTTCCATCCTCACCACTCTATTTCCCCTGGTTAACTTGCAAAAGTTCGATTCAATGCAACAACTTCATCGACATCCAATCAAAATAAGTTTGTTTCAAAACGTATGGAAATGCCCACAAATAGATTTGATATATTATTAACAAAATATTATAGGATTGAGCTTAGCTCTCTTTTTAGGTCTCTTTCTTCTCTATCTCTCTTTTTTATTTCACGTCACTCCATTCTCTGTTTTTGTCTCCCTACCTCCAAAAAATCTTGTTATTGTTCATTTTATTACATAGAAGAAATCTCCCATTCAGCAAACTCTAAAGCTAACTTCTAACAATTTGCCTAAATTATCTCAATCACCCTACTACATAGGAAATTGATAACATCTCTATCTACATAGGTTCCTTCTAAAGTACGATAAAAGTATTACAAATTAAATGGCTTAGGGAACCCAATCTTCCTTCGTAAACAAATTAGGTAAATGAGCTTTTCCCTAAGAGGTCAAAAATAGTCTTGGCTTATAGATGCTCTTACATCAGAGTCCATGGGAAGAAAAGAATTGTTCATCGGCCTCTCAATGCTTGTGCCATACTTGATAATATATGTTTTTATTATCCATGTAGCATCTTCTACTGATTGTTGTTTCCATTTAACCAAATATTGAATACACTCTTTACCTTTGGTTTTCTTGATTAGTTTTTGATCCAATATTGCTTTAATTTCTTTCTGAGTGTCTTTAAGTGGTTGTTTCTTCAACTTACTAGTTTAATCATCATCACTTATAGGTGCATTTATTGTAATATTATTTGGTTCCTTAAAGGGATACATGTTTGCTACATTGAAAATTGGTGATATTGCAACATTGTTAAGAAGTTCCAACTAATAAGCATTAAAAGGAAAGTTTCTCAAAAATTTACATGGACCAAGTTTCTTGAGCTTAAGTTTGTTGTATTTCTTTACAGGAAACCTTTCCTTACTCAAGTATGTCATTACTAGGTCATCTACTTGTCTTTTTTTCATGTTTTCTCTCTATTTATACTTGTTATTGTTCTTCTGCCATTGTTGTTTGACACTTTCCTGTAACTCTTGCATATTAATTACAAAATCTTCACCATCTGCACTTCTAAGCTCTCACTTTCACAAATCTCTTGGCTTGCATATTAATTTTAAAATCTTCTCCATCTGCACTTCTAAGCTCCCTCTTTCGCAAATATCTTAGTTTATATGCTCCCCTTTGATGAATGTACTATATTTGAAATGGACTCATTTATGTACTTTTGTTAAGTGAATCATTGTAAGAAAAATCATCTTGTACAATGATCCAAATGGAAAGAAATATCCACCCATGGTAATTACTCATGGTAATTACCCATGGTATTCACCCATGGTATTGAATAATGTAACTCAATAAGGCACTAAGAATACTGCCTCACCTTGAAAGAGGATAAATTATCCCTCCATAATGTAGTTAGAAAAGGGTCTTCTTCTTCATTTAATAAAATCATTTGTTATATTCACTGAGTATTTTTCCTTTTTTAAATATTTCGGGATTTGTTTCTTGGAACTTGTATATGTTCTTCCCCTCCTCTCTCAAGATTCATGGTTCCTAGATCTTAGCCCTCAAGATCTAGATCAATGGTATCATATTGCATTATGACTCAATGGAAATCATTTTTTTAAGGGTTTCTAGTGGAAGTTCTTACATCTACTTAGTCTGGAAACACTACAAGTTAACCGCCATTGTAAGTTGTAACCTCGATAGAGGCACAAGCATGTGTTATATTCTTGTCCATGTTCTTTGTCACAGATAATTAGCACAAGGTGATCTTAAATTTTCTTCCATTAGGGGGCACGATTGAGGGGATCCTAACATCTTCTGGCTTAGCCATTGTAGATATATAATTCTAGTATGAAAATGTTAGCCTCTTTCCATAAAATGTTTTGGATAAATGGACAATGACTAATACTTGTCAGGCCAGGAGGTAACTCCTCACAATGAGATTATGTTTATTCATTTGGGTTATTCATAATTATACACATGAGGGAGTGACAGTTGAGTTTCATCTCCCGATGAATCTTCATTTTCTCTTATTAATTATTTACATTATTTACAATTTGTTCACCAAATTCCTATGATTAAGTGTCAACATCGACCCCCCTTAATCTGAAGGGATGTTGGTGAGTCCAAGCATCATTCTAAATCTTTCAAGCTTTTCTCTTCCAAGTGCTTTGGTGAAGATGTTCGCAATCTACTCATTAGTGGAACAATGGCGAAGATGGATTGTTTTGGCCTCAACATGATGTCGAATCATATGATATTTTGTATTGATGTGCTTCATTTGATCATGGAACTTTTGGTTCTTGGCTAACTTTATTGTAGAGGTATTGTCAATCATGAGTGGAGTCGAATGTACTTGTTTTACCTGCAAATCTTCTAGAATTTTCCTAAGCCACACAATTTCTTTTGTTACCTCAACTGCTGCCACATATTTTGCCTCTATTGTGGAATCTGCTGGAACTGATTGTTTGCGTGATCTCTAGGAGACAGCTCTTGATCCAATACTCATATCATAACTAGAAGTAGATACCCCAGTTTCTTTGTCTCCATCGAAGTCTGAATCAGAGTATCCAATCAAGCTGATGTCGCTCACCTGTGTATACTTGAGTCCAAAGTCTTGAGTTCCCTTCAGGTACTTTAGAACTCTTTTTGCAGTAGACCAATGTCCCTCACAAGGCTTTTGCATAAACCTGGAGAGGATTCCAACAACAAACGAAATGTTTGGTCTGGTAGTAATCAGGTATTTGAGACTTCCTACAAGTTGTCTATACTTTGTTGCATCCTCAAATTCTTTTCCTTCAATGGATGTGAGCATTAAGTTTTGTTCCTTTGGAGTAGTTAGAGGATTTTATTTAGCCATGCCAAACCTGTTCAACATATCTCCAATGTACTTCTTTTGAGAAAGGAATATGGACTTCGAATGTTGAGTTACTTCAATACCAAGATAGTAATGAACATAGCCCAAATCAGTCATTTCAAAACCCTTCCTCAATTCCTTATTTATGGATGCAATGTAGCTCTCATTGTTCCCTGTCATCAAAAGATCATCTACATATACCACAAGATATACAACTGTTTTTCCAACTTTCTTGACAAACAAAGTTGCATCATCAAGATCATAATGTTTGAAATTGAGTTTCAGAAGATGTTCAGTTAGTTTTTCATACTAGGCTTGTGGTGCTTGTTTGAGGCCATATATGGATTTCACAAGTTTGCATACTTTATTTTCATGTCCTTTCATAACAAATCCTTCAGGCTAGGACATAAAAACATTCTCTTTTAGATCTACATTCAAGGAAGTAGTTTTTACATCCATTTGATGGACTTTCTAACCGTTCTGAGCTGTTAGGGAAAAGAGTGTCCAGATCGTAGCCCATTTTGCTACATTTTTATTGTGGAGGCAAAAGTCTCCTCATAATCGACCCCTTCATTTTGTGCAAAAACTTTTGCCACAAGCCTAGCTTTGTGCTTGTCAAGTGAGCCATCAGCTTTATACTTGTTCTTGTAGACCCACTTGCATCCAATTGGTTTAGTTCCCAATGGAGGATCAACCATCTTCCAAGTGCCATTCTTTATCAAGGCATCATACTGCTTTTTCATCGCTTCTTTCCATTCATCATGAGAAGCGGCTTATTTGAAGGAAGTTGGTTCATAATCTGTAGACAAATTCAATTCACAATCATAAGAAACATCCATATCAACAAGTGAATCAGAGTCATCTACATCACCTCCATTTTTCCAGGTTGAATTTCTAGTTCCTGTCTTTCCAACCTCATCATGATGAACACTTTCAAGTGTCTTTGTCAGCCACTTTGGGGGACCTTCTGAGATGGTCCAGGCTGCTCAGTTGATTGAGTTGGGACTGAATCAAGATTGAGTCTCCCAATTCTGTCAATCACATCACTCAGAGTATCATCAGTGGTTGGAGTTTCATGCGAGGGAGAGAGTGCTTCATAAGAAGATTCCAAAGGTTTATCCGGTATAGGAATCCCCCCTTCAAGATGTGGAATCTGATTATCAAATTCTTGAAATGATTTTTCATTTGCGAATCTATCCAAGCGATCAAGTTGCTACTCAACAACATTGTCAGTTTTGGATGATTCAAGAAAGATTACATCTCTAGATACAAAAAACTTTTTATTGACTTCATCATAGAAACGATATGCTTTGGAGGTGTTTGAATACCCCAGGAAGATACACTTACGACTCTTTGCACCAAGTTTGTTTCTATGTACCTTTGGTATCAAGGCATAACAACTGGAACCAAAGACCCTGAGATGCTTTACCAAAGGAATGTGCCCATACCACATTTCATAAGGAGTATTGTTTCTAATAGCATTAGATGGACATCTATTCTTTACATATACAACACATAGAACAACATCAACCCAAAACATCAATTTCACATTCTTGAAAAACATCATGGAGCACACCATATTTAAGATTGTCCTATTCATTCTTTCAGCTACTTTGTTCTGTTGGGGATTATAAGGCACAATTGTTTGATGTTTGATCCCATGTTGGTGAAGATAGTTTTCAAATTCATTTGAAGTGTATTCTTTTCCATTATCAGTGCGAATAGAGCCAATATGAGATTGTGCATCATTTTCAATCCATGTATGAAAGTTCTTGAATGTTTGAAAAGCATCAGATTTGTTCTTCAATAAATAAACCCAACACATTTTGGTGTAGTCATCAATAAATGTCATCATATATTTATTTCCATTTGCAGAAGGAATAGGCATTGGACCACATAAATTTGAATGAATGATTTCAAGTTTTCTATGTGCTCTGGAATGTGAATCATGAAAATATTGTTTGCTATGCTTTCCTAGAATGCAAGCATCACATTGATTAAGTTTCCTAGGAATTGTAGGCAACCCAGTAACACCATTTTTCTTCAACAAGCAGAGGTTGTCATAGTTAAAGTGTCCAAATCTAGCATGCCATAATAAACTTGATGGAAATGTACATTCATCATAGTGAGAATTGTATAAGAAATTTTGTGCACGAGCAGAGGTACCCCACAACTTGAGAAGCCTTTCTTCTTCTATCCCCATCATGACAAGTGAGTGGTTTGATGCTTTTCTCACCTCAACCCTTCCATCAAACATGTGAATGGAGTGTCCTTGCTAGCAGATGTGGACCAAGGACAGCAAGTTTCTCCTCAGCTGTGGTAGATATAAAACATGATGTAGAAGTCTCGAAGACCAGGAAATTTAAGCCTAATTGTGCAAAGCCCTGATGGCTTGAGTTTTAATTTCTCTACAAAGTATACTGCTCCATCAACATTGTCAGTAAATTCTTCAAAAAATCTCTTCTAAAAGTCACGCGGAAAGTTTCTCCTGAATCAAGGAACTAATCATTTTTCCAAGCAAGTGAAGCATTAAATAAGTCTTCATTTACTCCAATATTATAGTGTGCCACAACATAGTGAGTGGATTTAGGTGCTTTACCTTTCTCTTTATCATTAGTTTTACCTTTGGGTTGGTTTCTTTCCTGCTCAATTTTGTCCCAAGGCAACTTGCATGTGGATGCATCATGTGATCCATCTCTATTGCAACGTATGCAATGCAAATATGACTTTTCTCCTTGAGAGTGTATGCCCCCCCTGCCTCTAAAATTTCTTCTTCCTCTTCCTCTTTGACCACCTCTTCCTCTGGAAGAATATTGAGCAAGATTCTTCTCTCTATGTGCAAGAGACACAGTCTCTTCAGAAGACTGAGGAGCTGTCTTCTTCCCAAAATCTTTCTCTCTTTCAGCAAATTTTTTCACAAGGCAGTCAAAGGTAATTTCTTTGAGGTTTCCATTTACTAGCAATGACTCAAGATAATTTGAGTAAGTGGGATAAAGTGCCTTGACAATAGCTATCAGAGGAATGTCTAGTTCAACATTAGTGACTGTGATATCATGCATAATAGGTTTTACTTCTGATGCAAGAGCAAGAGGATAATCATTTTATAATTCAAGGCTGAACAATTTAATCATGAGTTGAACAACTTCAAGTGTAGAGTGTGAATCATAGAGTTCCTTCAGTTTTTGTAAGGCTTCGAAATCATTTTGAAAATGGCGAAATATGGTGACTCACCTCTTCATTTACTGATGCTGCAATCAAGGCATAAGCCTTGTTGTTCTTATTTTCCCAAATGGCGAATTCCTTGTTTGAGGTAGGTTGTTTTGGTTCTTTGTCTTCGTCTCCAACACACACCCCTTTCCACAGCTCATTAAAAATGAGAGTGTGTTTTATTTTCCACGACCATTATGGATAGTTCTCCTTACCAGTGAGAACCACTCCCACAATAGATATCAATGAATGCATTTCAAAAATCTGTGTGCTATAAAAAAAATATACTTATGCTGCCAAGAAATAGGACTTTCAGTGGTAGTTTTGTAAAAAATTACAATTCTAATATAAATATATATAAGAGGTTATATAAAAGGGAGGGAGGTTTTTGATACAATGCATTATGGACAGTGTTTATGCAGCGTGCCACTATTATATAGTGTGGGATTGATATATATATATATATATATATATATATATATATATATATATATATATATATATATATAAATGTTTTAAATTGTAAAACGCACAGTATAACATGCCCAGATAATGCACAATATAGTGATGTATGAGAGGTGTATGAGCAGAAATAGCAATGATATTTGAGGTGCTGTCGGTATGGGAGGTGCTGACACCAGAGGTGTTGGCTGTGCATTAGAGCAGAGATGGTTCTTGCCCCATGGTGGGCGCCTATGGTATGGATTTAACACAGAGCAATGGGATCTTCAGATAGCATATAAGCGGAGAGCGGATTTGTATGAGAAGACTATGTATGCCGAGAGTGGATTTGTATGAGCTGAGACAGCAGAGAGCGGATTTGTATGAGCCGAGATAGAATTTGCATGAGCTGAATGTGTATGGAGATAGCGGAGACTGGATTTAAAACTGGTATAGGTAGAGCAGATTTAAAACTGAGAGCGGATTGAGATTTAATACACAAGACTGCGAGGACAGAGACAACATTTGCTGCGTTTGGGCATTTGATAAGTATTAACTATGCCTAACGCATACACCAGGTAAGAATCTATAATAACGCAATACAATAACATTCACGATCTTTCAAGAAACATTCAAGGCACAACACTAGATATACCAGACCACATACTAACACTTGAAACCGTTGTTGAGATAAGGTGATGAAACTCGCCACACCAACCACATCATCTCTCAGAAAATCCCACACTGTTTCATTCCTTTCAGACCAAAGGAAGCAAACTCAATCTCCACACTGATCTTCAAATACGTCATCGCAGAACTGGTGGTCATGTGCATCAGGGAGCGAGAATCACTCCAAGGTTGAAGTTGACAAAAATTTGGTAGATTGTAGAAAATGATAGAAGGGAGTTACAAGGGTAGGAAAACTAAAAATGGAGTTGGCTCTGATACCATGTCAGGCCAGGAGGTAACTCCTCAAAATGAGATTATGTTTATTTATTTGGGTTATTCATAGTTATATACATGAGGGAGTGACTATTGAGTTTCATCTCTCGATGACTCTTCATTTTCTCTTATTAATTATTTACATTATTTACAATTTGTTCACCCAATCCCTATGATTAGGTGTCAACAATACTATTGAAGGTTTTACAGGTTGAGGACACAATTCAATAAGGGAGGAATGATGTCATTCTCTTATCTCCATCTCTAATTCAAACCAAGTGAGAATGGAAAAAGGGTTGTGTTGTATCATGTTTAACCTATTCATTCTAATATACACGCAGATTCCATCCATATCGACTCCACAAATTCATATCCTCAAGCCAATGCTAGATAGAAAATTCATGATCATTTTCATCTTTAGATAACTCCTTTCCAAAATTTACAACCCTCAATCTTGCACGTGACCAACAAAAAATAGTAGCTTTTGGTTTACTTAGGTCATAAAGCAAGTTTTTCATAAGTATTATGGATTCGATGGTGTGTCACGAGAGCTCATCGAACAAAACTTCCCAATCAGCAAGGTTTCATCTTGTTTGGTTGATTCGATACACTTTTTGTACTTTTATTATAGCTGCATCTTGATTCCATCTTTCATTATATCTGTTCTTGATGGTACTTCAATATCATTTTGCTTGTAACTGGTCAAATTCATCAAATCAACTTCCAAACTACTATTGTTGAAAATTTTCAACCCTACGTTGGTTGTCCCCAAACTAGTGAAGGGACTAGATCAACAAGTGGTTTGATA
This sequence comes from Pinus tabuliformis, assembly GCA_031772625.1. NCBI lineage: Eukaryota > Viridiplantae > Streptophyta > Pinopsida > Pinales > Pinaceae > Pinus > Pinus tabuliformis. Next base: position 473,079,140 of record CM062819.1, read on the forward strand.
AGCAAGTTCACAAACTTTGACTTCTCTTCCTTGATTTTTTTCGTTGAACGAAGATCAAAAATTCAACCCTAGAGATTTCTAGTGGTAAGTGGACCAAAAGCCTTTGTGAAAGCTTGAGTGAGGAGGGAAATACTGAAATGGTAGTAGCAAGTTCAACATCACAATCAAGTGTTGAAGAATTTAACCTTTATCATTCTTCATAATTTTATTTTTCAAAAGAAAGGAAAAAATAAATTTTATTATAAAAGAAAAAAAAAATTGAAGCATGGGTTTCATGCTCTTTTATTTATTTTCTAGGTCATAGCCTCCATTTAAGGCTTCTAGTTTTGTCATGAGTCAAAAGAGTCTTTGTCGCATTTATTAGACCCTTCTTGGGCATTTGTATCATGTAAATACATTTATTTTTGAGTCAATATTATCATTTGTCACCTCCACACTAAGTCGGCCTTGTCCTGATGAAATCGACCTTGATTAGGGATATTCGATCCAACAAAAGTAGTATAAATAGAAGTGCAATTCAACCTATTTGGCATCATCTCACTCACAAGTTGGATTTGCAACTCAAAGACTAGAAAAGAAGAACAAAGAGCAAGGAGAAGAAAGAAAGAAGCCAGGAAAGATAAAATTGAATTTCTTAGGCATCTCTCTCTCACACGTGTGAAGTCTTCTAGGGTTATTAGATGAATAGTTGGGGCCAAAATTCTGAAGTAACTGTAGGTCCAAAATTCTATAGCTGGGAGGCTAAAATTCTAGATTTAAGTTGTTTTTACGGAGCTGACACTTGGAGGATTTGGCGGAGATCATCTTCTTGAAGGAAGGGTTGACTTGGTGATTGGAGGAGGTCTTTGTTAGGATCAAAAAGGTCTTGGATTGTCTCATTTTGATTTGAATCTACTAGTGGAAGAGTTGGACTGGGTTTTCCCCTAGATAGGGGTTTTGCATTAGCTGAGTGCCTATATCTTGTGTTCCTTGTTCTTGTGATATTCATAAATTTTAATTTGGTAATTACTTGATGAAATATGACATAATAAAGAAGTAAAATAAGCCAACATAAATCACAAGTAATTATCAAAAAAAAATGAATCGAACCCTAATTCCTACATGCATTGATTTCTCAACATGGTATCAAAGCTAAGGTGCAGGAAGGACTATTTGAAGATCACTTTGTTGGCTATCATTCAAAGGAAGGGAAATAATGTTGGTAGAAAAGATCACTCTCTTAATGGAAATTTATTTGAAGATGGCACTCAATCTCATGAAAATTATAGGAAGCCTGGTTGGAAGGATCATCTACAATCTATCTAGGAACGTCAAGATTGGAGGATTCTTGATTGCACTTATAGGTACACTTGATGATGAAAATGCATGGATTGTTGATAGTGGAGCCTCAAGACACATGATAGGAGAAAGTGGACAACTTCATACTCTATTAAAAGGATCACCATGACATGTAGCGGAGCTTGGAGACAAAACCAACTATGTAGTCAAGGGCCTTGGATATACATCATTGAAGCTAGAAAGTAGAGCAAATCTACACCTCAAGAACATCCTTTATGTCCCAGGTTTGAAGAAGAATTTACTTTCCATTTATTCTTTGGAAGATAAAGGAGATAGAGTTGCTTTTGTAGATAGTAAATTTTTGGTTTGGGGAAAGGATTCTATTTTTGAAAGGATAAGACTTATTGGGATTCGTGAAGGAAGATTATATAGAGTTATAACTCCATCTCCTCAAGCCCTTGCTCATATGGAAATTAGTCCCATTTAACTTTGGCATAAAATATATGGACATATTCACTACAATATAATACCCTCTCTATGTCAAATGGTTAATGGCATCCGCAACATCAAGGAGAACCGTGAAGGAGTATGCAAGGGATGTGCCTTGGGAAATAATACTAAGAAACCCTTTAAAAGTAGTGATACAAGGTCTAAATATATGTTAGACCTCATTCATTTTTATGTATGTGGTTCCATGTCTAATAAATCTCTTGGAGACCACCAATATTATGTGACCTTCATTGATGATCACTCTAAATATACATGGCTCTATATTCTCAATACAAAGGATGGAGTATTTGAGAAATTCAAGGAATTTAGATCCGAACTTGAGACCGTGACCAAAATAAAGACAAAAAACTCTAAGATCCGACAATGGAGGAGAATACACTTCAAAAGAACTTAGAGAATATTGCAAAGAAGCATGTATTAAGAGGGAGCTCATTGTTCCCTACAACCTCAAACATAATGGAGTAGAAAAAATTAATAATAGAACCATTAAAGAATGCATAAGGACTATGATATTTTATCAATACCTAACAATTTTTTTATTGGGAGAAGCAACGATGACAACAATATACAGACAAAATAGAAGTCCTCATAGAATCCTTCATAATATGATAGCAGAAGAAGCATTCTCAGGGAAGAATCCATGTGTAAACCATCTTCGAATCTTTGGATGTCCTGCATACATTCATGTTCCAAAAGACAAGTGAAAGAAGTTAGACTCTACAAGTATAAAAGGTATCATTGTTGGATATAGCCTTTCATCAAAGGTTCATAGAATCTACATCAATCAAGAAAGAAGAATTGAAGTTAGCATAGATGTTATACTTGATGAAAAAAATTCCTACAAAATATCCAAGGATATACCTATCGAGTCTAATGAAGAAGATATACCATTATTTGAAGAAGAATAGAAACATGAGTCACTTACAAAACTAGACAAAGAAGGACCAAGTGAACCTATGCAACCTACAATCATTTCGGAAACAAAGAAGAGGCCAAATTGGTTAAAAGATATGCTTGAAGATGTCGAAGGACATGGAGAAACAAAAGGACATTTCAAAGAAAAGGAAAAGACTAAAAATATACTCAGGGTATGTAGCATACGTGATGAATTTAATCAAAGCATAACCAACTACCTCTAGAGAAGCCGCTCATCAAGAAGAATGGAAGAAAGCAATGCGGGAATACCAATCTATCGTGAAGAATGGGGTTTGGGAAATTATTCCTAGAGCTAGTGGAAAATTTGTTGTCTCTTCCAAATGGATTTACAAGATCAAACATGTATTTAATGGAAGCATAGACAAATACAAAGCAAAATTTGTTGCAAGGGGTTTCTCTCAAAAGTAATAAATAGATTATGAAGAAACCTTTGCTCCCATTGCTAGGTACACTACTATTAGATATTTGATTTTTCTATCCACAACTATGGAATGGAATATACATCAAATGGATGTTAAAACAACCTTTCTAAATTGAACAATTTATGAAGAAGTATATATTGAAAAACCAGAAGGCTTTGAGATAAATAGAATGGAAACTCATGTTTGCAGAGTAAAGAAAGCTCTATATGGCTTGAAGCAAGTTCCTAGGGCTTGGTACACAAGAGTGGATGCCTATCTTTTAAGGACTAACTTTGCCAAAAGTTATGCTTATGCAAACCTCTACATCAAGATAATGAAGAATGAACCAGTTATTATACTTTTATATGTAGACGATTTATTTATTACAGGTGTGGAGCACATAATTCTATAATGTAAGAAGTTTTTGGCAGTTGAATTTGAAATGAAAGATTTGGGACTCATGCACTACTCTTTGGGCTTAGAAGTTTTGAAGCAACCCGGTGAGATATATCTTGGTCAAGGAAAGTATATAATCAAGATGTTACAAAAGTTTTGTATGATGGATTCCAATCCTATGACTACTCCCATGACCACAAATTTCAAAGAAGTTGAGAAGCTAAAATTCTAGTCTCACTGATCCTACAAGTTATTGTAAGTTGGTGGGCTCTTTGATTTACTTGGTAAACAAAAGACCTGATTTATGTTTTGTTGTGACTATTCTTATTCAAATTCAGTTGGAGCCTCTTCATGACTATTGGATAGCTTCCAAGGACATTTTGACATACCTACGTGGAGCAATTCATCAATGCTTGAAGTATGATGGAAAGGAAGTTAAACTAATAGATTTTATCGACTCCAATTAGGGTGGCAGTGAGACTGATGGAAGAAGCACTACCAGTGGTTGTTTCAGTTTGGGATCTACAATGATTTCATGGATGAGTAGAAAACAAGATCATGTTGCTTTAAGTAGTGTTGAAGTCAAATATGTTGTTGCATGTGAAGTAGGAAAACAAGTTGATTGGTTAATAAAATTCTTATCAGATTTGTTTAGAGGGCCAATGGATCCTATAGTGATAAATTGTGATAATCAAAGTAGCATCAAGATGTTGGAAGACCCCATGTTTCATGCTAGAACAAAGCATATCAATAATAAGTACCACTACATTATAAGTTTGGTGTTGGATGGGGTCATGAAGATACAATATATTTTGACAGATGAATAGTTACTGATATGTTGATGAAATCTCTTCCAAATAAGAAGTTAAAATATTTCAGAAGCATGCTTGGATTGGTTGATATTATAAATTTCGTAAATAGGGATAGATGAAGCATCTTGTGGTGGCAAGATGCTTGGGAGGACATCTAGATGGCATGTGATGATGTCTAGAGCCCAAAGAAGGGAGGTTGGCGTTGGTCTTGGAGCTCCAACCATGGATATGCACCTAGATCCCCAGGTTTGTGTTAGAGCTAAAGCTTGATGGTACCTAGAGAGGATAAAGCTTGGAACACACCTTAGTCCCACCCGATTAGATACCCTGGTCAGGTATCTAATCTGTAGTGCTGTGTGTGTTGTGACTCTTCATAAAACATGTCATTTTGAGATCTTCCATGTAGCTATGTATATGCATAATTATGAATACCTCCCTAGTTAAGAGAGAGTGTTGAAGAATGTAACTAGTATTAGTCTTCATAATTGTATTTGTCAAATGATAGGAAAAAATAAATTTTATTGTAAAAGAAAAATATTTTTGAACCATGGGTTTCATGCTCTTTTATTTATTTTCTAGGTAATAGCCTTCATTAAAGGCTTCTAGGTTTTGTCATGAGTCAAAAGAGTCTTTGTCACATTTATTAGACCCTTCTTGGCCATTTGTATCATGTAAAGAAATTTATTTTTGAGTGAAAAGTTTCATTTGTCACCGCCACACCAATTCGTCCCTATCCTAATGAATTTTCCCTGGATTAGTGCTATTCAACCCAATAGAAGTAGTATAAATAGAAGTGAAATTCAACATATTTGACATAATCTCACTCACAAGTTTTATTTGCAACTCAAAGACTAGAAAATAAGAACGAAGAGTAAGAAGAAGAAAGAAATAAGTCGGGAAAGACAAAATCGAAGTTCTTGGGCATATCTCTCTCACATGTGCGAAGTCTTCTAGGGTTTCTAGACAAGTAGTTGAGGCTGAAATTATGAAGTAACTGCAGGTATGAAATTTTGTAGCTGGCAGGCTAAAATTCTAGATTCAAGCTGTATTTGGGGAGTTGACACTTGGACGATTTGGCAGAGACCATCTACCTAAAGGAAGGGATGACTTGGTGATTGGAGGAGGTATTTTTTAGGTTCAAGAAGGTCTTGGATTGTCTCATTTTGATTTGAATCTACTAGTGGAAGAGTTAGACTAGGTTTTCCCCTAGATAAGGGTTTTTCCCTCACTCACTTCCTATATCTTTTGTTCCTTATTCTCGTGACCTTCATACATTTTAAATTGGTAATTAATTGATGAAATATAACATAATAAATAAGTAAAAGAAGGCAACATAAATCACAATTAATTATCAAGAAAAAAGGAATCAAGCCCTAATTCCTACATGCATTGATTTATCAACATGGTATAAGAGCTAAGGTGCAGGAAGGACTATTTGAAGATCATTTTGTTGGCTACCATTTGAAGGAAGGAAAACAATCTTGGTAGAAAATATCACTCTCTTAATGACAAGTTATTTGAATATGGGACTCAATCTCATGAAAATTGCAGTAAGATTGGTTGAGGGGGTCATCTACAATCTATCTAGGAGAGTCAAGAGTGGAGGATTCTTGGATGCACTTACATGTACACTTGATGATGACAATGCATGGAATTATTGGTAGTGGAGCCTCAAGACACTTGACAGGAGAAAGTGGAAAAATTCATACTCTATCAAAAGGTTCATAATCACATGAAGTGGAGATTGGAGACAACAACAACTATGCAGTCAAGGGCCATGGATCTACATCATTGAAGTTAGAAAGTGGAGCAAAGCTACACCTCAACAACATCCTCTATGTCCCAGGTTTGAAGAATAATTTACTTTACATTTCTTGTTTAGAATATGAAGGAGATAGAATTGCTTTTGTAGATGGTAAACCTTTGGTTTGGGGAAAAGATTATACTTTTGAAAGGGCAAGGGTTATTGGGATTCATGAAGGAAGATGATTTAGAGTTATAACTCCATCTCCTCGAGCCCTTTTTCATATGGAAATCACTCCCATCTAGCTTTGGCATAGAAGATATGGACATATTCACTACAAGATAATACCCTCTCTAAGTGAAATTGTGAAGGGCATCCCCAACATCAAGGAGAGCCATGAAGGAGTATGCAAGGGATGTGCCTTGGGAAAGAATACTAAGAAACCCTTTACAAGCAATGATACAAGGTCTAAGGAGATATTAGATCTCATTCATTCTGATGTATGTAGGCCCATGTCTAAGAAATATCTTGGAGGCCACAATATTATGTGACCTTCATTGATGATCACTCTAGAATGACATGGCTCTATCTTCTCAAGACAAATGATGAAGTATTTGAAAAATTCAAGGAGTTTATATTCGAAGTTGATATCTTGACCAAAAGAAATATAAAAAACTATAATATCTAACAATGGGGGAGAATACACTTGAATCAAAAGAACTTATAGCATATTGCAAAGAAGCAAGCATTAAGAGGGAGCGCATTGTTCCCTACAACCCTGAACAAAATGGAGTAGCGGAAAGGAAGTATAGAACCATTGAAGAATGAATAAGGACTATGATATTTGATCAAGACCTACCAAAAATTTTATGGGGAGAAGTAGCCATGAAAACTATGTACATACAAAATGTTAAAAATAGCAACAAGGAATTCCAATTTATTAAGAAAAGTCTTTCGATAGAAACCAGATAACATAAATTCTTGGCCGATGAGTTTCGAACCAACCAGTGTGGTTCATCATCAGGACCAGAAGAAGAGGTTGACCATGGCAAAGGCTTAAATAGAGAGCAATGTAGAGACCATAATTTCAAGTAACGACTATTTTTGAAAATTAATATTTAAACTATGATATTAATTTATTAGTTTATTAAAAACAAATATTATTAAGTAACAACTATATTAAATGTCTAGCTTTTGAAAATTAATATTTAAATTAATTTATTAAAATCAAATATTAATAAGATATTCTATTAATGGAAAATAATCGAAAAATATAAGTAACAAGAATAAAAAAATCAAAGTCAATAATATTTAAATTATGATATTAATTTATTAATTTATTAAAAACAAATATTATTAATTAATGGCTATATTAAACAACTAATTTTTGAAAAATAATATTTAAATTAATTTATGAAAATCAAATATTATTAAAAAATTCTATTAATGGGAAATAATCGAAAAATATAACTAACAAGAATCAAAAAATCAAAGTCAAACTCCAAACAATGAGGGAAGTCAAAAATTATAAAAAAGAGTCAAGACCCTAATCGAGACAAGATCATATAATAAATAAAAATAACTAATGGAAAACAAAACCAAAATATACACAAGTAAAAAATAAAAATAAAATGTATATATATATATATATATATATATATATATATATATATATATATATATATATATATATATAAAAGAAAATTAATCAATAAATAAATAAGGTTCCACATTAAAATACATGGTTGGGGCCCATTAAACAAATAACAAAATTACTAAAAGGAGTTAATAACGAGTAGGATGATAAAATACTTAAGAAAACACGAAGGTTCAAGAATATAAACTCCAATGAAGAATAAACCAACAACAAATACTATAAAAAGGACACCAATACCTACACAGATAAATAAACAAACAAAATAAACCCAAAAAGAAACCTAAAAAACTAGGAGGACAGGACAGGGGCCAATTTTTACTAATATTCCAACCATCGTCTATATTCAAATTATTGGGTCTCTATTCAAATTTGTCCTTGAATTAAAATGTGAATTAAAATTGTAATTATATTCTCATAGTAACTTGTAATAGTTAATTGAATTCACAAGATTGAGGGGTGGAATATTTACCTGGGAGGAGTGACGACTAGTAAGAGCTAGGGTTTACAGAAAATAATCAGATGTTGAATGCCATGGAGGGGCGTAAAGGGGGAAGCTCCACTCCCTCGTACAATCAGCCAGTCTCCAGTCGTGGCAAGAAACCGCTAGAGGCTGAAAAAGGTCTTTCAGAAGGGGGGAAGCAAGACAACGATGACACACAGAAGCAGAATAATAGGAGGGAGGAAGAAGGAAGAAAGGAAAAGGAAGAAGAGGACAAGAAATAGAAAGCAAAAAACAAAAAACAAAATGGTCCATGTAAGCCTAAGACCGTTGTCACACCGAGACTGGTATTGAGTGATCCAGCACTGCAGGCGCATAGGGATCACATGAGGACTTATGCTATCATTTGTAAATTCATGGGGTTATGGCCCACAGAGAAAGTCCTATAGGCATGGATTAAAAATCACTGGAAACCTAAAGGGGATATAGACCTACATCTTGGGTCAAAGGGTTTCTTTACTGTAGTCTTTACCAACATAGAGGATAAAGACAGAGTGTTTGAAGGAGGGCCCTACTTCTATGCAGCTGCAGGCCTCTACATGCGGCCTTGGATGATGAATTTTGTCCTGAAGCATGAGACTTTCACTTCGGTCCTGGTTTGGGTAAGACTCTACTCCTTACCACTTGACTACTGGCAACCAGAATCTTTATCAGCAATAGGAAATAAATTAGGGCATTTTGTTAAAATATCTGAGGCAACTAGAAGGGGAAAGTACACCTCCTTTGCCCATATATGTGTGGAGATGGATCTCTCTGGAGCTCTACCAGATGAGGTGATCCTGGAAGTTTTTGATGAAGAATGGGTGCAAACAGTGGATTATGAACATGTTCCCTTTAGATGTCGCAAATGCCATGAGCATGGGCATCTATTCAGAGACTGTCCTCTCAACATTATAAAGAGGAGAAGTACAAGTCCACTAGGGAAAGAAATTGAGAGCTTTCATAAAGTGGGAAATAGAGGAAAAGGAGGGAAGAGGTTACAAAAAAAAAACCACACAGAGGAGAAACAAAGAAGTCAGAACAGGTACAAGATTCTAGAAGAAGAGGAAGAGGTAACAAAGGCAACTCAGGCTATGGAGGATAGCCCAGGGGAGAAGGAAGAGGAAGAAAATAGTGGGAAGACACAGGACATTAACCTGCAAAATGAGACTATGATGAGAAACATGGAACTTGAAATGGATCAAGAAATGACCCCGAGTGAGGTGGAAACGGAGGATCATGAGCTGCAGGATATTCTCGAAAGAGAACATCTAGATCTGGAAAGATTCCTGAAACAGGGGACCATAGAAGGCATGGATTCACTACCTCAAGAGGAGTTTAACAGAGTGCAGCAGCTGTTTCTGTGGAGAACTCAGGCTAAAGGGATGGGAGGGAAAAGAAACCTTGAAAGACAGGACAATGAAGGGGTGAAAACCTTGAAAACCACATCAGGACTCACTCCTAGAAACCTAGGAAGGAAAAGGGGAAGAAAAAAAAAATGAGTTACTGATAGAGTGTGGAAAACTGATGATAAATTCAAGTAAGATGAAAGATCTAACCAGTTACTCCTTTACAAATATTTCTTAATGAAGCTCACATCTTGGAATATTAGAGGTCTAGGAAGTAAAAGGAAGCAAAGGAATCTTAACAATAGAATGAAACAAGAAACTCTAGATATGATTTTCATCCAGGAAACTAAATGTTCAATTCAAAAAATAAGAGAAATGAACAACAAATGGCTCAATAAATATGAATTTCTAGAAGTCAAGGCAGACAAAATAGCAGGTGGCATTCTCACACTTTGGAACCCTCAAAATATTGGCATAGTGGATGCTGAGGCATCTAGAAATTATTTATTAGTGGTTATTCAGCCTGTGGGAGATAGGGAAATTTATTTAATCACAAACGTTTATGGCCCTCAGAGACCTGACGACAAACTCAGACTTCTCACTTCTTTAGAGGATCTGAGAGATAGATATTTAGGAATACCATGGATTCTGGGCAGGGACTTTAACATGATCAAATCCCTGTCAGAAAAAAAAGGAGGGACCAGAACACTAAGCAGAGACTCTATAGCATTTCAGAATTTTATAGACAACATGAAGCTAGTTGATACAGATACAAGTAATGGACTATATACCTGGAACAACAAAAGAGGAGGAGAGTATCAAGTAGCCTCTAAGTTAGACAGATTCATTATCTCAGAGGACCTCATGCTCACAGGCCTTGATATGATAGCGAGAATTCTCCCCTTTGGTGGCTCGGACCATTGGCCTGTTCAATTTGAGGCGACTGGCATTGGAACCCCAAAGAACAGACCTTTTAGGTTTGAAAATATCTGGCTTACCCATCCAGAATTTATTAGCAACATTGAAAAATGGTGGAAAGAAGATCTGCAAATCCAGGGAACAAGAATGTTTCTATTACACAAAAGATTGAAACATATCAAACTCAGGCTCAAAGATTGGAATAAGAATGAGTTTGGCAATATTTTTGAAGCGAAAAAAGTTGTTGAAAGAAAAATGCAGGAAATTAACCAAACCCTGATCACAGATGGCTTTGATGGGGAAAGAAATGAACAAGCCAATAAGCATCAACAGGATTGGGAGGACTTATGCAAACAAGAGGAAATATTTTGGAGACAAAAATCAAGAGTACAATGGCTAAAATAAGGGGAGAGAAACACAAGGTTTTTCCACAGATCTACAATGGAACATAGGTCTCACAATAGGATCTCAACGATCAAGGACTCCAGAGGTCAACATCTCAATACCCATAAAGAAATAGAAGCTATGCTAGTTCAACATTTTCAAAGCATAGTAGAGGAACCTCTCTTGGATAGATCACAATTTATCAAGGACTTCACAAAGCACATTCCTAAGCTAGTAACAAGAGAAGATAATTATAATCTTAATAGATCGGTGAATGAAGAGGAGGTTAGTGAAGTCATCAAAGAAATGCAGAATGGAAAAGCGCCAGGCCTGGATGGTTTCAATGTAGATTTCTTTAAAGCTTGCTGGAGTATTGTCAAGCAAGATATTTTGAATGTGGTGGAGGATTCCAGGAATAATAGGACTGTATTGAAGGCGCTCAACATATCCTTCATCTCCTTGATTCCCAAATAGGACAATGCTATGACACCGGACAGATTCAAACCTATAGATTTATGTAATGTGGTGTATAAGATAATATCCAAAATAATTGCCAACAGACTTAAACCCATTCTTCCTACTCTGGTTTCTGTGGAGAAAATGGGATATGTGGAGGGCAGACAAATTCTCAATAATATCATTCAAGCACATGAGGTGGTTCATTCATTGATGAGTACAAGGCAGGTAGGAATGATTATGCAATTGGACCTAGAAAAGGCTTATGATAAGTTAAATTGGTCCTACATCAGGAAGGTCCTTCTAGCTTTTGGATTTGACCACGACTGGGTAAGATGGATAATGGCCCTGGTGACTTCCTCTAGTTTTTCAATTCTGGTAAATGGTTCTCCATCTAAGACCTTTAAACCTTCAAGAGGCCTCAGGCAGGGAGATCCTCTCTCCCCCTTTCTCTTTATTCTTATGATGGAAGGACTAGGACGAGCCATCACATCAGCTAAAGAAACAGGTAAGATCCAGGGTCTCAAACCTTCCGGGAACGGGCAGGCTTTGACCCATCAGCAATTTGTAGATGATACCATGCTACAGGGCATTCCCACGGTCAAAGAAGCACTAGCTTATAAACAAATCCTGAGTGACTTTGCTATGGCGGCAGGTACAGAGGTAAGCCTCTCCAAATCAAAAATTTTCTTTTTTAATACTAACATTGCTATTCAGCGAAATATCTCCAGAATTCTGGGCTTTCAAAGAGATATGCTACCATCCAAATATTTGGGAGTACCACTCACAGACAAACCTCTGAACAAGACTATTTGGGAGCTGGTGATTAATAAGTTGTAGGACAAGATTTGAATATAGAAAAATAGATCTTTAAACTTGGCGGGCCGACTGGTGCTCACAAAAGATGTCCTACAAACAATCCCCATCTTCATGTTTTCAGCCCTTCCAGCTCCAAAAGGAGTTATGCAACAATGCAGAAATATCCAAAGAGATTTTCTTTGGGGTAAAGGGGAGGAAAAGAAGAAATGGGCCTTGGTAGCCTGGGAAAAAATTTGTAAACCCAAAAACCATAGAGGTTTAGGACTGGATGATCCTGAAGTGCTAAATAAATTTTTGGGGGCAAAATTATGGTGGAGATGGATAAAAGATGCAAATGCTCCTTGGGCTCAAATTTGGAAACAAAAATATGCAAGTAATTGGCAAAACAAGGATCACATAAGAATGTCTGGCATCATAAAAGGCTTCCACGTCTGGAATAAAGCTTGGGAGAATAGAGGCATAGTTCAAAAGAATAGCTTCTTGGAAATCAGAGCAGGAGACCTGGCATGGTTTTGGGAGGATAAATGGCAACAGGAACCCAAGTTGTTAATTGAGGACTTTATGGATCTCAATAATGATACTGATACCAAAGGGTTACTTCGGGTAAATGATTTTTGGGATCAGACAAATAGGGAAGGAAAATGGAGAACCTAGAAGAAAATGGAATACAGGGCTAACAGCCCCTTGAAAGCAGAGGCTGATGCTCTAATAGCCATTCTAGATCAAAGAAAGATACTGATTTCAGATGATCCTGACCAACTAAGATGGGGAAATAATAATGAAGGCACCTTTAACCTTAAAGAGGAAAAACACATAGCCCTTGAGCTTGATTCTACAAAACCAGACTGGGTTTGGAGGAATCTATGGAAGAACCAAGGATGGATGAAAACCAAACTGTTCATGTGGCTAGTACATCATAAGAAAATTCTGACATGGGAGAATATCCGGAAAAGGGGCGTTTTGGGCCCATCCAGATGCCAGCTATGTGAATCACAAGAGGAGACAATGGAACACCTTCTCAACACCTACATATTCACCTCCACGTTATGGGATGGTATTGCCTTAATATTTAGACAAACAGACAGGGACAAAGGAAGCATTACCAATACCCTCAGCAACTGGAGGAGAAACTTCTTTGATTATGAAATGATTAACAAATCTTGGGCTTTAACTCCAAGCTTCCTAATATGGGACGTCTAGAAAGAATGCAACAATAGAATTTTCAAAAACAAAAAAAGTTCCTCCCAGAGCATCATGGAACAAATTTTAAGATAGCTCAAGGAGACGGTTGGAACTTTAATGCAAACTCCCCCTGAAAATCTTCCTTCAAATGCGGATGTGCAGATACTTCTACAGTTTGGAATGCAAGGGCTAATACCTTAGGGAAAGAACAGATTGGGAAAGCAACAGGTCATGGATAAAGATTTCAGGCATCCTCCCCCTTAGGGATTTATGAAATGTAACATAGATGGGGCCTCTAAAGGAAATCTGGGTATGGCTAGTTATGATGGTGTGATAAGGGATGAGATGGGCTGCATACAATACATTTTTCATTTCAATTTGGGAAGAGCTACAAACAATATGGCGGAGCTAATGGCTCTAGAGCAATGTTTAGAAATCCTGAAGAATGACAATCTTCAGAATATTATAATTGAAGTAGATTCTGAGCTGATCATTAATTCGGTCAAGAGAATCTGTTGTGGTTCGGCTCCGGAAAAGGTCTCAAAACACTGGAGGTTACTTCAGGTCTATCAAAGAATCCATCTCCACCTTCAGAATATGAGAACCTTAAGTTTCACACATGTACGTAGGACAGCCAATAAATTGGCGAACTTACTTGCCAATAAAGGTGCTCTCTGCACTAAAAGTAGTAATAAGTATAGATGGCAAGAGGTTCCACAGGGTAGATTGAGGGATGAATGTCTCAACCAGGTGAATGAGGACTGAGAGATACATCAGAACAGAGCATGTCAGTAGTAGCAGAGGTTGGGTTTTGTAGACACACAATCAACATGAAGTGGTTTTCCAGAGGTAATTTTGTAAGCGGCACGCAAGCCTTTCCTAGCTTTATCAGTCCAGAACAGCACAGACACAGAGTTCTTGGGTGGGAGATGATCTGCAGCTTGAGGATTTTTTCAAAACTTTCTCCTTACACAGATCAACTCAGTTTGGCTCGGGGGGAAGAGGGGGTGAAGAGTCTTTAGTTAGAAGGAACAGCAGATTCCCACCATAGCTATAGAACTGTAGGCTATGGTTACAGTGAACCGGTGTGGTTGGTCCACGGGTTTTCGGGAGCTCGGACGGCGGGAATCCCTCCTGCTTTTCTTCAAATGGAGATTACTCTCATCCGTTGGATCAACGAGCTGAGGATCAAGGGAGGAGATTCAAATGGCAGATTGATGGGTTCAGGTCAGAGTCAATACCACCCTCACGGTGGTTTCGGTTTATCAGAGGCTCTCAAAGCCGAAAGTGGTTTCATAGATTTGAGCCCAATGCCACTCAACATGCAACATGTGGCTCTTGTTGGTGAGAGAATACCGCCCTTATCGGGCGAGTATTCTGTAAGCTTATTATCCATCCGATATGTTTATCAACCGTTGGATCTGGCGAGGCGGATCAACAGCTCAAGTTCAATATGCATGTTGGTGGGTCTGGATCGGAGTCGTGCTTCATTATTATCATCCGTGCAGATTGATGGGTTCAGGTCAGAGTCAATACCACCCTCACAGTGGTTTTGGCTTATCAGAGGCTCTCAAAGCCGGAAGTGGTTTCATAGATTTGAGCCTGATGCCACTCAACATGCAACACGTGGCTCTAGTTGGAGAGAGAATACCGCCCTTATCGGGCGGGTATTCTCCGGGCTTATTGTCCATCCGATATGTTTTTCAACCATTGGATCTTGCAAGGTGGATCAACGGCTCAGTTTCATTATGCATGTTGGTGGGTTCGGGTTGGAGTCGTGCTTCATTATTATTGTTCGTGCTTGTTCAGCTATGTGGCGGGTATCAATGATTTCTTTTCGGGTTCGATCTTTTCGCTCCATTGTTACGGATCAAATAGCTTCTATTTTTTTTTAAGGACTTTAAGTCTTTGGCTCATTGCCCCATACCCTGGGAGGGATAGGTAGTTCTCTATTCCTGGTTTCCTCTGGGTGGTTGTATTTTATGTAATTAATCCCTTTTGTTTAATTTGAATAGAAGGTACGACTCTTGCTTCAGCAAAAAAAAAACTTGTAATAGTTAATTAAGTTCAATTGACTTAATTGATTTAGGAAATTCAAGTTGGAAGTTTATCTAGAGTCATGTAGAGTGATCCCTATATTTTAGGGGGCCAGGTTGAGTTCTTTGGAGTTGTAATTAGATAACTCAATCTAACTGAGTTATAGTCAGTTAAACTAGTTCTAACTCTTGGAGGAACTAGTAGAGGTCTAGTAGTGGAGTAGTGCACCAGTGCATCCCCAGCACAACACGATCTAACTGAAGATTCACTCATAAATAACTCATGCATGTGAGTTCAGAGGAAGACCCAGTTGAGAGTAGAGTTAAGGGATAATGTACTATCAGTTGTATAATTTTACAAGTTGTACAGATGGTGCATGCAATCAGTTGAGGACCTATGTTTGGATTGTGCAGTTATGGAGAGTGTATTTCCCAATTAAATATGGGTTGATTCCTCTAGGAATTACGCAAGGAAGTAAGGGCTTGGTAGGCAGTAGAATTGGTTAAGTGTTAGCTTGAGCTGGCTTGTGAGGCAGAGAGTTAGATTATACTTGTGCAGGATTTGTTCTAGTGTGAAAAAACATTGTATTTCTTCTTAGATCTTCTGGTTAATGAAATACAGATAGTCGAGGTTTTGAGTAGTGGCTTTCCCCAGAGAAATATTGTGTTATGTGCGATTGATATTCTTCCTCTTTCTGCTTATTGTTTTCATTGATCATTTTTTGTTTCTGCTGAGTAAAGTAGAGTAGATTCTTGACTTGTGTTTTAGTATATCACATCAGTTTTTGAATCTATAGTAAAAATCTACATGATATTGGAGATGAAAATAGAATATAAGAGGAGATTTCGAGTTTGTTGTGCAGGTGAAAATAGAATTTGCAGTTCATACTTCAGAGTCGGCAATATGGATTTCTATGGTTTGAGACTTGAGTATGCCTTGGAAGGTAGCTCGAATTACATAGCCTAGAAGGAAAAGATTGAAGCAGTGTTGAAAGACAATGGCCTCAAGGAATTCATAGATCATGACATTCCTGAGCCTCCAACATTGGATGCTAAAGATCTGGTTGAATGGAGAAAGTGTCTAGAAAAAGCGAGAACGATTATCCTGGAGGGAGTTTGAGACCACATTGTCTCAAGTCTCCATGGCAAGGATACTCCATACTCAATGTGGAAGGCATTAACAGACTTGTTTAAGAATAGAAGTGACCATAAGAAGTTAGTACTAAAGGACAAACTCAGAAAGATCAAGATGGAGAAGGGCGACTCTATTCTGAAGTACTTAACCAAGTTCACCCATTGTCGGGATGAGCTTGGAAGTGTCAAGATTACTATTGCCAAGGACGATATGGTGAGCCTATCTCTTCTAGGACTTACCAAGAGTTTGCACAGCTATCAGGATTCTATCAATGGGAGGGAGAAGCTAGCATATTGAGAATGGATATGGTTAGATTTGGTATAGAAAGAGATTCAGAGGAATACCAGAGATGAATCCTCATCAAAGACTAATGATGAGGAAAATTGTGCCTTAGCGGGTAAGGCAAAGAAAGGGAAGGGGAAGGCATCCCATTCCAAATTGGATTCTTGTCATGGAGGCAAGAAGAAGGACATGTCAAAATTCAAGTGCTTTCATTTTCATGAGTTGGGAAATTTTTCCACAAAGTTTCCACCCAAGAAGGCCGATAAGATGCCCTTAGGAGGAGTGGCAGGAGGTGAGGCTCTCTCCGGATAATTCGAACTGGACTTTACCCTCATCACATGTATGGTTTCATCGATGATGGGTAGTGTATGGTACCTAGACAATGGAGCTTCTTTCCACATGACTGGTAACAACGAGCTCTTCAATAACTTGGAGGAGAAGGATCACCATATGCATATCGAGATGGGTGATGATGGGAGGTATAGTGCTACCGGTCTTGGTATAGTTACCTTTCAGTGGGATTCGGGTGCTCCCCTCACTTTGCAAGATGTTACGTATGTTCTTAGTTTGAAGAAGAACTTAGTATCTGTTTTTGTGTTGGAGGATAGAGGCTATGATGTGATTTTTAGTAAGGGAAAGTTGTTCCTTCATCACATAGCAACAGGACAGGTAAAGAGAATAGGGGTTTAGGTGAAGAATATCTACAAGTTGGAGGTAGAATATTATGTTGCCTTGAGAACGAAAGAAGAGAGGGTGCAAAGCCGAGACATCGGTGAGTTGTGTCACAAGCGGTTGGGTCACTTGCATCATGGCACGTTGAAAATCATGCAACACATTTCGACCGGTATTCCCAAAGGTACACTAGAGCAAGTTGACACATGCAAAGGGTGTACTTTGGGGAAATACACCAAGGCTTCCTTTCACGACAAAGACAGTTGAGCATAGGCAATCCTTGACCGAATCCATTCAGATGTGTGTGGATCATTCTTAACAACATCCACAGCCAAGCATGGATATTATGTTATATTTTGTTGATGATTTTTCTTGTAAATGTTGGATCTTTTTCATATGGAAGAAATATCAGACTTTTGCAAAGTTTTGTAAATTTAAAGCATTGGTCGAGAAAGATACTGGAAAGAAGGTTAAATCTCTCAAGAGTGATAATGATGGAGAGTATGTGTCGAATGAGTTTAAAAAATTATGTGTGGCAAAAGGCATTCGATGAGAGTTGACAACACCTCATAACCCACAAAAGAATGGGGTGGAAGGAAGAATAGAAACATTGTAGGGGCGGCACAGACAATGTTGCATGATCAGGGCCTACCACTACACTTGTGGTCTGAGGCATGCAACAAAAATGTTTATTTGCATAATAGAAGCCCTCATCAGATTCTTGGGATGAGTATACCGGAGGAGGCTTTCTCAGGAAAGATACCAGATGTGGGTCACTGGAGGATTTTTGGATCATCGGTATATTTCCATGTGACCAAAGATGCATGGAAGAAGCTTGAGTCAACAACAGAGTTGGGGATATTTGTCGAGTACACTGATACACCTCACAACTATCAGGTGTACATGTCTATCAACATGATGATAGTGGTTCACAGGGATGTAAAATTCGATGAAGAGAAGGCCATGGGATGCTCCCTTTAGAGGGATCTTCGGCTACATGAGGTTGAGGATATTTTAGTTCCTAAGGAGGAACCTCAGATTGATGTGGAGAATCCACATGTAGATGATGCGGGTAGTGGAGACATCCACTCAAGCAGAGTCTTCTCGAGATGGGAGAAAGCGCACCAAAGAGACTGATAGGTTATTGCATGACGTGAGAGAGAATGTGGGAGTACCCACATCACAACGCATTTAGAGGAGGTTACCTGAGAGGTACGCTGAATACATGGCTCTTATGAGCAGATGTGTTAAGATAGAGCCATCTTTTATGGAGGAGGCAGTGCAACAACCGGTTTGGGTTGATGCCATTGTTAAGGAGTATGACTCCATTGCCAGGAATAATGTTTGGGATGTGGTCGCAATACTAGTGGACAAGTTAGTGGTGAGTTCCTGATGGATTTACAAGGTAAAACAAGTGGCAGATGGTAGTGTGGAGAAACATAAGGCCAGGTTCGTGGCCCAAGGATTTTATTAGGTGGAGGGGATTGATTACGATGAGATCTTTGCTCCTGTTTCAAGGTATTCATCAATCAGATCCATTTTGGCACTATCAGCATAGATGGGTTGGAAGATACATCAGATGGATGTAAAAAAAAACTTCCTTAATGGCATGATTGAGGAAGAGGTATATATTGAGCAGCCTTAAGGTTTTGAGACATTCGACAGAGAATCACATGTGTGCTGACTGAAGCGAGCATTGTGTGGGCTGAAGCAAGCACCCCGTGCTTGGTACACCAGGATCGATAGCTACTTCACTGGGTTGGGCTTCACCAAAAGTGAAGCGGATGTGAACCTTTACCATATTGTGGTTGAAGGTAAATTGTTGATTATTGTTTTATATCTCAACGATTTGATTCTGGCATGTGATGATAAGTTGATCAAGTATTGCAAAGAGGATCTTGCAAGAGAGTTTGAAATGAAGTACTTGGGGCTCATACACTACTTTCTAGACATGGAATTATGGGAAGGTGATGAGGAACTTTTTGTCTCTCAGGGCAAGTATGCCAATGAGATATTGAAAAGGTTCCACATGGAGAGCAGTAAACCCATGGAGACTCATCTAGCAAGTGACTAGAAGAAGGAGGATGCTACTTCTGATGAAGTAGTGGAAGCGACCATTTATAGGCAGCTTGTGGGTTCACTCATGTATTTGGTGAACACATGACTGGACATGTGCTATACAGTTAACCAACTTAGTCTAGCAATGGTTAGGCTGACCATGTTGTATTGGCAGACGACCAAGCATGTGTTGAGATACCTCAGAGGCACTACTTAGTATGGTTTATGGTGCAGACAGGCAGAGGGGGTGAAGCTTCAAGGTTTCACTGATGCAGATTAGGTTGGGAGTCCATCCAACAGGAAGAGAACATCAGGAGGGATATTTAGTATTTTTTCAACAATTGTTTCTTGGTACAGTAGGAAACAAAGATCAGTTTCGCTCAATTTAGCAGAGGCAAAGTACATGGTTGCTAGTCAAGCAACTTGTGATGCCATCTGGATGAGGAAGATTCTAGTTGGTTTGTTTGGTTAGTAGATGGATCCAATTGTGATTTATTGTGATAATCAGAGTTGTATCAAACTCTCTAAAAATCTAGTTTTTCATGATCGGTCCAAGCATATTGATATATGGTATCATTATCTTCAAGATTGTGTGTAGAGGAGAATTAAGTTGGTGGATTACATTCCCATAGAGGAGCAGGATGCAGATATTTTGACAAATCTGTTGTCACTTCCAAATGGACTTACAAGATAAAACATGTCATTGATGGAAGCAGATACAAATACAAAGTAAGATTTGTTGCAAGGGGTTTCTCTTAAAAGGAAGGAATAGATTATGAATAAACCTTTGCTCCCACTGCCAAATACACTGCTATTAGATCTTTGGTTTCACTAGATGCAACTATGGAATGGAATATACATCAAATGGATGTTAAAACCTTTCTAAATGGAACCATTTATGAATAAGTATATATTGAACAACCAAAAGGCTTTGAGATAAATAATAGGGATTTGCAGACTAAAGAGAGCTCTATATGGCTTGAAGCAATTTCCTAGGGCTTGGTAAGCAAGAATGAATGCCTATCTTTTAAGGATTGGCTTTGTTAAAAGTTTTATTGATGCAAACCTCTACATCAATATAGTGAAGAATGAACTAGTTATTATACCTTTTTATTTCAAATTCAGCTGCAAGAAGTTTCTTGCAGCTGAATTTGAAATAAAATATCTAGGACTCATGCACAACTAATTGGGATTATAAGTTTGGCAGAAACCCGGTGAGATATATCTTGGTCAAGGAAAGTATATAATGAAGATGTTATAAAAATTTGGTATGATGAATTCCAAGCCTATGAATACTCCCATGATCACAAATTTAAAGAAGTTGAGAAGCTCTGACTCTAATCTCTCTGATCCTACAAGTTATCATAATTTGGTGGGATCTTTCATGTACTTGGTAAATGCAAGACCTGATATATGTTTTGTTGTGAATGTTCTTAGTCAATTTTAGTTGGAGCCTCGTCATGACCATTGGATAGATACCAAGCACATTTTGAGATACCTACATGGAACGATTCATCATTACCTAAAGTATGATGGAAATGAAGTTAAACTAATAGGTTTAACCAACTCAGATTGGGGTGGAAATGATGGAAGAAGCACTACCGGTGGTTATTTCAGTTCGGGATCTACAATGATTTCATGGATGAGTAGAAAACAAGATCTTGTTGCTTTAAGTAATGTTGAATCTGAATATGTTGTTGCATGAGTAGGAAAAGAAGTTGTTTGGTTAAGAAAACTCTTATCATATTTGTTTGGAGGGATGCTAGATCCTAGAATGATAAATTGTGATAATCAAAGCAACATCAAGATGTCATAAGACCCTATGTTTCATGCCAGAATGAAGCATATCAATAACAAGTACCACTACATTAGAAGTTTGGTGCAGGATGGGGATGTGAAGCTACAATATATTTCGGCAAATTAATAGGTAGTTGACGTGTTGACAAAATCTATTCCAAATAAGAAGTTCGAATAGTTCAAAAGCATGCTTGTATTGGTTGATATTACAAATTTAGTAGATATGGATAGATGAAGCATCTCGGGGAAACAAGTTGCTTGGGAGGAAATCTAGTTGGCATGTGATGATGTCTAGATCTCGAAGTAGGGATGGTGGCATTGATCTTGGAGCTTTGAACTTAGATACACACCTAGATAATTGGGTTGGTGTTAGAGCTAAAGCCTGATGGTACCTAGAGTGGATAAATCTTGAAACACAACTTAGTATGATCCAATTAGATACCCTAGTCATGTATCTAATCTATAGGACTACGTGTGGTGTGACTCCTCATAGATAATATCATTTTGAGATATTCCATGTAGCTATGTATATATTTAATTATGAATACCTCCCTAGTTAAGAGGGAGCATTGAAGAATGTAACTAGTATTAGTCTTGATCATTGTATTTGTCAAAAGAAAGGAAAAATAAAATTTTATTGTAAAAGAAAAATATTTTTGAAGCATGGGTTTCATGCTCTTTTATTTATTTTCTAGGTCATGGCCTCCATTAAAGGCTTCTATGTTTTTTCATGAGTCAAACGAGTCTTTGTCACATTTCTTAGATCCTTCTTTGGAATTTGTGTCACGTAAAGAAATTTATTTTTGAGTCAAAAGTGTCATTTGTCATCTCGACAGCAAGTTGACACTATCCTAATGAAGTCGATCTAGATTAGGGTTATTCGACCCAGTACAAGTAGTACAAATAGAAGTGTAATTTGACTTATTTGGCATCATATCACTCACAAGTGTGATATGCAACTCAAAGACTAGAAAAGAAGAACGAAGAGCAAGGAGAATAAATAAAGAAGTTGTGAAAGATAAAATTTAAGTTCTTGGGCATCTATCTCTCACACATGCAAAGTATTATAGGGTTTCTAGATGAGAGCTGGGGCTGAAATTCTGAAGTAACTGCAGGTCTGAAATGTTGTAGTTGTGAGGCCAAAATTTTGAATGGAAGTTGTATTTGGGGAGCTGACACTTGGAGGATTTGTCAGAGATCATATACTTGAAGGAAAGGCTGACTTGGTGATTGGAAGAGGTATTTGTTAGGGTCAAAAAGGTCTTGGATTGTCTCATTTTGATTTGAATCTACTAGTGGAAGAGTTGGACTGGGTTTTCCCCTAGATAGGGGTTTTTCCCTAGCTGAGTGTCTATATCTTGTGTTCCTTTTTCTCGTGATATTCATACATTTTATTTTGGTAATTATTTGATGAAATATAACATAACAAATAAGTAAAATAAGCCAACATAAATCATAAGTAATTATCAAGAAAAGAGGAATCAAACCTTAATTCCTACATGCATTGATTTATCAACATCAAGTTCACCTAAAGCACCACATAGATTTATTAGGAAACAAATACTAGAATCAATTTTGAATGATCTTTCACTTAAGGCTGCTATGGAGTCCCCCCCCCCCCCGCCACCCCCCCCAAAAAAAACCATAATATGGAAATATTGAAATGTGTTTGATGGATTAAGAAATCTAGTGCCAAGCATGTAGCGCTATAATTTCGAGAGGGCCTACTTATGTACTCCCTCACAATTTGTGATATTTTAGAGGCATTTATTGATTCGGATTAATTCTTTATATTTGGGCATGTTACCTATCTACGAGCATCCCATGCTTATATGTCTTTGTTGATATATAGATTGATGTGCAACATCTAGTTGAGGCAGTAAGGTGTAACTTCAAATCAAAATATAGACTTGATTTATCTAGAACTATCTAGTTTCCATATTCCATCCATGTAACCTCAAGAGCATCATCGCCTAGAGGCAACAAAGATGGGAATGTTGACACTAACACTAAATTTATTGTAGATGTTGAAAAAAATTCGAATTAGAGAGCGTTGGCCTCTAACTTCAAGAGTAGCTAAAAAGACAATATGGAATCAATGACAGTGGATAGATCACTCTGGTAATGGTTTCAAGAAGTCTTATGAAACTTGTTTGGGCTCAAGAATGTGTATGGGAGCCTTTTAGTTTGATTTATCTCCAAAGCCACCCTAAACAACCACAAATTCCAATCCTTTGATAAGTGTTGCTTCAAGGATTGTAATGGAAAGTCTAATAATAATTCTTTAGGAATCATACTTCTTGATACATTATCTATTTGCAAGCCAAATAGGGCATGTTGGAGCATTATATTTTCCTTCCTAACAGTTAGGGGTGCCTATCTTGATAGGGCTACTTTGTTGACTATCTTGAAGCATATTTGTGGCTGTGACAAAATAAACTTCCTAATGCCAAGGTAATGTCATGGTGGGACTATCGACTCAGAACCATAGGACTGAAAAAATGTGAAACTTGAATACTTGGAGGAAGGATTTACAACTTCTCATTGGATAATGAGAATTTACAAAGATGAGCCACCAGACATGCCACTATATTTCTACAATACCTTAGCAGACTAGAAATAAAACTATCTTGAAGTCCATTTGCTAGGCCATATATTTTTAGTATCATAGTTGGCTCACAAGAATTGTAAGGTATCTCTATCCTCAAACCTTCATTCATTATGTTTATGGGTCACCCACAAATCCATGACTATGGGTCAACCACACTGAACCCTTGCCATCAAATTCCATTTTCTAGGTTGCACACTATTACTCTCATAGTTGGCCCAAAATATTTACAGGGTAACTCTATCCTCAAAACTTTGTTCATCATGGTTATGGGTCATCCACTAACCCATGATTATGGTTCAACCATAATAAAACCCTTCTATTCAACAACACTTGGTTTTGGGTCATCCACAAACCCACAGTTATGGGTCATCCACAAACCCATGGTTATGGGTCAATCACAAAAAACCATTCTCTTCATTGGCTCATATTCAACAAAATCTTCTCAAGAGGCAACTTGACGTAATGGGGACCATTTCTTCCTGGAGAGGAGGGGGGGATTGATCCAAATGGAAAGTGATATCCGCCAATGGTATTTACACATGTTATTCCAAAATGGTAATTACCCATTATATTGAATAATATAACTCAAAAAGGCACCAAGAATACGATAAATAATAGGCCTCACCATGTAAAAGGACAGAGTGGCCATTCAAAATGTAGTTGTAAAAGGGTCTTCTTCTTCATTCAATAAAATCATCTGTTATATTCAATGTGGGTATTTTTTTTCTTTATTTTAGGCTCCATTGCTTGGCATGTGCGCATGTTCCTCCACTCCTCTCTCCACATTCAGGGTTCTTGGACCTTAGCCCCTAATATTTGGATCACACACATACCTAATCTCACTATTTGGGATGTTCATTCACCATGTTCCTTAAAAAATTTCCTAAGATTCTATTTATCACTTATGTCTATCCATTTGTTTCTAGGTGATAAGTTGAATTGAATTTCAAATCACTGCATAGTCTCTTCCACAATTTTGATCCGAATCTTGGGGGGAGGCACCCAAGATCTAAAAAATTGAAATGGATATTGTGGGGGAGACCCCCAAGATTTGAAAAATTGCAATGCCAAAAAGAAAATGAGAGAACACACAGTAAATAAAACCACAAAGAATCTTTTTATTAAAACGGAGAATAATTGTAAAAGCTACATTGTGGTGGACAATCTGTGTTTTTAAAAAATGTGACTTGTTACTTATAGCCTTTTTCGATTACAATACCATGGGTAAATTACATGAGTGAATGAATACCATGAGTGGATGTCACAATACCATGGGAAAATACCATAGGTGAATGAATACCATGGGTGGATGCCACTTACAATACCATGGGTGTTTAAATACCATGGGTGGATGCCACTTACGATACCATGGGTAAATTCCATGGGTGGATGAATACCATGGGTTGATGCCATTTTATATTCGGATAACTCTTGCCTCCTTAAGAAGCAATGGTCCCCATTGCATGAAGTTTCCTCCTAAAAAGCTTTTGTTGAATATGAAGAGCCATTGAAGAGAAGGGTTTTATGTGGTTAACCCATAACCATGATGAACGAAGATCAAACGATGGAGATACCCTGTAATGCTT
The DNA here is from genome assembly GCA_031772625.1 of Pinus tabuliformis. Classification (NCBI taxonomy): domain Eukaryota; kingdom Viridiplantae; phylum Streptophyta; class Pinopsida; order Pinales; family Pinaceae; genus Pinus; species Pinus tabuliformis. The sequence continues at coordinate 473,104,637 of CM062819.1, forward strand.
GTGACCAACTATGATAATGACAGTGTGCGATCTAGAAAATGGACTTCGATGAAGTGTGGGTTTGTGGACGACCCATAACCATGATGAACAAAGATTCGAGGATAGAGATACCTTGTAATGCTTGTGACCAACTGTGATACTGACAGTGTGCGACATAGCAAATGGACTTCGATGAAGTGTGGGTTTGTGGATGACCCATAACCATGAAAAACAAAGATCCGAGGACAAATATACCCTGTAATTCTTGTGACCAACTGTGATACTAATAGTGTGCAACCTAGCAAATAGACTTCGATGACAAGGATTTTGTGCGGTTGACCCATAATCGTGATGTTGGTTGTTAACGAAGTAGCAAGTGCCTACATAGCCTGGGGTGGGAGGGAACGCCTCCAATGAAACCAAGCTAGATGCTACTATGCTAAAATTGATGAATGTGGAGCAAGTACCTACTAAAGCGGGATGGGAGGGCATGTCTCCAAAGGGAGCTCGTGCTGAATGCTACTCCATATTTAAAATGGACATAACTCGGTCAATATAACTCGGAATCTTTATTATAAACTATTTTTGGAAACATAATGACCATTCTGCATCTTCCCATATGTTGGAAATCCTTATCTGGACACTCTAGAATCTTATATTCGCGTTGCAACTGTTCTGTCATCACCAAAGTTCTGAAAAAATAGCTTATTTTAAATTAGCGATATCTCCCACATCCAAACTCCGATTCGACCCATTGTTTTTTTGAAATTGGGTAATTTTTCAAGATGAGATCAGATACATAATAATTGTTCTATAATTCGGCACAAAAATTGCAAAAAATTATAGGAGAGGCGTCATCCAAAAGTTGTCGTCAGAAAAAATTCTACAACATCATTGATTTTAAATCAGTGATATCTCCCTCATCCAAACTCCGATTCAATTGAATTGTTTTTTGAATTTTGGTATTCTTTCACAAGGAATCCGAATTTGTTATTTTTTTGGTAAATTTTGCACCAAATGTTTCAGATCTAATCTACAAACTCGCCGCCCAAAAAAAATCCTGCAAAAAAATGAAAAAAGAAAAAATATTCATGTTTGACCCAAGAAAGTGCTCTATGGAGGTCGTAGCACATGCCTGAAGTTTGTTGAATATTTCTGAAAAAAATGAAACTGAAATATGCATTAAACCCTCATTCCCATGGAATTGTAACTTGCTCTGATACCATTGATATGGATCTTGGGGGGACGCCCCCAAGATCTAAAAAATTGAAATGGATCTTGGGGGGGCACCCCCAAGATCTGAAAAATTGCAATGCCAAAAAGAGAATGAGAGAACACACTATAAATAAAACCACAAAGAAACTTTTTATTAAAAGAGAGAATAATTGTAAAAGCTACATTGTGGTGGACAATCTGTGTTTTTACAAAATGTGGCTTGTTACTTATAGCAGTTTTCGGTTACAATACCACATGTAAACTCCATGGGTGAATGAATACCATGGGTGGATGTCACAATACCATGGGAAAATACCATGGGTGAATGAATACCATGGGTGGATGCCACTTACAATACCATGGGCAAATTCCATGGGTGGATGAATACCATGGGTTGATGCCATTTTCTATTTGGATCAATTTTTTTCTAAACACAACCTACAAATCTTGTATTCCCATCTGATACAATGCTTCTAGGAAACTCATGCAATCTTACAATTTCTTTAAAAAATAGATTTGCAACACTAGTTACATCAATAATTCTTGTACAAGAAATAAAATGTGCCATCTTAGAAAACCTATCCACAACAAAAAAAAATAGAATCATTACCTTTCTATGTTTGAGCTAATCTCAAGACAAAATCTACGCTAACAAAATCTCAAGGTTTGTTAGGGATTAGAAGTGGTTGGCATAATCATGCATTTTGACTTCTCATTTTTCTCACTGACATACTTTGCATCTTTCCATAAACTGTTTTACATCAGCTTACATACTTATCCATAAATAAAAAATAATTTAATATAGCAAAGGTTTTATTAGCTCCAAATAATCATGATAATATTAGATAGAGGAGGAATGACCTATTATAGAGTTTTGTGAACCCAATGTTTCGGACTACCAAGTGAACCATTTTTCTAAATTATTTCTCATTAAAACCTAGAAAACACCATGAGAGTAATTAAATAAACCATTATTTATTTAATATTCTCTCGAAATAGTTATTAAACCATTATTTAACCACTCAGGAATAATTAAATAAATCATTATTTATTTAATATTCTCTTATTTCTCTCATGAGACAATTGTTAAATCATTATTTAATGATTATTTCTAATTCATATTTGACTTTATCACCATAAAGTAATTAATACATCATTTTTTATTTGTTAATTACTTTAACTACCTCCTAAATAAAGATATTTGACTATTTAAAATATCTTTTCCCTCTCCAAAAATCTAATAAAATATTCACAACAACTAGATTTTGATTTAGTCAATAATATTGTATTATTTTCTAATTCTCAATCTATCTCAATATTTTGTTATAAATAGAGCATTGAGAAATGTAACTAGTTTTGGTCTTCATAATTGTTGTATTCATTTCAATATGTATCCTATGTAACAAACAAGAAAAGGAAAAGAGAAAATATTATTATTAAGGGAATGGTTTCATGCTCGTGACTCCTTTAGGTAAAATCATGTTCTTCGTGCTTCTAGGGTTTGTTAGGTCTTAGGATTTATTGGCATGAGTTAATGGAGTCAACATTGTGTTTATAAGACCCTTCCAGGAAATTTGTAATCATAAAAATGCTTATTTTTTAGTCTAGAAAGTCTGAGAGTCTCCAAGATTACAAGTCTTCCTTGGGATCATCAAGTCGGCCTAAAAAAGGAAATTTGATCCCTTGAGAAGGCTATAAAAGGAAGCAATTAGACCTCATTTGAATACAGTCACTCTCAAGTTCAATCTATTAGGGAAAGAGTTTGATATGTGGCTAGGAAGTTGGGAAAAGGAGAGATAAAGTCTAGGATAAGATGGGAGGATGAAATTTGTTGTTTATGTGCTCTATCTCTCTCACACATGCAAAGAAGATAGGGTTTCTTCAGCCAAAAAAAGCTCAAAGTTGCAAGTTTGATTTGTTGGGGAACAAAGTTGTTGCTAGGGAGAAAAATTACAAGAACAAGTTGTTGGAAAGAGTGAAATCCTTGTTTTGACCTTGTTTACCTTGGGGAGTGTTGGTTTGCTCCAAGAAGGTCTCAAAAGGAATATATATTAGGGTTTCTGCAATAGTTGCAATGATGAAGTTGCTCGATTAAGTAGCTAGGCATTTGTTGGCATGTCGAAGTTGCAAGGAAGAAGCAATTAAGAAAATGTCTTGAGGAAGGGTTGACTTGTTACTGGGAGAAGGACTTGGTTTAGGGATTGGGTCATTGTATCTCATTTGAATCAGATTCTAAGAAGAGAAGAGTTTCTAGGTTTTCCCATTGGAGGGGTTTTTCCTTGGCTGAGAGCCTATATCTATGGCCTCTTTTATTTTTGTTGTTTCTTGATATTTTTTTATGACAATATATAACTAAAAAAATAAATAAGATAACTAAGTTTCACTAGAAAGTATCAAGTTTAAAGAAAATAAGTTATAATTACTGCCACTTTACATTTTCTAACATGGTATTAGAGCTAAGGTGAGAAAGGAAGGCATCTGGAAGGACACGAGAAAGACTTATTGATCAAGGGATAGGAAGATCTAGAAAATTGTCTCTTGAAGGGATTTGGTTAAAGGCTTGTTGATAAGAGACCTTTTGATCTAGGGTTTCTATCAAGAACTACATCAATCTCACAAAAGGAGTGTTGATCTTACAAAAAGGAAGTCTACTTGGAAGACATCAATCTTGGTAGTAGTTAATGGAGGAATCCTAGGGGACATATTTTAAGGGCAACATCAAGAACTCTTTAAGGGTCTTGAATACATAAAGAAGGTTAGAGATACTATTCAAGTAAGCATTATACTATCTCATAATGGTTGAATCTTCAAGTCATGTAAGTTATTTCTAGAAGGATAGCAACAAGCTCATGATTTAGGGAAGTAAACTACCTAGCATGGAAGAAGATGATTGACTTGATACTCATAGAGCAAGATGTGATGGGACATGTTACTAGAGAAATTACTCAACCAACAAAAGACAAGACACAAGATATAGCAAGGTACAAGAAAGGGGAAGTAAGAGCTCAAATGATCATAGTAGAATTAATCAAGGATTCTCTTGTACCTTTGTAGAAAATTTGAAGACTTCCAAGGCCATGTACGAAAGCTAGTGATTTTATACTCTGTAAGTACAAGTCAAAAGATGTTATTGCAAAACAAGTTATATAGAATGAATAAATCAAAGAATGAGGATATGGAATCCGTACTCATGGGAGTATCTCAATTAAAGGACCATTTGCAAGGACTTGGGGAGCCAATCACTGATTGAAAGGTGACCATATGTGTTCTTAATGCATTACCACTGAAGTGGAGTAACTTTGCAACAAGTATTTACTCCAAGAAATATTCAAATCCCTTTGATGAGTTGTGGGCAAAATGCATACTAGAAGAATCAAGGATCAAGGTCAAGGATGAAATGGGATCAGATGAGCAGTCTCAAGCCTTTCTAGCTCGAGTCAAGAAGATGAAGAAAGGAAATTTTGGCAAGTCTAAGAAGAAAGATATGTCCAACGTGCAATGTTTCAAGTGAAATGAGTTTAGAAACTACAAGAGGGATTGTAGAAATCAACAAAACAATAAGAGAAAGGATAAAAGTGAAGCTCATGTAGCCAAAGTAGTGGGAGAACCTAAAAAGAAGGAAAAGAAAGAAGAAGTGAAGGATATTTACTATTAAAGAAGGTTCATTGACTGTAGGTTCTTTGTGAAGATTAATATTTCTTTTAGATAGTATGTTTTTCATATCATCGTAGAAAGAAGCATATGATAGTAGCATGCCTAGAATTTCTATAATTAAGTTTCCTTGTAGAGATCTTCTAGATAGATGGATACATAAACCATTTTGCATATTAATCATCCAGATATTAGCTAACATTATGTTAGAGGTTTTCATCCTCCTTGGTTGAATCATCATGATTAAGGAAATATCATCATTTTGGAAGATCTTTAGGAAAAGCATTATGACAAAGGATAATAGACATTTCATGTAATATGGAATCAATACTAGTAAAGGGATGGAAAAATGCAATGGGTCACGATGTAGGCTCTTTTTGAGATATATGAATAGCTAGATGATCGAATGAAAGCATAGGAATTCATATTGGATATAAAAGTTTGGATAAGATTCATGTGTATATGATCTTGTGGAAACAAATTTTCTTAAGTATCTAAATATATGATGCTTGAAAAAGAATAGGATTTTATTTACTTAAATATGTATAAAATAATTTAGGGCTTTCTCTAGAATATGAAGTTAATGATGAACATCCAGTATAATATCTGGAAGGAAAAGTTGTAACTTGGTAATCAAGTTCAATCCTTGGGCACTCTAATGAAACAAGGAAAGTTTGAGTGGACATGGTTGATGAGGATGTTGATGAAACAAGAAGGTCATCACGGTAAGATAAGTCTATTTAATTTTGGTTTGGTTATCTGGTTAAAATATTATTTTGCTACCACATAGAATGGCGTAGGAAGACATGATGACAAAGTCAACTATATGGATGAAAAGTATTGAGGGAAGCTCGATATCTGGCACCTGACAACTATGAAGTCAAGATGTGTTCATGTTGGGAGTTAACAGTACAAGAAGATAACTTGAAGGTCAAGGAAGATAACTTTCATGAGGAATCCATGATTAGATAGAAATTTGGGAAGGCTCAATACAATGCCTTCATGTCAAGGATGGAAAGTGATGAGAAAAAAAGATGACTTGGATCATGTCACAAGAACGAAGAGTGGAGATGGTTCCATGATACCTCCAAAATAAGTACGATCAATGCAAGATATGCGAAGGAAAGAGGGAACAATGTATCTATGAAAATCAAGAAGTTGATACTGCGATGAAAACAAACTAGAAGGTTTGTGATGCTGCCTTTCATTATTGGAAGGAAGGAATCTCCTTTGGTGTGAGAGGGAGAAAAAAGAGTCTCTGTGAATAAGGATCAAGGATATATTCCCAACATTAAGAGAGAATAGGGATGTACTGTGTAATTTAGAGGGAGTGATGATGAACATCACATGTGCATTCTCCTCTTCAAGTGATAGAGATAATGATGGAGGATTGGATAAGAATTTATAGTTTCCTTGGGGATATAACATCCAAGAAAGGAAAGGGACTTGTACTCTTTGAGGATGGGACATCAATCCAACATAAGAGTGGTCGAAGAGGACCAATATTTTTTGAGGACATAAGTACGGAGATCCAAGATAATAATAGTCCTAAAAGGACATATCTTGTGGACATATGTTTGGGGTATGTACCTTAGATAGGTAGTGCAGTATCACACATAAAGCCTCCCAGCATTATGCTCTTGATTAAAATAGAGCTCGTCCAGTTAGTCCTCAGGGACAGTGTTGGTTGTGATGATGATGCTTACAGTATGGCTTATCAATGTGACTCTTCTTGAGAAATTTTTAGTTTGATATGTAATGTTGTATTGGTTGTACAATTACGAATACTTTCCTAGATAAGAGGGAGTGTTGAGAAATGTAACTAGTTTCGGTCTTCATAATTGTTGTACTAATTTCAATATATATCCTATGTAACAAACAAGAAAAGGAAAAGAGAAAATATTATTATTAAAGCATGGTTTAAATGCTCATTATTGATGGTATTTTAGGTAAAATCATGTTCTTCATGCTTCTAAGGTTTGTTAGGTCTTAGGATTTATTGTCATGAGCCAATGGATTCAACATCATGTTTATAAGACCCTTTCGAGCAATTTGTAATTGCAAAAAAAAAAAAAATTAGTCTAGAAATTTTGAGAATCTCCAAGAGTACAAGTTGTCCATGGGATCCTCAATTCATCCAAAAGGAGGGAATTTGAACCCTTAAGAAGGCTATAAAAGGAAGAATTTTGACCTCATTTGAATACACTCACTCTCAAGTTCGATCTATCAAGGAAAGAGTTTGATCTATAGCTCAGAAGCTAGGAAAAGGAAAGCAAAAGTCTAGGAGAAGCTGGGAGGATGAAATTTCTTGTTTATGGACTCTAACTCACACGTGTGAAGAAGCTAGGGTTTCCGTAGCTAAGAAAAGGTTGAAGTTGTAGGTTTGAATCACTGGGGAATGAAGTTGTTGTTAGGGAGAATAATTGTAGGAAAAAGTTGTTGGAAAGAGAGAAATCCTTGTATTGACCTTGTTGATCTTGGGGAGAGATGGTTTTCTCTAGGAAGGTCTCAAAAGGAAGATAGAATAGGTTTTCTGCAACAATTGCTAGGATGAAGTTGCCAGGTCAAGTAGCTGGGAAGTTGTTGGTAGGTCGAAGTTGCTAGGAAGAAGAAACTTAAGCAAATGTCTTGAGGAAGGTATTACTTGGTACTAGAGGAGGACCTGGTCTAGGGATTGGTTCATTGTATCTCATTTGAAGTAGATTATAAGAAGAGAAGATTTTCCAAGTTTTCCCCTTGGAGGGGTTTTTCCCTAGATGAGAGCCTATAGTTGTTTCCTCTTTTATTTTTATTGTTTCTTGATATTGTTTGATGAAAAGATCTAACTAAAGAACATAAAGAAAATAACTAAGTTTCACATGCAAGTATTAAGGTTAAAGAAAATAAGTTATAATTGTTGCCACTTTACTTTTCCTAACATAGAGGGGTTTTCTCCTCATTCTTCATTATGACCATTATCATCGTCCCCATTATCGTCCTGTAACATTTGAGGTCCCATATTGAGTTGAAGCTTCCATAAACACAATTTACCCATTGCACACATTGAGAGAGAGAAAATAGAGTTGAAGCACAGTGCCATTAGAAGGCCTTATCCCATGAAGGGGGATTTGTAGACCCAAGTCTAAAATCTCTCTTCATTGGGTGTATTATTTCCAATAATAAAGTTAATCATTTTCATTCTCCATTAGGCTCTTACACACTATTTTGGTTATTATATCTTTGTGTTTATGATTTCATATATTTTCTTGCAAGTTTTCTGATTTTATAATGTAGATCTGAAGCATATACATAACCATATTTTTTTATTAGGGTTACCAATCACCAACAACTTAAGTGCAAAAGTATTTTTGGTAAACTTGCTAGGAATTTTCATACTAACAAATGGTGACTCCACTCGTGTAGCAAATCAGAACCTTGGGGACTGTTGTTTCAAAAATTTTCAGTGTTTTTTCCAGATTTCTTCTTTGCCTCAATTTTCATTTCTATTTTTAGATTTCTACTATTTGATGGAAAATTCTTGCTTCTCTTGGGTTTCCGCATCTTTTTTGCAGGTCATAGGTACCAGCCATGTAGGAGATGACACAGTCTATAATATCTGTTAAGAAAGATCTTAGGGAATAGAATTCACTTTTTGGACCATTAAATACAACCTAAAACACACTTTCTAGCCCCTTTTCTGCATCTAGGCGCACTAAATAGGTTAACACCTGTGCCCTCCAATTTTCATAAATTTTCAGGAAGTTTTCAATTTTTTCTGAGAGTTTTTCTGGTGTGTTGGGAAGGGTCTCTATGATTTTCATAATCACCCCTAGGCCTAGAGTCTCTTAGCATTTTTCTCATTTTGAGGAAGGAAAAATCCCCCCTATGGTTTATAGTACATCTCTGCCAATTTAGGAGAAAATTTGTTGAGTTGAGGAGTCTAGTTTGCAGAATTTTTAGCCATTGTTTTCTAGCAATTTTTTCATATTTTTTCAGTATATTTTAGGAAGCTTTTAAAACACTTTCTTTCCCTTAGAATATTTTTTTTCTTTCCCTCCTTAGGATCTCCTTGAACATCCTTCATTTTGTAGCTTCTTTTCTACAATTTTCCATCACTTTGCTTTCTATTTTCTGCTAGTTTTTCTGCATCATTTCAACAGATTTTTGTCTTAAGATCCATGTCCCTTTAGACATTATATATTTTTTTCATTTTAAAAGTGTCTTTGTGTTGTTTATTTTTCCACCATTTTTCTTGTTTCTTCATAACCTTTTTGGGTGGGTAATTTCATGCTTGAGCTTGTTTTTTATTTTACTGTTCATTTTCAGTATTATTTACAGTTTATGCACTTTATTCTTAGTATCATTAGCATCATAAAACATGCACAATTAACTTGTCCACTGGCACATTTTACACACACTCATAGCCTAAGAGAACGTGAGCTTGGTTACAACCACCAAGGCAAGACATGAAACACTCCACATTAATAATAACTTAACCCACATAGATTAAGCCCACTTGGGCAATAGGGAAAAAATATCTTTGTAGTTAGGTTTAGGATCGATGGGGTAGGATTCCAAAAACACCCATTGATCGCTTACACTGAGACATATGAAGTTGAAATTCTACTAAGCTTAAAATCCTTCACAATCCTATGGTCCAAAGCTGATGTGCATTAGAGACCCATTTCAGACGGGGTTAGGCTTAGCTTTTAGTGTGCATGGCTCTCCAATGGGTTATCCCAACTCGTTGGTATAGGGTTCCACATTTTTTTACTAACTACCAGAAGCCCAAGACTCGATCGCCCTCGTGGGATGAAGGTAACCTTAATGACCAATCTTAGGAGAACACCTTATAGGCAATGGTTGTGGGAAAAGTAGTCACTCCTCTACCTTACCTACCCCTAGACAACTTTTCTTGTGGAGATCAGATATAGTCAAGTAAGAAGTCTTTTGGAAGGCCATCTGAAACAATAGAAATAGGACCTGTTTGAGGATTTAGACAACTTTTAGGCTAGAGGTCATTTTTTATTTTGATAGGACATGTTTTCCTGGATTAGAGTAGTATATCATTATAGTTAGTATACACTTGGCACTACTGCACTTGGTTTTTTCTTATTGCTTGTTACTCTCTTCCTTCACTATCACCCCTTAGTCTTTATATTTCTCTTTCTCTTGACACTATTGCACCCCTAGGCATCTGTCATGGAGACTTTGTGGCCTTTGCCCCCATTTTCCTTTAGGACATCCTCTCACTCTTACTTTTCAAGTTAGGATCCATCCTCGTAGTCCTCCATAGAGTCCACATATAGACTCTAGTTCTTCTAATTATTCTAGATATTCATCTGATTCTGCATCCTCCCAACCCCACATCGCTACCATGTCAGGAGCTAATGTGGGTGGTAGATTTTGGTGAGAAAAGTTCCCTAAGGCAAGGGTTGAAAACCTCAACAGAGAAAGATAAAATAATAAACCAATAACACTTAATCAAGCATGCCAAACATTAAAATTATCGAGGTTGGACTTAGAGACATACCTGAGGTTCCTACAATTGAAGATGTTCCCATAGGGTCCAAACCCTTTGATTCCTCTAAGATGTGTAGACTTGCAAATCAATCACATAAGCATATATTTAATATATAATTCAACGTGAATGCATAAGAATATGCTAGATCATCATATATAACAATTCAAACTATCATTGATAAGATGACAACATATATTGAGAATAAGACATGAGCTTCTTTATTGATTAACAATAGTGAAAACATGATAGATACAACCTAATCTAGGCCAAAGGCACTTAAAAATCCTTCCTCTAGATCCATCCAGCTGGAGCCACAAAGAAAACCTCTCTAATAGGTGTAATAAGATGATAGATAAGGAGGTTGACCATCTCTTCAAAGGAAACCAGGGTTTCCTAGAGACTGAGAGTGCATGAGGCACAAGAAAAGCAGACTTGATCTGGGGGAAATCGAGTATAATGTTGACATATTTCTTCTCTTATGAATTAGGCATACCCAAGGGGTGTATATATACCACATAAAATTTGTTATTTCAGTTAGGCCATGGGATCCTGTAGGTGAACTATCGGTAAAACTCATAAACCTCGCCTGAAACGTAGAAATTTATTTTATTTTTTGATATTTAATAATGTATACGTGGGTATAGTGTTTTGGGATCCGCGTATATACATGATTTTGTGTGGGAAGACTTGTGCATGGAATTTGAATATATTTTTTTAGCATAAAGTCAAGTTTGCATGGGTAAATGGACTGCCGAGGGCCATAAAAGCACATTAGGTCTACAAGAGTGTTGAATGATTCTATAGCATATGCCCCTTAATATATGAGTTCAAAGGGAAACATGATGGCCAAAATATATTAAGTATAGAGAGAGGAGTCATTCAAAAACCCAAGAGAGGATCACCAAATTCCATCTCATCAAATACATGTGGAAGGATTAAGAAATAAAACTCATGTTTGAGGCAGGCATACCCATGCTAAAATGTAGTAAATCATGTACATTGATCAATTATAAAGAGGATCCAAAAGGTATACATAAGTGCACAAAATGAGTTGGAGAATAGATAGTGGATCATCATATCATAGCCATGAAAGAACACAACAAAGCTATGTCTCAATATCACATAGATGAATGTCTAAAGAATGATGTTGCATAACTGATACTTATAAAAGTACGAAGTATTATAGGTGGAATAATGGTATTGCATAAACTTGGGTGCCAACATATAAGATGTTGCTAAGAGATTTTGTACCATATAGAGCTGAGAGGTGTCACTGGCAAAAAAACTGAAGGAGCTGTCAAGTGAACCAAGATGCTGACACAAACTGAGGTCTTCACTGATCGCAGATGGTACCATTCTACACCATGGGAATAAATGAGCTGAAGTAGACCATGTGAGAAATCGTTTGATAACTAGTCATTGATGTATACCGTTAACAAACACGAGACAACTCACAAATAATGATAATGAGTGTGAAGGTACCCAAGTATAATCTAACAAGTGTGAATAGATGTGTTGAAGTCAAACACTTGAAAGAATCTACCAATCAGGAGACATTGATGTATTCTCATTGTCGATAGTGAAGGAATATTCCACTGATGACTGCAAACCCTAAGGTGCTAAAAAAGGACTCTAGACCGTGTTCCCATAGAAATGAGTTAGAGTCAATGGGAAAAGATTTGCTAGAAGGATGGCATTAAGGCATCCCAAATCAACTAGCATGAGTGTAACTCGTAGGCCAATAATTTGGAAGAACTCAGACGAATAAAGATGAAGTAACCATTCTGAAGTACATTTTCGGCATGCACAAAATGTGGCTAGTGCACGAAAGAAATACTCTTAATGAACCAACAATGAAAGATGACACAAAGGAGAAGAATCCACCAATAGGTCAAATGGAAACCAAGGTACTGCATGAATCCCAATGTGTGATAATGTAAGTTGATGTTGAACACAAGGGAAACCACTTGGTCAAAGACCCATAATATTGATCGATGTTGAACATAAGGTCATCTATCAATGATGTAAATAGGGCCAGAGTGCGACTCTAGGTCTACTCTCAAAGAAATTTCTAGAAGTCAATAAGAGCAGGCCTGCCAACAAGAAATCAATAACGACCTCCTTAACTAGCACGATTAAAGGACCAAGTTGTTGATTTGATACTGAGAATAACTTGATAGACTAGGTATAGTCAACATAAATGAGACAAGAGACACCAGAGAATGGTTGACAATACGTTGACTTCCCTTTAACAAAAGCATGACTCGATGTGAATTTATGGCATCATAAAACAACTTTGTATAAGTTTGCGATGAAGGAGGCATCAATAAACTCTCCATATGATTGGAAGAGTTAACCAACCGGTGGAGGATTGACTCAAGAACAAGGTTTTGGCTTTCCTAAATTCAAACTAAGTACCATCCCGATGGAGGAAAGACTCATTTTAAGTGCTTTGTTCAAGGGCGACATGACTATCACTTGCTGTCATCAAATGATGAAGAAACTATCTGATTCCCACTCTTTTTTGTTGTTGGAATATTTGATTTTTTGTCTTTTTCATATCATAAATCCTGAAAAAGAATAAAATCTTTCCTATAGTACAGTGGAGAGAACGAGTGTCAAGGGAAATTGCACTAGTTCCTAGGTCTAGAACATTCCTATGCTTAATGCAAGGTGGTGGGTATTGGTCATCGACACTTGGGGAAATTTCCCTCCATGGAAAAAAGGGTGTCAAGTCACAAAGGCTAATGAATGTATGGTTTAATCTTGCAGAAAAGTCATGGTCAAAATTGGCTTATACACGAATCCAATTAAGACGAATTAAGGCCAAAAGGAGGTGCAAGTAGTTAATATTCAATGCAATAGTACAACTCAACACATGGGAGCCTCTAGGTTATAAAGCCAAAATAAAAATGGAGAAGAAGAAGAATGAGGCTTCAACACAAATTCATGGTGGGACTAAAGAGGATTCCTGAGCCTAAGAAAAAAACTTCAGCATGGGTTCCAAGTGACAACATGGTACTATCTAGGGTTCCCATGATAAGCTAGGCACCTACGACACAAGTTATGACACTTCTAAGTAGAAATAAAGTCCTGTGTCACATCTTGGTGGGGTCAATCCTAAGGCCAAAACAGAAAAGGAAACTAATAATGCACAATGCAGGTGGAGAGCCTAACCTAAATGCCAGTTTGAAGAACCAATACATGTTAGAGTGGATCAACCATGAAAATACCCAAAGGAGAAGTCTTCAAAGTTCTGTAGACATAATTAGGAACACTGGGCAAGAAGTCAATAAATCCCATATATAAACTTTAGATAAAAGCTTGTTTTATAGAATACAAAACTTTCAAATATGTACCTTATATGTATAGCATGGTACAAGGAACCACGCAACCTTGTGGCTTACACATAATAGTTCTTCAAGATAATCCCCTTGTGGAACTCAAGCCAAGGACTCCTTTGGTAAACAAAACTCATGGCTTTAAAATCGCCTCCTCCGAATGCAACTCAACATCCAAGAAATCATGAAAACTAGAGGGATCAAAAGAGGGAAGTGAGGGGTTCCATGTTCCCATAGGAGAAATCACTCGATCAACCATTGGGACAAAGTCCCGAGAAGGAAATCATAGTTCAAAGGACCCTTCTCAGAAGAAATTGATCATTGAGGATATAATGCCACATAGTTCACACATGGCGGGGCAGAGTCAACTTGAACACTTGGAACATACTAAGGGGCATTCTGAACTAAGTTCAAATTAGGATGGTGATTATTATGTGTAAGCTGATCAATAGTGACAATACTTCCATTATGAGGAAAATACATCACTCAAAAGAGTGAAGACACCACAAAATTCATATCATACACATAATCACTCCCAAGGAGCCTACTAAAGTCTAAAGGGTGATCAACCACGACCATATTCATTAAGACAATCTTACCACCTAAAGTGATAGGAAATTGTGGAAGAACACCCATAGATTCGCCAAGTCTTCTATTATAGGCTAGAAACTGACTATCACCTGCCAATAACTTTGGAGAACCCAAGTCTTTCCAAGTTGATGAGGATATAATTCTTGCAGAGGATCCTTCATCTATTATACATCAATAGATATTTGTGGAATTAACTCTAACCCTTATTTGTAAAAGTGCACTAGAAGAAAGATAAGGCTCAACAGGATTATGCCAATCAAAGGAAACACTCCTAGAACTTGGAGGGGGTACACTCGAAGAGACCAACATGCCCCCTAAACTAGAAGACTCTAAAGTAGAAATCAAGAAGACTCTATTGTTAGGCACTTCACCTCCCAAAAGAGGAGTGGGATCAGACAAAGATTGCGCTAGCTCAACCTCTTCATCAACCAATGACTGAGTATATTTTTGAGTAACCATAATAGGTTCAAGAGAAGAAGAACCTTCAGACTCAGACCACAAGCTTTTTACCACTAAAATCTCAAGGCACAAATGAGTAAGATGATCTCCCCTACATATATTACAAGGTAACTTAGGTTCAAATCTTCTACACTTAGGTTTCTGATCAATGTCAATGCCCCCAACATGACTAGCATTGGCTGGTGGCAGGTCTCCAACATGACTTGCAGAGGTTAGTGACTCTTTCCCAAAAGAGATCATACTTTTTTCCCCAGACCGACTCACATTAGTAGGTGACTCATCAACAACATGACTCATAGAGGTAGGTGGCCCATTGTTAATATGACTTGTAGTGACTAGACTTATGCACTCAGCATGATTTGTAGTGTTTGAAAGCTCATCTCCAACATGATTATCAGATGTTGGTGATCCATTTCTAGTATGAATTGCATTGACTAGAATTTTTCCCCCAACATGACTTATAGTGTCTTAAGGCTCATCTCCAACATGACTAGTAGAGGTTGGTGATGATTCATGGAGAGAACTCTTCTTCTTCTTATTCCTCCTCTTCATCTTCTTTTTATATTTCTTATGACAAGAGAGAGGAGAAATAGGAAGCTTAGATTTATCTGGTGAAGAAGACGAACAATTAACACCCATTTAATGCCCTTGAAATAAATCTTTCATCTGAGAAGCTTCAAGAACATTTGGAATATTCAAAGTGGACCACAACCAAACTGGTAGTCCAAAATTCAATTCAGGAATATTCAAAGTTTCCATCAAGAGGGTACAGATGTTTCCAAAGAAAGGAAAAGCACAAGGATCCCCTTTTGGAGGGGTCCCTTGGTTGGCATCCATAGGAACATTGGTCATACCCAACTTATCTGCAGATCCTTACCATACGAAATTTTTCAAATGACTTTTTAAGGAAGAGAGATGCATAATCGAACCTTTGCCCTTAAGGAGGCAACTCGACAATTTTAAGAGAAATATCAAAAACCTTTCAAGACCAATAGAGTGGTTGGTCAGTTACTCAGAATCAAAGTTCCAAAAGTGACAAGACAAAATCCACCTAAAGCCAAATAGATTCAAAGACAAAGGAGAACTCCACTATAAAGTCTTAGAGATACATACAGGAAAACAACTTCCAAGTATTTCCGCTTTGGGTGGTTAGGAACCGACACCAAAATATAAAAAAGTGAAGAAAATGGGCCTTTCGAAGGTAGATTTAGATGATGAGGGCCCAAGCCTACTAGTGAAGGTATCAGAAGAAATTACATTGACCTCCAAACAATAGCCTTTGCCACTCCAAGTAGCCAAGATTCGCAACGAAACCCTCTAGAAGTACTATAAAAGTGATACAATGTCTACCTTAGGTACAATGGGAATTCCCCCTAGCAGTCACCTGTGTGGTTCCAAGGAAAGGAAACTAAGGTCACTAGCTCATGATAAAAATTTGGGAGGAACAGTCATGAGCGCACGATCCAACAAGTAGGATAGGGGGTATCTCTCTTTCTTTATCTTCACATGTCCTCATGCTTGACTCTCGTGTTAAAGGATATTTCCTCGACAATTTAACCACACTAGATTTCCATTCGTTAATAAACTTCTATACTTTTCAGTTTTAGTGGCCTTCGAGAGTTTACTCTCTACACACCTATTCCAAGGCCCTAAAATTCCCTAGAATAGTTGATGTTTAGTTCATTTTAATTTAAGTGCTAATTTTAGTTGGTTGTTATTTAAGACAAGGTAAATGGAAGTGCAAATGATAATTTTTTGACACAAAATAAATCAATAGAAAACCTAGGCTACATGAAAATGCAACACTTATTCATCTTCAATGAAAGATATTTCTACAATGGTTCTATGAGAAACCTAATAAAGAAAAAACTCTTTTTCTTTTTCAATTTAGCACTCACACATTCAAATCCTAACAAAAAGAACTAAATGATGTCCAAAGTGCATCTAACATAATACACACTAGCATGTAAATGCAATATTCAAAGATAGACTTAAAGGTAAACAAATGTGATAAAAAGGTAAAGGCCAATTCAAATAGAAAATAGAAGCAAATCTCAAAATTAAGAGCACTCCTCAAAGAAAAAAATACTTTTAACCTTATAACAATAATTCACACATTTTCTAAAAACCCAAAAGACTACAAAACCAAGAAAAAGAGGAAAAGAAAGCAACAAAGAATTTCTTTTTCTTTTTCTTTTAAATATTTGA
The DNA here is from genome assembly GCA_031772625.1 of Pinus tabuliformis. NCBI lineage: Eukaryota > Viridiplantae > Streptophyta > Pinopsida > Pinales > Pinaceae > Pinus > Pinus tabuliformis. The sequence continues at coordinate 473,121,584 of CM062819.1, forward strand.
AAACTAAGAATTCCAAAAGGGAAGACAATCAAAGATCTTAATACCAAAGGCATGAATAAGATTCAAATCCACCTAGTGACCAATGATCACAAATAATAAGAGACTACTGCAAATGAGAGACTTAACACTTCAATAGTTTGGCCAAAAAGATATAAAAGACTCTGAAAATTAGAAAGACTCCAGAAAACTGAAATCTCTCACTCATCCAAGAATCACAAACCCCTTTTGAAAATAAGAAAGAGAAAGCAAAAGAGCCAACTTATAGGTAACAAAGGAAGCAAATCAAAGAATGGTTTATCAACAAGTTCAAGAGCAACAAAGATCTATTCCAGAACAACAGAAAAACCAGATACCTCACAAATAAGATCTAGAACCCAACTTCATACACAAATACCTTAAAAAAATAAAAACCCTAGGTTCACAAAAGCATTTCTCCAACAAGATGAAAGGCATCAAAAACAATAGTCATTAAGGTGATTCCAGACTTCATAAAAACCAAGAAAGTATAAACAAATTTGATTAAGGCCTCAGTAAAACCAATAAATAAAAAAAATCATTTTTCATATTCATACGCGACTGTATGTGAAGCAACACCTGTATACATTGGTTTCTTTGGAAGAAACAATGTATATACACAACTATATATTAAAAAAAAATGTGTATAAAAAGAAAAATGAGGAAAAATAAAAAGAAATCCCTGATCTAAAATATTGAGATGAATGACCAAATCACTTAAGACTTAAGAAGACTGGAAAAAACCAAGAAACAGCGAGCTAAACCCAAATCAAAGAAAAACAACCCTTCTAGGAAATACTTGATTGTATTCCCCAGCAGAGTCGCTAATTCTGTTGGCAGGAAAAGTTTCCTAAGGAAAGGGTTGAAAACCTCAATAGAAAAAGATAAAACTATCAACAAATAACACTCAATCAAGCATGCCAAACATTCAAATTATCAAGGTTGGACTTTGAGACATACTTGAGGGTCCTATGTTTGAAGATGTTCCCGTAGGTTCCAAACCATTTGCTTCCTCCAAGATGTGTAAACCTTCAAATCATTCATAGAAGCATATACCTAATATATAATTCAATGTTCATGCATAAGAATATGTTAGATCATCATATATAATAATTCATACTATCATTCATAAGATTACAACATATATATGGAACAAGACATAAGTTTATTTATTGATTAATAGCAGTGAATACAGGGTAGATATAACCTAATCCAGGCCAAAGGCACTTACAAAGACTTCCTCCAGATCCATCCAGCCTGAGCCATAAACACAACCTCTCTAATAGGTGCAAGAAGATGCTAGATAGGGAGGTTTAGCATCTCTGCAAAGGAAATGAGGGTTTCCTAGAGACTGGGAGTGTAGGAGACACAAGAAAACTAGACTTGATCTAGGGTAAATCGAGTATATTGTCGATATCTTTCTTCTCTTATCAATTAGGGCCACCTAAGGGGTTTATATATACCACGTCAAATTGGTTTTTCCAGTTATGACACGGACTCCTGTAGGTCGAATCTCGGTAAAATCTATAAACCCCACTCGAAAAAGAGCATTTTAATTTATTTTTTCATATTTAAAAATGTATACATGGGTATAGCGTTTTGGGACATGCTTATGTACGCACTTTTGTGTGGGCAGAGTCACGTATGGAATTTAAAATATATTTTTTGAGCATAAATTCATGTCTTCATCAGTAAAGGGACTGCCTAGGGCCATAAAAGAGCATTAGGTCTACAAGAGTGTTGAATGATGCTATAACAACAGAAACCCAAGTGGTAACTTTGGACCTAACCAAGGTAACCCTCAAGGAGGTAATATCGAAACCTCTTCTGGTATGGTTGCTAATCAACCTCTTCTTCCCTACATGGATGGTTTGAGCCTCCCTGAATTGATCCAACTCATAAACATTCCCCTTCTCCATAACCATAATTTTCCTCCGAAGCCCACCAAAATTCCCACAGACATTCCCAAGTTTAAAGGTAATCCTAGAGAAGAGCCTACCAAACACGTTCTCTCTTTCCACATGTGGTGTTCATCAAATTCCATCACCAAGGATTCCATCTCTCTTCGTCTCTTACAACTCACTCTAATTGGAGCTACTGCCAAATGGTTTGTTTATAAACCACGTGCCTCTCATTCCACCTTTGTGACTCTTTCCAATACTTTTGTTTCATATTTCCAATTACCTCTTTGATATGACACTAGTACCAAACTATTGACTTCCTTTTGTAAAAATTCTGCCACTCGCCCTTTTGACCATCTAAAAGAATGGCACAGAAGGAGGAGCTTCTGTAAAGCTCTTGAGTTCGAAGATCATGTTTATATGGATTTTTTTTTGAGAACTCTTTTGTCCCCCATAAGTAAATATGTCACATCACACTTCCCTCAGATAGAGGAAGAATCTCTTTAGATAGCATTGAAATATGATCTAATGTACACACATTCAAGTTATGTTTATACCATCCTTCCCAATATGCCTCTGTCAAGTGCTACTTCTGTGCCAGGAACATCTCATGTCACTCAAGATATCATTGGATCTAATTATAGTTATGTTAATCCTGACTTGGTGGATAAGTGTGGCTTGAGAAAAGAAGTGCATGTAGAGTCTTGATTGGTGCAGTTGTCTATAGGTACTAAGAAGAGAGTTCGTCACTAGGTAAGAGCTTGTGCATTTGAGTTGAACAGTATGCTTACAGTATCACATCTGAATGTACTTCCATTGGGATCATATAGTATGATTTTGGGAATGGATTGGTTGTACCACCACAGGACCAAAGTAGATTTATATGAAAAGGCTATTGAGTTCCTCGATGATAATGGGGAAAGATTATTTTGAAGGGAAAGAAAAATCCTACACCAATTAGGATGGTCACAACTATGCTAGCTAAATGCAGTTGTAGGAAAGGGTGTGCGATGTTTGTAGTTTTGTTGACAAAACTGGACCCGCCAACATTTAGGGGATCTCCTCAATATAAAGCACCAACTAGACCTCACACCATTTGAAGTAGGATTCCCAGCAGTGGGTGGTAATTTTATGCCTTGAGTGTGGAAACGCACATAGGAAAGTATGATATATTTTTGTGAGAGCAATTTTTTGACCCTGCGAAGAGTCAAGTGTGATGCATGAAGGTTCCAACACATGAAGGGAAAATCAAGTGTGCCCCTTGGAAGCTTGTAATAGTATGGAGTTTGAATGTAACACACAATTGGAATGAAATCACAAGCTAAGACACAGAATAGTCCACAAGTTAAAGTGATGAGTTAATACAACAACATGCATTCAACAAGATTCATACAAATGCACACAAAATCATTCATAAGCATAAGGGTAAGTTAAATAACATACATTGAAAATACAACAAGAATAGTCCTACTATATTCAAAACATATGCATGAAAGCATGTTGGCTATGATTTTATTATTATAAGTGAAAGTTCCATTCATACATATGCCATTGATGACCACTAGCCCCAATAGTGGACCATTACAGTCAAGAAAACCTACTCCAAAAAGGTATACTCGCTCTACGCTACGGAGAAGCCAAGACTCTTCACAATATTCCCAAGTTCTTCCTAAGCCTAAGTCTATCCAAACACTTGGCTTCCAAAAGCATGTTACATGAGTTATGAGGTTCTATTTATAATAAGAGGGGTGACTCTTTAACTCCCCTTTGTGACCTTTGGACTACACTCATGACTCTTCAACTTCTTTACAAAATGACACATTACATTGCATGATGACTCTTAATATTCCAATATTAGCACTTATAATTTCACTTTCAACATAATTACAAAGAATATTACATTTTACACTTGTACCCATATAAGACAAAATAAGGCAGAGACAATTTGGAAGCCTAACAAAACACAACACTATGATGCTTGAGTTTTGGAGAAGTCTATCTCAACAACCTCCACTTACTACTTCTCGGTTAAATATTGGTGCCAAATTTGATATTGTGTGATGATGTTCCCAAACTACACAATGGTGTCTGGCTAAAAGCGCACTCTGGCCTCCATGAAATCAAGGTACACTGTCTTGGAACCTATGTCCAGTTCATTCTGAAGCATGAGCAACATTGCTCTGACTTGGATAGGACCACTGATGAAATTCTACATGTTTTGTTTGTTCAACTCCAAGTCTTCCCTGGTGCTATTTTGTCTCAGTTTCTCCAAGTACTCTTCAATCTCCTGTTGGACTTGGTTCTTGGATTTATCTTTGGTGAGGGAAATGACTGATGGGATTTGGTGTGTTCTCACCAAGACATCAAAACTACTGAACAACTGTACATATGAGGCTTGAATGCTACCAATGAATGAGGCGAGTTCCTTGTTGTTCTGAATCAACATTTGAACCTTCAATTTCTCCAACTCTACCTGTGGCTTCATTTTCTTCACTAAGTCAACAGGTACCCCTTTGTACTACATTTTCCACTCTTGAACACAGGAAATGAAAGCTTGTATGTTCTTGAAATTTTTAGCAAACTCTTTGTTCTCTTGTTGTAAATGGACAATGAATTTATGTATGGTGACAAACCCCTCATAGAGATTCTACATGGTTTCACCAAGTGTTGATATTTCAGCAAGTATCGCTTCAAGTAAACCTGTGTAGAAACTGCATTATGCGTTGTTGCGCGGAGTTGTTCTGCCTCTTGCCTAACAACTTTCAAGTTCTATGTCAATTGCTCATTCTCGGCCATCAAATACTAGATGTTTGACCTTTTTTCTCCTGCATAGGCCAAGTTGGCTTCAGCAATGAAATTTGGATGCTTCCTAGTGTTTGGCACTATCAACCTTTCTCTAATGATGTGGGTGATGCATGATCATCCAAAAAATTCTTTCTTTGTGCTTGTACAATCCTCATTTGGAACTCATCAAATCACAGATTGTACACATCCATCACTGAATCATCATCAAGGGGAATAACACCCCATTTTCTCGCTCGGTGCAGGCTCTGTTGCTAGAGGTGGTGGAGACTATGGGATGACTTGTTGTGTGCTTGGAATTAGATCAACATCGTCATTTTGTGGCTCTTATTCCATCTCCACATCTGTCACTACAAACAATTGCTCAATCTGCTGAGAAAGCTCCTGATCCTGCATTTGTTCACCTTCCTCCTCAGTTTTTGGTTGGTCTTGTTCCTTCTCTTCAACCTATATAGGCGTTGTTTCCTCTATTGTTGTGCCTTGCCTATGTTCTTCTTCCTACTTCTACTTCTCTTCTCATTATCTACTCCTCAACTCCTATTCTTCCTTCAGCTTCTACTCTGTATCATGAAACTTCAGTTCTTCTTCCTACAACCTCTTATTTTCTCTCTTCTTCCACTCTGCTCTCTGCATCCTTTGCTTCTACGGCCAAAGCTTCTTTCATGAGAATAGGATATGCTTTCATCTTGAATATTTTTTCTCCCTTTGGACTATCAATAATCTTCCTCTTTCCCTTTTACTGCATAGGATTACTTCCTTCTGTTGTCGTTGCTTCCAGAATTGTTGTTGTCTGTGGAGCAACTTGTGAAGTCCCTGCTAAGTTGACCGACTCAAGGAGTGTGGAGGCATTGTAATAGTGCCTCCATGGATCCTCCTTTGGCCAATGGAATGCCCCACCAATCCACAAAAACTAAACTCTCGTATAGTGGTCCTTACAAATAGTGTGGGGATCATACGGATTAAGGTCCGGAGTCTCGAGTATCGAATTAAAATCTCACTATCTCCTTTTCCTCTACATCTATGACTTTCAAGTTCTTTATCTCATATAATCCAATCTGCAAAGAAAGAGTGGTCCATGGTGCTTTCTTCTTCTGCACTATTGCTTAAAACCCTATGGCGAGATGGTATTATACTTTTCTCATGAAAAGTTTGTCAGTAGAATTCCTTGGTAAAACATACAGAGGATTCTCTCTTGAAAACACTCTAATGAGGGTGCCACTTGGTGAGGCATACCAATATACAATGTCTACTAAACTTGAAAAGTGGGATGATAAAGTGGCCAGTTAGTTGTGTCATTACTCCTCAATAACTGCACTCTAAAAGAAACTTGCAATAGATGTGCACGATATTTTCTCGTGGTTTCCATGTCCATTTCATGACAAGGAATTCTTGTTGTGCATAGGTTTCATATAGTAAATATGTAGACATATAGAACCTCTCTCACTCACCCTCGGGCAAATTCTGAGCTTGTGCTACATGGGCCTTCAGTTGGAGAAACAACAGATTTGACTAGTTGAATGGATTCCCAGCATTCATCACTTGGTCCAATAAGACTACCCACCCTTCATGAAAGGTTTATGTGCTCTCTTGACCATGGATTCTTCAAGAGAATATAACCAAGAGTTGGTAAGCCTTCATGAGGGACTTTGTCTTGTACACATGTGTTGGTGCCTGTTGAAAATTTGATGGCTCCATCATCCAACCTTTAACAATGTCTCTTGTGTTCACATAGTTGTGGGTGGCATAGAAGAGCGAGTCCATGCTCTCTACCAGATCGATAAAGTGATACATTTGTTGAATTTCTTCTACCTAGAAGGTGGCAAGCTTCTTCCCACTGGAACTACTCATTGTCATGGTCTTCTCATCAATGTGTGAGACAATCTAACTGATGACATCTACACACGAAAATTCAGATACCTACATGAAACCATGTGTAGCCCTAACTGTCAGATGCTGAGATAAACCTGTCGATCCTCTAATTTTGCGTCAAATTCCTTTGCAAAAGCATCTTTAATCTACTGCCATGTTAGTGATGATCCCTTTTCTATAAACAATTGAGTATCTTCATACACTAGCAAATCAACTGATGTTTTCTCAACTGCTTCCCCAGTACTGCTCTTAGTGGTTTCCTTTGAAGTAACTCTCTTAGGTGCCATGGTAACAATGACTGCTGAAGAGGTTCTCAACAACTATTATACCTGTGGGACAAAAAGGACACTCATGGCAAGAAAATGTTAGTATTAAGAAAATCTACTTACAAGGAAAGTTCAAGCAGCAAATCGGGCATCAAATGGGGAGGATTGCACAATTCTCATTAGAAATAGGGACTAGCTTCCTTTTGGAACTGTGCACTACATAGTTTGAAAAACCAAGATGGAAGCTTGTGGCTTCAAACTACGCAATCCGCAGTTCAGCCTGTGGTGAGGCCTCGGAGATACTGCCCATTGCACAGTCTCAGTGGCCAAGATGACAGGCTAGCTCCTAGAACTACATAGTGCATGGTTGGTTCTAGCTTGGACTATGCACTATGCAATTCTAGAGACCAAGATTGTGGCTTGAGCGTTAGGAATGCATAGTTCCAGCTGGGCAAAGTTGAAACCGACCAAGGGAAATGCAGATATGCCGAAGGGAAGTGTGGAAAACGAGTATATCTGAGAGATAATGTGAATTTGAGTGCAAATCTAATTAAGTGTGAATGAATTCATGTGAATCAAGTGCTAAAATTAATCAAACAAAAGTGAAATCAAGTATGTGAGGAGAGTCACCGCAATGATGACCATTGGTGCAAAAAAAGGAAAACTAATGCGACACTTGCGAAAGGAAATCTAAAACTTAAAACAAAAATTCTACAAGTTAAATCAAGTTAAAACACTAGAAAACATGAAGAGAAATGAGTGAAAAAACACTCAGACAAGCCAAACGACAAAAAGCAATAGAAAAAGTGGTAAAAGATGACAAATGCAAAACTCACTCGGAAAAACGGCGACGATTGCACTGAAGGTTCCTTTATCTCCTCGGGAATGCTATATCTCCAAGATAGAGTGTGCAAAAGAGCTCTAGAAGCATTGATTAAATAGATTTTGGCGAATTAGGATTTATGACGTGCATGCCTACAATCAAGGCAAAAGTGAAACTTGGTGTAAGTTTATAAAAATGGCGCAAGTTCCTCCTTCTGGATACTAAAATAGATCCCTATTTTAGAGGGATTCTTTTTTTATTTTTAGCTTTTTTCTTTTTTGGGGAAAATTGTCGTGCACACTGTCGAGAAAGACTACATAGTTATGGGAAACTGGGTAACTTTCCGGCTCAATGCACTGTGCAGTTTTTGAGCTTAGTGAGGGTTGTGTAGCTTCTCATCTTAGTGATCGGAAACCTCCCATGACTACGTAGTTCCTTAGCTCAACGCTAACTTCCATTAAATATTGCGAAATTCCCATCATCAAGGTTTCTTGCCCTCAAGGATTGCGTAGTTTTTGGAGGCAAACCCATAACTGTTGTGAGTACAGGTTGGGAGACCATCTTGTGACTTAGAATGAGCTATGTGAGTAAACACTAGAAAAAAATGAAATGATAGTCTCAGTCAAAGCATGAATACATGGATTGGTGCAAGATGAGCTCTTGGGTATAAGAAGGTAGGCTCCAAAATTGAAGGATAGGCAAAATATTAGAGGGTGGTTATAGCCGCTACAACACTGGCGACACACTGGTAGAACTCCAACTCTCTTTATGGATCTTGTCTCATGCAAAGAAGGTCTAACTCTTCTGGAAGTAATTTTCAGATTTTTTATTACCATAGATTCTTCACTTAGATTGAGTTAAAGATATAGTCCCTGCCATTCTCTTCATCGACAACACACCTACCAAGCCAAGTCAGACTGAGTGTTTTCGATTGGGGATGAGGAGTATATAGATTCACAAGTAAAACAGATTGTCAGAGTCTTATTTTTCATCTTCGGTGTTTCTCTGCTACCAGCAGGCCTAGACAGTACACCGATGAAGTCACTTTAGGAACACAAGCATTTCTCCGCTACTAGCAAGCCTGGACAGTACCCCGACAGAGTTACTTGCTTCACCTCTCTACACAGGAAGCCTTTCTCTTCTTTCACCCTTTATTTCATTTTTCATTTTTTTCATTTTATTTTTATTCAAAGAAATTTGCATATGCACTTATTTTTTTCATGGGGTAGAAGAGGGATCCCGATTTAATGAGAGCAGAAGAGGTTTTCCATTTAGAGAAGGATATTTATATATACCTCAACATACTTGTTAAGATTTCCCCCCTCTCCTTACTCTACTCGACTTAGTTGACAACGATTAACCAAAAATAGAATACCGATTAGAGTAGGTAGTACTATTTAAAAGTGCAAGCATTGTGATTTCAACATGACTCTCTCTGAAAGGAACATATTTTCCATCAGAGTATCATCATCTAGAAGAAATGCAAGATTCACATAAAGAGAGGGAATAGACATATAACTAAGTGTTTATAGTAGTACAAATTCCTCTTGGATTTCCCTGAGCTTGCCTAGAAGCCAAACATGGTCTCATATCGAAGCTAACCTATGACTCAAAAGAAAACAAACTAAAGGAAAGAAGCAAAGAAAATAAAACAAAACAAAGTGAAGAAAATCAAAGAAACAACAAAGAAAAGAAAAACTACTCCTACTCCTAACCTAAACAAAGCATAGGCCAAACTTACGTAAAGTGATACTTCCAATGAAGCCATCGACGCATTGGTTGGCCTATGTAGGTGAGGGAATGCATGTCAAGAAAGATATACAAGCATACCAACAAACAAGAAATCTTATCCAATACAAACCAAAATGTTCAAATTTTGAATGAACCCACAGAAAATTAAAAACAAAAAGCACATGAAATGCACTGTGCATATGTACCATGTTGTTCAAACACATTTTGAGTTGAAGACATGTAGGCACAAACTTTTGAACTTGAAAAATGAGAAAACATGAAGAAAGAAGAAAAATTATTCTTTGCAACAATTCTTGCTACGTACGACTCCTCCAAGGACTGATTGATAGGATCATGTGATACAAATGGGCAATGCGAAAATTGTAAATTAAATTTATTTTCAATGTGTAAAATAGAGTGATGAGGAGCCTGGAAATATTGAACACATTTCTGATAGGAAATGGAATTGACCTCAAGGCTACAAGAACCTGACATAACCATCAGCTCGAGTTGAAGTGCCTCAAGCTTGGGGAGGTTCCAATTCATTAGAAGATGGATCATCGAAGACTGTTGGCTTAGAAAGATTGACAGCGGAAGAATCATAATCGTGATCAAATGAATCAATGAAGAGATCATGACAATCATGATCAGAAAGTTCAACGTTACAAATAGGGGCATCCTCATGATCTGACAAATCATAAAGAGGGGATAATGGAGAACGAGAAATTTCACCCTCTATGTTCCCAAAAGATAAGATGAGATATTGGGAGGATCACGCAGAAATATTTGTCCTCTCTGCATTCAAATGAAAAACTGGCATTCCATGTGTTTTGTGAATGATCGAAAGTAGTAACATCAGAAATTGAATTTTAAAAAGATTGAACAAGAATGAAAAAATTATGTAAAATGTCAGGATAATGCGGAAGAGGTGCAGACAAAAGGAGGTCATCCTTCACCACAAATTCTTTATCAAACTCCTACACATACTCACCAAAAATGATATTGCAAGTTGGTTGTTCAACACCAACTCCATCGAGAACTTGATCCTCAAGAACATCACAAGAGAAATTTGAAAGTGGCAAACACAACACATCATAATCTGGAGGATCAGAGGGACCAAAGGATGGAGAATGCGGAGATAGCACTTCACCACAACCATCAGAGTCACAATGCAAATCTGCGTTGAAATTATGAGTAAGTGGGGTAGGAGAAGATGGTGGTAGATCAACAGATGAAATCTCAACTTCTCCCACCTTAACTTGGGGAACTAGAGCTAGCTGATGAGAAGGGTACAGAGGGTCACTTGGAACAATAACCTTGTCCATCGTAGATTTAGAAGCTCTAACACTGAGGTATGTTGGGAGAGGTTCAAAAGATTCTAAATCATGCGGATTTTATGAAAATTCAAAGCAATAATGGATGAAACGATCATGAAAATCCTGAATGGATTCATCAGGTGCTTTTCACAATTTTAAAATTTTCTTATTAAGAGCTTTATGATCACAGAAATCAAAATCATGCCATGACTCTATAAAAAGTTTTTTGAAAGAGTGAATGGAGTCATTAGGAAATGTGTTACATCATTCTCACACGTGCCCTTCGAACGTGAGAATGAACAACCTACCACCAACATCCTCACAGTGGATGTTGTTCTCTGTGCAGAAATAGAAAAACATTGTAGTGTATTCAAATAAAGTTGTTTCAACCTTGCCATTGAATTTCAAATTGGACAAGTCATCGATAATTCTCGTCAGCACTTTTAGATTTGTGTGTCTAGAAAAACATGTCCGGGTTATGATTTGGTGAGAAGTCATTAAATGTGTGCATAAATTTAAAACAGACTTCAAGGGCTCAACTTGTCATTTGGCCCTCCTTCGAGCACCATAAATGTTGATGGTTCTTGATCCATAACCATTCAGGGGATCTCCACGATATGAATTCCCAACTACACCTCACACTATTTGGAGTAGGTGTCCCAGTAGTGGGTGGTAATGTTTTTCGTTAACTGTGGAAATGCGTAGAGGGAAGTATGATAACTTTGGCTGGGAGAAAGTGTGTGACCTTGTGGAGAGTGAAGTGTGATGCATGAAGGTTCCAACACACGAAGGGAAAAGGAAGTGTGCCCCTTGGAATCCTATAATAGTAAATAGCTTGAAAGGAACACACAAGCAGAATGACATCACAAGCTAAGATGCGACATAATCCACAAGTTAAAGTGATGAGTTAATACAACAACATACATTCAACGAGATTCATATAAATGCAAACGAAATAGTTCATAAGAATAAGTGTAACTTAAATAACATACATTGCAAATAGAACAAGAATAGTCCTACTATATTCACAACGTATGCATGAAAGCGTGCTGGCTCTGATTTTATTATTATAAGTGAAATTTCCGTTCATACATACGCCATTGAAGATCACTATCCCCAATAGTGGAACATTACAGTCAAGAACACCTGCTCCTCCAAAGAAGTATACTCACTCTATGCTATGGAGAAGACAAGGCTCTTCACAATACTCCCAAACTCTTCCTAATCCTAAGCCTAGCCAAAAGCTTGACTCCCAAAATTATATTACATGAGCTATGAGGTTCTATTAATAACAAGAGGGGTGACTCTTTAACTCCCCTTTGTGACCTATTGACGGTGATGGATCTGTCAACATTAAGGGGATCTCCCCGATATGAAGTCCCAACTAGACCTCACACCATTTGGTGTAGGAATCCCATCTAATATGATGGCCCGATTGCCATTATCTTAAATATATGCCTTAGATCTTGCTTGTCATCACATGAGAGTGGTATACTTAGTCTTCAAACAGTGAGGTTCATGTGCCTAGTGAATGCTTAGTGTAACTTATGTCTAAGTTCCTTCACTACAAAAGGGGGAGGGAGAGAGTGAGTCTCAAGTAAAAAAGGAGTAGTCCCAACTCATGTAGAGACACACAACACAACAGGATCTGCACAACTTCAGGCAGAATAGTCCACATGGATGTGGCAGTCACATACACAAAGGTGAACAAATAGCATGTACAACACCCTGCGGATTAGTCAACACAAGTTTGACGACTATTATAACAAGTTTACAAGAATGAGTTTGTCTAGTGTCCGGCGGAGTATTCCACGTAGGCGAGACAACAATAACAACTGATACAACACATTTCCAACAGTATATGCACTAAAACAATCGAAATAGTTTAACTATCTTAGTACAAGTTAAAGCAACATGCATTACAAGCGTCCAAAGAATAGTCTTACAAACAAATACAATACATGTGTGAAAACGTGTTAGCCTGTGACAGGCTTCTGAATTAAGCGAAAGTTCAAACATTCGTACACCATACATCACTAACCCTAGTAGTGGAGCATTGGAGCCACTGCTCGCTTCTCAAAAAAAATATTACAGACTCCCAAGGTTATGTGGGATGAGATAGGTGAAAAGTCATTTTCTTATACGATGAGGGGGTATATATAGCCAAGGGGGTATAACTGAACCTTGTGACTCTTCGACTTCCCTCATGACTGTTTGACTTCCAATGACTTTTTGAATTTACATGACTCTTTGATTTCATATGTGGGTCTCTTGGACTTCCACTTTACATTACATTGATTACAACAAGTATGGCCCATAGTAGTGATGTGGCTGAGACAACTCATGACACAACTCAACATGACACTGCTGACATGTACTGACTCACTGTGGTGTCTATGTCGAGCTTCTTTTCTATTGAGTGATGATATTCTCTCAGTGTAACATGTCTTCACCTCTGCATGGTAAAGTGTGCAGGGTATTCAATGGTATTGGACTTGCTTGATGGTGCATGTGGATGTGTCCCTTTCACTCCCTTTCTTGATGTGATCCATGTGTTCATTCAACCATGAGCAAGTCTTCTAGCATGCGCCTCTTTTTCATCTCGTTCGTCATTGCACCATGTTTCATTGATGAACCTATTCCTGCAATCACTCATGACGAGACGAAATCAAATGCAAAAATCTCCTAGGCTATCATAATCCATTGTTTTCCATTTTGGTGCAGGTGACCAGGAGAGGGACAAGGCACTAAGACTGTAGGAGCACAGCACAGGCTTGGGATGCAGGGATCTAGAGCATGTGGAGAGAAACTGCGTAGATGTCACTGGGAGACAGATTTCCATGATCTGATACAACAGTGACAGTTGTGGGGCAAAACCAAGCTGGGAGATAGAACTGTGCAATTTCCGGGAGGAAGGCCAAGCGGGGTATTGGGGAGTTGTTGGGCCAATCTACGCATCTTTTCAGGGGATCATTGGGTAGGTCACCTGGCTAGGATCTGCACAATTTCTCTAGGGAGGACAATGTTGGCAACAAGAGGAAATGGCAGAAAAATCTATGCAATCTTCCAAAGGGGCACAAAGTCGAGCTGCGGGAGGTGCTGGTCAAAACTGTGCAATCCTGAGAGACAGTTCAGGCTTAGACAGTTCTTCCTAGTTTCTAGGCTAATTGTAGAGTGGGGAAGAAGGGTTGGACAGGACAGCTCTACGCAGTTCTTGGTTTTTTTACAGAGTGGGGAAGAAGGGCTTGCTAGACAACTCTACACATTTTCTGAGCTGGTTAAAGAGCAGACATGATGGGAAGGACAGAATAGCTCTATGCAATTTTGGATCTCAGTATAGTCTAGGATCATAACTCAAGTTCTTTCTCCAGTTGACCAGCGAGAGGCTTGACGGGAGACCTTGCGGGAAGCGCAGACTGGATCGGCTTCTAGGACAACTTCTGCGTAGTTCAGGGAGTCAACCAGCTAGTTCATTTCCATAATTTCACAAATCAGGTTGTGCGGAGGATAACCTCAAGCTCTGCACAATTTTGGGAAGCAGTGCAAGGTCACTGAGATTGGTTTCGGTTGATGTAGGGTTGTCCGGTCGACAGATTTTCAAGAAAATTGACTAAGTGTGAAAGCAATTGTACTCATCCATACATGAAAATGTGATCACCCTCTTAGCATGACTCGATGATAATACACGTGAAACCAACAAGAAAACATGTGCTTAGTGAGACTGACTCGAAGGTTGAGAGCGACAAGTGTGATAGTTTAAATATGTCTTCAAATGACCGTGACGACACTTGCGCGACAGTTTTTACAACTTTGTGTGTGAGTGCGACCAATGTCAACAAAGAGAAAAAAACTCATACACACAAAGACAAACCTTCAAAGTTTCTAGAACAAACTCACAAGCATGACATAGCGATCAACATGCCAAAGAAAATAGTTGGTCAAACAAGCAAAAATGAAACAAGACACATAGAGGAAACACATGAAATGCTTTTGTGCTTGCAAACATGCATGTTATCGAAGACAGAATGATATGACAATGACAAGAAGTCCTTCAAGCTTCACTAAGATATGTACTTCAAAAGATACTTACCATACTTACCCTCGAGATGATCATGCATCCGACAAAGTTTGCATGAGGTCCTGATCATAACCTGGTTTCTTGTTCCTTCTCCTCAACTCCTTGAGAGTGATCTAGCATGTCATCTTTTCCCATGATCACTGAGAGATAGATTTGCGCAATTTCAGCAGACAGTGACTACTACCAGGATGATATGTGCAGTTTTCTAGAGCAAGGTTGGGTTGTCTGTTCTGTGCAATTTCTGAGAGAAAGGTTGTTGGTCTTCTCTATGCAGTTTCTGAAAACATGGCATCTGGACTGCTCTGCGCATTTCTAGAGAGAAGTGTTGGCTGTCTAAATTATTTGCACATTTTTGGAGAGTAGTGCTAGTTGGGAAGCTGAGGGACAACACTGTGTAGTTTCTGAAGACAGTGGGTTCCGGCTAGGGAAGGACACTAGAGGAAACCACTGCAAAGTTTTGGATGCCAAGGGAGGTTGGGGTCTCTACACACTAGGAACTTCCAATAGGCAAGGGAAAAAGCTTAAGGGTTACATAAGCAAAGTACACATTTTCGGGAAGTTGGACGAGGCTAGGTTCCTAGGGAATTTGGCTAAGTGTGATATCAGTGAAACAGATGTAAACAGTGAGAGGACTTGACTATGTTACACACAAACACTTAGTAATACAACATAGACCATCCATAATGTATAAAACTTACTCTACTTGATGAAAAAACCATCATGATAAGAGTGTGTGAAGTGAGTGTGAAATATGTCTATGTAATGAAAACAACTCATACGCACAAGATTTCCCTTCAAGCAAAACAACATTCCCTTTGTGTGACAAAAAACAATCCCTATTCCCAAGGATGACACATACTGCATAAAGATGAGGATGTGAACAACTCTCAAGATCAAAGAGGAGGCTTCAGATCATCACCTTACCAACAAGTTACCAAGGAAGGATTGATCACAGGATCCAAGGTAGGCTCCGAAATTTGCATGCAACCCAAAATTTTGGAGGGTGGTTGTAGCCATTACAACATTGGTGACACACTAGTAGAACTCCATCTCTTTGTATGGACCTTCTTTTGTGAAAAGAAAGTCCAACCTTTCTGGAAGTATTGTTCACTTCTTTGATTATGATGGCTTCCGCACTAGCTTGTGTGAAAGATGTAGTCCATACCATTCTCTTGATTGGTCAGCACACATTCCAAGCCAAGTCAACTTAGTTGTTTCGATTGGGGATGAGGGGTCTATGGGTGCACAAGTAATATTACTGTCAAATTTTAAGTTTCATCTTTGGTGTTGCTCTACTGCTAGCAGGCTTGGACAGTACCCTAGTGGAGTCACACAGGAACACAAGCATCAGTCTACTACCAACGAGCTTGGTCAGTACCCCGACAGAGTTACTTTCATCACCTCTCTGTGTAGGAAGCCTTTCTCTTGTTTTCCCTTGTTTTATTTTTCCATTTTTCATTTTTCATTTTTTTCATTTTTAAAGAACTGTGCATAGGCACTTATTTATTTCAGAGGCAGAAGTGGAATCCCGACTTATTAAGAGAAGAAGAGGTTGTTCCTTCAGAGAGATATGTTATATATACCTCTGACATACTTGTTAAGGTTTTTCCCCTCACCTTACTCTACTTGATTGAGTTGACAAGGGTTAACCCAAAGGACTGAATAGAGTAGGCAGTTCTAGTTAACAGTGCAAGCGTTGTGTTTTCACCAAGACTCACTCTGAATAGAACATATTTTCCATTAGGGTATCATTGACTGAAGACAACAAGCTCTTCATAAAGAGAGAGGAAAAATATAACCAAATGTTGATAGTTGTACAAGTCCTCTTAGATTTTCCTGGGCTTGTCTCGAGAGCCAACATGGTTTCATGTGAAGCTAACATACAGATACAAGAAAGCAAAGAAAGAAAAAAGAAAAAATCAAAAGTAAAGAAAAAGAAAAATAAGTAAGCAAAGCAAGCAAGCAAGAGGACCAAACGAAGTGAGCAAACAAACAAACATGCAAACCAGAAAGTAAAGAAAAGCAAGAAAGAAAACACTACTCCTACTCCTACCCTAAACAATCGGGGTTATGTGACATAAAATTTCTAGTGAAGCCACTGTAGGCATACCCAACAAGTAACCACAAAGATACAAGCGATTAAAATAGATAACAAATAGTGTGCAAAAGAAAATACAAAAACTTGACAATCTTGCACACGAGAGAGAAGATCTTGCCTGTGGGCAGAAAGATGTGTCACAACCACCCAAAACACATGCTTACCTCTTTGATGAATACCATTTTTCAACAAACCTTGGAAACCTCTTGCAAGTGTGTGTTCATCTGCACCAAGCTTCTTAGCGACCGCGAGGAAGAACACGGCTCACCAATTAAGATTGTTCCAGCCATTCAACGATTGGACCATAAAATTCATGATGGTTGTTTTGAAAGACTCGTGATCTTTGAAAAGATGGATTTCTGATTTGAGAAAGGGGATCACAATGGGAATCTAGTATGGATAGATAGATCTGATCATTCTCGTGAGTCATGTCAAGACAGTGAGGACCTTCCATAGCCATTAGGTAGGCTGAAGTGCCTCGCCTTCTTGACAAAAGTCCGAGGAGAAAGATGTTACACGGTGAAGATCATATTGTGTGAAGCGATTGTCATTGGATGTGTTGTTGGGAAAATGATAAACTACATGACAATCACCCAGGATAGAAGAAACATCAAACGAGTTGGTCAAGATGCTAGATTCCCAGTTTGACATGAACAAGGAAAATTTTTGAAAAATCTTGTGAACGCTCTAAATGATAGAACCAAGTTCATTGTGCACTAGATATGACAGAATGCCCACCTGCAACTGGTGAAAAATAGCGCAGAAATCATGGTCATCATAGGAACATAGAAAGGATGCCAACATTGTGAATGTGTGAATCCAGCTTAGGTGTGGTGAAATGAGAAGAACTTGATTCATGTGATAGTTTTTGCGCTCATCATTACATAGGGAGATTGCTGGTGTGATGAGTGAGTAGATTTGAAGTGCAAGATTCGCAAGAAGACCAAGGAGCTGATCATGAGAGAGAACATCCAATAAGTATGATTCTGGACAAAGACAGTCTTTGAGATAATCAACTTAATAGTTCCATGATTGCATGAGAGATAGACACTCCCAACCCAAGTTGGATGTAAGAGATGTGCATGAAGATGGACACGTTGTAACAGACTCGTGGATTCGGTCATGAGTGAAATTTTGAAATATTGAAATATCACACCCAGAGTAGTAAAAAAATTTTACACGGGAATCCACGTCAAGTGCAACCATGCAAATAGATAGATTGTGCATGAGAAACCATATCTGATTCAGTTCGAGGGGCTTACCAGAGTTGTGAGGTCCTGACATAACCATCAATGGATGTTGAAGTGCCTCGACTCCCTGGTACGTCCCAGAACTTTCCAGAATTGTAGAATCATATTTTGTAGCTTAAACCAGATCATGCATGGCTTGAGAGTCATTTTTGTTGTTGATTTTAGAATTTCTCTCAAGATGGCAGTGGTCTTTGTCACATGTTGCACTAGATTTTTCAGCTTTAGCAAGCTAACTTGAAGAGTTGTCTTCATGCAACATACAAGATGATGATGAGTGGGAATATTCTTGTGCGTTGAGACTATTTTCATCATGGAAAGCCTCACTGCCTTGTGTCTAACAAGGAGATAACTCATCAGATGATGAAACAAGAGAACATGGAGTATCTCCAACGCATGTCGATGTGCTGTGAATGGTAGGACACACATGCAAGTGGGGTGAAGAGGAAGTTTCGATGTGGATGTCTGCATTGACAGGTGTGCATTCCAGATCTGAGTTAGAGTCTACATGAGATAACAACATATCGCATGATGTGTTTGGTCGTTCATCACAACATACGGAAGCATGGGAGTGATGACAACCCAAGACTGGAGGTTGATCAAAAGAATTAACTCTGCATGATTTTTCACCATGATTAGCGAATTGAGAGTCGATCAAGAATGGAAGATCATTGCCTTAATGTGAATCATTTTGAAGCATAGAAGAGGAATTGATTGTGTCTTCACCTTTCTGCTCTTCTGCCTATGTAATGAGACTACCTTGCACATGACCGCAATTTGAGCCATCAGCTTGAGAATCAAGAGAATGCGCATAGCTAGCTTATGAAGCAGATTGATCAAGCGAGTCATGGTACAAGGAGTCATGGCTTGTAGATGATGGAGGATGGCAGAGATGCAGATCAGACTCAAGACTTAGGTTATGAATGGTGATGTACTCTTGCGGAATGGAGGAGTGAGTCTTCACCATAGGCTTTTTGAGCCATTCTGGAATTTCCTCCATTGGAGCGGGAGACGACTGATAAGATGGGTTGGGAACATGCTGCATGGATTTCGCATCTTTGCGACTGCTGAGAGGGGGCACCCTCCATGCAGATTTCCCAACTTTGTGACCATTGTGAGGGGGCACCCTCTTCGCAGATTTATCAACTTTATAATCGATGCGAGGGGGTACCCACTTCAAGAACCAAAAGGGAGGAGGATAAGGAACAAACAGGGTGTTGGGCCCCTCCTCTGCAAACTGAGGGGCCTCATGATCAATAAGAGTCAAGGAAGAAGGGAAATCAAGAGGTTCACTGTGTTGGGAAACATGAACCAAGCATTTTAACTCTTGGCTCATGAAGTTAAGGTCCAAGAACTGTTCAATAATTTCATGATAGAGGTGAAGGAAACGGGTAGAAAAGTCCTCAACTAATTTTCCGGGCTTCATTCTTAAACAAGAGATTCTTTCATAGACATCTTGGTGGTTATACTTATTGAAGGCTTGATGGAGCTCCTTGAGGAGAGTAAGAAGGGAATGGACAGAATAAATTAGGAGGGTATGACACCATAAATTAGCACGACCTTCAAGGGTGAGGAAGAAAAGTATGCAAACAAGCTCTTCACTATTGATTTCATGAGATTCGTAGAAATGAATAAAATCCAAAATGTTCTTAGTTATGAACGTTTTATCCTCACCTTCAAATTTTTATTAGGAAAAGTGATCAAGAAGCTCATCGGGTAGTGATACTTGATTAAGGGAGAAATGGGAGAAACACCCCGGGAGCACAATTTGTGTATGATCCATTTTGATAAGAGATTCAAACTAGATGCAACGGGATCAGCTTGTCATCTTTCCCTCCTTCTAGCACCAGAAATGTTGATAGTGTTGGATATACCAACATTCAGGGGATCTCCCCAGTATGAAGTCCCAACTAGACCTCATGCCATTTGGTGTAGGAGTCCCATCTGATATGATGGCCAGATTGCCATTATCTTAAAGATATGCCTTATCTCTTTCTTGTCAGCACATGAGAGTGGTATACCTAGTCTTCAAAAAACGAGGTTCATGTGCCTGGTGAGTGCTTAGTGTAACTTGTGTCTAAGTTCCTTCACTGCAGAGGGGGGAGGGTGAGAGTGAGTCTCAAGTTGAAAGGGAGTAGTTCAAGCTCAAGTAGAGACACACAACACAACATGATCTGTGCAACTTCTGCTGGAGTAGTCCACATGGATGCGATAGTCACATACACAAATGTGAACAGATAGCACATACAACACCCAGTGGAGTATTCCACACGAGTGTGATGGTCATTATAACAAGTTTACAAGAGTGAGTTTGTCTAGTGTCCAGAAGAGTATTCCACACGGGCAAGACAACGATAACAACTGATACAACACATTTCCAACAACATATGCACTAAAACAATTGAAATAGTTTAACTATCTTAGTACAAGTTAAATCAACATGCATTACGAGAGTCCAAAGAATAGTCTTACAAACGAATACAATACATGTGTGAAAATGTGCTGGCTTGTGACAAGATTCTGAAATAAGTGAAAGTTCCAAGACACATTTGTACACCATACATCACTGACCCTAGTAGTGGAGCATTGGAGCCACTACTTGCTCCTCAAAGAAAAGATTACAGACTCTCAAGGCCATGTGGTAGGAGCCAAGGTGAAAAGTCCTTTGCTCATATGATGAGGGGGTATAACTGACCCTTATGACTCTTCGACTTCCCTCATGATTGTTTGACTTCCCATGACTTTTCAACTTTACATGATTCTTTGATTTCATATGTTGGTCTCTTGGACATCCACTTTACATTACATTGATTACAATAGGTATTTCCCATAGTAGTGATGTTGCCAAGACAACTCATGACACAACTTAACATGACACTGTTGACATGTACTAGCTCACTGTGGTGTCCGTGTCGATTTGTTGTGATATTGAGTGATGACATGCTCTTGGTGTAACATGTCTTCACCTCCGCATGGAAAAGTGTTAGGGGTCTTTGATGATCTTGGACTTGCTTGATTGTGCATGTTCACGTGTCCCTTTCACTCGCTTGCTCGATGTGCTCCATGTGTTCATTGGAACACGAACAAGTCTTCTATCATGCACCTCTTTTCCATCTCATTCATCTTCACGCCATGTTTGATCGATGGACCTATTCCTGCAATCACTCATGGTGAGATGACATAAAATCCAAAAATATCCTAGGCTAACATGATGCAGTTTTTTCCATTTTGGTGCACGTGGCCGGGAGAGGGACAAGGCACTAAGACTGCGGGAGCACAACACAGGCCTGGGATGCAGGACTCCAGAGCATTGTCGGGAGAAACTACACAGATGTCACTGGGAGACATATTTTCATGATCTAAGATAGTAGTGACAATTATGAGGAAAAACCCAGTTGGGAGACAGAAATGTGCAATTTCTGGGAGGACGGCGAGGCAGGGTGTTGGGGCGCTGCTGGGCCAATCTGTGCAATTTTTCAGAGGAGCACTGGGCAGGTCACCTGGCTGGGATTTGTGAAATTTCTCTAGGGAGGATAGTACGAGTAGCAAGAGGCACAGGCATAAAAATATGCGCAATTTTCCAGAGGGGCACAAAGTTGGGTTGTGGGAGATGCTGGTCAAAACTGCGCAATCCAGAGAAATAGTACATGCTTAGATTGTTTTGTGCAATTTCTGGGCTGGTTGTAGAGTGGGGAAGAAGGGCTAGACCTGACATCTCTACGTAGTTCTTGAGCTGTTTGTAGAGTAGGCAAGAAGGGCTAGTTGTCAGGATAGCTCTGCACAATTTCTCGGTTGTTTGCAGAGTTGGCAAGAAGGCTTGGATGGAAAAATCTGCGCATTTTCAGAGCTGGTTACAAAGAAGGAAGGATGGGTAGGACATAACAGGTCTGCAAAATTTTGTATCTCAGTACAGTCTAGGATCACAACTCAAGTTCTTTCTTCGGTTGGCCAATGGGAGGCTTGACGAGAGATATTATAGGAAGCACAGACTGGATCGACTTCTGGGACAACTTCTGTGTAGTTTGGGAGTCATTCAGCTGGCTCATTTCCAAAATTATGCAGAGCATGCTGTCTAGAGGATAGCCTCAGGCTCTGCATAGTTCTAGACAATAGTGCAAGGTCACTGAGATCGAGTCTAGTTGAAGCAGGGTTGTCAGGTTGACAGATTTTCAAGAAAATTGACTAAGTGTGAAAGCAAATGTACTCGTGCATACATGACAGTGTGATCACCCACTTAGCATGACTCGACGATAACACACCTCAAACCAACAAGACAACATGTTCTTAGTAATATTGACTCGAAGGTTGTGAGCTACAAGTGAGATAGTTGAAATATGTCTTTGAACGACCATGACGACACTTGCACGATAATGTTTACAACTTTGTGTGTGAGTGCAACCAATTTCAATAGAGAGAAACAACTCATACACACAAAGACAAACATTTAAATTTTCTAGAACAAATTCACAAGCATGACATAGTGATCGACATGCCAAAGAAGACAACTAGTCAAACAAGCGAAAAGGAATCAAGACACGTAGAGGAAACACATGAAATGATTTTGTGCTTGCAAACATGCATGTTATCAAAGATAGAATGATATGACAATGACAAGCAGTCCTTCAAGATTCACTAAGAGATGTACCTCAAAAGATATTCTTTACTTACCATACTTACCCTTGAGATGATCATGCATCTGATAGAGTTTGCATGAGGTCCCAATCATAACTTGGTTTCTTGTTCCTTCTCCTCAACTCCTTGAGAGTGATCTAGCATGTCATATTTTCCTGTAATCACTGAGAGATAGATTTGTGCAATTTTAGCAGACACTAACTGTTGTCAGGATGATCTGTGTAGTTTTCTAGAGCAAGGTTGAGCTGCCTGCTCTACGCAATTTCTGAGAGCAAGGTTGTTGGCCTTCTCTACACAGTTTCTGGATGCAGGGCAGCCAGACTACTCTATGAATTTTTGGAGAGTAGTGCTAGCTATCTGAATTCTTTGTGCATTTCTAGAGAGAATTGTTGGCTGGGCATCTAAGGGACAACATTATGCAGTTTCTAAAGACAGTGGATTCCAGCTGGGGGAGGACACTGGAGGAAACCACTGCACTGTTTTGGATGCCAGAGGAGGCTAGGGTCTCTACGCTGCACAATTCTAGTAGGCAAGGGAAAAATATTAAGGGTTGTAGAAGCAAAATGCACTGTTACGAGAAGTTGGATGAGGTTAGGTTGCTCTGGACAAACACTAGTGATACAACGTAGACCATCTATAATGTATAAAACATACTTTTCTTGACTCATAAACCTTCATGACAAGAGTTCGTGAAGTGAGTGTGAAACATATCTATGTAATGAAAACAACTCATACGCACAAGATTTCCCTTGAAGAAGAACAACATTCGCTTTGCGTGAAAAACAACAATCCCTATTTCCAAAGATGACACATACTTCATAAAGATGAGAACGTGAACAACTCTTAAGATCATATAGGAGGCTTGAGATCATCACCTTACCAAGAAGTGACCAAGGAATGATCGATCACAGGATCCAAGGTAGGCTCTGAAATTTTCATGCGAGCCAAAATTTTGGAGGGTGGTTGTAGGCGCTACAACATGACCTTTGGAATACCCTCATGACTCTTCAACTTCTTTACAAAATGACACATTACATTGCATGATGACTCTTCATATTCCAATTTTGGCACTTGGAATTTCACTTACAACATAATTACAAATGATATTACATTTTACACTTGGACCCATATAAGACAAAATAGGGTAGAGACAACTTGACATCCTAACAAGACACACAACTATGATGCTTGAGTTTTGGAGAAGCCTAGCTCGACAACCTCCACTTGCTACTTCTTGGTCACATATTGGTGCCAAGCTTGATACTGTGTGATGATGTCCCCAAACTGTGTAATGGTGTCTGGCTAGAAGCAGACTCTGGCCTCCATGGAATCCGAGTACACTATATTCGAACCTATGTCTAGTTTGTTCTAAAGCATGAGCAACATTGTTCTGACTTGGACAGGACCACTGATGAAATTCTTCATGTTTTTTCTGTTCAGCTCCAAGTCTTCCTTGGTGGCATTCTATCTCAGCTACTCCAATTACTCTTCGATCTCCTGTCGGACTTGGTTCTTGGATTTGGATTTGGTGAGGGAACTGACTGATGGGATCTAGTGTGTTCTAACAAAGACATCTAAACTATTGAACAACCATACATATGAGGCCTGAATGTTACCAATGAATGAGGCAAGCTTCTTATTGTTCTGAATCAACATTCGAACCTTCATTTTCTCTAGCTCTTCCTGTGGCTTCATTTTCTTCACTAAGTCAAGTGGTGCCCCTTTGTACCAAATTATCCACTCTTGCACATAGGAAATGGCAGCTTGTATGTTCTTGATAGTTTTAAAAAACTCTTTTCTCTACTGTTGTAAGCAATGAAAATGGAAAAATGCTCTATGTATGGTGTCAAACTCCTCATAGAGCTTCTTCTACATGGTTTCCCCAAGTGTTGATACTTTAGCAAGTATCACTACTCTCATCTCCTCCAAGTAAACTTGTGCAAAAACTACATTTAGCTCTGCTGCATAGAGTTGTTCTACCTCTTTCCTGGAAATTTGCAAGTTCTATGCCAATTTCTCATTCTCGGCCATCAAATACTGGATGTTTTATCTTGTTCCTCTTGCATAGGCCAAGTTACCTTCTGAAATGGCATTTGGATGCTTCCTGGTGTCCGACACTATCACCCTTTCTCTAACAAATGTAGGTGATGTGTGATCATTTGGAAAGTCCTTTCTCCATGCTTGTACACTCCTCCTTTGGAACTCATCGAATGACATATTGTACACATCCATCAGCGGATCATCATCAAGGGGAACAACACCCTCTGTCTCGCTCAAGGAAGGCTCTACTATTTGAGGTGGTGGAGACTGTGGGATGCCCTGTGGTGCGCTTGAAATTAGATCAAAATCTTCATTCTATGGCTCTTGTTCCATCTCCATGTCTATCACTTCAATCATTTTCTCATTTTGTTGAGTAAGTTCTCGATCTTGCATCTATTCACCTTCCTCCTCAGCTACTATTTGGTCTTGTTCCTTCTCTTCAACCTATATCAGTGTTTTTTTCCTTTGTCATTTCACCTTGCCTCTGTTCTTCTTCCTACTTATAATTCTCTTCTCATTCTCTCTTCCTTAACTCTTGTTATTCCTTAACCTTTTGCTTTGTCTCCTGAAACTTCAGTTTTGCTTCATGCAACCTATGCTTTTCTCTCTTTCTATGCTTTACTCTCTGCATCCTTTGCTTCCTATTTGTTTTCTCTACCAAAGCTTCTTTCATGAGAATAATATCTATTTTGATATTGCAGCTTTGTTCTCCCTTTGGACTATTAGTAATCTTCCTCATTCCCTTGTCTTGCACAGGATTTATGTCTTCTTCTGTTATTGCTTCCAAAGTTGTTGTTGTCTTTGGAGCGGCCTTTGAAGTCCCTTCTTATCTGATCGGATCATAGAGTCTAGAGGCATTGTAACAGTGCCTCCATGGATCCTCCTTTGGCCAATGGAATGCCCTGCCAATCCATGAAAATTAAAATCTCTAAAAATGGTCCTTACAAATACTTCGAGGATCATAAGGATTAAAGTCCTGAGTGCCAAATTCAAATCTCACTAACTCCTTTGCCTCAACATCCACAACTTTCAAGTTATTTATCTCATATAATCCAATCTACAAATGAAGAGTGGGCCATGGTGCTTTTTTCTTCCTGTGCAACACTACTGACAACCCTGCGGCAAGATGGTATGATACTTCTTGCATGAGAAGTTTATTAGTGGCATACCTTGGTAAAACATGTGGAGGCTTCTCTTCGCCAAAAACTCTAAAGAAGGTGCCACCTGGTGAGGCATACCAATCTGCGATATCTATTATTGCCTCCGTTTCTTCTCATGACATGCAAGGTGGATCTTCTTCAAAGATAAGCTTGTAAAGCGGGATGATGAAGTGGTCAGTTAGTCGTGCCATTACTCCTCAATAACTATATTTCGAAAGAAACTTGAAATAGATGTGCACAACAGTTTCTTGTGGTGTCCATGTCCAATTCATGCCAAGGAATTATTGTTGTGCATATATTTCATCCAGTAACTATGTAGACATATAGAACCTTGCTCGCTCACCATTGGGTGGATTACGATCCTGTGCTTTATGGGCCTTCATCTATTGAGCCAACACATCTGACTAGTTGAATGACTTCCCATTGTTCACCACTTGGTCCAATAAGACTACCCACCCTTTAGGAAAGGTTTTCGTGCTCTCTTGACCATGGATTATGCAAGCGAAGATAACCAAGAGCTGGTAATCCTTCCTGAGGGTCTTTGTCTTGTACACCTATATGGGTGTCTATTGAAACTTTGATGGCTCCTTCACCCAGCCTTTGAAATTGTATCTTGTGTTCACATAGCTGTGGGTGGCATATAAGAGCGAGTCCATAAGCTCTACTGGCTCAAGAAAGTAATACATTTGTTGAAAGTCTTCTTCTCAGAAGGTGGCAAGCTTCTGCCCATTGGCACTGCTCAATTCCATTGTCTTCTCATCAATGTGTGAGACAATCTGACTGATGAAATTTGCACACACGAAAGTCAGATATTTGCATGCAACCTTGTATATCCCTCACTGCTAGATGCTGAGATAAACTTTTTGCTCCTTTAAGTCTGCCTCAAAGTACTTTGCAAAAGCATCTTTAATCTGTTTCCATGTCAGTGATGATCCCTTTTTGATAAACAATTAAATATCTGCATACACTGGAAAATAAACTGATATTTGCCCAACTTCTTCCCTAGTACTGCTCTCAATGGTTTCCTTGAAGCATCTCTCTTAGGTTCCATGCTAATAGTGACTATTGGAGAGGTACTCAACAACTGTTATACCTATGGGACAAAAAGAACACTCATGTCAAGCAAATGTCAGTCTTAAGCAAATCTACTTACAAGGCAAGTTCAAGAAACAAACCAGGCATCAGATGGGGAGGATTGTGCAATTCTAATTAGCAAGAGGGATTTTCTTCCTAAGGGAACTATGAATTTCATGGTCCCAACATCCAAGATGGAAGCTTGTGGCTTGAAACTACACAATGTGTATTTCATCATGGGAAGAGGCTTGGGAGAGACTGCACATTGTGTAGTATCAGTGGCCAAGATGATAGGCTGGCTGTTGGGTGTGGAGCATGATTATCTTCTATATTCAAAGGTATCTCTATATATGAGGGAATTGTATTGCATCTATGTATATTGGTATTCTGAGTGAGGAAGAGAGAGGAGATTGAGAGTGAAGAGGGAATTACAACAGATTTGTTGTAGGTTGTGTCTCTTCAGTTTGTTGGATAATATAAAAAGAAGGACTGGTTGTTTCTCCATGGATGTAGCCCAAACTGGGTGAACCGCGTATATCCGTGTCTCTCTTGTTTTATGCATTTTCTGTGTTTATATTTATGCAATATTTTATGTGTTCCATTGCTCTGTAATATATAATTTTCTAACAACTGGTATCAGAGCCGAAGATCTATTTGGCTGATAAACTCGCAGGAGAGAAGGGTTCTTGGTTCAAGTGGGAACAATGGCGGAAGATGGTAGGTTTAGGGTCGAAAAATTTAATGGCCAAAACTACTAGCTGTGGAAGATTCAGATGGAAGATTATTTATACTAGAGAGATCTGTACCAACCATTGAGCGGAAAGACAAAGAAGCTGACAAGTATGAAAGACACATAATGGGATATTCTAGATAGAAAAGCACTTGGAACAATACAGTTGTGCCTAGCAGCGTCGATAGTGTTTAATATTTCAAAGGAAACGACAACAGAGGGTTTAATGTCGACATTGGCAAAACTATATGAAAAACCCTCGGCCTCAAATAAGGTATTTCTTATGAAGCGTTTATTTAATATGAAGATGTCGTAAGGTGGATCTGTTGCTGATCATTTAAATGAGTTTAATACAGTTACCATTCAATTAAGTTTTGTAGGGGTAACTTTTGATGATGAAGTTAGGGCTCGGTTATTTCTGTGCTCATTTCCAGAAATTTGGAATGGTTTAGTTATGGCCATTAGTAACTCTGTCTCTGGATTAGTACTTTAAATTTTGATGATGTTGTCGGTGCAATCCTTAGCGAGGAAATGTGACGGAAAAGATCTGGTAAGACATCAGGTAATGCTTTGACTGTAGAGACTAGGGGAAGAAAAATGGAAAGAGGAAAGAGCCCTGGATATCGCAGTAAGTCAAGAAAAGGCAGATCCAAGTCCAGATCGGGGATAGTGTGTTGGAAATGCAGGAAGAAAGGACACCTGAAGAAAGACTGCAAGTCTCGAAAGGGAAAAGAAGGAGACGCGTAGCAAGAAACTAATCATGAAGCGAATGTAACAGGTGATGTGTTGCAAGATGCTTTGATTCTTTCATTAGAGAATATTATTGATGTCTAGGTGGTAGATTCAGGGGCCTCATTCCATGCCACAACTGATAGGAAACATTTTTATGATTATGTTCAAGGAGATTTTGGATAGGTTCGATTGGGTGATGATAAACCCTGTAAAATCATTGGAATGGGTACAATTTTCATAAAACGGAAAGATGGAAATCGGTGGCTATTGAAGGAGGTAAGGCATGTTCTAGATCTGAAGAAAAATCTGATTTCAACCGGGCAGTTGGGAGGTGAAGGTTGTGTAACTACTTTCATAGATAAAACCTGGAAGGTCACTAAAGGATCCCTGGTAATAGCAAAAGGAGGAAAGGTTGGTACATTGTATTTGTGCAATGGTATTTCTAATTCTATTAATGCTTTAACCTCTACAGGAGAAGATACGACATTGTGTCATCATAGGCTCGGGCACATGAATGAGAAGGGGATGCAAATTCTTCACTCAAGAAATTTGTTGCCAAGTTTGAAGCATGTTGATTTAAAATTTTGTGAGAATTGTGTTTATGGAAAACAGAAGAGAGTCAAATTGCTTAGAGTTGGGAAAGAAAAGAAGAGCGAAAAATTAGAGCTTGTGCATACAGATGTATGGGGACCTGCTTAGGTACCATCTCTTCGTGGTTCTCATTATTATGTTACTTTTATTGATGATGCAACCAGAAAAACTTGGATTTATTGTATTCTAAATAAATCTGATGTATTTGATACTTTCAAGAAATGGAAAGCTTTGGTTGAAAATGAGATAGGAAAAAGGTTGAAGTGTCTTAGATCAAACAATGGAGGTGAATATTGCAAAAAAGAGTTCGATAGGTACTGTTCAGAGAATGGAATTCGTAGAGAGAAGATAGTTCCAGGAACACCACAAGAAAATGGTGTGTCAGAAAGGATGAACAAGACAATCATGGAGCGTGCAAGGTGCATGAAATTGCATGTAGGATTGCCTTTACAATTTTGGGCAGATGTTGTAGATACTGTTGTTTATATAATAAACAGAGGGCCTTCAAGTTCCTTGGATGGTAGTATTCCAAAGGAGGCATGGACAGGTAAAAAGGTAAACTACTCTTGTTTAAAGACTTTTGGTTGTGAAGCCTTTGTCCACATTAATAAAGAAAATAGAACAAAGCTTGAGGAAAAATCAAAGAAATGTACCTTTATTGGATATGGTGTTAATGATTTTGGTTATCGCTTTTATGATTATGAAAAACACAAAATCATTAGGAGCAAAGATGTCATATTCAATGAAAAGGTTCTGTATAAGGATCAGCTGTAGGAAAAGAAACAGGAAAAAGAAAACAAAGAATACGCAGTGCTTGACGAGATCACAAGAAAAGTGATGGTGCCTGAAAATCATAATGATCAATAGCTAGAACAACAACCACAATAGCAGCAAGCACCTCAAACACCTGAAAGTGGTGTTAGAAGATCTACCAGGATAAGTAGACCCCCTGAACGATACTCTCCTTCATTATATTATGTATTGTTGATTGATTCTGGTGAACCAGAATGTTATGAAGAAGCAGTGCAGGTAGAAACCAGGAAGAAGTGGGAGCAAGCCATGAAAGAAGAGATGGACTCCTTAGCACATAACCAGACGTGGGACTTAGTCAGGTTGCCTACAGGTAAAAAAGCATTGCAGAATAAATGGGTTTACAAGTTGAAGGAAGAAAATGGAGGTAGAAAAAGGTATAAAGCTAGACTTGTGATGAAAGGGTTTGCACAGAAAAAGGGTATAGACTTTGATGAGATATTTTCTCCTGTTGTTAAAATGACTTCAATCAGAACTATTTTAAGTCTAGTAGCAGCTGAAGATTTGCATCTTGAGAAGTTATATGTAAAGACAACCTTTCTCCATGGGGATTTGGAGGAAGAGATATATATGCAGCAGACATAAGGATATGAGGTAAAAGGGAAGGAGAAACTAGTGTGTAGGTTGAATAAGAGCTTGTATGGCTTAAATCAGGCTCCAAGGTAGTGGTATCTAAAATTTGAAAGGTTTATGTCTGAACAAGGTTATACTAGATGTCACTCTGACCATTGTGTTTATCTCAAAAGGCAAAATGATGGCAGCTATATTATATTGTTATTGTATGTAGATGACATGCTTGTTACAGGTTCTAACATGTAGGAAATAAATGCAGTCAAAAGAAAATTGGCAAACTCATTTTCAATGAAGGATTTGGGTGCTGCAAAACAAATCCTTGGTATGAGAATAATTAGAGACAGGAAGAATCGCAAATTAACATTGTCTCAAAGTGAGTACATAGAAAAGATGTTGAAAAGGTTTAATATGCAGAATGCAAAACGAGTTAGTATACCTTTGGCTAGCCATTTCAAATTAAGTAAGGAGGAGTGTCCCAAGACTCAGGAAGAAATGGCTTATATGTCTAAAGTTCCATATGCATCAACAAGTGGAAGCTTAATGTATGCAATGGTCTGCACAAGGCCTGATATTGCACATGCAGTGGGAGTTGTAAGCAGGTATATGAACAATCCAGGAAAAGAACATTGGATGGCAAGAAGTGGATTCTCAAGTATCTGAGAGGTACCACAAATCAAGCATTATGCTTTGGTGGTTCAAACATTGTTCTATAGGGATATTTTGATGCAGATATTGCAGGTGATAGAGATAACAGGAGAAGCACAACAGGGTATGTGTTTACTATAGGTGGAACAACTGTCAGTTGGGTCTCAAAACTGCAAAGTGTTGTTGCACTCTCAACAACATAAGCAAAGTATGTTGCTGCTACAGAGGCTAGTAAAGAAATGATTTGGTTACAAAGGTTTCTAGATGAATTGGGTAAGAAGCAGGAGTTGGGAAAGTTATACAGTGACAACTAGAGTGCCATACATCTTGCAAAGAACTTTGCATTTCATTCCAAGACTAAACATATACAACTCAAGTACCATTTCATACAGTTAGTGTTGGAAGATGGACAGTTGAAGCTAGAAAAGATACACACTAGCCAGAATCCTACAGATATGTTAACAAAAGTTGTAACCAGGGAGAAACTGAGAATTTGCTCAGTTTCAATTGGTATTCAAGTATGATGAAGAAGATGAGAAATAGCCAGGTCCAAAGTGGAATCATTTTCCAGCAAATGAAGCAATGGTGGAGTTGCTATAATCAGTGTCCAAGTGGGAGATTGTTGGGTGTGGAGCTTGATTATCTTCTGTATTCAAAGGTATCGCCACATTGGACCCCAGTTCCATTGCCGCCCGTAAAATATTCGCTGCAGGGGGGCTCCAGGGGGGGGGTTGCGACCTTTGAGAGCCCCCCCTTGACAGGGGGATTGGGGGCAGGACCCCCGAAGCTAAGAATAGATGTAAAATTGCCTTGTAAAATGTTGTAATTTCGTAGTCAATCTGGGCCATTCATTAGGCGAAGATCTGACGATAGAAGCTATGTTTAATTTAGGGTTTTTTTCCCTAAACGACAATCCCTCGCTATATATGATGGAATTGTATTGCGTTTATGTATATTGGTATTCTGAGTGAGGAAGAGAGAAGAGATTGAGAGCGAAGAGGGAATTACAACGGATTTGTTGTAGGTTGTATCTCTTTAGTTTGTTGGATAATATAAAAAGAAGGACTGGTTGTTTCTCTGTGGACATAGCCCAAACTGGGTGAACCACGTATATATGTGTCTCTCTTGTTTTATGTGTTTTCTGTGTTTATATTTCTGCAATATTTTGTGTGTTCCATTGCTCTGTAATATATAATTTTCTAACACTGGCTCCTAGAAATGTGAAGTGCACATTTGGAGGAAGATTAGACTAACACTGCGCAATTCCAGAGACCATGCTTGTGGCTTGAGCCTTAGAATTACGCAGTGCCAACTGGGCAAAGTTGAAATTGGCCAAGGGAAATGTAGATCTGCCCAAGGGAAGTGTGGAAAATGTGCAGATTTGAGAGATAGTGTGAAGCTAAGTGCAGATCTGACTAAGTGTGAATGAATGCATGTGAATGACGTGCAACAATTAATCAAACTGAAGGAAAATCAAGTATTTGAGGAGAGTCACCGCGACGACGACCATTGGTACAAAAACATGAAAACTAATGTGACACTTGGGAAAGGAAATATAAAACTTAAAACAACAATTCTACAAGTTAAAACACCAGCAACCATGAAGAGAAACAAATGAAATAAAACTCACACAAGCCAAATGACAAAAAACAATAGAAAAAGCGGAAAAAGACAACAAATACAAAACTCACCCAGAAAAGCGACGACAATTGCACTGAAGGTTCCTTGATCTCCTCGAGAATGCTAGATCTCCAAGATAGAGTGTTCAAAGCTCTATAACTGTCGATTAAATTGATTTTGGTGAATTAGGGTTTATGACGTCCATGCCTAAAATCAAGGAAAAATCACACTTGGTGTAAGTTTCTAAAAATGGCGCAAGTGCCTCCTTCGGTATACTAAAATAGATCCCTATTTTAGAGGGATTCTTCTTTTCTTTTTTGGCGAAACTTAACATGCACATTATTGGGAAAGACTACGTAGTTCTGGGGAACTAAGAAACTTTCTAGCTTAGTGCACTTCCCACTTTCTGAGCTTAGTGACAATTGCGTAGTTTCTGGGCTTAGTGCTAGGCAACCTCCCAACATTACATAGTTCCTGAGCTCAACATTGACTTCCATTTAGAATTGTGCAATTCGCATCATCAAGGTTTCTTTCCCTCAAGGATTGCGTAGTTTCTGGAGGCAAGCCCATAATTTTTGTGAGTCCAGGTTAGGAGATCAACTTGTGACTTAGAAGAATCAGCTATGTGAGTAAACACAAGAAAAAAATGAAAATACAAGTCTCATTCCAAGCATGAATAGCTAGATTGGTGCAAGATGAGCTCCTAGGTATAAGAAGGGAGGTTCCAAAATCGAAGCATAGGAAAATTTTTGGAGGGTAGTTGTAGCTGCTACAACAAGTTCATATTTCCAATGACAAGGGAAACACGGATGCAAAAAATATTCAAGAGGCACCCTGTATTGCAATAGTTTGAGGATGTGTTTCCAGCAGAGATTTTGGAGTTGCCTCCTCAAAGAGAAGTGGACTTTTCTATTGAGCTAGTACTAGGAGCAGCACCAACATCGAATGAACCTTATAGAATGAGCACACCAGAGTTAGTAGAGTCGAAGTTGTAGATGAAGGAAATTCTTGAAAAGGGATACGTCAAGCCAAGTGTATCACCTTGAGGTGCACTAGTGTTGTTCATCAAGAAGAAGGATGGTACTCTTAGGTTGTGCATTGATTACAAGTAGATAAACAAGGTGATGATCAAGAACAGGTACCTGTTGCCAAGGATTGATGACTTATTTGATCAATTGAAGGGAGAAACAGTGTTCCCAAAGATTAATATGAGACCAAGATACCATCATGTACGCATCAAAGAAGAGGACATCTTCAAGACTTATTTCAGGAGCAGGTATGGGCATTATGAGTTTGTTGTAGTTCCATTCGATTTGACTAATTCTCCAACTACTTGTATGTGCTTGATGAATAATGTGTTGAGTCCTTATCTGGGCAAGTTCGTTATTGTGTTCATTGATGACATCTTGATATATTCTAAGAATGAGGAACAACATGCCGAGCACTTAGAAGAAGTGTTGAGTTTTCTAAAAGAGCATCAGTTGTATGCCAAGCTTAGCATGCTCAGTTTCCTTCAGATAGAGGTATATTAATTGGGACATGTTGTGTTGGGATGGGGTCCCCAGGGGTAGACTGGAATTAATTAGTCATTTTTTGTAACAAATTTTGTAAGAGATGTAAAGTCTCTGTGATTTGTGGATGCGGAGCGCGTAGATGAATAAGAGTCAAAGGGGCTTAGCCCATTGTTTTAAGTAAAGTTTTGAGTCAGTTTTGAGATTCACCCATGGTCTGTGGACCATGGAATTGTATGGACAAGTCTATAAATATTTGAGTGTTAGCAAAAGGAAAAAAGGGAGAAGATAGAAAATTGGGTTCACCGAAGAGTCTTAGGAAAAAGCTAAGGCAGGAAGGCCCTGCTTCCAGCGCTTAGGTAGGGGAAGGAAGGCTCAGCAACTGAGTGCACAGAGGCCTAGGTAGAGTCCGCAACTGAGTGCGCAGACCCCTGTAGCTGTGTGCGCAGGGTCGTTTGAGTATGTAATCAGTGAATTGAGATCAATAAAGATAGTTTTCTGAAGAAATATTGAGTATTTTGGTTCTTATCTATTTATGTTATGTGTTGCCGATGAATGACATGTTTTAAGAAATAATGATTAAATACTATGCGAATGTCTTGAATCTGTCTTAATGATGTATGAAATGAATGCTTAAGCACTTCCGTGAAGATTCTAGTGGTTCTGTTTATGTTTTCTGATGAATTGAGTAGATCTGCACAAACTCTAATTTACGATTGCTTTCTGATACACATAAGTAGGTAAATCGACTGTTGAAGGTCCCTAAGGACTAATCGTGGACCTTTGCGAAGGTCTGAAGTATGATTTAGCTAAGTTACAGTGACATTCCCTAGGAGTCTACCGATTTGTGCAAAGGCAGATCCAAGGCACTGGAAGACATCACACTAGTCTCTGGATGCAGAAACTTGGTTCTTGCATCGCCCAATACTGCTTCAGATGACACTGCAGCCCGTGCTACGTGGGTTGCTGCCGAAACGGCCAGCAGTGTAGGGTTTTGTTGGTTGGCACAACTAACTCTGAACTTGGGTCAGGACCCCCTAAGCCAAAAGAGATGTATGATGTCACATCATTGGAATCCAGCTAAGAAAGAAATTGAAAAGTGGTTGGATCGAAAGATTTATGAGTTCGTGGTGCAAGAGAACAAGCATCTGTGCCTGTCGAAGGAGGATTGGTTGAATAGATATCTATACACAGAGATACACAATATCTTCTTCTGCACCTTCCCCATTGAACTTTACGAGTGGTTAGCCAAATTGACAGATAGGCAAGGAAGGTGGAAGCTCAATAGTCCTATAATGTGGACTCCAGAATTAGTGCGATGCCTGGAAGCTTCTGAAAACAAGATCATGTAGGTTGTCGATCATTGGCTCGATCGAATTTTGGGAGGATTTGTTATAGAATTTGCAGTTGATACCTCAGTCATCTATAGCGAAGTAGAGAGAAGGTTATTTAAAGGACTGCAAGGTAAGTATTTAAGATCATTGAATACTTGGATTAAAATGATATTATGTGAAAAATGGGTGTTCCCATTACCTTGATGTTCAGAGTTATGTGAAGTGGAAGATTCTTTAGAAATCGTGAAGGATCAGGACCATAGTATAGTCCATTGATTGGACCTCCTTCAACCAATGACGAAGGGGTGGGGTATACTACACCACGAAGTGCTATTCAGCTAATCACTCAGGGGATTCCAAGAACAAATCACCCATCCACTCCACCTCCACCGCATACACCTTCGCCCACACCTCCACCTCCACCACCACCATTCAACATGGCAAACGCAATGAAGATTTCAATTTTCAAAGGAATAGGAAGTGAAGACCCGGAGCAATTTTGGTTTGTTACGAACACTGTATGGATAGTGCAACAAATCACCGATGACAATATAAAGAAGGCACAATTTGTTATAGATTTGCAGGATCGCATGCTATCCTAGTACATTAAGTATTGCACTGATAATCCTCTTGCAACGCTAGCAGAGACTAAGACGATTTTGAACAAAGAGTTTCATAAGCCTAAATCTGACTCATAGTCGGTGATTAATTTTAAGAGATCATGATGAAGGTCGAGGAGATGCCTTGGGACTTTGATCATAGGTTGAAGTGCTAGATTAGACAACCTAACGTGTAGATCATGGATAGCCAACATCGCAACTGGTTTATTGCATCGCTTTTGCCCCATTTGAGAATCACTTTGTCACAACAATAGATAACAACACAGGTAGAAGCCCTGAAAATCTCGATGACGCTACACGCATCACCTATTCAGGATACGAACCTAGGGGTACAACAGATCCACTCACAGTTAGCAAGCCTGCACCTAGAATTACAAAGTTTGAAAAAAGACAAGGAGATTAAACCAAAAATGCGCACAAAATATTGGTGTTTGAAGTGCAAGGGTTACAGGAACAATAAATATCATTGTCCAATGTATGCGAATTATATTACAGGAGGGGGGGCCAATTCCCCTCAAGCCAGAAGCTGTAGCAAGGCCAAGCATGGGGGTTACACTATGGTGTGCCATTTGTCAGGTTACCTGACAACATTCGACAGATAACTACCATTTACTTCAAAAGTTCGTTTAGACACCCCAACAGCTATTCTGTAACTTCTACAAATCTGTGGGCCACGATGAGCACCACTGTCGAAGCTATGAACTCATGATGGAAAGAACCCCTACTTAACATATGAAAGAAGAAACTCGGCGTTCGGATCAAGGTGTAGGAGGAGCGCATGGAGGTTATCAGGATCGAGGATGAGGCTGAGGAGGAGGAGGAGGACCTAGTAGAGGTCACGGTCAGATTATCTGCTACAATTGCAGACAACCGGGGCACTTCACGTGGGAATTCCCAAATCCAACACACAAATCGTGTCAATACTGTAAGCAATTTGACCATACCATAGAAGAATGCCCGGTGTTAATAGATAAGATGTAAGAGAAGAAAATGCAGCCTCAGCGGCCTACGCAGAAATTAAAAATGATGAGGGTTGAGCCCCGTAAAGAAGATCAAAGTGTTAATATTTTGTTGTGAAGTGGAATGACGACTGGCACTGATAAAGGTAAACAGCCTGAATAAGATGGATGGGTCTGTAAATATCCAAAGAAGGAAGCCGGCTTTGATCTGGATCGCACTAAGGAAACATTTATGGAAGCTAAGAAAAACTTCGTTGAGGCCTCCACCTTAGGGAGCCAGGACAAGATGCAAGAAATCAATGCACCTACAAAGGTTGATTCTTCTATGCTCACTATGTTTTTTGATACTTGCATGAAGTTGTTTCACGATAGAAAGGCTATGGAAGGCCTCCAAGAATTAATAAATAAATGCACCATCAAAGAGAAATCCCTTGATGGAAACTGCGTGGTCAAAAAGATTGGCAAGAATAAGGCACGAACAAGGCAAGAGATGCAGCTAACAATGCAGATAGGTGATTATGAAATGGACCAGTTCATCTTGGATATGGGTTTTGATGCAAATGTTTTACTGAAAAAAAACATGGGAAAGGATGGGGAGACCTACGTTGCAGTGGTCTCTGATTCAGCTCAGGATGGTGAACCAGTAGAAAATCATCCCCATGGGACGATTATATGGTGTAATAGTTGATATTGAAGGTACAAGTGCGGTGGAAGACTTTGAAGTTATAGAAATCGTTGACGAAAGTAATCCCTACCCCACGCTCCTAGTAATTAACTGGGTTATTGATATGAATGGGGTCATAAATTTGAAGAAAAGAACAATGTCCTTTGAAAGAAATTCGCTTCAGGTTATAGTGCCACTAGACCCTACAAAAGGGGCGTGCTTTACTGAACCAATCAACAATTGTGAAGAAAGTGACGATGAGATGGATCAAATTTACAAAATAACAACTCAAGATTAGGTCCGCATCAATCCAACAGTAGATGGGTGAATTGCATGGAACTGAGGGAGTTCCTTGACCTCTTATTCATACGAGGAATTAGAGCATTGGCAGAATCACTTACATGAAGTCTCTACATTGCGATGCAATATGATGATGAAGGCATTGCGTTGTGTTTCATCAGAGGTAAGAAAATTACCTTATTATGATGGTTTAACTGACGTAGGTGTGTTTTTAGATGACTTTAAGTGTGAAGTCCCTGAGGACCACCGCTTTCAATCATTGGATTTGGCACTGTGCGCTATGCCTGCACGATGGTGGGGTACACATAAAGATAGTTTTGATGGATGACAAGATTACAGAAGAATGATGAAGCTACGGTTTGGGCGTGCTAATACCAAAATGACTGAGAAGTATAATGGGAAGGATGATCTGAGCGATCACCTGGCGTAGTGGACTAAGGCACAGGGGACAGAACCGCAACCAGAATGGGTACACATATTTGGTCATACCTTGGATACAATTCCCATGAACTGATATCTTGAAATGGAGCTTTGCCACGACACTACAAAGTGGGATGTATTAAAGGAAGGTTTCTTGTTGACTTTCAGTTTCGAAGATGGATTTTCCAGCATCGATGAAGAAGGGGAAGAAGACCTAAGGAACATCAATATTCCAGAGGTAGAAGGGCATTGCAAAGTCAAAGGCCCACATATAGAAAAACTGGACATATGCACACCTTTGAAGATGAAGCAAGTAAACATTGACATGAAGGAAAAACCAAAGTTCACGAAAATTGGATATTATTGGGACGACGCTACAGTGGATAAAGTTGTTGAATTACTTCATGAATACTAGGATCTCTTCCCCACTAAGTTTTCGGGTTTAAAGGGCATAATTGGTGATTTGGGCATTATGAAGATCACATTGAAGCTGGACGCAAAGCCTATTAAACAGAGGCCTTATCGCCTTAACCCCAATTATAAGGAAAAGGTTCACCAAGAACTGGATAAAATGTTGGAGGCAAGAATCATAGAACCTATTGAAGAATCCCATTGGGTGAGTCTGATGGTGATCCAAGAGAAGAAACAAAAGGGAGAAATAAGAATTTGCGTAGATCTACTGAAGCTTAATGATGCATGTGTTCACGACCCATTTATGACACCATTTACAAATGAAGTGTTAGACAATGTGGGAGGGTAGGAAACCTATTCCTTTACTGATGGGTTTTTTGGGTATCATCAAAACAAGATCACCCCAGATGATAGGAGTAAAATGATCTATGCGATGGAGTGGGGTTGTTTTCAGTACATTGTTATGCCATTCGGATTAAAGAACGCGTCTATGATATTTCCCTGAGTAGTCATAGCAGCGTTCAAGGAGTTCATTCATAAGTTCTTGGAAGTGTAGTTTGATGACTGGACAGTGTTTGGCTTGGTGAAGGGCCATGTATAAAGTTTACGCCTTATGTTGGATACATGTCGCAGATACCAGATAGTGCTCAATTTGAAAAAATGCATATTTTTTTATCCTTTTGGGATCTTGTTGGGTCACAATGTGTGCAAGAAAGGATTGATGGTGGACCCTACAAAGATTGCAGTAATTGTGAACTTGAAGGCCCCTAGGAACGTCAAGCAGTTGCATGCGACACTAGGCCATACAAGATACTATAGAAAAATTATGAAAGCTTATGCTCAAATTACCGCGCCCATGGAGAAACTACTAAAGAAGGATGTGACATTCTGTTGGGATGAAGAATGTCAGCACAACTTAGATGTATTGAAGGAAAAGATGGTAAACGCCCCAATCTTGGTATTCCCTGATTGGAAAAAGGAGTTTCATGTACATGTGGATGCTTCTTGCATTGCATTGGGTGCAGTGCTAACTCAAGCGAGTGAAGGTGAAATGGACCGTCCTATCACCTTCGCAAGTAGGAAGTTATTGAAGGCCGAGAAAAATTATTTAATGACTGAGCATGAAGGATTGGCCATGGTGTACGTGCTGCAAAAATTTAGGCAATATCTATTAGGAGGACATTTCAAGATGTATACAGATCATTCTGCCTTAAAATACTTGGTCAACAAGCCTATTTTTGGGGGGGAAGATCTACATATGGTTGCTATTATTTTAGGAGTATGACTTTGAAGTCATTGTGAAGCCGGGGAGGTTGAATGTGGGACCTGACCATTTGCCGCAAATTGAAACAAGCGAAGAACCGAGTAGTTTGGAGGAAGGGTTTCCAGATGCGCAACTCTTTGCAGACATTATTCACTTCTTATCTACAAGGATGGAGCCGGAAGGATACACAAGTCAACAGAAGAAGGAATTAGTAGTGCACGCAACCAACTTCTCAGTGATTATGGGACATTTGTATAAAATGGGTGCAGATGAAATATTGCGAAGATATGTGCCGGACATTGAGCATGATAGAATTATCACCGAAGCTCATGAGGAAGCTGCGAGGGGGGATTATGTAGGCAAAGCAACTGCACAGAATATTTTGCGCACAGGTCTTTGGTGGCCAACATTGCATAAGGATTCCAAGGCATACTGTAAGGTGTGCGATGTATGTCAATGAATTGGCAGACCGTCGCAAAGGGGTGAGTTACCTCTACATCCTTAGGTGTCTTTGTAGGCATTGGAGAAGTGGGTGATTTATTTTATTGGGCCAATTCATCCCCTTGGAAAGAAAACAGGCGCATGCTACATTATCACTACAACGGAATATCTAACCAGATGGGCAGAAGCGCAGCGTGTCAAGGATTGTACAGGGGGTACAACCAAAAAATTCTTATTTGACTATGTCTTAACAAGATTTGGATGCCCGAAAGTGTTCATGAGTGATAGGGGTATGCACTTTCTGAATGAAATGATCAATGTGTTGACTGAGGAGTTCCAGGTCTACCTTCAGAAGAGTACACCATATCACCCGTAAGAAAATGGAATTGTCTAAGATTTTAACAAGATTTTGGAGAACACATTGACGAAGATTTGTAACAGCAGCAGAATGACTGGGATGTACACGTACCTGTAGTGTTATGGGATTATATGACTACTTATAATAAGTTGATAGGACAAACGCCATTCAGATTAGTATATGTGATCGAAGCCATGATGCCAATGGAATACATTGTGCCTAGTCTGTGTATAGTAGCTTTGATAGATATGGTAGATCGTAAGGCCTTGGAAGAACGGCTCATGCAACTAATGGAGCTTGAAGAAGACCAATTTTTGGAAAGATTCCATCAACAAGTGTAGAAAGAACGTGAAAAACCATGGCATGATTGTCATATCAAGCTTCGCACATTCAAGGTAAACGATATTGTCTTGTTATATGATAGTAAGTTCACTAAATTTCCAAGTAAATTCCAGATGCATTGGTTAGGGCCATATATTGTCAAGGAAATTACAGATTGTGGTGTAATTTAGCTCACGAAGCTGAATGAGGAACCCTTCTCGGGAAGAGTGAATGGGAGCAAGTTGAAATTGTATACAGGAGATCATGCATAATGACTATATGTCATCAGGATAGTCTTAGTGCTCCAGGAAGTTGCAAGGGAACGCTGGACTATAAACTACACTGCCCAACTTGGAGGACAAGGTCACGAGTAGGTTGCACCGACACTGACGAAGATGCAACAAATGAAGCTGCACTCAGGAAGTTGTGCCAGGGGGGAAGGTACTATACAGACCAACAGGAAAATGACTGTTGGATTTACTATTCATGACTTGATGGCCAGAAAATGGTTAAGAGGCATAGGGTGGTGGCAATTAAGGCGAAAACCTTTGAATATCTACTACCAAAACAACATTTATTATCAAAATTTTGGGGGAATGGTCGGATTTGAATTCAAATCCCCCTAAAAATTACGCGTGCCAGTCTAGTAGAGAACACTTTGTGCTCTAAGAGTTGTTGATGAATTGTGTTATCTGTCGCATATGAGCCGAGCGTTCTAGGAAGAATTTTTGTCGCTAGCAAACTATTCTCCCACATCCCGAGAGTTATTTATGTAAAGAATGACTACCACTAACCCTGCTAAAGCCATGATTTCAGAAGCAACTGTGTTCGACGTGCTAGGACCGGAAGTGTCCAGTATGGAGGCTACCCTTGTTGTGCCCACGGCGCCTAGGTTGCCCAAGCCGAAACAGACTGTGGCGAAAGAAAAACATCCTACCATGAAAGAAAAGCAACCAAACGAAAAGGAAAATCCGAAGAAGCCAGTGTTGGTGCGTGCGTCAC
This sequence comes from Pinus tabuliformis, assembly GCA_031772625.1. NCBI lineage: Eukaryota > Viridiplantae > Streptophyta > Pinopsida > Pinales > Pinaceae > Pinus > Pinus tabuliformis. The sequence continues at coordinate 473,163,942 of CM062819.1, forward strand.
CGAGGAAGCATACCGAGACACAGGAGAAGCAAAAAAAGGATAAGTAAGCTAGAAAAGGAGTGGACCTAGAGGAAGAAGAACTTCAGGGAATTGATGATATTGATGTTGAAGGGGTGGAGCCTATGACGAGGCTGCTTGAGTATATCCTTCTATGGAAAGGAAAAGTTAATATCACGAAGGATCCTAATATGGGGAAATTTTTAGTGTCAACACCTTTGCTGCCTAAGAAAATTATGCCCGAGGGTCCTAGGCTGACGCACATTCCAATGCTTAAAATGGAAGATTAGGACCTCGTGGACCACACAAAGTTTCCACACTTGGAAATGCACAAGTACATGAAAAAAACCTACTTTGATGACATGGGGGTTACAATTTTGGAGCCCATGAAGTGGGTGCACGGTGTTGACCAGTCAGGGTTTCTCAATCTATTGTTGGTGCTGCATTATCATCGTTCCCCCACTAATACAGTCTGTGGGCGCAGCTCCTCATGCTAGTGCACGATGTGTGCCTATGGCTAGGCGATCCTATCCCCATCACTGACATGTTGATCCACAGGATCACTAAGTTACCTTACAAAGGAACGAACCTTTCCAAAGAATTTGGAGGAAAAATCGGAGAGAAAGAGTTGGCAGATAAAATGAAAAAGTTTGGTCTGATTAAAAATATGAGAGGGTACTCTGTCACATCCATATCAGACCTGATAGTACAGTTGGCTGCCCATACTTTAGCAGGAAAGGTGAAGTTCCAGCGCCAGTAATATTGCTCACATCGTAGTGCACGAAGGGGGGTCAGTACAGCTGGGCCAAGTATCTATGTCAGGATTTCCTCGTGAACTGCCATGCGGCCCAGGAGGAGAGCAAGCCATTTCACTATGCTTGCTTTTTGCTGTCAATTATTTTGGTTGCTTGGAGGTTACCGAAGGATGGTCAGTTTCCTTCGCACAAAGAAGAATTTCACGAGATAGCGCGGTTTGCCTCGTTATGGGCCTTAAAAGATCCAGAGCATGTTAAGGAGACAAAGATATTTTGGGTGCTGATGCAGATGGACATGAAAATGGAATTTAACCAGTGGCCAAGGTTATCTCCCACTTTGTATGTGAAACTATCGGCTTATTCAAAATTCAAAGCCGATTTCCATAGGGTCTCGATCAAAGTGTGCAAAGACCTTGAAGACCTTGAGCAGAAATGGCATGCACTGCCTTCTATGGTGACAGATACAGATATCTAGGAGGTTGTGGGACTTTGGACGCGGGAATGGTGCATGCCTACGGAGTTAGATGTCAGGACAAGCACAGGTGCAAAAAGCTCTGTTGTGTAGAAGCGAAAGGAGGCTGCTTTAGTAGCTGCAGAGAAGGCCCGTATGGAGAAGGAGCACTCTAACAAAGTGCAGGCGGAGCACGAATAGAAGGATGCAGAGGATAGCGGAATTCTACTTCCCACCATACTGATGAGCAAGAGTTTTTCAGAGAAAGAAGGGGGTGGCGGTGAGGAGAAAACCACTCCTTTAATCCTGAAGAAGCGCAGGTAGGAGCAACAAAGTGGGTAGCGAAAGAAGCAGAAGTCTAATAAGCAGACACATCTTGATCCCATGGTCCTAATAGAGGGTGATCTTGATTATATTGGCAACAAAATTTTGGACACAACGACAGAGGTGCTACAACAATTCGAGAAAAAATACATGTAGATGTTTGGGGGCGTCCAGAAGGATTTGCACAAGCTACAGATCCAAGTGAACAAAATTCAAGCAGATGTCGAGAAGGTGAGTGGCATGCAAGCTAGCCTGACATAGGGAAGCAGTGCAGTATCAGAGATTTTCTGGCCTCAAGGCATCAGAATCTTTCCTTTACCTAAAGGATTAGTTTGTGTCGAGTCGGATGAGAATCACGCGGTAATTCACATAGTGAAAGACATGAGGTTGAACCTTGTCATGCTACCGCTTAAGTCCCTTCACACACTACATCAGGGGGTCATGGAAGAGCTCTAGATCAGAGAACAATGTGCACTCACTACTGTCAGTGAGTTCAAATTAAACAACCAACAACTCTTCATAAAAAAGACTCGGGCCCTGAAGGAGCAGGAAGAGTTGCGCACACAATGTTAGAACCTAGTTACAACAATCGAGCAGGTCTCCAAATCCATACCTAAGTTAGGTATACCTGATGATGCAGAGGCCTCAACCAAGGTAAGGAAGTTGGCTGCTGCTGTGTGTGCTTTGAAGAAGAAGGTTTACAAGGTGACTTTCAACCTTAGGATGCAGATAGTTGAGCTGTAGTCGAAGTTGCAGCCAACCACACTGCTAGAGGTTCAAGAACAAAGGAATGACGCAATTAAAGAATCCACGGCTCAAGTAGATGTCACCATTCAAGGGTGTGACAAGCTCTTCACTCAAGCACAGGGCCTCTGGGATACTTTGCAGGAAGATCTTGCATTGCAGAAGTTGAGCATAGAACTTAGGGAAGCACAACAATAATACGATGAGCTCGGCACGACAATGCAGATGTTGGCACCAGTTCAGCGTTTCGCGCACCTACAAGAATGTAAATCAAAATTGCTGCAAATATAGGAATTGTAGAAGAAGAAGTTTGTGCTCATTGCACTACTTGAGCCTTGGACAGAGGAAGCTAGCTAGTTCTCGTAGACCATTCTTGAGAAATTGAAGGTTATACAGCAGACGCAGAGGACTACGTAGCTGGTAGTAGAGGGACCAACCACAGAGAAACTAGTCTAGGAGGTGCAGGAAGCAGTAGAAAAGAGTACAACAGAGCTACAAGCATTGACTAAAGCATTCAGTAAACTCCGCCAGAAAGTAGCACAACCTGCTGAGTGACTCGAGGGTGAGTCACAATCTTTTTTTTGGGGGCCTGTTGGGATGGGGTCCCCAAGGGAAGAATGGAATTAATTAGTCAATTCTTGTAACGAATTTTGTAAGAGATGTAAAGTCTCTAAAATTTGTGGATGCGTAGCGTCTAGATGAATAAGAGTCAAAGGGGCTTATCCCCTTGTTTAAACGAAAGTTTTGAGTCGGTTTTGAGATTTAATCATGGTCTGCAGACCATGGAATTTTATGGAAAAGTCTATAAATAGTTGAGTCTTAGTGAAAGGAAAAAAAGGGAGAGGATAGACAATTGGGTTCATTGAAGAGTCTTGGGAAAAAGCTAAGGCAGGGAAGCTCTGCTTCCTGCGCTTAGGTAGGGGAAGGAAGTCTTTGCAGTTGAGTGCGCAGAGGCCTAGGTAGAGTCTGTAGCTGAGTGCGCAGACCCCTGCAACTATGTGTGCAGGGTAGTTTGAGTCTGTAATCAGTGAATTGAGATCAATAAAGACAATTTTTCGAAGAAGTATTGAGTATTTCTGTTCTTATCTATTTATGTTATGTGTTGCCGATGAATGACATGTTTTAAGAAATAATGATTAAATACTACGTGAATGTCTTGAATTTGTCTTAATGATGTATGAAATGAATGTTTAAGCACTTTCGTGAAGATTGGGGTGGTTCTGTTTATGTTTTTTGACAAATTAAGTAGATCTACGCAAACTCTAATTTATGATTACTTCCTGATGCATGTAAGTAGTTAAATCGACTATTGAAGGTACGTAAGGAATAATCGTGGACCTTCGTGAAGGTCTGAAGGCCGCTTTAGCTAAGTTACAATGACATGCCCTAGGATTCTATCGATCTATACAGAGGGAGATCCAAGGCACTAGAAGACATCACACTAGTCTCTAGATGCAGAAACTTGGTTCTTGAATCCCCCCATACTACTTTGGGTGAGACTGCAGCCTGTGCTACTTGGTTTGCTTCCGAAAGGGCCAGTAGTGTATGGTTTTGTTGGTTGGCACAACTAACTCCGAACTTGGGTCAAGACCCCCTAAGCCAACATGTAGTCTCCAAGAAAGGCATAACAGTTGACCGAGAAAAGATTATAGATATCATGGAGTGGTAATCTCCTAGAAGTGTGGATGAAGTCAGATCATTCATGGGGTTAGCAAGTTACTATAGGAGGTCCATCAAGAACTTCTCACACGTTGCATATCCTATTACATCATTGCAGAGGAAAGGTAAGAAATTTGAATGGACAAAGGAATGTGCAGTCAATTTTGAGCAGTGGAAGCAGTTGTTGACAAATGCTCCAATTCTTAAGATTGCAGATCCGAATAAAGAGTTTGCAGTGCATACAGATGCTTGCAAGAGAGGGTTTGGTGGAGTCCTTATGTAGGAGGGACAAGAGGTGTGTTATGATTCTAGGAAACAGAATGAGAACGAGCAGAACTATGTGACTCATAATCTTGAGTTGGTAGTTATTATTCATGCCTTGAAGATGTGGAGGCATTATCTTCTTGGAAGGAGGTTTGTATTGATGAGCAATGCATAGTGGGTTGAGATATCTATTCGACCAACTGAATCTGAATGCCAAGCAAGCCAGATGGTTGGCCAAAATCAATGAGTTTGATTTCAAGATCAAATACATTAAGTGTAAGGAGAACATGGTTGCAGACGCTCTCATCAGGAGAGTGCATATGAAACATGTTGCAACAGTGAGCTCGTATGGGACATATTTACAGGATCAGATATTACAGGTAAGACAATAGGATGACAGGTACATGCAGGTTAAGCACAGGTTACAATAGTAGGATACAAGTGATTAGGATGTGGATTATCATCTCGCGACATATGGCTTGGTGAGATTTGGGGATAGGATCTATGTGTCAGATGACAGTGAGCTCAAGAAGCTTATCTTGACAGAGTTTCATGTCGAGTCATATTCAAGTCACCCAAGATATCAAAAGGCGTTGACAACAGTGAAGAAGTTCTACTATTGGCCGAATATGAAAAAGGAAGTGGTAGAGTTTGTCGCTAGATGTTTGGACTTCCAATAGGTGAAAGCAAAATATAAGCATCTAGGTCGGTTGCTTCATCCTATTCTAATTCCAGAGTGGAAATGGGAGGTTATTTCCATGTATTTCATTATAGGTTTTCCAAGGACATCAAGGTGGCATGATTCTATCATGGTTGTGGTCGATAGGTTAAGTAAGGTAGCTCACTTCATTCTAGTGAAGACTACTTATTCAACTAGTGAGGTGGCATGGGTCTTCATTGGGGAGATTGTGAGAATTCATGGTGTTCCAAAGAAGATTGTGTCAAACAGAGATGCTAAGTTCACTTCCAATTTTTGGAAGGAGTTGCTTGCAGGTTTAGGGACAGAGTTGGCCTTCAATACAACTTATCATTTGTAGACAGATGGACAGATAGATAGGGTCAACAGGATCCTGGAGGATATGTTGAGGATGTATGTCATGCACTGGTAGAGGAGATGGGAGGAGTACCTTCCATTGGTTGAGTTTGATTACAACAATGGTTATTAGGAGTCACTGAGGATGAGTCTGTCATTAAGGGAATTTTGAGGCCTAAAATGGGCCTCCTAAGAAAAATGTACAACCAAAGTAAACTTTATAAGAACCAATAGGATTCAAGATGATGATGTCAACCATGGGGGATGATTCACCATTTTTGAAGTAAAATAGTAAAAATATAAAAATAAAATAAAATAATAAAACTACTTTTTCAACTTGTATTTTTAACTTATCTCCCTAAGGTTTTACTCAAATTTTGAGAAAGAGTATTCGTTGGATGCAAAATTTAATTCCTCATCCAAGGATTACCCATGTTGCATACTTTCAATGGACCCTACTACATGAAAAATTAGAAATACCTGAAAAAACGTGATTGCAATAACGTTTTTTCATGTATTTCTCCTTTTTTGTGTAGTAGGTTCCATCAAAAGTATGTGACATGGGTAATCCTTGGATGAGGAATCGAATTTTTCATCTAACGAGTGTTTATGCTCGAAATTTGAGTAAACCCATTAGGAGATAAGTTGAAAAATTAGTTTTTTCTTTTTTCCCTCGAAAAATTGATGATGTAATCGAATCTTATTTTATTATTTCCACTATTATTTTATAATTTTCTTAGGAGGCCCATTTTAGACCTCAAAATCAACCTAATGATGAGGCACTTTATGGGTGGAGTTGTAATACTCCCATTAGCTGGAGTGATCCAGTGAACAGGGTGTTGATAGGATCAGACATATTGGCAAACATGGAACAAGAAATGCAGGCTATAAAGAAGAATATAAAGGTAGCATAGGACAAACAAAAGAGTTATGCAGACCAACATAGGGCATTTAAGGAGTTTCGTGTTGGGGAGCATGTGTACTTGTGCATCAAGCCTAATAAGAGCTCCTTAAGTATTGGATCATGTGCCAAGTTGGCACCACGATGTTGTGGGCCTTTCAAGATCCTTGATAATATTGGACCAATCACCTACAGACTTGCATTACCTCCAACAGTGAAAGTCCATGATGTTTTCCATGTTTCATTGCTTAAAATATATGTAAAGGATGCTAATCAAGTTATTGATTGATTTGTATTACAAGTGGAACCAAAAGGAGAATTCTAGCTGGAACCTCAGTGCATATTGTAGTGGAAATATATCAAGCTTTGGAATAGTGAAATCAAGCAAGTTAAAGTGTAGTGGAAGCACTTTGGGCCCGATGGAGCTACATGGGAGATGGCTGATCAAATTCGGGTTATGTATCCTTCATTGTTTTCCGACGGAGTCAAATTAGTTTATGGTATTTGTACATATTTATGTTTGGTTGATATTGTAAATACCACAATGATCTATGTTATAAAGCTCCAATAAGCAGTATGGTTGTTATGATGTCATGATTGTTTTGCTTGTGAGCAGGTTGATCATTGTAAATATTGAATCTAGATAAGTTATAAATATCCATGAGAGGTATTTTCTTTTCAGCGATTTTGTTGGTTGTAAGTGTCATAGAACTCCGAGGATGGTGTTCCCCTAAGGGGGGGGGGGGTGGGTGGGGGGTTTGTTTAACAAACCCAGGTTAAAAGTCTTGTAATAAAGTTAATAAAGGAAAAATAAGACCAAGGTCATGGGACACTTATTCCAAGTTGAATATTGGGAAAAATATCCTAATGGGAATCATTTGTTGTGTTTATGGCTAAAGAGGAAATTGGAAAAGGCAATGACAAAGGCTTTACAAAGGAAAAAATACATTTTTTCACTTTATTTATGAAAATAAAGGAAATTAGGAGAAAAGGGTGGTGAAATATTAGAGGTTGCATGTGAAGAGGAAATTGAAGGAAAATTAATGAAAATGAAGAAATTGGAGGCATGAAGAATAAAAGGACATCAAAGCATCAGTTTGGAGACTTTTGTCAATTTAGTTTTGGAATTAGTCTCAGAAAGGAGAAGAGCACCAAGAGGAGAAGGAAAGAAAGCAAGCAAAGGAAGGACAAGGAAAGCAAAGGAAGTACAAGGAAGGAAAAGGAAAGTAAGGATCAAGGAAAGGTTGGATAAAGTGGCTTTAATGGGAATACTTGTAGGTAACAGGTTGGATGTGTGATTTCCTAGCTAGTTTTGGCATGCATGGTAGATGCATGTGTGTATCTTAGTTTCATACTGTCATTAGCATGGATTTTGCTAAGTTTTGACAATGGCTTTAGCCTTACCTTGCCATTTATGGATAGTCATGATGTGATGGGATTATTTCTCGGTTGAGTTTTGGATTTCCAAGAGATTTTGGATCTGGGTGAGGTAGTCACAAGAAAATCCCAAGGGTTGGTAGTGGAGATGGTTATCTCCAGGAATCCCTCAACATGTGAGTGGAAACAAGAAAATTCATCAAGCGCCGACGAAGGAATTCTTAGGCATCCAGGCTCGGTTTGGTTTTGTGATCTCGGGATAGGTTTAGGTGAGATCATGGTATGGTGAGGGTGTAGGTGGTTTAACCTCTAGATTCCCCTTTTTTTTATGGATTGATTTATCCCATAAGATCCCACATTCATGCCTGGAATATGGCAGGGGGGTGATTGGCTGAAAGAAATATTTGGTTCATCCCAATCTATGCCCGGATGGTACATAGAAGTCCCTAACTTGTTTGGCTTTTGCATATGGTTAATAACAACTAAGTTTATCTTATATTTGATGAGTAATTATACTTGTTATTATGTGGATTTAATGGTTTTTCTATCATTGATATTTATCTAGTTATATGAGGGTTATAAGCTTGGTTATATGGCCAATCTAAGTATGCCTCTTATCTAATTTTCATTAATGAATGTTTGGTTAATGAATGCATGACCTAATTGGTATTAAGATATCTATTGTGAGAAGGCATCTATCCTTCTTATTAAACCTCATATAAGTTTCACATCCTTATGTTCAAATATGCATTCATGACCTGTAGGTTGCATGTTTACCATGTGTTTGACGAAATGTTAGTCCTGGTTGGGAGGGGTTCGGTCAAGACTTGGTTCAAGTTTTGGTTTGGAGTCTTTGTTTCTATGTCATTCATCATTTCTGGAAGTTTCACTGAGTTCTGGGCAGAGGCCTGAGTCCTAGCCTTGAAAACGTGGCTCAGAATTCAGGGTCGTTGGCAAAGAACTTAGCAAGAAAGTCCACAGTCGTTGGGATGCCAGCTTATGGGATTGAATGGAGTCTTAAATTCGCTTAGAGACCTTGGAAAGGGAGTGGTTGGGGCTCTAGTTTAGTGAAAAGGAGAGTTATCTCAGGGGTTGGACACCTGGACGAGTTGGGATTCTCCTAGAGGCCCTGTAGCACTTGAGGAAGGTCAGTAAAATCTTAAGTTGTCAATTCCATTTCCTTAAGGTCACATAGGAGGTTGAGTCATATCATAGTGAACCTTAGCTCATGTTTACCTCAGGAAAACCGGTGAAAGTGGGTAAATGTGGGAGGAGGTGGTTACAATTAAACCTTATGATTAATATTACAAACCTTAGGATGAATATTATAAAACCAAGGGATTAATAAATCCATTAGATTAATATTAAAATCCAAATGGATTATAAACCCAAGGGAATAACATTAAACCTTAGGATTAATATTAATCCCTATCGTGACTTGAATATATGTAACATGACCTTTTTAGGGTTTTGTAGATTCAATTTTTATGGATCAATGCAGTGGACCCTCGGGTTTAAGGTTTGTAGTTAACAAGATTCAAGGCATCACTAACAATGTCTTGACTATGAATTCTTATCGTTAACGATTGCATGACTATGGTTGACCATGGTGATGGGGCCCATCAGTAGGTATATTTTGAGGTTTATTGTGTTATCCTTCAACCCTTAAAACTCTCCTTTTCTCAAATTAATTCGAATTATTAACCATAATATGCTTAGTAAGAAGACTAAAGGGTGTTTTTCATATTGTATGGCCTATTAATATGGAGGAAAAAGAAACATTTTTGGAGATATTTACCATGGAGGGGCTTCATGGAGACAATTAGAGAGAATATATGAGGCTTGTCCACCTCTTTAACTATCCAACTCATCTTGAGACCAAAGAATCCTCACCAAAAGCTCGAATTCAATAGTAGACAAGGAAATCCAAGAACATGTGAAGATCAAAGGGAACCAGATCCACAAATCTGGAGATTTTGAGGGGAGCATTCCCCTTTCAAGGGAGCTACCCCTCAATTAATTTTTGTATAAATAAGCTAGCCAAAAGGCTCATTAGAATTGGAATTTTTGTTGCAGTTAGGAGTTGTTACTGAGAGCCTAGTGCTTGACATTGTTAGTGTTGGCTTTTATGGGCTTGATCCAGGTTCGGAAGAATTATTTAGCCAAACAAATCCCGCAACTACCGGCCCTTTCGGCAATAGCCCGTGAAGCGTGGACTGAGGTCTCACCCGAGGTAGCAGGGGAGGGTGCTGGAACCAGGTTTCCACACCCTGGGGATGTCTTGGATGTGGTTTGGGGCTCGTGCGCTGTTTTGCAGCGCCGCGCTACACCAGATCTGCGCAGATTGGAATACCCTTATTGCACTTATTACAGATTGAATCACTTATTACTAGTTTGATCTAGTTAAAATGGTCTTTAAGCAAACATTTATTACTTTTGGTTACTTCGCGCATCAAGATTAACCCAGTTCACATGTATTCAACCGTAGCAAATGCAGTAATCATAATAGTTTATTTATCATAAAATAGTAAAGTCGCAATCAACATAGAATTCAGAAGAAGATTATCTTTATTATCAATCTTCACCAATACATCCGGATCCACCCTGCGCACTCAGCTGCAGCGGTCTACGCACACAGCTGCAGAGCCTCTACCTTCTACCTTACTCCTTCGACTCGAACTTACAGACGCTTTCAAGCTATTGCTTTTAAGGACCCATTACATTCCATCTTCCCGAAAGAACTACTTTCCCTCATAGAGCCCCACTCTAGTTATACTTTCCCTTGGCCCACGATCCCTTTGTGGGCCGACTCTATTACTATTTCTTTACATTATTTCTGGGCGGACTACCCTTTGACTCAACCTACTATAGTTCGTGCTCTGCGCTTTCCGCAGAGTCTTTTACCCTAATATTACCCACAATTACAGGCTTCGCACCCCATACTCGTTCTGCGGGCTTACGCTACCCAACAGTCCCCCAACACAATCATCGTGACTCATCTCGAGTCACTGAGCTGGTGCATCCATTTTTGCGCAAAGGTCGTTTAACAATTTCTACACCATGCGTGTCTCTTTAACGAATTCTGCGACGGTTTGTTGTACCAGTGCCACTCAGGTCGCTGATGTATCCGTGTCTAATGGGTCCGCTTGTTCAGAATCACAGACTGCCTACATCTGTGCTATCTTGCCCTCCATCATTGTAGAAACGGTAAACGCTTCCTTGATCCATGGCTGAATGTGGTCTTTAAGCTTTGCCTCCTTTTGCCGAGCAACATCCATTTGGGCCTTGAGGGCCTGAGCTTCCCTCATCTTAGCTAGCCATTATGTGATAGTGACCATTTGTGCATCTCCACAAGCTGTATCATAGGCCTGTTGCAACATGTGTACCTCAGCTTCGACATGTTGAATGGTGGGGTCCTCCTGGAGAGATGTAAGTAGGTCAATAGACTAATCCAAAACTCCTGAATATTCTCGGACGGTGTTTTGCATGGTTTCCATGCCTTCTTGAATTTCCGCGTGACGGTGTCCATCATCGGGCCGGGGTTGCTGTGCCTAGAGCCGAAGCTCTATAATCTGTAGGGCAAGCTCCCCTTGTGCTCTTACGGCCTCTTCCTGGACCATGCGGACTTCTGTGGCCATGTGTTTAACCTTGGTCAGAGTTGGAAGATCCTCGGGGATAGCTACCATCAGAACTGTGTGGCATGCTTCTATGACGGCTTGTTCAATGTTCCTGTAATGCTCAACCCAGACAGCATGCTGAAGATTGACCTGTTCAATCTCAACTTTCTGCTCCCATAAAGTGTGGAGGGAATGACCTTCCCTAGTGTAGAGTTCATTAGTGAGCCCATCCTGTAATTGAAAAAATATGCTACTAGGTAGGGTGGCCAGATCTAAATCCCAACTACCCTCATCACCGGGTCTTGTAATAGCAGCAGCTAGCAATGTTACAGTGTTCAGTGTGGGCACGCTCATCAGTGGCTCAGTCATACCTATGTTGTTGGTGAGGTGAACCTTCCCCAGAGATTGTGCCTACAATGTTTCCAACTACTTCCGGATTTCCCCCAACACAGTTGTCTGTTCTGTAAGTAGAGCAGGCAATGCAAGGCTTGCTGTGAATTCGTTCTCCACCCCTGTTATTACTTTGGAATTTTTCTTGATACTTGGTGGGTCCTCCCACCACGACCATTTGACCTGTTCTTTGGGAGCCTAAGTGTCTGTCTCCTGTGCTGGTTCCAATTCCTGTGCTACCGAAGTCTCTTCGGCTGGTGGGTTCTGGGAAACCGCTTGTTGCGAAGCGAGCTATTGTTCCTATCGTGCTTTTTCTACCAGATGCTGGAACCGCTGCTGTTGTTCCTTCTCTTGCTATTTGGCAGTGAGTTGGTCTAGGATGGCCTTGTCCGGAGCATGCCATTCAAGAGGCCATTTTTCCAAAACCCCATAGATTGCTTCGTCCGTTGCGATGAACAGAAGTGTGGTCCAAGATTGGTTCAGGTTCTTTTGCGCTCGGATGTACACATGATGCATGTCAGCTTTAAACTCGGCCATGCTTTGGAGATTATTATAGATTTTGGGAGATCTAGATCCGTATTTTTCTGCCATGGAAGTCCAAAATGCTCGAATTGCAGAAACCCTTGTCATGCCCCTTGTTGCACATAGCGCCATAAACCGTACAGCCTTAGGTAGGTCATCTATAATGCTAGGGAATTGGCTATCCACTGGTAGCGCACTTGTTGCCAAAAATATTGATAGAAGCAACCAAGAATGAAATGTCTTACCTTTGTCTTATGCTTCTCGGCAGTTGGTCAAGAACTCTATGCATAAGAACTATGCGCAATTAAACTGCACCCCCTGGGTGCACTACCCGGCTAGCGCAATGACAGAGGCGGGTACCTCATCTGTACGACACTTCCTCATGATTTTTCCCCCGAGGAGATGTGTAGCCACTCGAATGGCCTGGTCATTGATGCTATCTATGACATATCTACGTTTTCCTTTCACCAGCTTGTACCGCGTCTTCATTGTTTTGGGGAGGCTGACCTCGCCGCTGGTTCCTGTGGCATTAGCAGGGTCATCTCCTTTCAATGGTAGGTGCGTTATGCGGTGGATTAAGTCAGCTGTGAGCGGAATCGGCTCTTCCAACCATAAGAATCCATCATGTACAAGACAGAGGAGTTGCTGGATCATAAAGGCCGTAATAGTTACGCGGTGGTAGTGAGGTAGCCATCAGAGGTTGAGGATCCCGACCCTCTCTATACCTAGCAGCCACACCCGTGGTAACAATTTGTCTACGGCCAATTCAGGGAACTTCTCACTGTCGGCCAGATCCCAATCTTCAAATTTGAGGGTTGGAACGCATCCCCACGGTGAACCTTCAACCTTTATATCATCTAAAAGAAGTGGGGTCTGAAGTTCGGCTTTTGCTCCATCTAAGTCCTTTGGTATCTTTGTTGACCTTGTCCATGGAATATGGGGGAAATGATGGAATTTGGAATGCATCTACTTCGTCCTCATCGATCTGGTCAAGGAGCTCCTTAAGAGCCTCGTCCTCTTCCTCGTTGTCTATTGAAACAACTTTACCCTTATCGGCTGCAGCTTGCTTGGTGAGCCGTGGTGAGGCTCAGACTGTGCGGGTCTTCTATTTCGTCTTCTGCCTTCGTGGTGTTCGTGGGGATTTTGGAACCTGCTATTCCCAGCTCGCGCCTGCTAACTCTTCCTGATTCAACTACATTTCTTCGACGAATTGTGCTCGGGTTCTGGCCATAAGACGCATGGGTTGATTTATGGCCGGATGTATACTGATTGATCCTGGTATATAGGGCCAATGTGCCTGTATACTCCCGTAGTCATAAATTAAGACCGTCACTTTGAACAACGTCGTTCCTTTGTGTTTCAGTATCGTACCAACGTTCCCTCGAGTGATCTTAATGAATCCACCTCAGAACTTTCGTCTTAATGATTCTCCGCCCGCTCCTTCCTATCGTACCCTAACATCTCTGTTATGGAAAGAAGTGCTAACGGTTATCTTTCAACTAGGCTATGCAGTAGCACAACCTATCACTCGCTATTGAAATCGAGGAGACAGGGTAATGTAGGCAGAACTCGGTACGCCAGATCGGCTCCCTGCAGAATCTTTTATAGTCCCACACCGTCTTTCAGCTGCTTGGGGTGCTAAGACTATGACCTTAACGACTAGTCAGGTGTCTGCACCATCGGTGCAGATCCGTACTATCCCTACCTCCTTGTGCTGCGAGCATCATCCAAGTGCTTGGTCAGCCAGGGTTTTGCGCCACGGATGTGTGTGCTGTCTTGATAGCCTAGTCCCCTTTCGGTTAATTCTAGCAATATTTCGCGAGGGTCTGAGTCGTCTTAGATGAAAAAAGACTGAGCTTCTGTAAGCATTGCGGTGTGATATTCTCCTGAATTTAGTCCTTTCTACCATGCTTCGATCTCCAGATCGTACCTTAAGGGTGTTGTTAGCGCGGGGCCAGTAGCTACCCGGCTTCTTCTGGTTTTTCTTCCATTGCCTAATGCAGAGCCATCTAGGTCACAGTATCCACAGCCTCCAAGAGAGTCGTGTTAATGTAGCGCCACGATGTATGCTATCCCTTGGGCTTCTGTGGACCCTGTGGTCAGCTTCTGGTGATTCGTGCTGCTGTGGGTTGTTCTTCTTAGTTTGTCTAGCTATCGGTATTGACATGTGATCGTGACCTCCACGCTTTAGTTTAGGCTTAACCGCGCCTACCTCTTTTGTCGATGTCCGAGCTTTTTGGGATAAGAGTACCTTCGGTGCACTGGGTTTTGATTTCACCAAGACCACTGGTTTTCTGGTGACTTTTGCAACCGACACAATGGCTCCTACTGTGACCATTCTGTTACAATTCAATGTGGTTACTTCGTGCAGTCAATTTTGCCATCGTTCAACCTCTTCACCTGAATCTGATGTGCAAGAGCTATCGCAGTCCCATGAGAGTCGTCCATCCATAGTTGGGTTCACTCGGTCCCCATTTCGTGCGGTGAGCTGGTAGATGCAGTCTAGTTCCTTGTCACTATTGTTGTCGCGCATTGGTTTAGTATAGCGAGCACCTTCAGCTGGATCCAAAGGAATGACTACTCGGAGTGCATTCTTTTCGAAGATTATTTTCCACTTTTTGAGGTTGATGATTCCATTCATGTCTATTGCCCAGTCTATTCCTAGTAGTGTCGGATAGGGGTTACTTTCGTCCATGATTTCTATGACTTCAAAATCAGTGTGTGTGTGGGCACCATTGATATCTACGACAACCCCTTGCAATCTTCCCATCGGCAGGAATTTTTGTTGGTTTGCCAATCACAATTGGATCGGGTACCATTGCAGTGTAGGCCTGCCCATGCTATCCCAGGTCTGTTTTGGGAGGACATTCACGTCGGAACCCAGATCTAAGATGACCTAGTCCATCTCACAATCGCCAATCTGGGCAGTCAGCCACATCTCCCGTCCGGTGCGTAAGACGTGTTTGCCCAATTTTCAGATTATGTGCGGTTCGTCTGCCCCCGCACATCTAGCTATTAATTCTTGTAACCCTTTCACTGTGTTGGCATCCCACAGGAGCTTCATACAAGTTTCTAAAAAGGCAGTTACCAAGGCATTATCCTGTTGCAGGTCTGATTTCTCCTTACTACCCGAAGTCGATGCTTTTGCAAAATTTTTCTTAGCCTCCAAAAAGGTTTCCTTTGCTTGTGCCAAATCAAATTCTGGTTGTTTTGCAGGAGCCTTACGAACGCACATATCCTCTTTCGACTTCTTCCCCTTATCTTCCCCGGTAGCTACACCACTTATGAGCGTCATGTTTATGTTGGGGCCTTCAGTGCGGGGTTCAGCCTTCATCATCTGGACGTTCTGGGCGGGACTAGCTAGGAGCACTCCTTTCTCCCTTAATTGTGTGAGTAGCGTGGGGCAATTAACTGCATCATGATCAAATTGGTAGCATGACGGACAACAGGCTCTAGTAGGATTCATACAATCCCGTGCGTAATGTCCCTGTCCACCACAATTATAACAGATCAACTGTCCACAGCCCCATCTAGGCCCCCATCCTCCACGCCCTCATCCACATATCGGGAATCCCCCATGCACGAATGGTGCAGCCGGGTCCTATCTGTGCATCTCTATTTGCATCCTATACGTAGGGGGTCGATCCATCAACATGCGGCAATCTCTTTCCTCGTGACCCATTGTTCTGCAAAAGTTACAAAATAAGTGTTGAGGAGGTTGTCGTACATTCGGCAATAGGTAGCAGCTGTCCGTCGCATGCTTTCCCCCTACCTAGCAAATCGCACACCAAAGTGGGGAAATCACACTTGGTCCCATCTGTACCTCTGGTTGCAAGGTTGTTGGCCCCCCTGTTACCGCAAAATTCACTACAACCAGATAGTGATCCTTATCATGTCCTTGGCTTCTACACGCCCTACACCATACTTCTTCCCGGACTTCTGGGCACGATGCCTGGTCTTGTTTTAACTTCTGTATCTCTAAACATAGATTTTGGACCTACGCTTGGATTTGTTGAGCTCCCAACCCTGGGTCCTGTATCGGGGTTTCGTGCAGCCGCATTGCTGCCTCCAGTGCTTCTTCTTAGGTTGAGATCTTCTGTTGTGACAAAGCTGCTTTCAGATATGGCATTAGTGATGCGATGAACCAAGCGTGGTGCTGTGCATCCATCAGGGTCATGTTGGCCTCGCGAATAGTGCTTTTTAACCTTTGATCCAGATCCCATGGGGTCTCACCAGGCATCATTGTGATCTCTTTGAATTCTACAACCAACTGTGATTCCAATTTTGGCCAACTGAACTCCTTTTTTAATTCCGTGTGGATGTCCGCTATCCCCACCATTGGGTTGATGCCTGAATACTTCATATACCATGTTAGCGCTCAGTCCTGCAGTGTGCTGACTAAGACGGCTTTCTTGATATTATCATCCATGATCTGCTGCGTGTTCCATACTGAATTCAATACAAACCAAAACTTTTCCAAATCTTCACTGCCTGCTCCTTTGAATACTGGTAACTGGATGGTGCTCGCCATTACTATCATCCTGATATTTCATCGCTCTTTTCTCTAGCATCCCCACCTTTCACACCAGACACCCCTTAGGCAGATCCCAGTCCTAGAAATGGAACCATTTTTTGGCTTTTATAGGCTTGACCTAGGTTCGGAAGAATTATTTATCCAAACAAATCCCGCAGCTACTGGCCCTTTCAGCAATAACTCGCGAAGCGCGAACTGAGGTCTCACCCGAGGTAGCAGGGGAGGGTGCTGGAACCAGGTTTCTGCACCCTGGGGATGTTTTGGATGTGGTTTGGGGCTCACGCACTGTTCTGTAGCCCCGCGCTATGCCAGATCCGCACAGATCTTAATACCCTTGTGGCGCTTATTATAGATTGAATCACTTATTACTGTTTTGATCTAGTTAAAACGGTATTTAAGCAAACATTTATTACTTTTGGTTACTTCGCGCATCAAGATTAACCCAGTTCACATGTATTCAACCGTAGCAAATGCAGTGATCATAGTAGTTTATTTATCATAAAAGAATAAAGTCGCAATCAACACAGAATTCAGAAGAAACTTATCTTTATTATCAATCTTCACCAATACATCCAAATCCACCCTGCGCACTTAGCTGCAGGGGTCCACACACACAGCTGCGGACTTTCCAGGCCTCTACGCACACAGCTACAGAGCCTCTACCTTCTACCTTACTCCCTCGACTCAGACTTACAGACGCTTTAAAGCTATTTCTTTTAAGGACCCATTACATTCCATCTTCCTGAAAGAACTACTTTCCCTCATAGAGCCCCACTCTATTTATACTTTCCCTTGGCCCGTGATCCCTCTGCGAGCCGAATCTATTACTATTTATTTACATTATTTCTAGGCGGACTACCCTTTGACTCAACCTACTATAGTTCGCGCTCCGCACTTTCCACACAGTCTTTTACCCTAATATTACCCACAATTCCAGGCTTCACACCCCATACTCGTTTCGCGGGCTTACGCTACCCAATAGTTAGTCTAATATTTCATATCATGTATGTGACTCTTATTTTCTATTAATGGGAAGTTTACTATTGGTCTATATCTCAGTTAGTTTTGGAGGGTTGAAACCCTTGGGTTTGGGCCCAAGCTGGAGGCTTTAGTCCTTCTCTTGTATTTCTTCCTTGTTCTTGCTAAAGTTATTGCAATTATTTTCTTGTTTTAGAAGGTGTTATATTACAAAACTTGTAGTTTCAAGTTTTCCTATCACCTCTATTGTGGGATGACTAATTCGAAGATCTGTAATAACAACAAAAAAATATGAGTTTATGATTTCTTGGAAATTGTTAAGTATAAGACTATAATCCTTCTGCATGTTTAGTTTTTACATTTTATAAGTTAGTAGCATTGGTTTGGAAACTAGAAGTTGTATTGTAGGTTAGAGTTATTTCAATAAAATCTGACTCGTCTTTTCCATGTTAATTTACTTTGTTGTAATAGTGACCATTTGATGCATGTGTTTGATTAGTTTTGTAGAGATTGTGTGGAACTGCAAGAGTAGGAAAATATTTCTACATCCACCTAGACCACTCCATCTCCCTCCTAAACACTTCACATTACCCCAAAGTCTGCCACCAAGATCGCTCTGCTAGGATACATGGAGGACATAGTGGGCACAAACTTTGGTGCAAGATAGACTTACGAGGGGTATTAGGCTTGGCTAAGGGGCTCCCACTCCCTTCATTCACCTTCTTCAACCTTCATCCACCTATTTCTACCTTGAAGACACCATTCCTATCATCAAAATGCTCTCGAACCCCCTCCTGTTGCAAAATAGGGTCTCCTGTAGCACTTCCTGTAACAGTCCTGTAGATATGTTTTCCTCAACCAAATTTGATTCATACTTTTTCCCTGGCATATTAGGGAAGGATCTAAGACCACTTCAACCCCATCCTTTCCTCACTGCAACCATCAGATAGAAAATTAAAATTAGAATTAGTATTTTTCTTCATAGGTATTCTAAAGATTGGATTACTCATTTTCAAGCAAGTGTGAATAGAAAAATGATGCATACAAGTAGGCTATTGATTTGATTAAGTGTGAAAATAGAGTAGCATGGTTTACTTTTGCAAATAGACTATCATTTTTCATTCATGCAATTTCAATTAGCATTTACATTCAATGAATGACATTTTCAACTTTGTAGTTAGAATCATGGTAACTTATGATTTCAGGAAATTCTCTCTGTAATTAGTTAAAGGAGTGATCTCTAAACACGATCTGATCTCATGAGTGAGGGTGACATGAGTAGAACCTAACTTGTTGGGCATATAGCACTGTCACCTCTAAGTTTGTACAAACACCAGGTTGATAAATTAAGTTGAGAATCCCTTGGGAGTTGCAACATCCTTGGTACAATACCAGGGTTCATCACTTTTTGGCGTTGTTGTCAGGGAGGTGTCTAATTAGGTGTTGTTTCTACTCAATAGCTTCTTTTTTTCATCATTTTTATTGTTTTGAAAAAGTGCAAAAAAAAACTAGTTCTTTCAAGCCTCGTAGGAGTAGGGACAACCAAGGGAAATTCTTACCAAAGACCCCCACCTCCTCAAGTAGTCAACCTTCATTATTTTTTGGTGACTATGGACTTCCCTCTTTGACTACAAGGGAGCTAGAAGACCCTCTAGGTGAGCAACCTGAAATTTTTGAGGAACCCATAGGGGAAGAAGAACTCATCTCACCTACCCAAATCATGGTTGAAAATAGGCACAATGAGCTTTTCCCTATCAGAAAAACTAAAGGAGAGGCCAAAATGAAGAATATAAGCCTTTCTTCCCTTCCACATTTCCATGGCCTAACGTTTGAGGATCCTGAAATCTTCATGTTTGTAGGACCTATAACTATGCCTCTGATGAGTAGAAGTTGATGTTTTTTCCTTTTACCCTCAAAGATGCAGCCTTATGCTAATTTATGAGTTTACTTGGAGGAAACATCACTACCTAGGCCCAAATGCAACAAGCCTTCAATGACAAATACATGTGTTATTGTAGGTCCAAAGAAACAAAGGAGAAAATATTTAGGATGACCATTGGACCTGATAAATCCTTAGAGGACTATGAGGAAAGCTTTCAACTCAATTATAAGAGGGACAAATGTACCCTTGATCCTGATTCACTCAAGCTAGTTCTTCTGTGAGGGATTAGGGAGGATGTAATGGAAACCCTCAAAACTCTTTCTGGAGGAGATATCTACCAATTTCCTTATGATTACATCAAAATTGTATTCAGAAATCACTCTAGGGCTGCTAGGAAAAAGGGTAGATCTAACCAAATATTGGTTAGTTCCTCTCCCTCTACAACAAGCATCAAGCATGAGATAGGAAGTATGTTAGAGGATTTTAAGAGAAATTTTGCATACCTTTTCCCAATAAATGGATACTATGCAAACAAAAAGCAAGGAAGAGGAAGAAGAAGGGGCACTAGTTATGTTCTACCCTAGATGCACTAAGAGACACCCTAGGAATGAGTTCCCACTGAATGTCATAGAATTTTCTCAATCTGCAAAGAGAACCATGAAATAGACAAATCTCCCTCTCTTCTAGGCCTAAAGGCTCTAGACCAAGGGGTATAAGGTGGGTCAGAGCAGCTGTGTTTCATTAACGAAAGAAGGCCTCAAGGTCCTCAACCATATCATCAAGGCATGCAGGGTTCACATTATCCTCATTACAATCCAACTCAGAATTCACCTTTCTAGCCTTGGTTCCCTTCCCCTGATCCATCATGGCCCATGCCTCCTTAGCATTATACTCCTCAATATCCTCCTCAGCATATTCACCCTTCCTTCTAGCCATATCCATATCAATCTTCCCAATGGAGAAACCCCTCACAACGGTGGATGCCTCAGACAACCGAACCTCCTATAATATTTCCTCCACCTCAATCTCAACCACAACTCCCTCACCATACCCACCTAAGCAACCTCAAATTCACACTCAACCTAACATGAACTTGAACAATAAACATACACAACAAGTTTATAGTGGGGAGACATCCTATCCTACTTATGCTGTAGAAATCCAAGAGATCAACCTTTGTTTTGGGAGGGTGTTCCCAGATAATCAACCACCGTATTCACCTTAAGAGCTTGAATAAGGGAAGGAAGGGAGTGACCTTCAAGCCAATGCACCTCCTTATCCTGAAAGGTTGGTCCAACCTAACGAGAACACCCCAGAAAAGTGTTGGCTTAGGTTGGGCTGACCCAGGTTCAGAGTTTACTGCACACCAACAAAACCCTCAACCATTGGCCCCCTTAGAAATCACCTGCAAGAAGATCGCAGTCTCACCTGAAGTGATTATGGGAGGTTGCAGAACTAGGTTTCTGCAGCATGAGGGATGCTACGATGTGGCACTTTTATATTTTCTTTATGCTTTAATACTTATAAATCACTTCACATTATAAACACTATCATGCTTGTGAATACATCTAACTACAATGAATTGTTATGCTACAACATGTTACTTCACATTCTGAACTACTTCACACTTATATTTTACCTCGTAGAATCACATCCATCATTCAAACATAACATAAACATCCATAAACTTCACAGTACCTGAAATAAAGTGCAGATATTAAGAAAATAAACACATGAGACACAGATTTTACCGTGGTTCATTCCAATGTGGGACTACATCCACAAGAACTATTGCTTATAATATGGAATTTGCACAACAAATAGTTCTTCCCTGCGCACACAGCTGCAGGGTGTCTATGCACTAAGCTACAAATGGTCTACACACTCAGTTGCAAATGTAGGCCTCCGAACACACAACTACAAAACCTTTCAATTCATCTGAAGTATAGATCAACAGAACACAACTATAGACACAAATTTTAATCATATTCATCCCTTCCTTCTTTATTATTCACCCCTATATATACTTTTTGATGGTGCTAGACCCACCAACATGTCAAGGGGATCTCCACGGTAAGAAGTCCCAATTAGACCTCAGAACATTTGGTGCAGGAGTCCCAATAGTGGTTCGTAAGGTAATGCCTTGACTGCAATGTTGCACAGAGGCAAGTAAGATAACTCTGTCAGTAACAAGGGTGTGACTGATGCAGTGAGTCAAGGAATGAGTATGAGAGGTTCCAACACTTCAAAGGGAGAGGAAGATGAAGGTGAGTTATAGGTTGAAAGGGATTAGTCCCTACTCAGCTAGGAACACACAACACAAAGACATGCATAGCTTCCGGCAGAGCAGTCGACACGGATGTGGCAGTCCAATATACAAGGTAAGATAACCCGAACAACACTCATGGATCAGTCCAAGATGACTGTGACAGTTGATATAACAAGGTTGAGAGAAATGTCTTCCTAGTGTCCGGTAGAGCAGTTGACACAAATGGTGACAGCATTAACAACAAGATTCATATAATTGCATGTGTATCAGTTCATACACAAGTACATAAGTTAAACAACATATATCATTAAAGAAACCAGAGCAGTCCAACTACAGTAACAACATATTCATGAAAATGTGTTGGCTTTATTATATAAAGAAGTGTAAGTCACAATCGTACAATACACCATGTAAACCTGCTAGCCCTATCAGTAGAATGTTACAGCCACATCCGCCTTCTCCTCCAAAGAGATGTACTAGCTTCGTGTAGTGGAGAAGCCAAGGCACGTTACAATACTGTCCAAGTCTTCTTCAAGATAGTCTTAGTAGAAGCTTGGCTGACCAAAAACCTATACAATGAGTTATGAGGGACTATTTATAGCAAAGGGTGGGGTGACCCTTAACATTCCCCTTTGTGACCATTCAACTACCCTCATGACTCTTCACCTACTCTATGACTGTTACATTCACTCTTGTGACTTGACTTACACTTGACATGACTCAACAATACAAAGCACATGTACCCATGTGAACAATGGCTTGAACAAGCCAAACTAGACACCACTCTGACTTAGACAACTATAGAAGTCCAACTGCTCGACATCCTCATGTTGATCAACAATAACATATTGGTGCCAAGATTGGTAGTCTCTGATAGTGTCCATGTGTTCCGTCGTGACATTTGTCTAGAACCTGAACCTTGCCTCCATGGCATCTAGGTACACTACTTGGGCTTCTCTATCCAACTCATCTGAAAGAATGTGCAATAATGTCCTTGTGGTGAATTAAAATTATAAGTGCAGACATAAACAAATTCCTCTAGCCCGATAATGGGTCTACCCACAACAGATACATTCTATGGAAGATTTCCTTAGGTTAGAACCAATTAAGAAGGCCTACCTCTTAGTCTACTTATCCTATTTGATGATGTCCTTGCTTTCTCGCTCCAACTATCTCTCACTTCCTTCTTCAAGCACGTAAAATAAGTAAACAACAGCAAACAACAAACATGATAATAGACAAATTGTAATTCAACCTACTTAAAAAGTCAAGAAACATTAAGCCATGAATATATAATATGACAAATCATGTAGGAAATCAATCGATAATTGAATATATTAATATCCAAGAGAGATTACAACGAATTGTATTGACGTTGCAGTCCTCCTCTAACAATACCAGGTTCCCACACACTTCTACTAGCATTGCATGATGGCCTCAATCAATAATAGTTTTAAGGTTTTTCCCTTTAGGCTTCACTCCAAACCAAATCACACTTCTCCCTCACATAATTAGATAGCTACAACTAGTAATAGCTTGTTTTTTACTCCAAACCAAAATAGCATTATCACACCAATATCAACACTAACACTAACACTTGCTTGTGCTTGGGAAGAGGGGAGGTTTATACAGGATGAATGGATGGGAAATGGATCCTCTTCTCATGGGAGAAGGGCTTATCCCTTGAGGTAGTTCCATGATTATAGGGGAAAGGAGCCCAAACTAACATCCTCAACCCCATTTAGCCAAACCATTTACAAGACTTCCATTACGAAGCTTCTAGAGTTGGACGCTTTGGCTCCTAATTTAAAAAACTTTCCATAACCGGACCACGCAACTGGAACACAACTCAGTCGCTCCAGTCGATGCAAGGGATAATTCTAATCTCTGCACAATGGCACAGGGGAGACAAAGGTGATTAGCGCTGATCTTGTAAACTGGGCAAAACAAAAGTTTCAAGGGAAATCGTGCAAAATGGAATTGATCTGCTCATGAAGAGGGACACAATGAGAGTTTCTTCATGAAGGCAAAGCATTTGGGGTTCACTATAGAGGTCCTCCAGGATCAAGAAATGGGGAGTACATGGACAGTGACAAAATGTTGTGTAATAGTCCTCAATGTGGTTGAACCAGCAACATACTTACGCATGATGTCTGCACTGATAGGCAAGTTTGGACTGGTGGCGACGCGCATCAACTCGTTGAAGTACAAGTCAAGATCCTGTTGGACCTACTTCTTAGTCTTCGCTTGAGTGAGAGTCCCAAGTGATGGAATCACATATGTGTGCACAACATCCTCCATGCTTTTGACTACTCGTGTATGGGAAGCCTGTATGCCAGTGATGAATTGCGATAAGTCTTCATAGTTTTGGATCTAACTCCGGGTACGTGCTTGCAGCTCAACCGCATTGTCCTTCATCATCTTGGGCAAATGAAGCAGGGATCCTTTATACTTCATCATCCATGCTCGCATGTTATCAAAGGCAGCATGTATGTTCTTCAACATGTGAGCTCTTCTCACACATGGATGTTGCCATCCATGGCGATGAACGACTGCTTAATGCATGGTACTGAACTTGGAGTACAATGCCCGCATAACCATGTCCAAGGAAAACACTTCCTCTTGTATTGCCTTCTTCAGTTTAGCTTGGGTGGACATTGTCACCATGTCTCCTCCATGCTTGGCCACCTGTAGTTCCTTCGCCATTCACTCATTCTCAGCTATGAGGAAGCGAACACTGGAGCTAGTGGCTTTGGCATACACTCTAGTTGCATCAGCCAAAGTAGTTGGGTCCTTGTGCACATTGGTCATGATCACTTGTTCTTCAACTTGCTCAAGGGATGTTCGGTCCTCCGGAGTTGGTACTCTATCAGGGTGCACAACTCTATGTTGAGATTCATCAAAGGAGTTGTCGTGCATCTCTGCTTCCGGCTGACCACCAAGGATCTTAGTGCATCCTTCGTCATTCAAGATTTTCTCATCATCTGGATGCATTTCAGCAGGCGAGTCGACCTCTCTATGGTGAGGCATGAGGTTAGTGTCCTGTTCCAATTTCGGCTGCTCCATGTCTACATCCAACTGTTCAAAATCATGTTCTATCTCTTGAGAAAAGTCTTGCCCTACAAGGGCTCACCGTGTTCACCTGATTCCAACTGTTCAAAAGAATAAACTACTTGTATGGGCATTGCTTTGCTTTTCTGCACGTGATGGGCCCCCTACTGAATCTATTGCTACTACATTTTCTTCTTCTATTGGCTCAAATCTTGTTCTTTCCGGAGTTTCTCCCTCAACTCATGCAACTCCTTCTATGTTTCTTCCATTCTCTTCTTATCTCTCTACCTTCATGCGATTTTCTTTTCATGCTACTGCCTCTTATTTTGAATAGCCATAGTTGCTTGCTCTACAAGTGGATCTACTCAAAACTTGCAGCTTTGTTCCTCCTCCATGTGGTAGACAATATTTATCTTCCCTTTGCCGCACACAGGTATGCTGGGCTCTGCTACCTCCACTGTTGCTGCTACTACTGCTACTGCTGGTGTTTCCCGTGGTGTTGCTTCATGTTGTTGTGCTAACCACTCTATGGTGAAACCGACCTGCTCATTGGGTCTGGAGGAATTGTAGTAGTACCTCCATGAGTCTTCCTCAGCCTAGTGAAATACCCCATGGATCCAACCGAACTGAACTCTCATGCAGTGATCTCTCACAATGCAATGTGGGTCATACGGGTGAAGTTTCAGAGGTCGAACGAGTACTTCTTCATTTGTTCTGCTTCAACATCTGCCTGTTTTATGCTCTTGATCGCATATAACCCAATCCGCAATGGAAGAGTGGACCAAGGTGCCTTCTTCTTCCACTGCAGTCTTGCTGTCAATCCTACTGAGATATGATATGCAACTTCCTCCATGATAAGCACGTCCAAAGAAAATTTTGGTAGAACATGCGGAGGCTTATCCGCGCTGAACACTCGGATGAATATGCCAGACAATGAAGCATACAAATCTGCAATGCCTAACAATTCCTTCATTGCTTCCTCTAATGTGCAGGGTGGATCCTATTCAAATATCAACCTATACACCAGGGTAAAAAAGTAGTCATACAGCCGTATGATCACTCCCTTCAAGTTGCATTTGGACCATATCTTGAAATACGTGTTCACAACAGTCTCTATCGATGACCATGCCCACTCCATGCCCGGGAACTCATGTTGGGCACAGACTACATCTAAAATGTAGGTGGAAATATAAATCTCTGCATACATGCCTTCGAGTGACTGTCGAGCCTTCGTGACTTGCTCCTTCAGCTGATGAGCCAGTATGCTGGACCAATTGCATGGTCTTCCTTCTCTAGCGAATTGGTCCAACACGACCACCCAAGTCTGAGGGAAGGTCTATGTGCTTGCTTAGACACTTAGTTGACATGCGAATATGACCAAGTATTGGTATGCCTTCCTCAATATATTTGTCTTATAGATCCGGTTAGGGGTCATCTTGAAACAAGTTGAATCCTTTACCCAATTGTTATACCACCATTTACCACTCTTGGTAGATATGATGCTCTATTTATGGCCTAGGGCAACCCTTCCTTCTAGACTTGGTCCAAAATCTTAAAAAGCAATGTTTTATTCCCTATACACTACTTTTTAATATAATAAAAGTTGTACACGTGGGTCAGCATATACCCAACCTGCGTACATATGCTAAAACACTTAAAAAAATTAAATTTCCTTAATTTCGAGCAGAGTTCACGAGTTTTACCTATTACTCACCTCCTATTGCCTGTGGCCCAACTGTTTCCCAATTGAAAAAGCTAATTTGGAGAGGTATAAATAAACCTCCATGGGAAGGCCTTGGGAGAAAAAGAGGAGATATTGATACCATAGTGAGATTATCCCTGATCAAGTCTAAATAATCCCTATGCCTCTTGCACTTCCCAAAGCTTCAGGAAACCCTTGTTTCCTTAATTATAGATACCCCCCATCTTGCTTGAGATATCCTTGTGTTGGTGATGGAGGAATATTTTTGAAGGTCGGGAAAGGACGGATCTGGAGGACGTTCCCGCTTGGAGCCGGAGAAAGACTCAAGACGTATTTCTCCACCTTATCTATAGCTTACTTCAATAAAAAGGAATGTTGTTCTATTTCTGACATGAAATGTGTTTATGCATCAAAGTTGTGTTGTAATACATTTATGAATCTTTATTGATGTATAATTAGTCATTCCTTTATATGATTTAAAGTTAACATCATGTATATCCTTTATGTTTCTATTGTCGTGTATGTTCTATTTGAATAATTTTCAGGTTTCAAGAACATTGGGAGAAGTTGAGGGTTTGCACCCTGCAGGATCTACCCAAACGAAGGACATCAGGTAAGGACACTCCTACGCGATTTAGTAGATTAAGGATGTTTAATGATTGTTTGAGCATTTCTTGTTGAGATTTTCCCTCTACTTTGTTTGGGTTCTCAACCCAAAGCCCTAGGGTGGTTTCACCCATAATAGAATTAGCGACTCCACTGGGGATAAAATTCTTGTTATTCCTAGTTTGGGTTGTTTGTTCTCAATTAGGGATCACTTTCTTGATTGCTTGCTTTTGCAGTATTGTTTGGTCCATTGGTGTCCCAGGCATAAAGTCTGATATTCTTGATCAGAACTTGATTTTTGTTTTGCTTATAAAGCTTTGTATACGCTTTTTACTTTGTTTACAATAGCGTATACACGCAGGTTTCTGTAAAGTAGACTCATGTATACGCGATTTTTCTGTGTTAGAAACACGTGTGCACGCTTCTATGTTTTTACACAGTCACATATGCAATTTTTTGGATGATTTTTTCAAATCTTTCTGCCCAGTTAGGTTTGTAGCCTGGTGATTTCTGTTGTTGTATGGTCATCTGTTGTCTGGAGAATATATTTTTCCTACAAGCTTTCTTTTTCAAAATCTCTTTCTCACTGAAAAGATTTGGCCTAGGTTTGCTTCTTAAGAAAGTTTGTAGTTTGTATCTTAGTGTTCAAGGCTTCGTTTTGAAGTTCTTGGTTGTTTTGGTCTTCTAGAATAGGAAATTGTTTTCAATTTCATTTTCAAGCCTGGATTTCAAGTTCTCTTGCTTTGCTTTCCCTTGTTTGGTGGCCTTATTTCTTTTCTTTCTTTTTGAGAGTTTTTTTTGACAAGTTTGAAAGTATTTCTTTCTTGGCCTTTTGGTCAGTTTGTCGAAATCTTTTGCTACTATTTGGGTCAGTTTGTACAAGTTGTAGTCTTTCTTGTTCAAGTTTCGTTCATTTTTGAGTTTATAACTTGCAAGATTAAAAGACTCCTTATGCTTATTTATTGATCTTTTGAGTTTTAGTGGCACTTTTGTGACTTCAAAAAGTTGTTTTGTTTCCTTAAAAGAAAAAGCTTAAAAAAACATTGCTTGTGTTTTTCTTTTTCCAAGTTTTTGGTTTACGGTTTCTTTTGTTTTATTGTTGAAAAGTGAATTGCAATCTTTTACAATTTGTTCTTCTTGCTTTGAAGAGAGATTTGTTGTCAAATTTTTGTACTCTTCAGTTTTAAGTTGACTCATTGTTTCTATAAAGTATTGCATTTGCTTATTAAGGTTGTTTAGGATCTTGCATCATCATTGTAACTTGCATTAGGGTAGTTTGCATTTTAAGGCATTCTTAGTCTTTTTAGTTTTTGGGTGTGTAAAGATTATTTTAGAAAAGAAAAGAAAAATATTTTGCTTTATATAAAGTTTTTGTAGAACCCAATTAGAGATCAATCTTCATCGAAGAAAATGACTGCATTGATATAGTTAATTTTCTATTGATTTCTTTTGCGTCATAAAAACATTATCAGTTTCACTCTCATAATTTCCCCTGACTTAAAGAAAAGCTATATAAAATCAAGTGATTAATAAAATGAACTAGAACTTTTATTGTTGTCATTAGAGAACACCAACAAGTTTAGGTTCATTAGGTCCTTGGATTAGGTGAGAAGAGAGTTAACTCTCCAAGGCTGCTCAAATTTCAAAACGTAGAAGTTGAATAAAGAGCGAAACCCAATATCATTAGAAAGACCGAGAAAGCTCTATCACTAGGAGTTAAGCATGAGGAAGAGTGAAGATGAGGAAGAGAGATACCCTCTCTCCTACTTGTTGGATCCTGCCTCACGACTGTTCTGCCTGACTTTTTATACAAGTTGGTATCCATAGTTGCCTATCCTAGGAATCGCATAGGTGGTTGCAGAGGGGAATCCCGTGGCACCTGAGGCTAATGTTGTATCATGTTCGGCAGTACTTCTGGAGGGTACCCTTGCAAAGCTTGGGTGCTTGCACCAGCAAAGGCTATTGTCTGGAGGTCAATGTAACTGCTTCTGACACCTTGGCTAGTAGACACCGGGTGTAGTTACCCCAGTCTATTTTTAGAAGGCCCTTGATTTTAGCTTTCTCATATTTTGGTGTTCGGTCCTAATCACCTGGAGTGGAAATACTTGAGAGTTGCTTGATTTCTTGTATATTTAGGGAATTTTAGAGAGTGCTCTTTACTCCTAGTTGGCCTAGATTTATAACTTTTTTGAGTCTTTAAGTAGATTTCTTAAAAATAATTCAAAGTGGCTAATCGACTAGCTCGTCAGTCTAGGAGACTTTGTGGGATATCACCTACGAGTGCTGAGCCTTCTCCTCGAAGGTGTAGGAGAAATATTGCCAGTGGTTTTCCACCAGTGGCAGCAGGCGCATCGAATATTTATCCTCCAGTTGGAGTCATTGATTCACAAGATAGACCTAGCACAAGTAGAGAGTTAGAGAGGAACACTTTATTTCTTTCTCGAATCCTCTTCCAATCGGAAGATAATATTGAGGTTGAAGAGCTTTCTGAGTCAATTGCGGCTCCTAATTCTCCTCTTCCTCTTGATCATATAGATTTTCTATTGTACGTCGGAACCCCGACCAACAAGCCTTCGAGCACAAGTTTACATCAATCTATTCCTTTGATGACCACTGCTGGCAGCATGGCATCCATGACAAGTGTTACAAGTATGCAGACTCCCATATCTGTACAAGGAGGAGGAACAATTGCAATACCTTATGTTACTCCTAGCACTACTATATTTGGTTCTACTTCCATTCCATCATCGAGTGGAAGTTCTCAAGCTGTTGCCTTTGGCATGGGCTTTTTCCCTTTTGGAATGCTGACCAAAGCAATTCCTTCAGTTCCTTTGAGTATTCTGTCAGCTACTTCCACATCCATGGCGAGTGGATCAGATTCTTTTAAGGGTTTCCAATTTAGGGGTGGTCATATACCACATTCCAACCCAACAATAGGATCAATGCCTTTTTCCTTTACAAGTCAAGGTAATAATCCATTTCAAAGTTGGACAAACCATGCAGTTAGTGGTTTAGGAGACAGGAATCAATCTTGTTTCAGTCAACAGGGGAATATGTCGTATTCTTCTGTTAATTATTTTCAAAACTTTTCTCCCTATGCTAATGCATGGAATCCTTATCAGGGGCTTTCTTCTCCTTTTAGCACTTCATTAGTGGGTTAAATTTACTAGTTACGAAGGATTTGTGGCAAGCATTGATCAAACTCTGAATTTTGCTAAATCACAAGGATCTTCTTATGGTTCAGTTGGGTTTGCGAATTACTTTGAGCAACCTGGTGCCTTCACAAATCCAGGTCATTCTTTTCAGAACGTTGGGAGTTTTGCCCACACCGGGTGGAATCCTCAGGGTCCACCACGACTCCCTTTTCTGGCAACGTTAAACTTGCCAGATCTCACTAAATTGACTAATGATCCAATTAGGTATAACCCGGTTTGGCCTCTGGTCCCAACCAAACTTCCCTCCGATATCCCAAAATTTGAGATGAAGACAGGTGAAGATCTAGGTGACCACGTAACCACTTTCCACTTATGGTGTTCATCCAACTCCTTGATAGACGATTCAATCAGGTTGAGATTATTTCAACATACCCTAACTGGAAATGTGGCTAAGTGGTACATAGAGCTACCAGGGGGCACCTTTACTTCTTTCAGTGATTTGGCTACTATATTTTTGAACCATTTTCAATTGTATGTCCGATATGACGCTGGAACTGAGCTTCTAGCTAATTTCCAACAAGATTGGGCAACTCACATTTTTTATCATATTCAGGAATGGAGGAGAAGGAATAGGCTCATCAATGCCAATATCCCACAATAATTCCTTCTCGAATGGTTTCTTAAATCATTACAACCTGAGATCTCTAAGGACGTGTCCCTCTCTGGTGTTTTCACTGAAGAGCAGGCTATTTTCAGGGCCCAGTAGTTAGAACTGATCTATTCTCAGTCTAGGGTTCTTCAAAAAATTCTACCTAACACTCCTAGATCCAAGGTGGATATAGCCAAACCGAAACCAGGTCCCCATGCCGATGGTCTAGTTGGATCAATAGATGTTAACACGGTGAACCTACTGAATCAATTGTAGCAGTTGTCTCTACAAACTGCTTCCTCTATGCAGGCATCACCGTCTGTATCTACACCTTCCCAACCTACGTCTATAAATGTCATCCAAACTTCTAACCCCAAAGGAAATCAACAATCCGATGGGAAGAGGAAAGGACGAGGTAAGAAGAAGAACCAGGAAGGGAAGGGAAATGTGAACAAACCCGACAATGATGCTGGAGAGGGTAGGAAAGAGTCCAAGAAAAAGGTAAAATTCCCATGTAAGTTATGCAATGGGGATCATTTGACTCATCTTTGCCCTAAGATCCAAGACGCTCAGTGCTTATTAGCACAGCAGGGGTCTTCTAGCTCCCAGGCTATTCTCACTAACCCTTTTCCCCAAGGGCAGAAATTACTTGCTGGCGCAAATTATAATGCTGGTACCCCCGCAGGGGGCAACCAGGAAGGGGACAATTCGTTGAATGTTTATATGATGAGCTCACATGTCGACGTCGCTATGCTATCACGTGATTACGGTGAAACAGAATCATCTAAGGCTAAGTCTGCTTCCGATGCCTCAGAGCCACTCCATATTGAGAGGCCCTCTGTTGAGTCTATACCTCAAATGCCAAAAGGTTCCGTGAAGTGCTCGACCATTAACCCTAATGCTAGGGTAGCCCAAAACTACTCGATTGTAGAAGATCTAGCTCAGAGTCCTTGTGCTATGTCAATGTTAGAGGTACTCCAGTCATGCCCCACTCAGAGAAGTGCTTTTCTCTCATAAATCGAAGCAGTGGATCCAAAAAATTCTCTTGTGCTCACTTTTGATATGTCAAATTTCAAAAATAGACTTCCCCATCATATGGCTTCAAAGATAAAGTCTACATACCGAAAGACCAACATCTTTCGAACCATTATAAATGAGGGAGCTTCCACATGCGTGATGTCGATGTCATGTTGGAAGGCCATTGGATCACCTCAATTTGTTCCTTTACCAAATCTATTGACGACATTTGATGGACATTCTCATAGGCCACATGGGATTATTCTAGCCTTTCCCATATGTGTTGGGGGAAAGGTGGTAAATATTGAGGTAAAAATCATAGATGCGAACTTGGATTACAACCTCCTCTTAGGTAGGAATTGGATTTTATTTCGCATCCTGTGTTTTCCTCACGAGGGAAGGATTGCAAGAGTTGATCAAATGGATTATTCCTAGGTGAATCTCACGCATCTTCTGATTCTACTATTCCTTTAGTGGACAATCCCAGGCAATCTATTGAGAATTTAGGATTTGGTATGTACTCTTCTTTAATGGGTATTTTTTATCTCCCTGATCCTTCGGCTAGAATCAATGTTATTTCATCCTCCAAGGGACCTTCTCGAAGAGAGTTCTTTCTAACTAATTATTTTTCGGACCCTTTGACCTTACCTTCATCTACTACCACATTGGATGGAGGACAGGTAGGTGGAATGACATTCCCCATGTCTGTGGCAGAAATCACTTATCAATCTATTGTTAACTCTGCAGACACCCATCCTACTCCTTTCTCACTAGAGGAGTTAGATGGAGATGTGGCTCCGGCCTTGACCCTCATTTCAACTTCAGCTCAGGATTGCCTAGATATAGTCTTACCATCTAACGAAGCAATTCTGGAGGCAACGATGGGTGTTGATAGACCATGGAATGATTTACATCATCGTTCATATTTCCTCCCTCATTTGTGCAAAATTATGTCAAATTTGTCCAGCCCATCAACCAATGATGTTCATATAGTTTTAAACCCTTTGGCTCCAGCACAGTTTTCTGCCGAAGGTAACATGTCGGTTATCTCATGAACTGTACCTGTGAACATCTCTAGGAATCCTAACATAATCGAGAATGTCTTCATCGGAGCTGGCTGTTCCCCTGAGGAAATTCAAATTTACGCCGATCTCTTCAAAGAGTATCGTGATGTGTTCGCTTGGTCTTATGAGGAAATTCCTGGAATAGATCCATCTATAGTCTAGCATGAGATCATGACGTATGAAAACGCTAAACCTATTCGTCAAAAACTTCGACCAATCAATCCTAGAGAAGTAGCAGATATTAAAGTTGAAGTTGAAAAGATGCTTAAGGTGGGTTTCATATACCCCATTCCTCTAACTGAGTGGGTCTCTAATCCAGTCCTCGTAGATAAAAATCAAGGAACGATCCGAGTATGTATCGACTTTAGGGATCTAAATAAGGCTTGTACAAAAGATAATTACCCCATGACCTTTATTGATCAAATTATTGATGAATGTGCGAGTAATGAAATTTTTTCATTCATGAATGGATTCTCTGGTTACAATCAAATTACTATTCGTCCAGAAGATTAGCACAAGGTAACCTTTATTTGTCCTTGGGGTACGTTTGCATACAAAAATATTCCTTTTGGCCTTAAAAATGCTAGAGCCACATTCCAGTGGGCCATGTCTTATGCTTTTCACAACATCAAACATGTTATCGAAGCATATCTAGATGATTTAGCTACTTGTTCTCAAAAGAGAATTGATCATCCTAAACACCTTCGGTTGGTCTTTGAACAATATCATTTTTATAAAATTCGGTTGAATCCAAATAAGTGTGTTTTCGCCATCACATATGATCGATTGTTAGGATTCATTGTATCTAAAGAGGGGATTCGATTTGATCCCTTCAAGGTTGAGGGAATACTTCAGTTGCATCCCCCATCTTCCATTCGTCAAATTTCTTGAGGAGATTCATAGCAAATTATGCTGAGATTACAAAAAGATTTATGCGTTTTCTTAAGAAAGGAGTCCCATTTTTATGGGATGATTTCATGCAGCAATCTTTTGATGCTTTGAAAAAAACATTAACCTTTGCTCCATTATTGATTCCACCTGATCATAGCAGAGAATTCCTTTTGTATCTCGCTACTGCAGAATCAACTATTGGTATGGTTCTGGTTTAGGAAGATGATGCTTTCTATGAGCATGTAATCTACTACTTAAGTCGAGGCTTGGTAGGTACTAAACTACTCTATTCTCCCATCGAGAAATTGTCTTTGGCAGTTGTCCATGCTGTCCAGCAACTTCATCATTACATTCTGCTTCGAAAAATGTTTTTCTTAGCAGCCATCAATCCATTTCAGTTTGTTCTTAGTAGGCGAGTGATTGGGGGCAAATACAATAGATGGATTGTTATTTTGCAATAATTTGATCTGGAATTCATGTCAGCTAAATCTAAGAAATATTTAGTATTTGGAGAGTTGATATCAAAGATGACTTGTGAAGAAGTAGTTATTTACAAGGAAAATTTTCCCAATGAACATTTATTCCTCATTTCTTCATAAGATCCTTGGTATGGAGATATCATTATATATCTCCAGACTTCGAAGTTTCCACCTGCTTTCTCCAAAGACGAGCATAGAAAGTTGTGTCACCTCGCTAAGAATTATGTTATTATAGGTGACACATTATATCGTCGCGGGATTGATTCAATCCTTAGGCGTTGTTTAACTTTGGAGGAATATGAGTCAGTCCTTAATGATTACCACAGTGGAGCTAGTGGCAGTCATCTATCAGGGCTTACAACAACCCAAAAAAATTTGTGAGCAAGCTACTTTTGGCCTTCGATTTTCAAAGTGGTCAAAAGATGCTATCCTTGTCGATTCTATACTTGGAAAATGCGCGCACATCCAACTCTACTTTTCCCTGTTATCACCATCGGTCCTTTTACGAAGTGGGGCATTGATTTTACTACTTGTAATCTACCTTCGATAGGAAATAACAAGTATATCATTGTAGTCATAGACTACTTTACTAAGTGGGCTGAGGCCATGACTACTTTCAAAAATGAAAATGAAACAATGGCCTTGTTTCTCTTCAATCAGATTATTTCACAATTTGGTATCCCTAAAGAGATTGTCACTGACCACGGCAATCACTTCCAAAATAAGCTGATGTCTGAATTGGCTCTCAAGTTGGGTTTCTAGCAAGAGAATTCATCTCCATATTATCCTTAGGCCAATGGGCAGGTTGAAGCAGTGAATAAATCCCTTAAAATCATCCTACAAAGGACGATTGACAAAGCTCGATCCAATTGGCACATCATGTTGTATCCGACACTTTGGGCATACCAAACATCAGTTAAGACTGCCACTAGTTTTACTCCTTTTCAACTAGTTTGTGGGTTGGAATCTATTTTTCCTATCAAATGTGAAATTCCTTCTCTTAAGCTAGTAGAAATTCTTCCAGAGACTTCTAGTCTCAAGGAACAACTTGTTCATTTGGAGCATCTTGATGAATAATGTCGAGATGCCGCCATAATAAACGAAGCCCATAAGAAAAGGATAAAAACTCAGTATGATAAAGTTGTCCGTGCTCGGAATTTTTTTGAAGGCGACCTTGTCCTGGTCTATGATCAAGACAAAGACCCCCTGGGTGCAAGAAATTTTAAATCCATGTGGTACGATCCCTTTATTGTCAAGCGTGTTTTGAGAAAGGGGGCTTATGAATTAATTGACTTTGAAGGGAACAAGTTGGCGGAGCCCAGAAATGGGCTCTATCTTAAGAAGTATTTTGCTTAGGCTTTTGCCGAGCACCTACTTGTTTTGTATATATTGTATGTTTGTACATATCTATCTAGAGGTTTTAGTGATATCGATATTTTTTATCTTCTTTGGAAGGTAATAATGGACAATTTAGTATATCTAGGATTTGCCGATGGTGCAAGTAGGCATACCCATAACCTTGCTTCCATGGCTTGGGTGATTTATTATCCATCTGGCCAGTTGATGGTTTCGAGAGGAGCATATATCGGTCCTGCTTCAAATAATATTTCTGAATATACTGTCATTATTAATTTGCTATCTAAAGCAATATCTCTTGTTATTGATTCGTTAGTGGTTTATTTGGACTCACAACTGGTGGTATCTCAGTTGAATAACACTTATCGGGTACGCGATCCCTATTTGTATCACCAATTTTTGAAAGTGAGATTTTTGCAACAATCATTTGTTTATATCACATATGTTCACATTCCACGATCAAAAAATTCATTAGTAAATTATATTGCTAATCAAGCATTAGATTGGCATATCAATCATTCATCAAATTAAAAATTATCAAAAATAATCGAAGGTATCATCTGTATATATCATAAAATCACGTGTATGTAGATAGAGTGTTTATGTCAAAAAGATAATATACAAAATTCAAAATTCCTACAAAATCTGGGCGTATGCCCATCATAATGTCCAATCATAAAAAGATCTGATCATCTGTCTAGCTAGCTCAAGATGAGCAGCTGGAAAATATACAACAGCATTGGCTATATTTCGGAATAACTGCACCCAGTCTTGTGGTACTCCTACCATGCGATGTTGCATCTCCTCGGGTAGATCCTCTATGGCTATCATGGGTACTTGGTGAGTCAGCCTCACCAAGTTCCTCTGAACTGCATGGAGAACTCTCTCCGTCTTAGCTGCAGCCCCTTCGGCATCTCTTCCACGATGCTCGTGTCTTGGAAATATGTCAAGTCTCACTAGTCCAACATCTGATACATGATCAATATATTTTGTAAGTGTCTTGTCTCATCAAAAAATATTTTTAAGTTCATTTATATTAAAAATCCAAAAAAAAAAAAATCTTAACAAAACTTAAAAATTAAAAAATTGTTACCTATGGCACCCCATGCTGCATTTGGTGGTAACACTAAGTTTGTAGCTCCTCGGAAATCCATACCGGCATAGGGGTAGTCATCGACTGTGATGACTTGTTGATCCCACTAGGAGAAAACTCATCATCAAACGTCATTCTAGGCACATCGCCACCCCTAAGGCGCTTCATCAGATCAGCCCATCTACCCATTCATGGATCTCTAGGGTTGTTGATAGTCGATAATACCTTGGGTTGAAGCCCAGGTACTTTCTCGAAGAAGAATGAACATAAGATTGTGCCATACCCAAAATTCTTTGTTTGACCCTTCTGAATGGAGGTCAGTTGATTCTTCATATTGGTCAGTAGAGGCATGCACCAATCAAACACTGTGGTGAGACATTCCACTGCTAGGCTCATCGATACTCGTGAGGCCTAATGTAAAGAAGCTGAGCCATTTACCCTGGCAATGGTAAATAGTAAAATCTTTAAGGACAAGCTCTCTATGTGTTTGATTAGAATATGACTTCCAATCTTCTTTGGATGACCGGGACAGTATATGTGGACATAGTCTTCTACAGAAAGACTACCCCTCATCTAGTGAGTTGAGTGCACCACCTCTCCTCTTCGGGAAAGACCGGTAATAAAGTAGATATCTTCAATCTCAATCCTTAGAGGCATCTTATCGATCATGAAGGCATCATCTTTTGCACTCCAGTAACTAATCAAAAGCTCAAGAAATCATGTGTTAGCTTTCATATTTGGCATCTTAAATAATTTTAGTAAGTCACAGCCTCTTAAAGCATCCAAAGCATTTGGTTCATCCATTACTTAATTATCTATAGCACTATGCTCTCTTTCCCTCCAGGTGATGGTCATCCTGTCCAAAAAAAAATGTTTCAAACCGTTAGTTTTTTGTTTTAAAATTTTAACTGGCGCACACACGGGTTCCCTTTACACACAGTCGCGTGCAGGGCCATTGTATATGCGGGTTACCCATATTCAACCCACGTGTATGCAGATTTGAATTTTTTGACATGTTTTCCCACGATCAAAACTTGAAAAAAAACATCTGAAAGGTATGAAAAATCATTAAAAGCAGGATATAACGGTTACCTGGAAACTTTGGAGTGATTTGAATGGTTCAATTGGTCAGAGGAAGCTTGCTTGAGTTTGTCTCCACAACTCCTTTCTCAAAACTCAAATGAAAAGACTATGAGTCCAAAAGTCCTTATATAAGTTGGAAAATACAAAATATTTTTTCAAAAATTGATTTTTGTCTTATGGATTTTTTGACCTTTTGGCTTGGAGTGTCGAGACTGGGTTGTCTTTACAGGATATTTTGGAGAATTCTTCGAGACATTATTTTTGGTCCCATGACCCCAGACCCATCATGGCAGGCATCATTTTCTTACTGGCATATAGGTTAGGGAATACCACTTTCCCCTGCATTTTGCACACTAGCCTCCATACTACGATACATTGGCCATAGGGTCGACCCCGTCGTGTCTTGGTTCACAAACTATTTTCACTCGCCGACTTTAAAAACCATGATACGATGGTAGAGCCAACCTTTACATGGCCATCTTAGTTAGATCCTCGTTGACATTGGCTGCCCATGCTGCTATATTGAGTAGACTCGACAGTCCTCTTTAGTCCTACCATGACTTATGTGTTGAAGACTCATTCTCGTTCTTCTCCACTGCGTTCTGGGCTTATACCCTAGAGGGTCCTTTGTGTTGAGTTGTACTGTTGCATTGCATATTGACTACTTGCACCTTTTGGCCTTGAGCCGACTTCACTTGGACTCATGTTTAAGCCACTTTTTCAACCATGTCTTCTGCAAAATCAACCATGCAATCACTTAGCTTCTGCAACTTGACACACCCTTTTACCCATGGAAAGAACATCCCTTTGAGTGTCCTTGACCAGTTTTGCCACCTTGCATTGAGCATAGGAATGTTCCCCTCCCAGGAACTAGAGCATCTGTTTTTTCCGACACTTGTTCTTTCCAATGTACTATAGCATTCTTTTATTCTTTTTTAAGCTTCATATAAAAGAAAAAGACAAAAAAATTATATATTCCAAAAAGAGCGGGAATGGGACATTATTTCCATATTTTGATGGCAGCTAGAGTCAGTCATGTCACCCTTGAACAAAGCACTCAAAAGAAAGTCTTTCCTCCATTGGGGTGGGCTTTAGTTTGACTTAGGAAAGCCTTAACCTTGTTATTGAGTTAGTTCTCCTCTAATTGGTTACCTCTTCCAATCATATGGAGAGTTTGCTTATGCCTCCTACATGACAAACTTATACAGAGTTATCATATGTTGCCATATAGTCACAGTTGAGTCATGCTTTTGTTCAAGGGAAGTAAGCCTGAGTTAGCCTCTCTGCGGTGTCTCTTGACCTATTTTTCAATCGGCCATCCCTGGTTGTCAGCGTCATGTTCATTATCACATTAGTTGT
Organism: Pinus tabuliformis; assembly: GCA_031772625.1. Classification (NCBI taxonomy): domain Eukaryota; kingdom Viridiplantae; phylum Streptophyta; class Pinopsida; order Pinales; family Pinaceae; genus Pinus; species Pinus tabuliformis. The sequence continues at coordinate 473,203,144 of CM062819.1, forward strand.
ATTGGTCCTTTGCTCGTGCTAGTTTGAGAAGGCCTCCATTGATTTCTTGCTGGCGGGTCTTGTCCTTATCGACTACGATAAATTTCTTTGAGGGCAGATCTAAAGCCGTACCCTGGCCCTATTTTCATTATTGATAGGTCACCTTGTGCTCAGCATCGATCAGTATCATGGGTCTTTGACTGGGTGGTTTCCCTTGTGTTTGACATCAACTTTCATTATCACACATTGGGATTCGTACAGTGCCTTGGTTTCCATTTGACCCTATTGGTGGATACATCGCCTTTGTGTCAGGTTTCATTATTGGTTGGTTCAGAGGGTTTCTATCGTGCACTAGCTACATCTTGTGTACACCAGAAACGTGCTTCGGTTAGGTTACTACATCTTTGTTCATTCGATTCCTTCCACATTATTGGCCTATGGGTTACACTCGCACTAGATTGATGAAGGATGCCTTAATGCCTTCCTTCTACCAGATCTTTTCCCATTGACTTCAGCTCATTGCTCTGGGAAAGAGATCTATAGTCCATTTGGCAGTACCTTTGGGTTTGCAGTCATCAGTGGCAGATTCCTTCACTATCGACAGTGAGAAAGCATCATTGTCTCCTAATTGATAGATTCTTTCAAGTGTTCGACTACAATTCATTTATTCGCACTTGTTAGATTGTACTGGGTACCTTGACTCTCATTATCATTATCAGTGAGTAGTCTCATGTTTGCTAATAGTATACATCAATGACCGGTAATCAAATGATTTCTTACATGGTCGACTTCAGATCATTCATTCCCATTGTGTACAAATGTACCACAGTGGTCAGTGAAGACCTCGAGTTTGATCAGCATGTCTTGGCTCACTTATTAGTTGCTCTTGTTTCTGCTAGTTGACGACATCCACCTTATATGTTGTAGTTCCTTACAACGACATCTTATATGCTGCCACTTGAGTTGCGATGTAGTATCATTTATTCCATCATGTTCACTTGGTACTATTGGAATCAGTTTCTTGACTTCAATAATCATCTTCATACTTCAGCAACATTGATCAGCTCTTTATATGTGATATTCAAACATGTACTTTCTTGATTATGATAAGATGATCCATTATGTACTTTCAGTTCCTTTATACTTGTATAAATATTGGATCCGCTTTTGTACTTGATATGCGAACATACTTTACAATTTATGAGCATGGGTATGCCCGCCTCAGATAATAGTTTCTTTCTGATCTCTTTCGATGGCTTGGCAGGCTAAATTCTGGTGAACTCCTCCTCGGTCTCGGCATGATTCTTTCCATACACTTAATACATTTTAGCCATCATGTACCCCTTCTGACCTCATATATTAGGGGGCATCTTTTATAGCACCATTTACCACTCTTGGTAGATCTGATGCTCTGTTTATGGCCTAGGGCAACCCTTCCTTCTAGACTTGGTCCAAAATCTTAAAAAACAGTGTTTTATTCCCTATACACTACTTTTCCCTGTGATAAAAGCGTGTACACGTGGGTCAACATATACCCAACCCACGTACATATGTTAAAACACTTAAAAAAAATTAAATTTCCTTAATTTTGGGTAGAGTTCACGGGTTTTACCTGTTACTCACCTCCTATTTCCCATGGCCCAACTGTTTCCCAACTGAAAAAACTAATTTGGAAAGGTATAAATAAACCTCCATGGGAAGGCCTTAAGGGAGAAAAAGATGAGATATTGATACTATAGTGAGATTATCCCTGATCAAGTCTGAAGAATCCTTGTGTCTCCTACACTCCCCAAAGCTTCAGGGAACCCTTGTTTCCTTAATTATAGATATCCCCCATCTTGCTTGAGATATCCTTGTGTTAGTGATGGAGGAAGATTGCTGAAGGTCGGGAAAGGACGGTTCCGCTTGGAGATGGAGAAAGACTCGGCTCGTATTTCTCCACCTTATTTATAGCTTACTTCAATAAAAAGGAATGATGTTCTATTTCCGACATGAAACGTGTTTATGCATCAAAGTTGTGTTGTAATTCATTTATGAATATTTATTGATGTATAATTATTCATTCATTTATATAATTTAAAGTTAACATCATGTATATCCTTTATGTTTCTACTGTCATGTATGTTCTATTTCAATAATTTTCAACTTTCAAGAACAATGGGAGAAGCTGAGGGTTTGAACCCTGTAGGATCTATGGAAACGAAGGACATTGGGTAAGGACACTACTATGCGATTTAGTAGATTAAGGATGTTTAATGATTGTTTTATCATTTCTTTTTGAGGTTTTCCCTCTTCTCTGTTGGGGTTCTCAACCCAAAGCCCTAGGGTGGTTTAACCCGTAACACCAATCCTTCAGAATATCTATGGAGTAGCCTCTGTCGTTCGGCAATCTAAATGGAGGGGTCAAGATAGTCATGGGCTCGTCCATCTTATACATCTCATCATAGTCTTGTGTCCAGAAGGTTGCAAGCTTCTTCCCACTGATGCTTCTCAAGGTCATCGTTTCGAGGTCAGTGTGGGAGACAATCCAGTGAATCATATCTGCACATAGGAACATGGGGTATCTGCATGCAATCCAGTACAGGCTGGACCTATGAATGTTCACGTACACCTGAAAATCTTCAAGGTCTTCTCCAAAAGTACTTGCAAATATTTCATTCACCTCTTGCCACTTCAGTTTGATGTCTTTGTCTAGGTACAAATTCGTATCTTCGAAGATCGACATGTTAGAGGACACCTGTTCAACTATTATTCCAACTGCAACAACATTAGTGTCGTGGGACCTTATTCTCTTGGAAGCCATTGAGACATATGAACACTTGAAATATCTGGAAACAAGAAACATGCATGGCAAGAAATATGTCAGTGAAAAAAAAGCAAATCCGAGGAAGGACACATCACATACCTAGGGAACTGATGAGCAAGATTGTGCAAATTTCACTAGGAGGTTGAGTGACAGGCTGCCAGAACTACACTAAAGGTATTCTGGACTGACTGGAGGGCTGAACTGGCTGTTGGATCTAAAAATTGTGCAATTTAGTTGGGCAATTGGCAGTTGAGGTTGCACAATGCACAATCCCAACTAGGGGTGACTGCTGGCCCAGGGCAGATTTGTACAAATTTTGGGTCCAAGCAGTCACTAACCTCCAAAAATTTGCAATTCAATCCAAGAGGTCAGTGTTGGGCTAGATTGCACAAATATGGAGAGGAAGGTGAGTCTTCCTTGTCCAAATTTCTCAATGCAGCCTTGATGAAGGTAGAGACCGGGCCAAGGTTAGCCCGACTCACTGACGGGAAACTGAAAGAAAGTAAGTCTATGAGATGCATGGAGACACTAAGTGATAGTAGAAGTGATAAATAGTGCATGCAAAACTTGAATGAAATATTGAGAAAACATATCAACATGCATGTGGGTGAGGCCGTTCGCTGGTTGGGCAAATGTTCGTGCAAAATAGCTTCATGCATGCAACATCAGTGAGATAGCAACCAAAACTGAAATAGAGCTAGGACAAGATAGAATACATGTAAATGATGGTAGGTGTTCAATGAAAACAAGAAAACTACACTCACACAAGCAAATACACAAAAAGCAACAAAAATGTTGAAAAAGACAAGTTGAGGCCACTTACCCATGAAAAGTTTATCTGGATGTGTCGGAGAGTCCTGGATGTGCTATGGGATGTTAGAGCTCCAAGATCGATGTGAATCAATGAGCTCTGATGCGTCGAATAAATAAGTTTGGCCTTATGACGCACATGCCACAAATCTAGGAAAAGGAGACACTTGGAGGGAAACTTCTAAAACAACTTTGCATGTAACCCCCTGTTGCTAAAAATAGCTCCCTGAATCATGGGATGCCTTTTGAATGTTGTCTCTAGCTATTTTAGGAAGATCAGGTCATGCATGCATGCAAGTCAAGTTTCCTAGGTCCTAGGTGGAACTGGTCAACCGGATTGTCCATGCATGCTAGTGTTCAGCTGCTTAGGAAAAATGTGCATTCCTGACTGAAACTGGGTTTCATGCCCAAATGGGATTATGCAACCAAATTTGTGGAAATCTGGAGCTGAACTTCCTATTGATGGGAAAAATTGTGCAATGCCAGCTAGGAGGGCAAACAGGATTGCGCAATCCTGGAGCCCAACAGCACACTGTCAAAAGGAATTGCACAATTCCTGGAGGGAAGGTCTGGTTTCCCTCAAGGAATGTGCAAATTTAACTGGGAAGCTGCTTAGCCTACAACTGGACGAAGTTCTGATGAGCAGCCTGTGAAGGAAATGGATCACTTTTGTTTGATAGGCTGCCTTTGTGCAAGGAAAGTACTGAAGCTTGAGTACTTGATGAAGCAAGACAAAGTGTTGTGTAAGGTTGGTAGGGAGGCTCCAGAACAAGCTAAGGAAGAATTTTGGAGGGTGGTTGTAGCTACTACAACACTTGGTGACACACTGGTAGAACTCTAGCTCTCTGCATATACCTTGTTTGCAAAAAGCAAGTCTAACACCTCCGGAAGTATTGTTCAATTCTTATCTCATCTTGGTTTCACACTAACTTGATTGTAAGATGTAGTCTCTGCCAAAATCTTAGTCGATTGACACACATTCCAAGCCAAGGCAACACAGTTGTTTTGATTGGGGTTGAGGGGTATATAGGTACATAAGCGATATAGTCGTCAGAGTCTATGTTTCATCTCTGGTGTTGGTCCATTGCCAGTAGGCCTGGATAGTACCCCGGTGGAGTCACATAGGAACATAAGCATGGCTCTACTGCCAGTGAGCCTGGTCAATACCCTAGCGGAGTTACTTGCATTACCTCCCTACGCAGGAAGCCTTTCTCTTCTTTCGCCTTATTCATTTTGAATTTTGAATTTTTTGACTTTTCATTTTTTTCTTTTTTTCGTTTTTATTGTGCATAGCAATTATTCATTTCAGAGGTGGAAGAGGGATCCGTACTTATTGAGAGCATAGGAGGTTGTTCTAGTAGAGAAGTAGTTTATTATATCTCTAACGTGCCTGTTAAGGTTTTTCCCCTCACATTACTCTACTTGACTGAGCTGGCAAGGGTTAACCCAAAAACAATTGACTAGAGAAGGTGACACTAGTTAGCGCGCAAGCATTGTGTTCTCACCAAGGTTCACTTCAAACAGTACATATTTTCCTTCGATGTATCATGGACTAAGCGTAACAAGTTCATCATACAGAGGCAAGATGATAGATAACCAAGAATTGATAGTTGTACAAGCCTTCTTGTACTTTACCCAACTTGTTTCATGAGCCACACATGGTTTCATGCAACTAACCTATGGACAAAACAAGCGAACGAACTAACAATCAATAAAGAAAAATGAGAGTAGAAGCAAAACAAGTAAACAAAACAGTAAGAAAAAAAATAGGCAAACACAGCAAGTAAGCAAAGCAAGAATTTAAGCAAACAACTGAAAGCAAGCACTACTCCTACTCCTAAACTAATGGTGCATGGGCCTGATCACATGAAGTGATACTTCAAATGTAGTCACTGATGCATGGGTAGCCCCATGTGAGTGAAGGCTTGGTCCGCGAGTGACCCAATCGTGCGGACCAACATACAAGAAAGATATGACAGCAAAGACAGCCACACTTCGTGCTTCAAAGTGCCCATGGGACATAAGTGAGTGCATGTGCATGATGGACAGTCCATGGACCAATCATGGTGCTCTGTGACACTACGTGCAACTTTGAAACTTAAACACACTCTTGACTGAGACATGCAAGCAAATGAAAGAAACAAATATAACTTGTATTACACACGATTTCTTGCAATATAGGACTCCTCCAATGCAGGAGCAATGGGATCGTGCAGTTCGAGTGGAGGAATTGTAATATGAGTGTTAGATTGACCTTGAGTGCATACATATGAGTGATGAGGAGCCTCGAGTGTTTGAAAAATTTCTGATCAGGAGCAAAACCAACCTTAGGATAGTGAGGGCCTGACATAACCATCAGCTCGGGCTGAAGTGTCTTGACGGTCTATGGGCTTTCGACTTCATTGAAAAATGGATCTTCGTAGACCAATGGCTTAGACAGATTAACAATGAGTGAATCAACATCATGATCGGATGATGAGGTGAAGAGATCACAACAACCAAGATCAAAAAATTCAGAATGTTGGTCAACATACTCATCATTTGATGAATCACGTAGAGGGCTAGATGAGAAGGAAGGATGTTCACCCTCTTCATTTCCGGAAAGAGTAGGTGAAGGATCAAGTGCATCTTCAATAACTAACTTATCCTCTCCGTTGTCGAATGATAGTTTATCATCTAGTGAGCCTTGTGAGTGATCAACAATGGGTGCATCCATAGATGAATACACACATATAAAATCATAGATGGCAGGTTCACCAAAGAAGCTAGGAAGGAATGGAGGGGTCTTGGACGGAAGGGAGTCACCCTTTGCCGAGTGTTGATGTTCAATCTCCCACTCATGCTCTTGATGAATGACATCGCATGTTGGTTGTAGAACACCAACTCCGTTAATGGGTTGTTCCTTGTTCACAACAAGTGGAGAGTCTGGAATGGACGAACACAAGACAACATCATTCGGAGGAACACTTGGGTGCGAAGATGGAGATTGAAAAAAGGAATGCATATGAGAACTCGAAGGACTCACAACCAAGCCTACACGAAAATTATGTGGAGTGATGTTGGGAGGGTATGAAGGTTGAACAAGTGTGTGAACATGATCCTCAACATCATAGGGTGATGTTGGAACTGTTGAATGAGAGGGAGGCAAATAGTCTGTTGAGACAGTGCCTACTCCCACATGAGATTGTGCAGTTCCATCAATGAAGAATGTTGAGTGAGGTTTGACATCAAGCTTCCTCTTGGGACAAGCATATTTCTTAAGACAGTACTCGAATTGGTCCCAGAGGTAAGCAAACTTCATCTCACACTTCGGAGCTTGAAAATGTAAGTCATGGAAGCGCTGCCAAAAATCAATAATGGATTCATGCGGAGCTCTCCGTTGTTGTAACAGTTTCCAGTCAAGATGGTCTGGATCAAAATGATAAAATGTGTCTTCAATAAGATCACAGAAGTGCTCAAATGAGTGCACGGTGTCAACCAGTAAGCTAAGCAGCCAACGAAATGGAGCTTCACGAAGTGTGCATGCAAGTAGAAAACCAACCTACTCATCAGTAAACTCATCTTCCTCATGAATCATTGAAAGAAAGTTCTGTAAATGCTCAAGCCAGGCCACTTCGCCTTCCCCATCATACGTGTGAATAGACAAGAGATCAAAAAGCTTCCTCGATATGGAGACATCTTCATGATTCGAAAAACACCTTGGGGGAAGAATCATGCAAGACTCCATTGAAATATATGCAAAGGTTCAAAACTGGATGAAAGAGCACTACTTGTCATCAGGCCCTTCTTCTAGCGCCAGAAATGTTGACAGTGTTTGACCTTCCAAAATGTCAAGGGGATCTCCCCTGTAAGAAGCCCCAATTAGACCTCAGACCATTTGGTGTAGGAGTCCCAATAGTGGGTCATAAGGTAATTCCTTGACCACGATGTCGCATAGAGGCAAGTAAGATAACTTTGTCAGTAGAAAGGGTGTGACTGATGCAGTGAGACAAGGAATGAGCATGAGAGGTTCCAACACTTCAAAGGGAGAGGAAGATGAAGGTGAGTTCCAAGTTGAAAGGGATCATTCCCAACTTAGCTAGGAACACACAACACAAAGGAAATGAACAGCTTCCAGTAGAGAAGTCAACACAGATGCGGCTGTCCAACATAAGATGTAAGATAACCTGAACAACACTCACGGATCAGTCCGAGACGAGTGTGATGGTTGATATAACAAGGTTGAGAGAAAGGTTTTTCTGGTGTCCGGCAGAACAGTCGACACAGATGGTGGCGGAATTAACAACAAGGTTCATGTAATTGCATGTGAATCAGTTCATACACAAGTACGCAAGTTAAACAACATATATCATTAAAGAAACCAGAGCAGTCCAACTACAGTAACAACATATGCATGAAAATGTGTTGGCTTTATTATATAAAGAAGTGTAAGTCACAATCATACAATACACCATGTAAACCTGCTAGCCCTATCAGTAGAATGTTACAGCCACATCCTCCTACTCCTCCAAATAGATGTACTAGCTCCATGCAGTGGAGAAGCCAAGGCGCGTTACAATATTGTCCAAGTCTTATTCAAGATAGTCTTAGTAGAAGTTTGGCTGACCAAAAGCCTATACAATGAGTTATGAGGGACTATTTATAGCAAAGAGTGGGGTGACCCTTAACATTCCCCTTTGTGATTGTTCAACTACCCTCATGACTCTTCTTCTACTCTAAGACTATTACATTCACTCTTGTGACTTGACTTACACTTGACATGACTCAACAATACAAAGCACATGTACCCATGTGAACAATTCTTAAACAAGCCAAATTAGAGACCATGCTGACTTAGATAACTATAGAAGTCCAACTGCTTGACATCCTCATGCTGATCAACAGTAACATATTAGTGCCAAGATTGGTAGTCTCTGATAGTGTCCATGTGTTCCACTATGACATCTGTCTGGAGCCTAAACCTTGCGTCCATGGCATCTGAGTACACTACTTGGGCTCCTCTATCCAACTCATCTGAAAGAATGCACAATAATGTCCTCAATGTGGCCGGACCAGCAACATACTTGTGCATGATGTCTGTAGTGATAGGCAAGTCTAGACTGGTGGCGACACGGATCAACTCATCGAAGTACGAGTCAAGATCCTATTGGACCTTCTTGTTGTTCTTCACTTGGGTGAGAGTCCCAAGTGATGGAATCGCATATGTGTGCACAACATCCTCCATGCTTTTGAATACTCATGCATGGGAAGCTTGTATGCCAGTAATGAATTGCAGTAGGTCTTCATAGTTCCAGATCTGATTCCAGATACATGCTTTCATCTCAACTGCATTTGCCTTCATCATCTTGGGAAACTGAAGTAGGGCTCATTTATACTTCATCGTCCATGTTCGCATGTTATCAACGATAACATGTATGTTCTTCAAGATGCGAGCTATTCTCACAAATGGATGCTGCCATCTGTGAATATGAATGACTACTTTATGCATGGTACTGAAATTAGAGTACAATGCCCACATAACCGTGTCCAAGGACAACACTTCCTCTAGTATTTCCTTCTTCAGTTCAGCTCGGGCAGACATTGTCACCAAGTCTCCTCCCTACTTGGCCTCATGTAGTTCCTTCGCCATTCGCTCATTCTTTGCTATGAGGAAGCGAACACTGGAGCTAGTGGCTTTGACATACACTCTAGTTGCATCGGCCAAATCAGTTGGATCCTTGTGCACATCAGTCATGATCACTTGTTCTTCAACTTTCTTAGGGGATGTTCGGTCCTCCAGAGTTGGTACTCTGTTAGGGTGCACAAATCTATGTTGAGAATCATCAAAGGGGTTGTCGTGCATCTCTGCTTCCAACTGACCACCAAGGATCTCAGTGCATCCTTGGTCATTCGAGACTTTCTCATCATTTGTATGCCTTGCAGTAGGCGAGTCAACCTCTCTGTGGTGAGGCATGATGTCAGTGTCCTTTTCCAATTCTAGCTGCTCCATGTCTGCATCCAACTGTTCGAAAGCCTGTTCTATCTCTTGAGCAAAGTCTTGCCCCTACGAGGGCTCACCCTATTCACTTGATGCTAGTTGTTCAGAAGAATCAACTACTTGTATGGGCATTGCTTTGTCTATGTGCACGTGATGCACCCCCTGCTGAATCTACTACTGTTGTGCTACCTTCTTCTATTGGCGTAGCTCTTGTTCTTTCCAGATTTTCTCCCTCAGTCCATGCAATTCCTTCTCTGTTTCTTCCATTCTCTTCTTAATATCACTCTTCCTTCGTGCAATTCACCTTTTGCACTGCTGCCTCTTATTTTGAATAGCCCTAGCTGCTTGTTATACAAGTGGATATGCTCGAAACTTGCAGCTTTATTCCTCCTCCATGTGGTTGAAAATATTTCTCTTCCCTTTGTCACACATAGGTATGTTGGGCTCTATTGTTGCTGCTACTGTTGCTACTGCTGGTGTTTCCCACAGTGTTGTTTCATGCTGCTATGCTAACCACTCTACGACGAAACCAACCTGCTCATTGGGTCTGGAGGAATTGTAGCAGTACCTCCATGAGTCTTCCTCAGCCCAAAGAAATATCCCATGGATCCAACTGAGATGAAATCTCATGCAGTGATCTCTCACAATGCAATGTGGGTCATACGGGTACTTCTTCATTTGTTCTGCTTCGACATATGCCTATTTGATGCTCTTGATCTCATATAACCCAAGCCGCAATGGAAGAGTGGGCCAAGGTGCCTTCTTCTTCTGCTGTAGTATTTCTATCAATCTTGTTGAGATATGATACGCAACTTCGTGCATGATAAGCATGTCCAAAGAAAAATTTGGCAGAACATGCGGAGGCTTCTCTATGCTGAACACTCGGATGAATGTGTCGAATGATGAGGCATACCAATCTGCAATGCTTAACAATGCCTTCATCGCTTCCTTTGACATGCAAGGGGGATCCTGTTTGAATATCAACCTATATACCGGGGTAACAAAGTGGTCAGATAGTCATATGATCACTGCCCTAAAGCTGCACTCGGACCATAACTTGAAGTATGTTTTCAAAATAGTGACCATGCCCACTCCATGCCTGGGAACTCATGTTGGGCACATACTGCATCTAGAATGTAGGTGGACAAATAAATATCTACATGCATGCCTTCGCGTGACTGTCGAGCCTTCGTGACTTGCTCCTTTGGCTGATGAGCTAGTATTATGGACCTGTTGCATGGTCTTCCTTCTCTAGCCAGCCGGTCCAGTGTGACCACCCAAGTTTGAGGGAAGGTCTCAGTGCTTTCTTGGCCACTCAGTCAACGTGCGAATATGACCAAGTATTGGTATGCCTTCCTCAATATCTTTGTCTTATAGATCCGGTTAGGGGTCATCTTGAAACAAGCTGGCTCCTTTACCCAATCCTTCAGAATATCTCTGGAGTGGCCTTTGTCGTTGGGCAAGCTAAATGGAGGGGTCATGATAGTCATGGGCTCATCCATCTTATACATCTCATCGTAGTCTCATTCCTAGAAGGTTGCAAGCTTCTTCCCTCTAACACTGCTCAAGGTCATCGTTTTGGGGTTAGTGTGGGAGACAATCTAGTGAATCATATCCGTAGATGGGAACGCAGGGTATCTGCATGCAATCTGGTATAGGCCGGACTTATGAATGTTCACATACACCTAACGGTCTTCAAGGTCTTCCCCAAAAGTACCTGTGAATGTTTCATTCACCTCTTGCCACTTCAGTTTGATGTGCTTGTCTAGCTACAACTTCGTATCTTCGAAGATCGGCATGCTAGAGGACACTTGTTCAACTTCTGTTCCAGCTGCAACAACATGAGTTTCCTGGGACCCTATTCTCTTGGAAGCCATTGAGACAAATGAACACCTGAAAGATCTAGAAACAAACAGCATGCATGGCAAGAAATATGTCAATGAAAACAAAGCAAATCCAGGGAAGGACACAGGACATACCTGGGGAACTGATGAGCAAGATTGCGCAAATTTCACTTGGAGGTTTAGTGACTCGCTACCAGAACTGCATTAAAGGAAGTCTGGACTGACTGGGGGGCTGAACTGGCTATTAGATCTAAAAATTGCGCAATTCAGTTGGGTAGTTAGCTGTTGGGGTTGCACAATGCACAATCCTAACTAGGGGGTGACTGCTGGCCCTGGGCAGATTTGCGCAAATTTTGGGGCCAAGCAGTCATTGACCTCTAGAAATGTGCAATTCATTCTAGGAGGTTAGTAGGCTAGATTGCACAAACTGGAGAGGAAGGTGAGTCTTCCTTCTCCAGATTGCTCAATGCAGCCTCGGTGAAGGCAGAGACTGGGCCAAGGTTAGCCTGACTCACCGACGAGCAACTGAAAGCAAGTAAGTTGATGAGATGCATGGTGACACTAAGTGATAGCAGAAGTGATAAATAGTGGATGAAAAACATGAATGGAAGATGGAGAAAACAGATCAACATGCATGTGGGTGAGGTTGCTCGCCAGTTGGGTGAATGTTCATTCAGAACAGTTTCATGCATGCGACAACAGTGAGATGGCAACCAAAACTGAAATAGAGCTAGGAAAAGCTATAATACATGCAAACGAGAGCAGGCGTTCAAAGAAAATAAGCAAACAACACTCACACAAGAAAATACACAAAAAGAGACAGAAATGTTGAAAAACACAAGTAGAGGCCACTTACCCGTGAAAAGCTGATTCGAATGTGTCAGAGAGTCCTGGATGTGCTTTGGTATGTCAAAGCTCCAAGATCGATGTGAATGAATGAGTTTTGATGTGTTGAATAAATAAGTTTGGCCTTACGACGCACATGCCACAAATCTAGGAAAAGGTGACATTTGGAGGGAAATTTCTAAAACAAATTTGCATGTAACCTCTAGCTGCTAAAAAAAGCTCCCTGAATCATGGGATTCCTTTTGCATGTTGTCTCTTGCTATTCCAGGAAGAACAGGTCATGTATGCATGCAAGTCAAGTTGCCTTGGTCCCGGGTGGAACTGGTCAACCGGACTGTCCATGCATGCCAGTGCTCAACTCCTTGGGAAAAATGTGAATTCTTAACTGAAGCTGGGCTGAGTTCTCAAAGGGGATTGAGAAATTTCTGGGCCTAACAGCTGACTACTGGCCATATTTGCGCAAATCTAGAGCTGGACTGCCTATTGGGAGGGAAGACATGATTACGCAATCCTGGAGCCAAGCAGCAGACTGTTAGAAGGACTTGCGCAATTCATAGAGGGAAGGGCTGGTTTCCCTCCTGGAATGTGCAAATTTCACTAGGAAGCTGCTCAGCCTGCAACTGGACCAAGTCCAAATGAGCAGCCTGTGAAGGAAATGGATCACTTGTATTTGACAGACTGCCTTTTTTCAAGGAAAGTACTGAAGCTTGAGTACTTGACGAATCAAGACAAAGTGCTATCTAAGGTTGGTAGGGAGGCTCCAAAATAGGCTAAGGAAGAATTTTGGAGGGTGGTTGTAGCCGCTAGAACAATTGGTGAGACACAGGTAGAACTCCAACTCTATGCATAGACCTTGTTCACGAAAATCATGTCTAACACCTCCAAAAGTATTGTTCAATTCTTAGCTCATCTTGGTTTCACACTAACTTGATTGTACGATGTAGTCTTTGCCAGACTCTTGGTCAATTGACACACATTCCAAGCCAAGGAAACACAATTGTTTTGATTGGGGTTGAGGGGAATATAGGTACACAAATGATATAGTCGTCAGAGTCTATGTTTCATCTCTGGTGTTGTTGCACTGCCAGCAGGCCTAGACAGTACCCTGATGGAGTCACATACGAACCCAAGCATGGCTCCGCTACCAGCGAACCTAGTCAGTACCTCGGCAGAGTTACTTTCATCACCTCCTTGCACAGGAAGCCTTTCTCTTCTTTTGCCTTATTCATTCTGAATTTTGAATTTTTTGACTTTTCATTTTTTCTTTTTTTTCATTTTTACTGTGCATAGCACTTATTCATTTCAGAGGCGAAAGAGGGATCCCGACTTATTGAGAGCAGAGGAGGTTGTTCCAGTAGAGAAGTATTTTATTATATCCCTGACATGCCTGTTAAGGTTTTTCCCCTCACCTTACTCTACTTGACTGAGCTGACAAGGGTTAACCCAAAAAAAATTGACTAGAGAAGGTGACACTAGTTAGCACGCAAGCATTGTGTTCTCACCAAGGTTCGCATCGAACAATACATATTTTCCTTCGATGTATCATGGACTAAGGGTAACAAGTTCATCATACAGATGCAAGATGACAAATAACCAAGAATTGATAGTTGTACAAGACCTCTTGTACTTTACCCAACTTGTTTCATGAGCCACACATGGTTTCATGCAACTAACCTATGGACAAAACAAGTGAACGAACTAACAATCAACAAATAAAAATGAGAGAAGAAGCAAAATTGAAAGAAAAGAAAGTAAATAAACAAGAAGGCAAACAAATAGGTAAACAAAGCATGTAAGAAAAGCAAGCATGCGAGAAAACAACTAAAAGCAAACACTACTCCTACTCCTAAACTAGTGGTGCCTGACCACGTGAAGTGATACTTCCAATGCAGCCACCAGTGCATTGGTAGACCCATGTGAGTGAAGGCTTGGTCTGTGAGTGGCCGAGTCATGTGGACCGGCATACAAGAAAGATATGACAACAAAGACAACCACACTTCGTGCTTCAAAGTGCCCACGGGACATAAGTGAGTGCATGTGCATGACGGACAGCCCGTGGACCAATCATGGTGCTCTATGACACTACGTGCAACTTTGAAACTTAAACATGCTCTTGACTAAGAAATGCAAGAAAATGAAAGAAACAAAGGTAACTTGCGTTTTGCACGAGTGCTTGCAATATAGGACTCCTCCAATGCATGAGTAATGGGATCGTGCAGTTCAAGTGGAGGAAGTGTGATATGAGTGTTAGATTGATTTTGAGTGCATATAGATGAGTGATGAGGAGCCTCGAGTGTTTGAACAATTTCCTGATCGGAAGTGAAACCAACCTCAAGACAATGAGGGCCTGACATAACCATCAGCTCGGGCTAAAGTGCCTCGTTGGTCTATGGGGTTTTGACTTCATTGATAGATGGATCTTCGTAGACCAGTGGATTAGATGGATTAACAATTAGTGAATCAACATCATGATCAGGTGATGAGGTGAAGAGTCATGACAACCAAGATTAGAAAATTCAAAATGTTGGTCGACATACTCATGATTTGACGAATCACACAAAGGGGTAGATGAGAAGGAAGGATGTTCACCCTTTGCGTTTCTGGAAAGAGCACATGAAGGATCAAGTGGATCTTCAATGAATAACTTATCCTCTCAATTTTCAAATGATGGTCTAGCATCCGTTGAGTCCTGCGAGTGATCAACAAGGGGTGCATCCGTAGATGAAGACACACATACAAAATCATGGATTGCAGGTTCACCAAAGAAGCTAGGAAGGACCAGAGGGGGCTCGGACAGAAGGGAGTTACCCTTCGCCAAGTGCTGATTTTCAAGCTTCCACTCATACTCTTGATGAATGACAGCAGATGTTGGTTGTGCAACACCAACTCTGTCAGTGGGTTTTTCCTCATTCACAACAAGTGGAGAGTCCAGAATGGACAAACACAGGACAACATCATCCGGAGGAACACCTGGGTGCGAAGATGGAAGTCGAAAAAAGGAATGCATATGATAACTCGAAGGACTCACAACCAAACCTATGCGAA
This sequence comes from Pinus tabuliformis, assembly GCA_031772625.1. Classification (NCBI taxonomy): domain Eukaryota; kingdom Viridiplantae; phylum Streptophyta; class Pinopsida; order Pinales; family Pinaceae; genus Pinus; species Pinus tabuliformis. Next base: position 473,218,451 of record CM062819.1, read on the forward strand.
AATTATGTGGAGTAATGTTGGGAGGGTGTGAAGGTTGAACAGGTGTGTGAACATGATCCTCAACATCACAAGGCGATGGTGGAACTGTTGAATGAGAGGGAAGCAGATAGTCCATTGAGACAGTCCCTTCTCCCACATGAGATTGTGAAGTTCCATCAATGAAGAATGTTGAACGAGGTTTGACATCAAGCTTCCTCTTGGGATGGATGATTTCTTAAGACAGTACTCGAATCGGTCCTAGAGGTAAGAAAACTTCATCTACCTCTTTGGAGCTTGAAACTGTAAGTCATTGAAGCGCTGCCAAAAATCAATAACAAATTCATGCGGAGCTCTTAATTGTTGTAACAATTTCCAATCAAGATGGTCTGGATCAAAATGATCAAATGTATCTTCAATAAGATCACATAAGTGCTCAAATGAGTGCACGGTGTCAGTTGGTAGGCTAAGCACCCAACGAAATGGAGTTTCACGAAGTGTGAATGCAAGTAGAAAACCGGCTTGCTCATTAGTAAACTCATCTTCCTCATGAATCATGGAAAGAAAGTTCTGTAAATGCTCAGGCCATGCCGCTTCGCCTTCACCATCGTACATGTGAGTAGACAAGAGATCAAAAAGCTTTCCCATGGTGGAGACATCTTCATGATTCAAAAAACACCTCGGGGGAAAAAGAATGCAAGGCTCCATTAAAAGATATGCAAAGGTTCAAAACTGGATGAGAGAGAACTGCTTGTCATTAGGCCCTCCTTCTAGCACTAGAAATGTTGATGGTGTTGGACCTGCCAACATGTCAAGGGGATCTCCCTGGTAAGAAGTCCCAATTAGACCTCAAACTGTTTGGTGTAGGATTCCTAGTAGTGGGTCATAAGGTAATGCCTTGATCGTGATGTCGCACAGAGGAAAGTAAGGTAACTCTGTCAGTAGAAAGAGTGTGACTGATGTAGTGAGTCAAGGAATGAGTATGAGAGGTTCCAACACTTCAAAGGTAGAGGAAGGTGAAGGTGAGTTCCAAGTTGAAAGGGATCAGTCCCAACTTGGCTAGGAACACACAACACAAAGGACATGCACAACTTCTGGCAGAGCAATCGATATGGATGCAGTCATCCAAAATACAAGGTAAGATAACCTAAACATCACTCAAAGATCAGTCCGATACAAGTGTGGTGGTTGATATAACAAGGTTGAGAGAAAGTTTTTTCTGGTGTCTGGCAGAGCAGTCAACACAGACGGTGACAACATTAACAACATATCCAACACATTAACAACAAGATTCATAGAATTGCATGTGAATCAGTTCATACACAAGTACGTCAATTAAACAACATATATCATTAAAGAAACGGAGCAGTCCAACTACAGTAACAACATATGCATGAAAATGTGCTAGCTTTATTATATAAAGAAGTGTAAGTCACAATCATACAATACACCATGTAAACTTGCTAGCCCTATCAGTAGAACGTTACAGCCACATCCACCTACACCTCCAAAGAGATGTATTAGCTCCATGCAGTGGAGAAGCTAAGGCGCGTTACAATACTATCCAAGTCTTCTTCAAGATAGTCTTAGTAGAATCTTGGCTGACCAAAAGCCTATACAATGAGTTATGAGGCACTGTTTATAATAAAGGGCGAGGTGACCCTTAACATTCCTCTTTGTGACCGTTCAACTACCCTCATGACTCTTCACCTACTCTATGACTGTTACATTCACTCTTGTGACTTGACTTACACTTGACATGACTCAACAATACAAAGCACATGTACCCATGTGAACAATGGATTGAACAAGCCAAACTAGACACCACTCTGACTTAGACAACTATAGAAGTCCAACTGCTTGACATCCTCATGTTGATCAATAGTAACATATTGGTGCCAAGATTGGTAGTCTCTGATAGTGTCCATGTGTTTCGCCATGACATCCATCTGGAACCTGAACCTTGCCTTCATGGCATCCGGGTACATTGCTTGGGCTCCTCTGTCCAACTGATCTAAAAGAATGCACAATAATGTCCTCAATGTGGCCAGACCAGCAACATACTTGCGCATGATGTCTGCACTGATAGGCAAGTCTAGACTGGTGGCAACGCGCATCAACTCGTCGAAGTACGAGTCAAGCTCCTGTTGGACCTGCTTCTTGGTCTTTGCTTAGGTGAGAGTCCTAAGTGATGGAATTGCATATGTGTGCACAACATCCTCCATGATTTTGAATACTTGTCCATGGGAAGCCTGTATGCTAGTGATGAATTGTGTTAGGTCTTCATAGTTCTGGATATGACTTCGAATACGTGCTTACAGCTCAACCGCATTAGCCTTCATCATCTTGGGCAAATGAAGTGGGGCTCCTGTATACCTCATCATCCATGCTCGCATGTTATCAACGGCAGCATGTATGTTCTTCAAGATGTGATCTCTTCTCACACATGGATGCTACCATCTGTGAAGATGAATTACTACTTGATGTACGCTACTGAACTTAGAGTACAATGCCCACATAACCGTGTCCAAGGACAACACTTCCTCTAGTATTTCCTTCTTCAATTCAGCTTGGGTGGACATTGTAACCAAGTCTCCTACCTACTTGGCCACCAATAGTTCCTTCGCCTTTCACTCATTCTCAGCTATGAGGAAGCGAACACTTGAGCTAGTGGCTTCAGCATACACTATAGTTGCATCGGCCAAAGCAACTGGATCCTTGTGCACATCTTCATGATCACTTGTTCTTCAACTTTCTCAGGGGATGTTCGGTCCTCCGGAGTTGGTACTCTGTCAGGGTGCACAAATCTATGTTGAGATTCATCAAAGGAGTTGTCGCGCATCTCTGCTTTTGGCTGACCACCAAGGATCTCAGTGCATCCTTGGTCATTCAAGACTTGCTCATCATATGGATGCATTGCAGCAAGCAAGTCAACCTCTCTGTGGTGAGGCATGAGGTCAGTGTCCTTTTCCAATTCTAGCTGCTCCATGTCTGCATCCAACTGTTCGAAAGCTTGTTCTATCTCTTGAGCAAAGTCTTGCCCTGTGAGGGCTCACCCTGGTCACTTGATGCCGACTGTTCAAAAGAATCAACTACTTGTATGGGCTCTACTTCATCTATGTGCACGTGATGTGCCCCCCGCTGAATCTACTGCTGCTACACTTCCTTCTTCTGTTGGCACAACTCTTGTTCTTTTCGGAGTTGCTCCCTCAACTCATGCTACTCCTTATTTGTTTCTTCCATTCTCTTTTTATCTCTCTTCCTTCACATGATTCACTTTTTCGCGTTGCTACCTCTTATTTTGAATAGCCATAGCTGCTTGTTCTACAAGTGGATCTGCTCGAAACTTGCAGCTTTGTTCCTCCTCCATGCGGTCGACAATATTTATCTTCCCTTTATCGTGCATAAGTATGTTGGGCTCTACTGCATCTGTTGTTGCTGCTACTGCTGGTGTTTCTCATGGTGCTGCTTCATGCTGCTGTGCTAACCACTCTATGGCAAAACCAACCTGTTCATTGGGTCTGGAGGAATTGTAGCAGTACCTCCATGAGTCCTCCTCGGCCCAATGACATACCCCATGGATCCAACTAAACTGAACTCTCATGCAGTGATCTCTCACAATGCAATGTGGGTCATACGGGTTGAAGCTTCAGAGGTTGAACGGGTACTTCTTCATTTGTTCTACTTCGACATCTGCCTGTTTGATGCTCTTGATCTCATATAACCCAATCCACAATGGAAGAGTGGGCCAAGGTGCCTTCTTCTTCCGTTGCAGTCTTTCTGTCAATCCTACTGAGATATGATACGCAACTTCCTGCATGATAAGCACATCCAAAGAAAACTTTGGAAGAACATGCAGAGGCTTCTCCAGGCTGAATACTCGAATGAATGTGCCAGATGGTGAAGCATACCAATCTACAATGCCTAACAATGCCTTCATTGCTTCCTCTAACATGTAGGGTGGATCCTGTTCGAATATAAACCTATACACCAGGGTAACAAACTGGTCAGAAAACTGTATGATCACTCCCATGAAGCTGCACTCAGACCATAACTTGAAGTATGTGTTCACAACAGTCTCTGTCAGTGACCATGCCCACTCCATGCTCGAGAAATCATGTCGGGCACAGACTACATCTAGAATGTAGGCAGACATATAAATCTCTGAATGCATGCCCTCAGGAAACTGTCGAGCCTTCATGACTTTCTCCTTCAACTGATGAGCCAGTGTGTTGGACCAGTTGCATGGTATTCCTTCTCTAGCCAGTTGGTCCAGCGCGACCACCCAAGTCTGAGGGAAGCTCTCACTACTTGCTTGGCCACTCATTCAACATGCGAATATGACTAAGTATTGGTATTCCTTCCTCAATATCTTTGTCTTATAGATCCAGTTAGGGGTCATCTTGAAACAAGATGACTCCTTTACCCAATCCTTCAGAATATCTCTAGAGCGGCCTCTGTCGTTGGGCAAGCTGAACGGAGGGGTCGCGATAGTCATGGGCTCGTCCATCTTATACATCTCATCATATTCTCGTTCCCAGAAGGTTGCAATCTTCTTCCCACTAACGCTTCTCAAGGTCATCATTTCGGGGTTAATGTGGGAGACGATTTAGTGAATCATATCTGCACATAGGAATGCATGGCATCTACATGAAATCCGGTACAGGCCAGACTTATGAATTTTCACATACACCTGACAGTCTTCAAGCCCTTCCCCAAAAGTACATGCGAATGTTTCATTCACCTCTTGCCACTTCAGTTTGATGTCCTTGTCTAAGTACAGCTTCGTATCTTCGAAGATCCGCATGCTAACCTATTCAACTGTTGTCCCAACTACAATAACATCAATGTCCTGGGACCCTGTTCTCTTGGAAGTCATTGAGACAGATGAACACCTGAAAGATCTGGAAACAAGCAGCATGCATGCCAAGAAATATGTCAGTGAAAACAAAGCAAATACGGGGAAGGATATAGGACATACCTGGGGAACTGATGAGCAAGATTGCACAAATTTCACTAGGAGGTTGAGTGTCTGGCTGCCAGAACTGCACAAAAGGTAGTCTGGACTGACTAGGGGGCTGAATTGGCTGTTGGATCTAAAAATTGTGCAATTCAGTTGGGTAGTTGGCAGTTGGGGTTGCACAATGCACAATCCCAACTAGGGGGTGATTGTTGGCCCAAGGCAGATTTGCGCAAATTTTGGGGCCAAGCAGTCACTGACCTCCAGAAATGTGCAATTCAGTCCAGGAAGTTAGTGTTGGGCCATATTGCGCAAATATGGGGAGGAAGGTGAGTCTTCCTTCTTCGAATTGCTTAATGCAGCCTTGGTGAAGGCAGAGACCAGGCCAAGGTTGTCCCAACTCACCAATGGGCAACTGAAAGCAAGTAAGTCGATGAGATGCATGGTGACACTAAGTGAAAGTAGAAGTGATAAACAATGCATGGAAAACATGAATGGAATATTGAGCAAACATATCAACATGCATGTGGGTGAGGTCATTCGCCAGTTGGGCAAACGTTCATGCAAAACAGTTTCATGGATGCGACAACAGTGAGATAGCAACCAAAATTGAAACAGAGCTATGACAAGCTAGAATACATGTAAATGACAACAGGCATTCAAAGAAAACAAGCAAACATCACTCACACAAGCAAATACACAAAAAGTGATAGAAATGTTGAAAAAGACAAGTAGAAGCCACTTACCCGTGAAAAGCTGAGCCGGATGTGTTGGAGAGTCTTGGATGTGTTGTGGAATGTCAGAGCTCCAAGCTTAATGTGAATGAATGAGATCTGATGCATTGAATAAATAAGTTTGGCCTTATGACGCACATGCCACAAATCTAGGAAAAGGCGACACTTGGAGGGAAACTTCTAAAAAAACTTTGCATGTAACCCCCGGTTACTAAAAATAGCCCCTGAATCATGGGATGCCTTTTGCATGTTGTCTTTTACTATTCTGGGAAGATCAGGTCATGCATGCATGCAAGTCAAGTTGCCTTGGTCCTGAGTGGAACTAGTCAACTGGACAGTCCATGCATGCTAGTGCTCAACTTCTTGGGAAAAATGCGCATTCCTAACTGAAGCTAACCTGAGTGCCCAAAGGTGATTGCACAATTTCTGGGCCCAGCAGCTGATTGTTGGCTAGATTTGTGCGAATCTGGAGTTGAACTTCCTGTTGATGGGAAAAATTACGCAATACCTGGTGGGAGGGAAGACAGGATTGCGCAATCATGGAGCCCAGCAATAGAATGTGAGAAGGAATTGTGCAATTCCTGGAGGGAAGGGCTGGTTTCCCTCAACGAATTCACAAATTTCACTAGGAAGCTACTCAGACTATAGCCTGACCAAGTTTGGATGAGCAACCTATGAAGGAAATGGATCACTTGTGTTTGACATGCTGCCTTTGTGCAAGGAAATTACTGAAGCTTGAGTACTTGACGAAGCAAGACAAAGTGTTGTGTAAGGTTGGTAGGAGGCTCCAAAACAGGCTAAGGCAGAATTTTGGAGGGTGGTTGTAGCTGTTACAACAACACTATTACATGAGGGAATACATCGCTACATTACCATGGACCTGATACCATGGTTTTCCAAAATAGAAGGGACTATGGTCCAAAACCGTTAACTTATACAATATTATATTCCATTTACAAAAAGGAAGTGGCTTCATTGTGAATCCCTTATGCTGCATGGTGACATTGTTGCATGGTCTTCATTGTGCTTTGCTACTCTACTACTTAGTGCACTTCGTACTCCATGACATATTTTCTACTACGCGCTCCACAAAGCTCGTGTTTCTTGCCCAAAATCTCCCCAAATTTTGGCAAAGTTGGGCTGCGCCCAACATGCCCCTAACACTCACCTATGACTCGTCTTGAGTCACTTATATGTTGTGCCTCTGATATTTTGTGGAATTCTATTATAGGCTTGGTTGAATTGTTGGAGCACTTATGTCATCTATTTATCCTCGCAGCGTGCTTCCTCCAACAATGCTTTTGTTACATGCTCTACAACCTTCTGTAGCAATGTTGCCTCCTTCTGTCAAAGCTCCTAAAGCTTCTCATCTACTGTCTGCAAGAGCTAAAGGGCCTATTCTTTCCAAGGATGTTTTCTTTCTATCAATGTATAGTCTTCCCTCTTCATCTCTTCAATCCTCTTCTGGAGCACCTTCACTTCATTTATCTTTGTGAGCTTTTGCAATATAGGCAACGTCTTCGCAGTTACCCGACTTTCCTTTAACTGTTTTTGCTTTTGTTGCATCTCCTCCTACAATTTCTAACCATTTGGATCTTCCTGCAATGAATTCCAAATCTTCATACTTTCGTCCAGTAGTTTGTTGCAGTCTACCAATTCTGCAGAGATGCTAAGCATGACCAACTTTAGGTCAGCCTCCCTCTGGTCTCTTACATCCTACAACATAACTAGCTGCAGCTTCAATTGCAACTCACTGATTTTGACTTCGTATTCAAACTGTACTACGACAACTTTATCCTTCTTCTCCTTGATTGTAAGGTTGAGCTTTGTGACCTTTTCTTTTGTTGATTCCTCTTCACAGACCTCCATGTCTAAAATTCCCTTGCATTTTTTTTCTAATGTGTCCTTCAACTGCTTATATTCATTGGATATCTGATCTCTCTCTTGTATTTTATGGTCAAGCTTCTAGGATAGCACAACCTGCTCCTTTTCCACCTGTATGTTGAGCTGTGATGTGCACTCTTCCCTTAGATTTAATTCCTATGGAATCTCTTCATGCATCATATGTAACCTTGGTAGCGGCACTACTGCGATGTTCATATTTATGTGTGTCCACTCCAAGGCCTGCTACTGAATTTCTGTTGACTTGAATTATAGAGCCCCTACAGGTATCTATGTTGTTATCACTCAGAAGTTTTCCCTAGAAGTTATCAAAAGAAGGAAGCATCCGAGGTAACCACAAACCAATATTTTAGGCTTAGGCTCTAGCCAACCTAAGTCCAAAGAGGGCTCTCTCTTTATAATTTAGCTTTGTTTTTATGGGATTTTAGGCTAGTTCTTAGTGTTCATGGGGTTTTGATTTTGGATTGAAGGTAGGGTGGTGGAATTCTTGGAGTAGATGGATAGAGCTAGGTCTTCAATCCATTGGGCTATGGAATCAACAAATGGATAGCATAACTGGACCAGATCATTAAAGGGAATGTTCACAGGGCAGGCTAGCAAATCAAAAGGAAAATCTTTAGGTCTAATGGGTGAAGTGATTCTAACCAGGGTGAAAGGGAACTTAAGAATCCTTGGACCGGGATCAGAATGAAGAACAGAGGGCAATCATGAACAAAGGGAAATTAAGAATCATTTGCTATAGATCATAGGAGAAGCTATGGAAGCTAAGGAGCAGTTAAGAATTCCCTAGCTAAGATAGTTTAGGAGAAAACATTCAAAATGTAAAACAATCAAGACAAAGTGCATTCAAGCAATTTCTAAAATATCATTCCTTGTTATACATTTAGATTTTAGAAATTTACATAAAATATTATGGAAAAAACATAAGGAAAAACAACATTGAACATGGAAGAATACTTATTTGTATTTCTCTTTACACAAGAATCCTGTAAAATATCTAATCTTTATTCCTTGATCCAGCAAGCCAATCCAATCATTGATACAATAGAACTTTGATTTAAAAGAAAAAGTCTATAGAGATGTCTTGGAATCCACACCACATACTTCGAAATGTGAAGTATCTATACAAAAATATTTACAAAATATCTCAAAACAACTTGAGACTTAATCTAGGGAATAAGAATATCTTCTTGCATGAAGATAGAGACATATTTTAAACTGCTTCATGCTATCCCTTTTATTATGGTGTTGCTGGTTGTTTCTATTGAGTTGGAGCCCTTTAAGCTAGCTGATAGTTGTGGTATTTCTATGCTGGAATATTCTTTATTTTTATCTTTTACTGATACTCTTTGACTCTGTTACCCTTTGACCCTATTGATCTGTCTCTTACCTGTCTAACCTGGCTACCTTCAGATTTACTGTGGTAACTTTTTGATGTAAAAAATTTTCATAGTAAATCTGTCATTTTCTCCCACCATTCTATCTCAAGCAATCTCATTTTCAACATTCTTCTGTAAATTTCATCTACCTCTGTGTATTTTGCAAAATTGGGTTTGGTGAGAAACAAATGTTTCACCTCATGTTCTAGGAAAAACAGGTTCTCCAATGTATCATATAATACTTTGCCTATTGGCAGGGCTTTAATGCCTAAAGAGCTGGCTTGTTCCTTGGCCAACCTCCTGAGTCTATCACTATAGTCCAATTGGGTCATGAGTTTTTCATTGATGACCATAGGATTGGGAAGGCCTTTGTCCCTCAAAATTTGAAATTTAGCCATAAACCTGTCAATGGCTACCTGCATGTTATGGCACTTTTCTTCTAAGTTGAGCATGAGGTTTCTTTTGGAAAGAACCTTTTTAATCTCTAGGATGGCTTCAGTCCTATCCTCTATGCCAAGCTCATGGAGCTCATATCTGTTCTTACTATTCAGGAGGTGGATGAGTCAACTTGCATCCTCAGGTTTATCTCCTAATTCATCCCTTACTTTCTGGATGGCTTCAGTGGCTACCTTCACTAGTTCAATTTGCTCAAATATAACTTGGATTGATGGCCAAATATCATTGACAAAGTCAATGATATTGGTCCAGAGCATCTCTTTAGTCTGTCCTAGTGGCTTCTGCAGTGTCAAATCTTTCTCTAGGACTTTGATTTTCTCACCCATTCTTTGGGCTTTCTGTGTTTCTTCTCTTTGCTGAATTTGGGCAAGTTTGCAATCAGTTTCCAAACTTGCCACTTTCTCCTTTAATCTTTTGAGCTCTGTAGCTTGGATGGACATCTCCTCCATAGCTTTTACCAGTTTTGTTGTTTTCTCAATTGATGTACCTACTGTTGTAGTGGACTCAGTTGTAATTGGCAGTGCTATGGCAGGTGGAGCTGTAGGTGCCAATGATGTTGCCATTGTGGAAGGCACTGCTATTGATACTGTGGGGATGACAGTTCTGGGAGTTTTGGCCAGGTCATTTTACTTAGACTGAATCAAAGTGTCCAAATCCTTCTCTGTTTCTTTAAGCTGATAATTTAGCTTTAGGACTAGGTCCATAAGCTCTTCATGTCCTTTTTGTGCTTCTAGGACTTCCATTGTTTGAGGGTGATGCAGCTAGGGAATTTTGAGCTACTTCTTCAGTGCAGCAATGTCATCATTCTTCTTTTTAATTAGCTTCTCTGTTGCTTTCACATCCTTGGGATCATGTCCCAATTCTATCACTAAGTCCTCTAAGGACTTGATTCTTGTATCTTTGGCCTATGAGGAGGCCTTCTCCAACTGAAACTGAGCTGACATATTGTTTAAAGAGTTCTGCAATTGGTGGGCTGCTATGGCTTTCCTTGTCAATGTAGAATAAATCATCTCACTTGTTTGCTTATGCAGCTCAATATGGTCAATGGGATGAATATCCCTTGCCAGTACTTCAAAATCTACTTTCTTAAAATCTGTTGCTGTTCTTGGCTGCTGAGTGGTTGGCTTAATGAAAGTCATCTGCATTTTCCCCTCTTTAACATCAAAGGCTAACATAAGCCTTGTTTGATTGGTAGGGGTCATCTTCAAATACTGTACATAGGTTTGGGCTTTCAACCTCTCATTTCTAGCCTTTATTTCTTTGTATCTCTCCTTGATATCTTGGTCTTTATCTGTTGGCATTCTGAAATAGGATACCTCAACACTTCGCTGCCTTTCCAACATCTGAGTGTGTGATGTGGAAGGTTCTAGAGTGCCTCTAGATGGAGTGGCAAGCCTACTCCCATCTCGTTCTATGCTTGTAACCTCAGCTGTCTCCTCTATATATTCTTGTTTAGAGATAGGATTGACTCTTTGTCTCTTAGCTTGGCTTGTCTCTGCATGGGCTCGTGATGTTGCTCTTTTTGAAGTAGTGGCCCCTTCCCTGTTTCTCTTGAGGCTTTTCTCCTCATTTAGAGGAGTCTATAGAACTGGAGGGGTACTCATGGTGGTTTCTGGTTTATCTGATTTCTCTGGTATGTCTATTTGATCTGGCACCTCTGACAGGTTTGGTTTTTTTGATCCCTCTGGCACCTATGATTCTTCTGGTACCTATGATTCTTCTAGCACCTACAAGAAAAAAACCTCATCAAGTTGTTTCTCTAGGTCAATGAGTGCATTCTCAATGTCTACTTTGGTAGTGTACTTTGAGTTGGGATTCATGAACAGTGGTGTCCTTTATCTGAAAATCCTTATCAGCCAGGGGAAGGTGGTCCAGGTATAAGTGGGGTGTAGAGATGGGTCTCACATCCATGGCAATTGGGGCAACCATTCTCGGTTCTTGTGGATTTGAGAGTGGGAGAGGTGATTTTCAGTCCATTAGGGAAATGGTGGTTCGGTACAGAGTAAGCTTAAGTCACTTGAGTTTCTTTAATTAATTTTTTACTTTAACTAATAAAACTCAGTAACTGGTTCTGAAATCGAAAGGTTTTCCAGTGAATTATGGCTTAAATACTTGGAATTTAAGGAAAACTAGCTCTGAACAGGGTGGCTGGGAACTACGAACGGTCGAAAAGGCTCTGTGTAGGCTGGAAAGTGAACTGGGTGCTCTATGGCACCTTTAGGGTGAAATTGGATGTAGGTTGACAGCTTCAACATTCGCAGGTGCGTGCATGGAGGTTTATAATTGAAAAAACGATAAAAGCAAATGATTTGGGGCTTTTTGGCTTTATGCACAAAAGTCAATTTTGGTGGGTACGGGTGAACAATAACTATTTTGTCATGTAGCGGGCAAGCGATAAGTGGTTTCCATCGCACCACTTTTGGGCGTTCGGTGGTACTGGGGGGAGGCTGCTCGATTCCATACGTTGAACGACACGTAGCATCGGGGGCCCGTTGGAAAAAAAATTTATTGGGTGGGTCTTGTTCGGATGTCGAGCCCACCTGATATGGGTAAGGGCCATTGGATGTGGAGGGAGGTGATCGGTTGGGGAAGCTGCACGGAGGCTAGTGGAGGGCTCGAAGGGTGATTTAGTGCAGCAATTTTTGAGTTAATGAAGCATTAAAGCGAGGTTAAGGCATTGGGATCATTAGTGACGAGTTTAAACAGGGGATTATCTAAATTAATCGCAAATCGATTAGTTAGAGGGTTTTCGGGGTTTGGGTGAAATTATAGTTTATATTTTAAACTAGGGTATAGGGCTAGTTAATATGCGGGAGTTAAATATATACAAGGAAAAAGGGTTTTTAGTTACGAGATTTATTAAATAAAATTAGTAGTTAATAAAATGAGCGGAAAGGGGCACCATACCCTAAGTAAATGTTTATCGTGATTTTGAATGCTTTTTCACATGTTAACATCAAACTTAGGGTAATATGTGTTTTGGTGGGTTTTTTTGGAAAATGAGTTATGTGGGGGGGTAAATACTTTTCCTAGGTAAAAGTATTTTAACCTTAGGAACAGAGTTTTATTAAGGAAAATGAAAGAACTGAAGGGGGAATGACTTTTTGTAGGGGGACTATGGTACTTGTTATCCCTAAATCATTGAGCCGAGGGTCCAGTCCCTCCAAAAGTCAAAGAAATGCTCTGAGCCTCTTTGACTTAGGGTTTTCAAGTACTTAGAACTTTATAATGGGAAATTAGTAAAGGAAAGGGGTAAAATGAATGGGGGAAGTTAATTAACTGACTTTGTAAATCATTTGCATGCTTGATTGTTCATTGATATCTGGAAATTTTATGATGTGAATGATAAATATGCTTTTGTCTAATCAATCATCATACTTCTGCAACCTTTCTTCTACTTACCCATCTACTCATCCTACCATTTTCACTTCTCTTTATTAGGGTGAATTTGAGCTAGCAAACCCTTATCAAACATTTTTCTTTCTCTTTACAATAGTAAACTAACTAAATCTAACCTTATTACATCCAAGGGCTCAGATTGAACAGTTGAGCTCCTTTTATTTACTCTACCTATCTAATGATCTGCCAAGATTAAGCAGTTTGGTTAGATTTTATTCTCTAACTATCAACATGAAATTTAAAGCATGGCATAATCAAGATTAAATAGTTTGATTACCATGGATTGTGGCATGAATAAAAAGCTGCACACAATCATTATTATGCATAAAAGTAAATAGTAGTGGCATTTTGGCTTGCTCACTTTCATGGTCTTTTTCCTTTTCTTGGGGTTCATATTTTTCACTTTTTTGGACCTTTTCTTATTCTTTTTGTCCTTTGATTATTCTTTTAGGACATACCCTCTTTACATTTTTTAATTTTTTAAATATGGAAAACATTTGCAGAAAGAAAAGGTATGTACATATTACAGGTTTTAATCTCAAACATTCAAACATTATGACTCCTATTGGTATAGGAACCTAACATGTGTCAGCCTCACTGCAAGGGTAGGCATGCTCGGCCTTCCTTTTGTAATCATTTCTTGAATTTTTGTAGGCTCTCTAATTGAAAGTGCCAAAATCTTCAACTCCGCAATCCTCTCCTGCACATCTGTGATAAGCTCGCTGTAACAATCTTCCACCATGTTTCAAGATTCCGATGTGATCTCCTGAACCTTGTCTCCAATTTAGTCCAAGTCTCCCTCAGTGAGAACCATTGGTGTGAGCTCCTTTAACTTATCTGCCTTATGCTTCTTTCAGACCTTGGAAGCTTCGCCTTGGCTCTTCCTTTTCTCTTTGGAATATTTCTCTATTTTTGCCTTCTATATCTACTTCGTCGTATCCTCACCTCCTTTAGGGTCTTCCTCATGATTTTCTTCTTCATCATGTTCTTCTTCCTCTTACTCTTCCTCTACTTTCTTATCCTTGTTTTTTCCATTGCCTTCACCATGGTGCGAAGTGCCTAGCTCTTCTGATTTTTTTGTGTTGTCTCATGCCTCCTCCAGCGAAGTCATCCATTCTGCAAACCATGTCTACACTAATTCTAGCATATCATCCTCTTTGACCATATATGGCAATGCATTCCATTTCTTCTTCGCGTCTCTATGTACCTATATGTACAATCTCTAAAAATCTTCCTATATATACAAACAGTAAGAGGTTGTATTGTTTGTATAAACTTGGTGAGGAGCACGGATACTGGTTTACAAGCATGTGTAGATCCATCTGATATAGTATAAAAAATATCTTGTTTTCCTGTGCGCCCGATGGTTGAGTGGTATGCCACAGCGAAGCATACCTCGCGACCTCACAAACATCTTCTTATATCGGAGGAAATTACGTATCCTCTGGTTCCTTCCATGTCAACATAGAAATGATCAATAATAACCAGGCATAATGGAAAGATGTACCTTTCTCATGGACTTCACGACAGTCGTCCAAGAACTCCTTGCATAAATACGTAGCCCAGTTATACTAGCCTCCATTTGCGCACTGTGTAGCTAAATCCACCACCGGCATAGGTACCTCATTTACTCAACATTTCTTCATAATTCTCCCATCTAGAATGTGTGCAGTGAAACAAACTACTTGGTCGTTGATTGAGTATATGTCATAGCCCCTGTTTCCTTTCACCAATCCCTAATTCTGTTGCATGCTTTCTACTAAGGCATGGTCCTGGTCCTTCCCAAAGAACTCCTCCGCGGGGTTCCTCCCTTGGTATGGTAATATCGTGATCCTCCAGTTCAACATTTGGTCTATGGGGATTTTATTCCCCATCCACAAGTGTCTTTCATGTACTAACATCAACAATTTTAAAACACATGTTGTGTTTGACGAACTTTTGTTGAAGTGTGACATATTTAGCGTGTTGAGAAGCCCTTACTGTGCCAACACATTTGCTCATCATTGTGGTTTTAATCTTGTCACTCCGTTATCTGGGTAGTGAACCTGCTGCAAGTACTAGCTTGGTGCGAACTATGGGTACTTTGTCCAGTCATTAAATTCATTATTAGTGAATTTCAGCTGTGGGATTTTTCCTAAAATCTCTCCTTCAAAAGACACATCCTATGATAATAGAGGTGTGAATGTTCCATACTTTGTGTCCTTGGAATACTTTACCGGTTTAGCATTTGGCCTCCTTGGTGGGATATATGCGGGAAGAGGTGAGATGAACGTTGTGCCACCTTCCTCTGCCTAAATTTCCTCCACTTCTTCTTCAATGTTGACCTGTTGAGGTTTCTTCTGAGGCTTCACAAGTTTGGCAGGCTTCTTGTTGTTCTTTTTCTTGGTTCTAACTTCCTTGGGTTGCTTTTGCTTCTGGTTCTAACTTCCTTGGGTGTTGCTGCTATGGATGGTGCGACTGGTGATGTTGCAGGTTTCTTAGCTGTTGCTACAATGACTGCTTCCATAACTCTTTCTATACCTTTCTCATTAAATATTCACACAAATTCTTTAGTCGATAGGATATTCATGCAAGGAATCTCTGCAATGCTTTGCACTATTATTGTCTTCAAAATATCGATTAGCAAAGTTCTTAATCTACTTGGGACTCGGTTATTTATAACAATTCTATCCTTCGGACCTCATCATTAGATTTTATTTTGTCCTGATTTTGTTCAGATTGCATCATTAAATGTGTATCTATCACTAAATTCTGCCAACTGTCGTCATTCTATATCTAAGGAAGGGATACAGGTTGATCCAAAAAAATTGCCATCATCAAAAGGGTCCCTATCCCTAAAAAAATAGATTTCAAGAGTTTCCTTGGATTAGTTGGGTATTATGGAAGGTTCATTAAATACTTTAGTAAACTGGATTCACCCTTGTTTGGACTACTGGCTAAAGATTTAGATTTTTGTGTGACAAAAAACTATCAAGAAGCCTTCAAAGTACTAAAAGACAAGCTGAACACTTCACCTATCCTTACAGGTCCCAACTGAGCATCACCTTTCCACATACACACAGATGCCTTAGATAAAACTGAAGGGTTAGCCTTAGGACAAGTGGAAGACAAATTTCCTTATTCTATCTATTTCATTAGTAAGAACATTGCTAAACCTGAGTTAAATTATATATTCACTGAAAAATAATGCCTGGTTGTGGTACATTATTTGAAAAATTTTAGGAATTATATCATTGGCTATCAAACCTTTGTTCACACTGATCATGCATCCATTAATTATTTAATGAATAAACATGATGCCAATGCTAGGATAATTAGATGGTTGTTATTATTGAAGTAATTTGATTTGACTATTATTGACAAACCAAGGAAAGAGAATGTGGTTGCAGATTTCTTGTCAAGACTAACCCTACCTATAGAAAAGGAAGAGATGGTGGATGATCCCATCTCAAAGCTTTATCATTGGTTTTCTAATATAGCTAAATACTTGGTTGTTGAGAGGTTCCCTCCTAATCTATCCTCTAAGGAGAAGAGAAATATTATTAAGAAAAGTGTCCCATTCACTTGGATTGGGGGGAATCTTTTCAGATTAGGGCAAGATAAGATCTTAAGGAGCTATTTGATGGAATATGGTGTCTTTTACATCCTCTCAACATGTCATGATGGACCTTGTGGGGGGAACTTTACTGCTAAGAGGATAGCCTTCAAAGTTTTACAAGTCGATTATTACTGGCCCACTATACATCAAGATGCAAGGAGGTGTTGTAGCATTTTTTGGTTTTGTAAAGTTAGAATAAATTAGTCCAAAAATGAAAATATTTTTCAAAAAATGTTAAGCGAGGATATGGACAAAAAGAATACTAAATAAAAATGTTAGGAAATATTTTGATAAATATGTCCATATCAAAGAAAATGTTAGAATAGATGCCCTAAAAAAATGAAGACAAAAACAAAATGTTATGTTAGAGAGAAAAGCAAAAATAAATAAACGCTGAAAGTGTGCAAGTCCAAGTGCCACTACTTTTTATTTTATTATGTAAAATAATGGTTGTGTGCAGCTTGTGATAAATTCCACAACCCATGATAGTCAAATAGTTTAATCTTGACTAGTTCATGCTTTAAATTTCATGTTTATAGTTAGAGAATAAAGATCTAGCTAAACTATTTAATCTTGGCAGATCAATAATTAGGTAGAGAATAATAAGGAGCTCATCAGTTTAATCTGAGCCTTGTGATGTTATAAGGTTAGAATTAGATAGTTTGCTTTTCAAAAGAAAAAGGAAAGAAAAGGGTCTACTAGCCTAAATGCACCCAATTAAGTGAAGAAAAATTGTTAGGATAAGTAAAGGGTAGGTAGAAGAAAGGTTGCAGAAGTACAAAGTTGATTGAAGCATAAGCACATTTATCATGCTTGATCATGTGTTTCAGTGTGCAGGAGCAGTTGTGAAAGTGAAAAGATGTTCACAAGTTGATTTGGTTAACTTCCCCTCATTTAATTTCATCCCCCACTATATACTTACTAATTTCCTCATTATCCCATCATTTCCTAAGAAAATACCCTTTTCCCTTCTTTTTCACCTTTGCCCCTTGGTTTCATACATTTTCCTAGCAAATTACCCTCCAAACTCATTTCTCTACCCAAAAACCCCTTCTCCCTAGTGTGAAACCAATTCCTCTTTGAAAAAATCACTTTCCCCTTGTAAATTCCCTAAAAACCCATAAAACCCCCCTTGTCCTAAGTTTTTATTCCCCCCTCTTCTTTATTTAACTTTAACTCCGCCTTCATGTTTTCCCGATAAAAAATCTTTTAACCCATAAAACCCGTTTATCCTAAAGTTTTATTAAACCCCGCATTACTTAACAAACCTCCGCAAATCACCTTTTTCCCGATATAAGAACTCTTTTAACCCACCACCCTTGGTAGGGTTAAATAAACCTCGCTGCAGTTAACTTCGGTCCCACTCCATAAACCTGCTTATGTTTAATCCCCACTTATATCATAAAATAATTACAAATCACTTGTAATTATCCCCCGAGCTCTGCCAATCTCCGAACCTGTGTCCCCCGTGCAACTTCACCACACGATAGCCGTTAGATCTTTCACCCCCAGATCTAATGATGCACATTTATATCGCGCGCTCCCAATCTCTGACCTTTACCCACCCGAGAGCATGCAAGATTCGTGGTTTTGCTTCTGCCCCTTGTGGTTACGTGGCAACTCTATGTTAACTCACGTGCCCTCAAGAAAATAATACCCCACGGCTAAAAGCGGTGAGATGGCCTCCGAAACTGCCTCCCCACAACGGTCGAAACCAACATTGTTCACTTATCCGTTTCCACGTAAAATTTTTAAAATGTTAACCATTTCCAGTTTAAATTCCGAAACCCTCGTTTTCGCTCTTTTTGCTCGTTTACACAATGAAACCCACATAACCCTTCTTGCGCCACCCTGAGCCTTTGCAACCCATTTTGAACTCTGATTACCATCTAAACACTGCCAAGACTCTATCCACAAACCTCTCAACTCAAATAAAACCATTATCACCTCCCTGTCCACCTGTGTTTTTCTTAACAATTGTTGTATTTTGTAGGCAATCATATAAAACCTATTTGTTCCAGATTCACAAGGAAATCCATTCAAAATCCTTTATTCAGAAGAAAAAGACATTTATTACAGAGCAGAAGGAAACAATTTACAAAGGCAGTAAATGATAAAACAAAGAAGAAATCCTTCACACAAAGACAGTAAATGTTAAACAGAGGAGGCAGATAAATACATAAAGTTAAAAGACAAACAGATGAAACATACAGAACGATTATCAATATCCAACTACCTGATACTGAGACATGTAAAAACTAAATGATTTACTGTTGAAATACACAGTAAAAACTTGAAATGTACAGTAAAGTAAAAAGCACAGTAAAGGTTATTGACAGGTCAACAAGGTCAAATAGTATCAGATGAAAGGTCATAAGTAAATATGACATCGAGCATGAAGACCAAACAGCCAAGCAACTTAAAGGGAAAAAGATCAAAGACTAAAGCTAGCAAAACCTAAATAACAAGGATAGCAAGCAGCAGTTCAATAGCGTCTCTATCTTCTTGCATGAAGATATTTCCTTTTCCTTGAATAAATCTATTTTTGTAAAAACAGTTTAGGATATTTTCTTAGTTCTATTGTTGTATAAATAGCTCTCCTTCCGAGTTATTATGGGTTGACCATTGAATAAGGGTTACACCCTTGATGAAGCATTTTTAAACATTTGATGTACTTAGCTTTTCTGGACCCTTAATACAAAGCAAAGGATTTTGAATACAGTTTTACACAGTTTGTGTTTCTTGTAAGTTTTTCCAGTAACACTCGTTATGTTTTTCTTCATATTCTTATGTCTTACAGAGATACCTAGGTAGGAATAATTGTGTTTCAATCTATTCCTATAAGCTTCTGAAGTGATAATCTATAAAGAGAATGGATTAATGGATTATCTGTTTAATTAATTCCCTCTGAATCAATAAATCATCAACATCTTGTTGTAAGCATAACCATATTCTCTTGAACTTTTTGAACATCGGTCAGAGGTTTTCATACTTATGATTATTTAATTTTCTGTTTGAAAACTGTGATAATCATATTATTTTTTGTTTCTGCTCACCAATATACAAGCTATTTCACTGTGTGAAATTTTATAGCAGCCCTCTACTTTGATATTAATATTATTCAAAAGGTTAGGCATTACAGTGTTACATCTATTTCATTCATTGGCCCTTCAAATTAAAATAAAAACCCCAAAATAATTATCTTAGATGCTCTAGCTTGATAGCTAACCATTATCAACTCAGAGGTACAACATCAATCTGGTGCCACTGCTGGGGATTCTAATTCCATTAAGTTTTCCTAGGGCAATGATATTCATTATATTCCTTTAAGGTGATTAAAGGTCTAGAAAAGGTTAAAATCCTTCACTTGGTGACTCCACTATCCCAAACTAGCACACCAAATCTCGTTTGGAATCTGACTTAGTTAATCCACTGTCAGATCCTGAAAATATTATGAGAAAATCCAGTGCTAAAAGGAGACATCAACCATCTTCTTCTTCTTCTTCAGTCTTGCATTCTAAAGAGTTAGTGTCATTTGATCCTTTTAGTAATATTCCATCTAATCCTCATTTGACACAAATATCTCCTAGGGTTTCTGAACTATTAGATAAGGGAGTTGATTTAGATTCAACTTTCCTCATTCATTCTTTTGAAAAGCATCTAGAACCCCCACTACGACCAGGATCACCTAAAACTAAGTCTGACTTGGGTATTCATTTACCTGAATACAAACCCACATATTTCATATCCTCTACCACTGATTCATTTCCTTCCACTTCTGAACGACCTAAAGCTTCTACTTCTGAACAACCTGAAGAGACCATTTCTGTATATTTAAATCCACTCTTTGAAACAAAAGAGGGTATTCATTCATAGGTCCCAAAGTTAGTTCTTAAGACTCCTTTAAATTCATTCAGGAGATCCCCTCCTTCTTCACCTCCACATAGTCACACATCCCCTCAATCACCTTCTTCTACCTCTTCTTCATCTTCTTCTTCTTCATCCATACAAACCCCTCATACACCATCTTCTGCTATGGCATTCCAACCTATTGTACAAGCTAGATATGCAGCTTTAGTCTTACCTGCTAACCTCGATGCATTCCCAATTGGATACTTGAAATACCTTCCCAGGTATAATGGAGAAACTGTTCCCACAATTGAGGACCACCTTCAAGCATTCTAGACTTTGCAGAAAACATGAATATTGAACAAGAAATGTTTACATGAGATTGTTTTTACAGTCACTTGAAGGAAATGTAAGAATCTAGTTTAGACAGTTACCTGTAAATTCCATTAGAAATTGGGAAGAGCTTACAAACATATTTAAAAATCAATGGGGTGTAAAGAAAGATCCTCTTTACTTTCTGACTGAGTTTGAAGAACTTAAAAGAAACTTTGTTGAAACTGTATCAGGTTTTATCAAAAGGTTCAATAAACTTTATCATAAGATGCCCCCTGATTGTAAACCCCCTTGTAGCAGCAGCTAAGTCTAGATTTTCTAAAGCCTTTGACGATGATTTTGTTGTAATGCTCAGAGAGAGAACTTCAAGAACTCTTGAAGATATGCAAATAAATGCTATAGAGGTGGAAGAAAATAGGGCTGCTTCGACTTCCTTGAAAGCTAAAGAGGAAACGGCCCAAAGAAAACTCAAATATATTCAAGAAGCCTCTAGTTCCTCTAGTTCTTCTAAGACTAAAACCGAGGATTCTAAAATAGATGAAATAACTTCTCTTCTTAGAAATCTATCTAATAAAATTTCCAAGATTGAGACTCAACCTAGGACAGTTCAAAAAACATTTACTAGACCCCAAAATCAAAATCAAGGTTAGTATAGAAGGAATCCACAATTACAAATTCTTCAGAGACCTAGTAATGATTAGCAGGTTCCCACTCCTTTATTGATAGATGACCAACAACCTGATGAAAATACTATGACTATTATTGAAGATATCAATAACATTGATACTTCTTCTAATCAAACAGTTAAGATTCATCTCTCACAACAAAATCAGGTTTAAGAAGATCAAGAATCCTCACAGGTTCCTAAATACCATGCCTTCTCTGAATTTTTAATTGAAGAGTTGAACAAGAGATATGATCTTAGGCCTAGACCTAGCCCTGGAAGACCTCCTAAGGAGACTCCAATAATTGAACATCGTACCAAAGCTGTTGAAACTCAAACAATTGGTATTCAACCATTAAATCGGTCAACTAATACTGCTCAAAATGATAAAAATGCTTTGGCTACATTTAATGTTGAAAAAGAGTTAAAATCCCAATTCCACTTTCAGAACTTTCAAAAAACCCTGGGTATAAAAATCAAGTCTCAAAATGGATACAAAACACCTCGGTTGATGATGAAAGTGATATCATTAGTCTGCAAGATGAAAAACCAGCAGTTGTCTTTGGTCCTAGCTCAGATATGATAGATGAAATAGTGCCTCCTTTCTATGTAACTCTTAAGACAAATGATTCCATGTTATATAATTGTATGCTTGATTCTGGAGCATCACATAACCTCATGCCAAATACTATTATGGACCATTTGAAACTTGACATAACTAGATCCTATCATGACTTGTACACCTTTGATACTAAAAGGGTGCCCTGCTTAGGATTGATTAAGGATTTAGTAGTCACCCTTGCCAAATTCTAGTGAAAAGTGTAGTGCTTGATATAGTTGTCATAGATATCCCTCCCAAATTTGGAATGCTCCTTTCTAGGTCTCTCTGTGCCAAATTAGGGGGAGCCCTTCAGATGGATATGTCTTATGCCACTATTCTAGTTTATGGGGGAGAACAACTAAGGTTATATAGAGAGGTAATATTTGTGCACACTGTTTACAAAACATACCAGCCAAGGAACCATCCCATTTATGCAATTGATTAGGATTTTGGTTGCTTTCAACTCTCTTCAAACCAAATACATGAAACTCAAGTTAAAATAGAACATGTAATTGAAAGTCCTGTACCAAATCAAACTGATTTATGGAAACTATTCTTTGATGGTTCTTGTACAAAAGATGGAGTAGGAGTTGGAGTAGTTTAAATTTCACCAGAAAAAAAGAAAATATCACACAATCATGAAAACTTGACTTCAAAGTTACAAATAATGTGGTTGAATATGAATCTTTCCTTTTGGGACTGCAATTAGCCAAAATCTTAAAGGTTCAAAACTTAAGTGTTTTCACTGATTTAGAACTTATTGTCAAACAAGTGAGAAATATTTGCCAGACTAAGCATCCTAGACTTAGGTCTTATCGAAATGAAGTTTGGGATTCAGTCGAAAACTTATTTGATGCTTTTAATTTGACTTATATTCCAAGAAATTAGAATATTCATGCAGATGCCTTAGATGTTTCTGCTAGTTCATTTAAAATTCCTTATCAGACTAATGTACTCTATCAAATACAAGTTAAGTACAGACCATCCATCCCACACAATCTAAAACACTGGCAAATATTTGAAGATGATGAACATCTGAAATCTTTTTTGCAGGTTATAGATGATTTTTCAGTTCTACAAATTGATGAAGATAGAACAGAAATAAATGAAAATACAAATGGAAATGATACTTCAAATTTCAATTCAAAAATTTTTGATCATGACATTATTCAATTGTCTAACAATTTTATTCCCAAAGGCCTCATTCCTTTAGGAAATTTGTTTGATCAAAATGATGTCCTCCAAAGCCCTTTGTCCATTTCTTCACAAGATGACATAGAAGAAATTAATGTTGGAACAAATGATGATATTAAAAACATCAAAATATGTGCATCTCTAAATCCTGAGATCAAAGCTCAATATCTTAAGTTACTTCAAAATTATAAGGATGTTTTTGCATGGACCTATGCTGATCTAAAAACCTATGATACTTCATTAATATAACATAAGATTCCTTTAAAGCCAGAAGCAGTCCCTTATCAATAGAAACTTAGGAGGATCAATCCAGCTCTTCCACCAACTGTAGAAGAGGAAATTAAAAAAATGCTAGATGCCCAGATCATTCTCCCTCTTAGATATTCTAATTGGGTTGCAAATTTTTTTCCTGTTAGAAAGAATAATGGAGAAATTAGACTCTGTGTGGACTTTAGAAATTTGAACAAAGCATAATTAACTGATAACTATCCTTTGCCCAGAATGGATCAGTTACTTCAAATGGTTCAGGAGAACAAAGACTTTCTATGCTTGATGGTTTTTTAGGCTATAATCAGGTAAATGTTGATTCAGTAGAGAGAGAGAAGACAACCTTTACTACACCCTGGGGTACATTCATGTATGCTAGAATGCCATTTGGCTTAACCAATGCTGGAGAAACCTTTCAGAGAGCTATGGGCGTAGATTTTGTGGGTCAGGTAAATAAATTTGTGGTCATTTATCTTGATGACATAACTATTTTTCTAAATCTAATCAGAAACATCTAAAGCACTTGATGACATAACTATTTTTTCTAAATCTGATCAGAAACATCTAAAGCACTTTATGAAGATTTTTGATAGGTGTAGAAAATTCGAAATATCATTGAATCCTAAAAAGTCTCTGTTGCTATCAAAGAAGGAAAACTTCTGGGCCATATAATTTCAAAAGAAGGAGTGGTGATTGATCTCAAACATGTGTCTGCCATTAAAACATTGACCTTACCTAGAAACAGGAAAGAGATTCAAGCTTTTCTAGGAAAGATTAATTTTTTAAGGAGATTCATCCAAAATTATGTTGAGATTGTAAAATATATAACTAACATGCTCCGAAAAGATCATGAAGTTAAATGGACTGTCTCTTCCAAGAATGCATTTGATCAGATCAAGAAAGCTATCTCTGAAGCTCCCACCTTGGCTAGCCCTGATTACACTAAACCATTCAGTATCTTTTCCTTTGCCTCAGAAACAACCCTTGCTACTGTTCTACTACAAAAGAATGAAGATTCCCATGACCAACCCATAGCCTTTTTCAATAAGGTTATGAGAGATGTCGAGCTTAAGTATGACATAATTGAGAAGCAAGCCTATGCCCTTATTCAAGCCCTGAAATCATTCAGGATGTATGTCCTACATTCTCATATTATTGCTTATATTCCTAACAGTGCAGTGAAAATTGTTTTAACTCAACCAGACACCGATGGAAAGAGAGATAGATGGATCACTCAAATACTAGAGTTTGATATAACTATCAAAACTGTTATGTACCTAGGGGGGGTAATATGGGGTACCAAGGGAGGTACCCAAGGTAATAATGTAATAATGGGAGGGGTCATAGTAATAAATAAGGTGGTTAACCCATGTCATGTAAGGGACCACAAGTAGTTAATAATAATGTAAGGGGCCCATGGTATTAGTTGATGGTATAAGGAAACCATGGTAATGGTACATGGTATTGTATGTATGAGGCCTATATAAAGGCTAGTGACTCCACATATGAAGAGGAAGAGAAGTATTCTTGTATGAACAGGCATATGGCTTGTGGAGTATTCTCCTTCCTTAAGGAGTGAATGTATGGTGTTGCCCTACCTTAAGGGTGTGATCAATAAAGAACCATTTCTATATATTTCTATCTTGTTATTATTGGGTTTATTTCCATTATCATATATTTCCGGGTTAGATCTACAAAGATCTGATACCAAAAATATAAGATAATGAAAATAACCCAAGAATAACATGAAATGATACTTTATTGATCAAACCCTTAAGGTAGGGCAACACCATACATTCACTCCTTAAGGAAGGAGAGCACTCCACAAGCCATATGCCTGTTCATACAATAATACTTCTCTTCATCTTCATATGTGGAGTCACTAGCCTTTATATAGGCCTCATACATACAATACCATGTACCATTACCATGGTTTCCTTATACCATCAACTAATACCATGGGCCCCTTACATTATTATTAACTACTTGTGGTCCCTTACATGACATGGGTTAACCACCTTATTTATTACTATGGCCCCTCCCATTATTACATTATTACCTTGGGTACCTCCCTTGGTACCCCATATTACCCCCCCTAGGTACATAACACTCTCTCCATGCCTTGATAGGTTGTCTTGAGAGTTTGCCATGCTTCATTGGATGTCTTAGCTGCTGCTATTCTTGGAAATACACTCTGGTCCACTGCTTGATACAACAATACAATGGATTTTGCATCCTTCTTCCTATTGCTCTTCAGCAGATCTTTCTCTCCCTGAGTTAAGTTGTTAAATTGATTTTCATCTGTTGGTTCTGCAAACCCAGATTCAACTAATTCCCATAAATCTTGAGAGATAAACACGGCTCTCATGGTTATGGCCCAATAGTCATAGTTTTTCCCATTAAACTGTGGGAGCTGGGTGTTAAACATACCCATACTAGTGCTGGTGCTAGCCATTCTTTCAATACTTGACTGTGTAAAAAAAAATCACTGACTGTCTTCACTCTGCTGGTGAAGCTGCTACAGCAATAAACCCTTCCTTCAGCTTCTTTGACACTTCAAAGAGCCTGGACTAGCTCTGATACCATGTTGGAGATTTATGAAAATTCCATAACAGACAGACAACAAAAATGCTCTGTTTTTATACTCTGTTTTAACACAGAAAACTCAGAAAAACAGAAAAAAAATCGTTCTCTGCCCTGGTGTTGCAGCAACGTAGATTGGTGTTGCAGCAATGCTGTAATTGGTGTTGCAGCAACGCAAAAATTTTTGAATTTTTTTTAAAACTGAATTTCAACAGTGCACAGCAAAAGGGAAGTTGTATTCATGTATAATACTTCTTCTAACAGAGGGATTTCTACAAGGCTACTTTAAAGACAGTTCAAAACTTTAAAAAAAACTTCATGCTGTAAATAGAAAATACATTACTGTGTCTGCACTGCTGTACATTACAGAAAACAAAATACTCTGTCTCCTCTGAAAAATCAACAGGCTGTTTTTCACTGCTGTGTTTGCACTCTGCATTGCTGTGACTGCACTCCTGTGCATTTACAAAACCCTCTGTTTCTGGTTAGAACTAATGTTGCTGTAACACTCTGTTTCAGCTCAGAACGCTGCTGTAACACGCTGTTGTAACACTCTGTTTCTTCCTTGAAACATTCTACACTGTTGTGTGTAAATTACATTCATACATTCATGCTGCTGCATACATAAAAAAAAACTTCTGCACTGCTGTGCATTTACAAAGAGAGCTCTGTCTCTATTCCAAAAAAAAACTAACACACTGCTGTATTTTCATTACATTTTTAGATTCAACTAAAAACTGAACTTCACATTTTTTTTACTTGCCGTAAAATCAAAACTATACCTGTGAATTAAAATAAAATTAAATTAAAAATCCTACCTAAATTTACCAACTACAGCAATAAATTACCATCATTCCGTGAGTGACCACCATTCCGTAATAAATTGTTGTGTAATGACTGATTCAGGAAAAGACTGGAGCTGCGGCTGTTTAATGGCAGTTTCATCAATGTAGAGGTATGGCTGTTGATTCATCGGTACAGGAGTATGGCAAAGGACAAGCCATGCAGTTGAAAATAATATTTCAACAATTCCTCGAGCCGCACCCAGAGCTATTGAATACGATTGTTCCAACTTCAACACTCCCCCTTCCTCTTTTCGGGCAAATATAAAGTTATCCAGAGATCCATTAGGCATGTATTCATATAGCAGCGCGCTTGTAAAGCTTTCAAAGCAAAACCCCAAGAGAAGAACCAAATTGACATGGTGGAGATGTCCAGTGGTGGCCACTTCGTTAATGAACTGGGCCTCGCTGTGCCTATGCCTATCTAGAAGCTTCACAGCCACTGGGGTTCCATTGTGTAGCTTGCCTTTATAAACCACACTGTAACCTCCTTCACCCAACTTTTCTGCAAATTTGTTTGTGATCTTCTTGAGTTGAGACTATGAATATCTGGTTGGCATTGGCATTGGAATTTCATAAGCATATTCCCTTAGGAATTTCTCCACCAATGAAATAGAGGTACCAGGAGGAGATTTAATTCTCCTTAGGAAGGCACGACAGGCGATGGAGAGTGTTATGAAAAAGAGGATGCTTAAGGACAACCCTAGTGCTAGAGCAAAGAAAGCTGCAGGGGATACATAGATTGATATCAATGCGATTTTAATCCAAACAAACTACAAAATTTCCAGTGAGAGTCAATAAAACCGTAACACAGGAAGAAAGCGTAAATTTACCTTTGGATCCCAATAGTCTGTGACATCTTCCTGTCCGTAAACAAACTACAAATTCTGTTGATTGAAAAGATTGATATCAGTGCATAATCTTCATTAAAGTGAGGTTCAATAGGAGATGGTGAAATAGGAAAAAATCATAAACGTACTTATCAGAAAGAAAGGTGCTCCCGCGGTGCAAATTACAACTGTAGTGGAATGAAGAGATTAATATCATTGTGATAATCGTCCAACCCGGAAGAGAGTAATGGAAACAAGATACAAATTCACAGTGAGGTTCAATAGGAGACAATGAAATAGGAAAAAACCATAATTTTACCAGCTGCCAGGAGCCTAAGAGTTGCCATGGTGATGCTGCAACTGCTGTGGAATGAAGGGATTGATATCAATGCCATCTTCGTCCAACCCGGAAGAGAATGGAAGGAATCATAAATTAAACCATTCAAAATCACAATTAATAATGAAATTTTAATAGTAACATATTGTAAAATATCAGAATCTGTGAACGACTAAATTTCCTCCAGTAATAATCGATTTTGATACAAGCAACGAAGAAGACACTGAAGCTTCTTACTAGTGAAAGGAAAGGAAAGGTGGTGATGGTTCATCCTTGTACGCAACTCTGAATATGCTGTCACGGTTCATTGTTGGCTGCATTATCAGAAAGTCTTAGTAGGCTACAATGGCCTTTTGGCCGTATTATGATAAAAGTCTTTGGAGTCTACACTAACCTTTTATTGCCACAATTAAAGGGAGTTTTATTGGGACATGTTTTTTATTTCAACTTAAGGCCAATAAGGGAAAGTTGATTTTTTTTATTTTTTTTAATTGATTGGTTCTCAAGGGAATATGCTTGGCCTATGCTTAATATTGATGTTAATCAATGATTGTAGTGTGTTACAGAGTTTGTTAGGTTGCATTGACTTTTAATAAATAAAAAAAATTATATTTGTGTCATTTGGATGATGAGAAAACTTAAACAATGGATTCGTTTCTTGATCCACCTACTGAATATTCATCTTATGTTTAGTATTAATGTTTATCAATGGTTGTAGTGTGTTACAGAGTTTATTAAGTTGTATTAACTTTTAATAAATTTAAAAAATTATACCCTTGATCGGGGTGCGACGGGCCATGCAGGTTAGAGGGTAGAGAGGCCGACCAGAGGTCAAGGTAGGCCGAGGACAGAAAAGCCGACCAAATGGCACGGCGGGCAGAGGGAAGAGAGGCTAGTCAGGGGCCATGGGAGCCAGCAAACAAAAGTGGAGAACAGGAAACTCAGGACAGGATCAGCTGTCAAGGCAGGCAGATGAAAGAGAAGTCGGCTAGTTGGCACAGCGAGCAGACGGACAAAAGCTCAAACAGTTGGCACGGGAGCCGGCAAGTGGCGAGAGAGTAATAGGAAACTCAGGCAAGAGCAGTCTGTTGTAGGAAAGGATTAATGATCCACATTTATGGGAAGGTAAGTGGACTCCCATCTCAAGAACCACGCGAGAGAGGAAGGGCGACGGACAACGAAGTTGATCATGTGGTGGGGTCTCAAAAGGAATGCCAGGCAGGTGGACAAGAAAACAAAAATGAAAGGTGGTAAGGATGACAAGCAATTGCATACAGGAAGAAAGGGCAGGACGTGCTGCTGGAGGTGGTAAGAGCTGAGTGTTGGGAGATGCCGAGCAGCGTTCGACTTTTGACTGTAAAACTTGGTATGTGCTCCTTGCCTTCACTTGCGTTGGTTCGGAAAATATGAATTGGCATCTGCGAAGACTTCTATTAGAAAAAGGCATTGTAATGAATCCGAAAGTAGATTACTGGTTAATAATTATGGTGTTCCCTATCGATTCAAGAGCTGAGGCCTCCTGGTATCCTTGGGAAATTGACGTGTCAACCTGGGGTGGGATTGACTGATTAGCCATTCGAGGAGGGAGGGTATGGGCATCTAATTTTCACCTCAAGGTAGCTAGGTTCTAGGGTAGAATGAGAATGCTGGGTCAAATTGATGCCAGCAGCATCATCCTAAGCAGTTTTAACTGCGTCTGTAGGAAAAGCTTCTTTAGGCTATTAAGAATGGGTATGTGGATTGAGAGGGAATGATTCAAGGAAAATTGCGGGAGGCCTGAAGCGATATTTGACCCTGGTCCCTCCTTTGGCCCGTCAGCCTAGCTACAAATCCTTAGTCTAGTGTCGATTCAAGACCTGGAAACGACAAGCAAAAGAGGGTGCAGTAATTAGACTCGAAACTGGGGAAGGGATAATGACCAATTTGGGCTTTGGCTCATCTCCTTTGAGGGGATTCACTGGTGAAGGGTAGGACTTTCGTGGCCCGGGGGTAGAACTATAGTCTGGTGGGAAAGTGAGAAGCATTGTCTTACCCTCTAGGGTGGCGAAACCTAGGAAAGAAAGAACTCTTGGAAATCGGTTACCAAGGTCAAGTGCATAGAATGTTGGAGTTGTAGGGTGGTCTTGCGGGAGCCAGACAAAGGAGCTATTCAATTGCTTATAGGAAGCAACCTAGAAGATGGTGCTGTCACTATCCTGCAAAACTACGAAGTAAGTGTGTGGAACCTGGGGGTAGATGGGGGTAAAAATAGTAAACATGCATGGAGCAGATGAAAAAAATTGCTCCTGAGCAGTCTCATCCTGAATTGAGGAAGTATGCTGGGAATCCTGAAAGGACCGAGAACAATTCTCAAGCAGGGTATCAAAACAAGAATATAAAGAATGATATCAAAATCAAGACCAACTTATAGAACATAAAATATTATGTGTTCACTATGGTAAATTTGATGATGGTTCATAATGTTTTAATTTTGGTTTCTGTTATAGGTAGCTTAAAAAACAGTGTGCAAAGGACTCTGATGGTTCGGCACTCGAACCACACCAGTGAGTACTAAGCCTCGGTCTAGGTGAGTCGCTTGGATAGGAAAGTAAAAAGGAGCAAGAAGAGTTGGATAGCGAAGGAAGGCAACCAACAGGGAAGGAAAGGAAACCAAAGACAGGGAAAGACAGAGAACAAGATGAAAGATTTGGAACCGACAACAAGCAAAGGACCGAGCAAAAGAGGCAGGCAAACATGGGAGGAAAGTATGCAAAACCTTATCAATGCATACTACGTAGGAACCCCAGCCGAGGTGAAAGTTGTCATTTCTGAGTGGGACAGAGAACTAAACGCAAACATCGAAAATGAAGAGATCTAGGCAGAGGGATGGGAGATAATAGTTAAGATCCAGGTAATACCAGAGGTTGCCAAACTTTGTTTCGGCAGACCATCCAGCAGTATTGGGTCATGAAAAACATTCAGCCTCGTGCTGTGACCACCTATAAGGAACGAGAAGACCCGAAAGAGGACAAACCAAAAGAGCCAAGTTTGAAGGATCTCCAGAGGGAGATACAATCTGTCCAAATGCAGTGGTATCAAAAAAACCTATGCCTGAATAGGGTCGAACAGAGACTCCAGAATATGATGCAAAGTGAAGTTCCGGGATCAAGTGCGAAAGCCCCAGCCTGAGTCGATTCTTCAGATGAATGAAGCAGCCCTGATAGTTTAATTTTGTTTTGATGACGGTTAGAATTTACTTTTTTAGCAAGAATTATATAGAAGATAAAGTCACCAATGTAGCATGGATGATTAGAAAAACTCTATTTAAATTTTGGACAACGTTTGATTTGATATAGACAGGTGGGCAACAGACCTAGTTTCCTTCAGGCAAGTTAAGACCACCTACAGTTTTGTTGAAATTAAACTTAGTATTATGAAATATTAATAAAAAAAAGATGTACCAAACTTACAAATAAAAAAAGATATTTGTGCCCGGCAGTTGATGAGAAAACTTAAAACAATGGCATACATATAATCAGAATAGGTTCGTTTTTCGATCCTGCTTACTGAAAATGAATTTATCAAATGGCTTGAGTTGAAGAACACGATTTAATTTCCCTAGCGCCGATTAGATCATACTCGAGATTCCAAAATCACCAGCAGATGAAGCGGTAGAAGGAAAAGAAGCATGATGCCGAGGGGAACTCTGGAGGTGCTTCTTGTCAACGCCGAGGGACTGCAGAAAACTGATTTCTTCTGTAATATCTTATTGTAGTGTCCCCACAAAACTATAAATATTTTATTTTACCACAGTAAGAAACAAAACTGGTTATTATTTTTATTATTTGTTTGAGGTGATTAATATTGTTAATTATTGAAGAAGGAAATGATTTGAATATTAACAGATCTTGTAACTTCTCATAACAAGGAAGTTAGAAAAGGCAGTTGCCAGAAACCCTAACTACCTCCCCTAGTTGTGAATGCTCCAAAGGAAAAGGAGTGGGGGAGGAAAAACCGTGCTGAAAGGTTAGACGGAAAAAGGGAAAGCTAAGTCTGGTGATGACCAGATAGCTACAACACTCAGTGCAAAACTTGCAGAAGACAGTGGTCTTGTGAGCAAGCTTGGGGGGAGATTTGGTCCTGAAGGCAAATCTCATGGTCGGGTGGATGAAAACAGCAGGTAGCAAAGGTGACTCCTACCACTGAGGTTTTTCCTTCTTAAGACAACTCAGGTAGGTGGTATCTTCCTGAAACTAATCTGTTGAATAATCTATAATATGTGTCATTAAATGTAATTTGGAAAAGAGTGAACTGGAACAGTTGATACTGAAAAGATATTACTTGGAAATCATTAATAGTATGGTTTTAACTGTACAGAACTGGTTATTTTATTTACTTAATCGGATCAGTATTATCTTAAAAACTGTGATATAATTTAGACTTAGAAAAGGACCTTCTCAAGTTCTTTATTAAGAAGAGAAAGAAACTAAAAGATGCTAGTACCAAGAATAAAGGAAAAACTAAATTCATAGGGAAAGTAGCACAATTTTATACCTCAGAGAACCGTAGTAAGAATGAATGAAACAAATGGTTCTCGCAACAATATATATATCTCTCTCTATATATATATATATATATATATATATATATAAGAACAAAACTGAGCTAGGACATTAAAAAAAGACTGCTTTAATATAGTTCAAGGAGCTCTGTAAGATCTTTCCCGGAAACCCTTTACAGAGATGATATCACACAAAAGAAGAGCGCCAACAGAGTTAGAAAAAAACTGAATATTAGCTGGGCACCGAAACTGTTAAACAAATATATATATAATCTAGAAAACCCAGAAGGATTCTTACTGTAGCCTTGAAGAGTTAAATAAAAGAATTTTGATATATCATCAGGGAAACTCAGATATCCATTCTACCAAAACTGAGCATTATGATTTATCCGACATTGGAAGACTAGAAGTAAGCCTACACCATGTGAGCAAGGAATTTCAACATTACTTTAGAACAGAGTAGCAAATTAGCAAGAGGCAATAATATATTAAATATATGGAATCCACGTCTCAATGTTCACACAGCATACTAGCACTGCACAATTCAGTGCAAAACTATTTGAACACAAAGGTAGCATTGTGTTTTAAAAAAAATCGAGCACCCATATACACGTAGAGACTAGAGAGTCTTTAATTACATAAAACGAGAACTAGTTTTTACATAGCAACCAAAGAAACTTAAATAGCCTCAGACCCCGAGGTCAGCCAAACCGAGCCATCAGCCTGAGAGCAGTGGTTAAGAATTTCTTGCAGTTCCTATAACTTAAAAAAAAAACTATGCTGGTATGGCCTTAGTTACAGGCCTCGCAGCCCAACTAAGAAAGCCTTTGATTAGGCAAAAGTGGATCATATTTCTGGAGGGAAATGCATGGAAAAATAACTGTCATGAACTTAACAACAGAGACCCCATCTGACTTCAAAACAATGAAATGTTTAGCAAATCTCTCAAGCCCTGGTGCATCAAGCCACAAATCATCTACTGGTGTACCCATATAGTCGATAAAACATCTGAGAAGCTTGTCAGGCTTACCCGAAAACCCTCGAGCGACGGAAGCAGTAAGGGGATCCACAGTTTCCACCTAAAAACCTCCTGAGCCCATCTGTCCAGCTTCCATTACACCTACAGATAGCGTATAACAGCAAACTTCATTAGAGCTGGGGTTTAAATTTTGAGGAAACAATGAAAATATTTGTAGAGTCGAATCTTAAACAAAGAAAAAAAGAAAAACAACTCACCATAAAACATATCACTTAGATGAGGCGAAACCAATAGCTCTGGCCCTGGAATCATTTGACTGCATCAAAGCCTCAAGAAACGAAACCCTAAGACTGCAAGCCAAACCTACCAGAGAGGGAGTTCGGGAAGCAGGGGTGAGCGCCAAGGAGCGAAGGGGCGAAATGAGGAACGTCTCCAGCAAACGAGGCGGTATAACTTTCCGAACAAAGCCCAGCCATCGGATCAAGGACTCAAACCTTCCATCGTCGATGAGACGAGAGTCTCGAGGTGGACAACTGTAAAAGGACAAGCCTGCTCGTGCCACGTTACCATGGCAGAGCACATAATAAATACTAAATCCAAATGTAAGTTAAACCAGAAGTGTAGCCACGGTAAATCTTAACACAGGAGTAATTGAGCCTATCAGAGACCATTGGGATATGGTCCTTTGTTGCACGGCACATTAGAGCCTAACTACCATGAGACTTTTAACATAAAACAAGAATTTCTAGAAATGACTAAGGTTATATTCATCCGTATAATGTATACTTGCTATGATGGTATTTACTATGGTAAGGAAAAAAAATTATGTCTTTATATATATGTGTTATGGAGGTATGACACTTATTGTACGAGCAATCAGAGAACACACAGTGATACTAAACATAAAACACACACTACTTGTCTTCATTCAATGGCTGAACTGGTTTTTATACATAGCAGAGAACTTTCTGGAGTCGGTGGAGCGGTGGCTTCTCCAGGAAGCTATCCATCTCTCAATGCGTCCGCCGAATCCTCTAGAACAGTCTAGCAATTGCATTAATGGCGGGTGGTTGGAATTAATGTCTTCCAACACTCCCCCTTAATTCCAACCATATGACAAATATACTATAGCACAATATATAAGACACTGTAAACATACCCTTAATTGTCATGCCTGCTGGTCTAAATGTCAGCTATGCTTACATTATAATCTTGATTTTCTACAACACAAAACTTACTTCTACAAAACTCAAATTTTTCCTTCCCAAGAGGCTTAGTGAATATGTCAGCTACATTCTCATTTTTATTACAGTACATTAGAGAAATTTCTTTTGATTGGATCTTTTCTCTTACAAAATGATATTGTGTATCTATATGTTTTGACCTTGCATGACATACAAGATTATTCCCCAGTTTGATGGTACTTTGATTGTCACATCTTATCAATGTCAGTTCGTGTTGACCTTCACCAACATCTTCAAGTATTCTTCTGAGCCATATAGCTTCACAGGTGCCACTACATAATGCTTTATATTCTGCTTCAGTTGATGACAAGGAAATTGTTGCCTATTTCTTACTGCTCCATGATATAGCTCCCGATCCTATATTGAAGACGTATCCAGTGGTGGATTTCCTGTCATCTGGATTTCCAACCTAGTCAAAATCAGAATGACCTATCAATTCAACATTACAAGCATTAGTATATTCAATACCAAAATTGATAGTTCCCTTTAAGTATCGAAGGACCCTTTTTGCAGCTATCCAATGGCTTTCATGAGGCTTAGCCATGAATTGACTAAGTATGCTTATTGCATAAGCAATGTCTAGTCTGGTGGTAGTGAGATAATTCAGACTTCCCACTAATTGTTGATACAATGTTCCATTCACCTCTTTTGTTCCGTCATCACTTCTTAATTTGATATTTTGTTCCAATGGAGTACTCACTGCTTTACATTCATTCATATGAAATCTCTTTAGTACTTCATTTGTATATTTTCTTTATGTGATTAAGGTTCTTTCATCATTTCTCCATACTTCAAGACCTAGACAATAGTGCATCTCACCAAGATCCTTCATCTCAAACTCTTGTGATAACTTCGTTTTCATATCTGTAATTAATTTATCAGCACTCCCTGTTATTATTAGATCATCAACATATATAGAAAGTAATACTATATCTCCATTTATGTCTGTCTTGACATACAAATTAGGATCATTTTTACTCTTTTTAAATCCTTGCTGAAAGAAGAATTTGTTGATTTTCTCATACCAATATCTAGGGGCTTGTTTTAGTCCATATAAGGCCTTCTTTAACTTGCATACAAGATGTTCTTGACCCTTCTTTACAAATACTTCTGGTTGAACAAGATAAACTTCTTCTTTTAAGTCACCATTTAGAAAAGATGACTTTACATCTAATTGATGTAGATTCCAATTATATTTAGTTGCCAATGCTATCATTATTCTGATTGTATTCATTTTTGCAACCGGAGAAATGGTATCTTCATAATCTATTCCTTCTTTTTGTGAATAATCTTTTGCAATCAATCTTGCCTTATACTTGTCTATGCTACCATCTGCATTAAATTTTGTCTTGTACAACCATTTTGATCCTATAGGGACTTTATTTTCAAGTAATTCTATTAATTCCCAAGTTTCATTTTTCATTATAGGGTCATATTCTTCTTTCATAGCTTCCAGCCATTCTTTATGATTTTTGGCTTGCTCATAATTTAAGGGCTCAAAAACAGTGATTACTTAAGACATTAAGGCATAATATTTATACCTGATGGGGGCTTGAATCTGTCGTGTTGACCTTCTTAGAGGTTCATTACTTTGTGGAGTACCTTCTCCTTTTCTTCTCTGTGGAGTGCCTTCATCATTTCTTTGTGGACTTTGATTCCTTGATGTGTCTTTTGGAATGTCCATGTGTTCTAGTTCTTGGGTTGATTCCACAACTTCTTCTTCCTTAAAGCTTTCATAAGGAGACTGCCATGTATTATGTTCATTTTCTTTTATTTGTTTATCTACATGCTCATGAAATATAACATCTCTACTTGCAAAGACCTTGTGAGTACTTGGATCATACATTTTATATGCTTTTTGATCAATGCAATATCCAATAAAAATACATTTGATGGCTTTGGCATCTAACTTTCTCCTATCCTCTTTAGGAATATGAGCAAAGGCCTTGCATCCAAATATCCTTAAATGACTAACTTTAGGTTTAAAACCATAAAATGCTTCAAATGGTGTTTTGTGCTCAAGATACTTAGTAGGGCTTCTATTTTTAAGATATACAGTTGTATTAATGGCTTCAGCCCAAAAACTATTAGAAAGTCCTTTACTTTTTAACATACTTCAAGCACATTCAACTAATGTTCTATTCCTTCTCTCAGCTATTCCATTTTGTTGAGGTGTATGTGGTACTGTAAATTGTTGCATAATTCCATTTTGTTTGCAATATTTGATAAAAGCTCCTGAAGTGTACTCACCACCTTTATCTGATCGAAGAATTTTAATGCTCTTTCCTATTTTCTTTTCAACCATACTCTTGAATTCTTTAAAGTATTCAAACACATCACTTTTGTTTCTTATAAAGTACACCCAGGTGTATCTAGTGCTATCATCAATAAATATAAGAAAGTAATATGCTCCACCAAGTGACTTAGTTTGCATTGGACCACATACATCAGTATGCACTAGTTCAAGTATTTCACGTTTTCTTCTATTTTCATGCATAGGAAATTCTTCCCTATGTTGTTTTCCTAGTGCACAACCTTCACATTCAAAGTGTTCACCCTTAATAATTGGAAGACCTTCTACCATCAATTTCTTTTGTAGTAACATTAGGTCATTATGATTTAAGTGTCCATACCTTTGATGCCAGAGCTCTATAGTTGACATACCTATTGATGCCAAAGCTTGATGCCCATTATTCATCACATCCAACTTGTATAAGCCTCCAACTCTCATTCCTTTTGCAACAACCTTGTAGTTGTCCTGTACATCCTTTACCAAACAATGTGATTTCACAAATTCAACTTTTAAATGTTGATCTGTGATAGGAGAGCATACACCACATTTTGAATTTGTTTTTCTTGTCCATTATGCATCATAACACTTATATTACCATATCCTTTAATTTCATGTGATCTATTATCTCCTAAATAGACGTGTCCACCATTATTAATCTCATGATAAGTATCAAACCAATCTCTTTTGCATGACATATGGATTGATGCACCAGAATTTATAAACCAAGCATTATCATCATCAGTTTCTGCTGATAA
Organism: Pinus tabuliformis; assembly: GCA_031772625.1. Classification (NCBI taxonomy): domain Eukaryota; kingdom Viridiplantae; phylum Streptophyta; class Pinopsida; order Pinales; family Pinaceae; genus Pinus; species Pinus tabuliformis. The sequence continues at coordinate 473,256,166 of CM062819.1, forward strand.
AGCAGCATTGGATACAAACAATTTAAGATTGCTAACATCTTGACTAATTGCTTCATCTCTATCAACATAATTTCCTGAATGCCTTCTTTGTTTAAATTGATCAAACCTCCTTTTCATGCAATTCTTAGCAAAATGACCAAGTTTTCCATAGTAATAACACACATCATCTCTACTTGATTTGGCATTTGTCCTTGGTAAAGGTGTACCTTGAAATGATTTTACATGTGGCTTTTTGCCTTTATTTTTCTCCCACTGTTTGCCTTTGAAGGACTGCTTCCCTTTGGCCATCAATGCCAAATCTGAATTGGGAGATTTCTGTTTAAGGCTTCTTCTCCACTCTTCTTCTTGCATAAGTATACCTGCCAACTCATCAAAAGTAGGAGCCTTCTCTCTAGCTGAAAGACCAGTTATAAACATTTGATATTCATCAAGCATTCCATTTAATGTCACAGTAACCAAGTCTGTACTAGATACTGATTCACCAATGTCACCTAATTTATCCTTTAGATATTTAATTCTAAAAATAAAATCACTAACACTTTCATTTTCTTCCATCTTAATTGAAAGAAGCTTACTCTTTAAATACAATATTTGATTTGTAGTCTTCGTCTCATACAAATTTTTGAGTGTCCCATGTCTCCTTGGATTTTTTGCACTCTCTAATGTGTGGAATAATGTTGTCCTTAACCTTCATCCGCACAAGCACCTTTGCTTTGTTTTCCCTTTTCTCCCAATCTTGAATTGCAGCATCTGTGGCTTGAGGGGACACTGGGTTAAATTTAGCTCCAGACACAATCGACCATGTATTGTTGCCTTCCATCAAAGTCTGCAACTTAAACTTCCAATTTGCATAATTTTCACCATCTAACTTGTTAGATTTAGATAAATAAGATTCTTCCAATATATTAGCCATTGTCAGTGAGCTTCTAAATCATTAAGTAAAAAAATTTATCCAATATTATTGGATAATATGGCTGCCTTCTTCTTTCCTTTTTTTAGAAACAAACATCAAACATTACGAGTCTTATTAAGCGATAATAACATTTGATTCCTGGAATAGCAAGCATAGAGCTGCATACAACTAGATATTTTTTAGAAACTATCCAAGCAAATTATTCCAAAGCCTAGAACGATTTTGGCATACAAACACGACTGGAGACACTTTCAGCCGTTGAAAGCAACAAAAGGAGCCATTCATGAAAGCGAAAACATAAAGCCTAAAAACTTTACGAAGAAGGAGGCATTTGATTGGATGTCTCTTCAAATTGAAAGCTTCTAGCAGAGGAACAACAAAAGCTTACAAAAGCAACAACAACATCCAATGAAAATCAACAACTCTGCAATTCTAGACGCAAGCCTTGAAAATGGCCAGTCGTATTAATCAATGGTGAGAGAATCAGAGAACATGAAACTAGCCATTAAGCAAAAAACGATGGACTGATAACATCAAGCAACTGGTGAGAGTTTAGTTTTCCCTCACTGCACCAACACAAAACTTACGCACAGCTTCTGGACAATACGCCCTCCACGCTTCCGCTGCGCCACAATTAATTGGCCTCTCCTCTCAGCTCACCTGAGCTCGTTCTTCTCACACCTCACACCTGCTCTGATACCAAATCAGAGAACACACACTGATACTGAACACAAAACACACACTACTTGTCTTCATTCGATGGCTGAACCAGTTTTTATACATAGCAGAGAACTTTCTGGAGTCGGTGGAGTGGTGGCTTCTCCAGGAAGCTATCCATCTCTCAATGCGTCCGCCGAATCCTCCAGAACAGTCTAGCAATTGCATTAATGGCGGGTGGTTGGAATTAATGTTTTCCAACACGAGCTGATCTCTTGCGTTTTAGGCAATCTGATGAATCTTTGGATTCGAATATTTCTAAAGCGACAGGACTGAATTCTCTGTGCTGGTGTATGTTCAGTTGGATATTTGATTTAATTTTTCTCTGATAATTATTAATGTGGTTGTGGTTGTAGGTAATGTGGTCGTGGTTGCAGGTAACATTGATCCCTATGTCATTCTCCAGTGTCGAACTCACCAAGAAAAGAGCAGTTCGTCGATCCGGGTGGCACTGTCAAATTCTTCGATCCCGCGATCAAAACGAAAATGTTAAGCGTACATTTTATATCATGATGAAACAGTAAATACATTTTATATCATGCGAAAAATATGTCCCCTCAGTGAATACATTTTATATTGTGCGAAAAAAATCCCCGCTAGGAAGTTTAAACACAAGTTTTCATTGTTTTCTAATTCACTATTACGCACAAGTGACATTAATAATTAAATTAATCGTTGATAGCATTTTAACCTTTTAGAAAAAATAAGAAGATAAGAAGGGCAAGCTAAAATTTCAGATTTGTCTATAGAAACATTTTGAGATCAAATGAAAAAAAAGAACACAAGTAAGGATTATACCAATTTATTTATGACTGATTTTACATTAGTTATGTTTTGACTATTTAGCTATTTGTTAATATGAAACAATAAATAAATAATTTCTTTGGTATTATAAATTTAATTTTTATCATTCAATTAATCAGTTGAGGAAAAGAATTAAATTATTTAATAATAAAATTAAATTAAAAAAAAAAAATTAAAACCTAAAAAGCTATATATTGAAATAGAAAAGACAAAAAAGACTTAAAAATTAATAGAAAAAATTAGAAGTTAGTTTAACCTAAAATTCTTAAAATTATGATTTTTTTAGCAACATTATATATATTTCGAGTCTTGCTATTTTCCTTAAAAACCTTCATCATTGTATTGTTAAAAAGTTGTTTTCAAAATTATTGCAAAATCCAATATCTATTTAGATATTTTATATTATGCATAAATATTAATAAATAAACTCAATTTAATTAATAAATAAATCTAATTTAATTAATAAATATTTTGAAATATTTTTTTAATTATATAAAAAAAATTAATACTTTAAAAAACTTTAATTTAATTTTAAACATTATAACTTGTAATTCTATATTATTTAGGTCTAAGAATAGGGTATTTAGATTAGAGTATTTAGAATAGGATATTTCAATTTAATATTTGAAATAAATAAGTTTAATATAATTAATGAGTATTAATTAATAAACTTAATTTAATTAAAAAATAGTTTAAGATATTTTTTTTATTATATAAAAAAATTTAATATCTTTAAGAAAATGTTAGTTAAGTTTTGGGTTTAATATTATTCCCTTGAGGTTTTAGTATTAATCCATTGGGTTTAATATCATTTCTATGTGTTTATAATCCTTTGGATTTTTAGTATTAATCTCTTCGGTTTATTAGTTCCTTGGGTTTATAATATCAATCCCTTGAGATTATTAATCTAAAGTTTCATATTCTTAGGGTATAATATTATTCATAGGGTTTATAATATTAATTTTAGGGTTTAATATAAATACCTTGGGTTTATAATTACAATCAACCATGGTCCAACGTCACATCGTGACAAAGATTGTCTCAATATGAAAATCAACCATGTTCAGCATTGTCAACCATGGTCAATCATGGTCAATAATCATGGTCACATTGTGATAAAGATTGTCTTTTGGTTCAGTGCCACATTATGAAAACCATGGTCAACCATGACCCAGTGTTGCATTGTGACAAAGATTGTCTCAATATGAAAATCAACCATGATCAATCATGGTCCAACGTCGCATTGTGACAAAGATTGTCTCAATATGAAAATCAATGATGGTCAACCATTCTCCAATGTTGCATTTTGACAAAGATTGTGTCAATATGAAAATCAATCATGGTCATCCATGGTCAACAATGTGTATTTTAGGGTTTATAATATTTATCGTAAGGTTTTTATACCTCGGGTTTACAATATAAAAAATGTGAAAACATGAAAATCAACCATGGTGACAATGATTGTCTCAATATGAAAATCAACCATGGTTAATCATGGTCAACCAAGGTTAACCATGGTTAACCATGGTCCAACATCACATTGTGACAAATATTGTCTCAATATGAGAATCAATCATGGTCAACCATGGTCCAATGTCATATTGCGACAAAGATTGTCTTAATATCTAAATCAACCATGGTCAATCATGGTCAACCATGTTTTTTTTAGTGTTTATAATATTTATCATAGGGTTTATATACCTTGGTTTATAACATGTATCTTAGTGTTTATCATAGGATTTTCTCAATATGAAAATCAATCATGGTCAACCATGATCTAACGTTGCATTGTGACAAAGATTGTCTCAATATGAAAATCAACCATGGTCAACCATTGTCCAATGTCACATTGTGACAAATATTGTCTCAATATGAAAATTCAATCATGGTCAACCATCATCAACCATGGTCCAACGTCATGTCGTGACAATGATTGTTTCAATACGAAAATCAATCATGGTCAACCATGTTTATTTTAGCATTTATAATATTTATCTTAGGGTTTATATACCTTTGGTTTATAATATTAATGTCTTGGGTTTAATATTATTTCCTTGGGTTTATAATCCCTTGGGGTTTTATTATTAATCCCTTGGGTTGATTAATCTAAGGGTTCATATTCGTAGGGTATAATATTATTCATAGGGTTTATAAAATTAATCCTAGGGTTTAATATAAATCCCTTGGATTTATAATCATGGTTAACCATGTTCCAACATCACATTATGACAAATATTGTCTCAATATGAAAATCAACCATGTTCAACCCTCATCCACCATGGTCAATAATCATGATAGGTTGTGACAAAGATTGTCTCTTGGTCCAACGTCACGTTGTGACAACCATGGTCCAACGTTGCATTGTGACAAAGATTATCTCAACATGAAAATCAATCATGGTCAACCATGGTCCAAGGTAAAGAATGAACCTAAAATATGCCTTTTGCATTTATGTGGTTACAATTTCACTTTGAATATGTATTTTATTCATGCTTCTGCTTCTGTATATAGCTAGCAACTAGGTACAAGATGAAAATGAAATAATCTATTCTTTTGAAACCCTATTGATAAAGGCTCATCAAAAAGAGCTGCAATGGAATACCTTAGCCTTAAATTCAACAAGCAATTTTCTAGCGTTGATATGGGTGCTTATGAAAATGCTACCCTAGGAATTAGGTTCCCATAATGACTACAAAGGAAAGTTCGTCTTTGTCACTTATAACATGATTCATATCACTCATGATTGATCTTTCGAAAAAATCCTTGAGTAACCTCAACCACCGAAGATGATCCATAGCTCTATGTGCTTATATCTAGTCGAGTCTCCCTGATCCATAGCTCTTGATGCTTCTATCCAGTCGAGTCTCCCTAAAACAGTAGAGACCACGACATACACAAAGTTCCCAGTTTCACGTCCATCCATTAAAGCACCAATAATAACACGTTTTTAAGCATGGCCCGCAGTAGTGCTTCTAGCTTACCCAGTTGAAGACCCTACATAAGACCCCGTATCATGGGTGGTTGTTGCCAGGTAGAATATGTCTTAATTTTCCACACAAAGCCCATAGAAGCACATGTTAGGCTAAAAAAGTTTATAAAACATAGGCAATGGAAAAATCATAAACATTAAATGTTAGGGAATTAATGTTAGCATTAATTCAATTGTTAGTTTATGTGAAGCAAACAGATGAATATAACATATGGTTTTGCCTCCCCTCCTTGGGAAGAGGCCAAATAAGATGGAAAAAGAGGTTACAATAGAAAATATATAGACTTACAGTGCGTGACTAAAAAATTTGGTTATTTGTTACTGTCTGTGATAGTAAGTAGTTGAACTAATGCTAACCCTGCCATTATGATTACTATAGTTCCAGTCGTGCCTGTTGTTAAGAATTGAAGAACCAACTTTATTAATCAAATTGGGCAGCTCTTAGGTGAGGGCTTCACCTGAAGACTGCCTCTGTTAGAACGCTCTACATCCAAATCACATTACAAATCATGAATATATAATTTACACGCAAATAGGGAAGTTATAACATATACCCAAGAAGTAGGAACTAATTCCTAATATAAGGCTCCAGTGAACCGACTCTCTCCTAAATTACATTTCTCCATTATCTGCAACACTCCCCCTTAATGGAGAAAGGGGTTTACAAGTATTCGTAACATTTCCCTAAACAATTCAAACTTGATTCTACCAAGAGGCTTAGTGAAAATATCAGCAACATCGTCACATGTATTACAATATTCAATATGGATTTCCTTTGACTAAACTTTCTCCATTACAAAATGAAACTGTGTATCAATGTGCTTTGTGTTTTTATGAAATATTGGATTATTTTCAATTTTGATAGAGCTCTGGTTGTTGCATTTGATGACTGTTGCAACCTTCTTTTCTTCTCCAACATCATGGAGAAATCTACTCAACCAAATTACTTCACAAGTTGCTGCACACATCGCTTGATACTCAGCTTATGCTCAAGACAAGGATATTGTGTTCTGCTTTTTTCTACTCCATGCAATGACCCCAGACCCAATGCTAAATGCATAGCCTGTTATGGATCATCTGTCATCTACATTTCCTTTCCAATTGGAGTCTGAAAAACATGTCAATTTAACATCACATGAATTGATATATTTAATACCATAGTCTAATGTTCCTTGTAGATACCTTAAGACACCTTTCGTTGCAACCCAATGACTCTCAATAGGCTTTGACATGAATTGGCTCAATACACTCACTACATAAGCCAAATCCGGCCAGGTTGTAGTAAAGTAGATTAGACTCCCAACCAGTTGTCTATACAATGTTGCATCTGCCTCAGAACCATCATCATTCCAAAGCTTGGTATTCTGCTGTAAAGGCACTGCTGCAGCTTTGCACTGATCCATTTTGAACTTTCTCAATAAACTCATGAAAAATTTACCCTATGACATAAAAGTTAGGCTAGAATCCGTCCAGACTTCCAGACCCAAATAGTAGTGTAGCTCTCCAAGGTCTTTCATCTCAAAAACCTGTGACATCTGCTCTTTGATTTCTTTAATGAGTTCTTCTGCATTTCCTATAATGATAAGATCATCTACATATAAAGAAATCAAAACAATTTGCCCCTCTTTGTCAAACAAGATATATAGATTAGGGTCATTCTTGCTTCTTTTATAACTATGTTGTAGGAAAATCGAATCAATTTTACCATACCATGACCTGGGTGCCTGTTTTAGTCCATAAAATTCTTTCTTCAATCTACAGACTAAATGTTCTTCCTCCTGTTTAACAAACCCCTCAGGTTGCACTAAATACACTTCTTCTTTTAATTCCCCATTTAAAAATGCATATTTCACATGTATTTGTTGTATCATCCAATGATGTTTGGTAGCTAAAGCAATTAACATTATGATTGTGTTTAATTTAGCTACAGGGGCGAAGGTTTCCTCATAGTCTATACCTTATTTTTGCGAGTACCCGTTTGCAACCAACCTAACTTTATATTTATCTATACTCCCATCTAATTTAAATTTAGGCTTGTATAGCCATTTGCAACCTATGGGTTGTTATCCTTTATGTAATTCAATAATATCCTAGGTGTTGTTTTCAAGTATTGATTCATATTCATCTTCCATGGCTACCTCCATTCACTATATTGACTAGCTTCTTCATAACTAGAGGGTTCAACAACATTTACCATACTAGTTATAAAATCATTATCCCTATATCTTATTGGCAACTCAATTTGCCTACCAGATCTCCTAAGTGGTGGAGTGGCTTCAAACCTATTCTGATAATCCCTTGGTGGACTTGGCTTGGCAACTACATCTATACCATCCACTTCATTTTTCTGTTGTCGCTGTTGTTGCTCATGGTTGTCTCCTGTTTCATCACTCCCTTCTTCCATTAGCAAAGGCATGTGCCACCCTTCATTGACACTCTCATGGTTTCCATCATTAAATTGCTCATGAAATACTACATCTCTACTTGCAAAGACTTTATGAGTAGAGGGATTAAACAATTTATAAGCTTTAAACTCTATACAATACCCAACAAAAATGCATTTAATGGCATTTGAATCCAGTTTCTTCCTATCCTGCTTTGGAACATGAGAAAAAGATTTCGAGTCAAAAACTCTTAAATGATTAACTCCAGGCTTAAAGCCTAGTAAAGCTTCGAAAGAAGTTTTGCAAATCAAGAATTTTTGTTGGACTCCTATTCTTCAAATACACTGTAGTATTTATTGCTTCAACCCAAAATCCATTAGACATATTCTTCCCTTTTAGCATGCTGTGAGAACACTCCATAGGGGTTCTATTTTTTCCTCTCTACAAACCCGTTTTGTTGAGGAGTGTGGGGTACTATTAATTTCCGCAGTATCCCATGATATTTATAGTATTTTATGAAACCAACCTTCTTGTATTCTCCCCCAGGGTTCGAGCAGAGAATCTTGATGAATTTTCCTATCTGCTTCTCAATCATGCTTCTGAATTCGTTAAAGTATTCAAAGGTATGACTCTTTTTTCTAAGATAATATACCCAAGTGAGTCTCGTACATTCATCAACAAACAGTAAGAAATAATAGGCACCTCCCAATGACCTTATTTGCATCAGCCCACACAAATCAGTGTGCACAAGCTCTAGTATATCTCTCTTCTTTCTATCTACATTTGTAGGATACTCATCTCCGTGCATCTTCCCAAGAGCACATGCTTCACAATCAACATGAAAATTCTTTAGAACAAGGAGACCATTGACCATACCTCATTTTTGAAGTAGCACCAGGTCATTGAAATTAATATGGCCGAATATTTGATGCCATAAGTCTTCTGCAGTCATAACTCATGATGTCAATGCTTGGTGTGGTGCACTTCTCACATTCAACTTGTATAGACCTCCCACATGAACACTTGATGCAATTGTCTTCATACGATCCAACAGATCTTTAATAACACAATAAGATTGTAAAAACTCTACCTTAAGATTTTGATATTTTATCATAGAAATGGGGATCAGATTCTTTTTGATTTTGGGTACATACATTAAATTTTGAATATGCCTAATATCTCCATCAAGTAAAACAACGGGAAAATTACCATATCCTTTGATTTGGTACCCTCTATCATCGCCAAGATAGATGTTTGCTCCACTGCTGGTCTCTTTGAAATTTTCAAACCAACGCTTGTTTCCTGTCATGTGGGTGGAATCTCCTGAGTCCAAAAACCAAGTTTATGCTTCATCATCCTCAGCAGAAAAGTCGGAATCAGATACAAACAATCTACGATTCTGATTATGATCTTCATCAGCAAAATGACCTACATGCTTATTGTGTCTCTGTTGGCCTTCATCAAACTTCTTCTTCCGACAATATTTGGCTATATGACCAACTCTACCACAATAAAAACATTTGGTTGTTGAATCATTTCTATTTGAAGACATACGTTGAGATGGAGGCGAATTTCTTTGTGGGGCTACTCCGCTTTTGTGTGCTGCATTTTCCTTTCCTCTGAAGGGCTTCTTCTTTGCCATTAAAGCAAGGTCTGAACTCTAGGATTTGAGAGTCAATCACCTTTTCTCCTCTTGCATTAGAATCCCTGTCAATTCTTCAAACTTGGGGGCTTTCTCTCTCACATTAAAGCCAACGGTAAACATCTGATAGTCATCAGTCATACCATTCATGGTATTCGTGACTAGATCAGTGTCTAACATTGTTTCGACAATGTCACCCAACTTATTTTTGGGCTCCTTGATACGAGAGATGAACCCTGCTACTGATTCATTCTCCTCCATTTTAATGGAGCGAATATTTCTCTTTAGAAACAAGTGGCGATTTGTGTTCTATATCTCGTACAAGCCTTTGAGAGTTGTCTAGATGTTGTTGTAGATTTACATTCTCGAATATGAGGAATAATGCAATATTTCACAGAAAATTTAAGCAGCACCTTCGCTTTATTCTCCCCTTTTTCCCAATCATGGATTATTGTTGTTGTTTCGCCTATAGCTAGGGTCGGCTTTAACTCATTACCGGTTACAATCGCCCATGCGTTTTTCCCCTCCAATAGAGTTTGCAACTTAAATTTCCAATTAGAATAATTGGATCCTTCAAGCTTGTTGCTTTCGCTCAGGTAGGCCTCTGCTATCTGGTTATTCATCTTGACACTAAAAAAATGACCTCCAACAATTAGAAAAACCTGATCTATCCCAGATCCACAACAGACAATCTCAAGTCACCTTCTCAAAAATGAAATCTTGATTCCACAAGCCAATGTGCCCCAATTCGATTTAATTCAAAGAACCCCTTTTAAATTTAATTAAAAAAAAAAAAATCCCTTTTCAATTATGCTCCCAACTAATTTTCTTCATGCCCAATAAAAATATGCCCCCAACGTATCACAGCCAAAATTTTAAAAAATATATATATTATGACCGCTCTTTGCAAATACGACCAACATAATAGAAATATTATAATCCCTTTTTAAAAAACAATACCATACAACACTGATCACATAACAAACAACACTTCACGATGGGTTCACCTACTAATCCTGTAAGCACGCAACTCGACCCACCACACTTCTTGCAGAACAAAGACATGAACACCATGACTCCACACTTCCTCTGCTTGGCTCACCACAGGCAGACTCAGATCAACTCAAATCATAATATTCAACAATATCGTCATGTGAATCTTAATATTCCTTATGTACAATATTTCAATGCATTGAAAGGACCTGAGCTCAACGTTTTAAGGATTTTTTGTAGCTTGGTGGGCATACACATTTCCATTGACTGCAACAACAGTGGAAACCATCAAATATATAGAGGAGGTGAAGTTCAATTCCCCAACAACTTAGCCATTACAATGATAGATAGGATCGACCCTGTAGCAGTCACGACCCTAGAGCGCTTAGCATATCCCAGTGGCCACATCGATCTACTGACTGCTCGGCATCACCGTTGGCTCCACACCATAGAAGGTCCGACTTCTTCCATTATTCTGCCTTAACAGTCTCCACTGCACCACCACTCGGATAGTAGCTTGCTCCTCCGCTCGGCCTCCCAAACTACACCATCGATCCACAACCTTCGGGCCTCACTACTAGTCGACGACTACATGTGAGCTCCTTCACTGCCACAATCATGCACATCACAGCACGGGTCAGTCCCTTCACTTCAATCCAGGCATCGCCAGGAGCTATATGGTTGCTCACACCAGAACCGCCAACAATCTCCACGGATCAATCAGCTCACTAGTCAAGCCGGCTCCCATAGCAAATCGATCTCTCATGTAGTGAGCACATCTTGCGAGCCTTTTGATGTCTACTTGGCCCTCATGCAACACTATGGGCCATCTGATCAACAAACATGACAATAAAAAGGTCTGGTCAACGTCAGCGCCCCTTCAATGGCACCTGCACTGCTCCAACGCTAAAAGTGTGACTGTCATATATAAGAGATGCACTACTGCAATTTCCTCAGAGAGAAAAAAAATAATTTTCTAGGAGACTTCACCTCTTCGCCAAGTCTCCTTCGTTCCAGTCACGAAAGGCCACAGTACAGCCAACAGACACTCACTCAGCTATCAAAGCATATTGGCTTTGACTCACCAGCCCTAGAGCTCTGATACCATGTTAAGAATTGAAGAACCAACTTTATTAATCTAACTGGGTAGCTCTCAGGTGAGGGCTTCACCTGGAGACTGCCTCTGGCAGAGTGCTCTACATCCAAATCACATTACAAATCATGAATATATAATTTACATGCAAATAGTGAAGTTAGAACAAATACCTAAGAAGTATGAACTAATTCCTAATCTAAGGCTCCAATGAACCAACCCTCTCATAAATTACATTTCTCCATTATCTGCAACACCTATGGCACGAACTAATAAGAACATAAATGTAAATATGATAGTACAACTAAGTATACTTATTTGCTTGGCACAAATAGTCTATCTATTTAATTTTCTTCGGCGGGCATTAGCTCTGGTATATACTACCAACCTATCGTCTCAATACCAACATTCGTAGTTCAGAAGAAGAAAAAATAGTCTGCGAGGTTTCAACAATATCTTTGAGTGTTGTAAGGCTAAAGGCCCAAAAGGCTCAACTTCATAACAAAATCTCCATATTCATATCATACATTTGAACTTATCTAAACTAGTACAACCACATTAAAAATATTAATGTGGATGATATAGCCTAAGACTTCATAAATATAACTAAAAAAACTATTGCAACACGAACAATGCCTTATTAATGCACACATTTACCTGAACCGTGTATAAAAAAGTTATGGATCAACTTTAACTTAAGAAAAAAGAGAATTATAAATTAATGTTATTAATAATAATGAGGAACTTAACATGAAGGAACTTATTAGAATTGGAATAATCTCAAATCCCTAGGAAATTGGTGGGTGGGGAGCCAAGTGGTAGGAATCTAAATTTTTAAATTTCTTAAAAGTAATGGACCATTTTGTTAAATACAATTTGTTTATATAAAATGAATTTTATAAATAATAGTGTGGAACTTATTAGAATTGGAATAAACTAACAAACTCTTTAATACATTATAGCCATTGATAAGCATTAAGACTAAATATATGCACATATTCCCTTGAGAATCAATCTAGACCTTCAATTAAAATATTAAAAACAAGTCAACCGATACTCATCCAAAAAAAATTAAAATCATCTAAATTATACATATAAAAAATATTTGGAAACTTAAAAAGTCTGAAATATTCATAAAATCTACAATATAAATCTGGATCAATCGATAAGGATAAGAACGGACATACCACAACCCACACACTTTGAATATAACATAGATAGCATGCTAGAGATGCTGAATTTGAATAACCCAATCTCCCCTACTTATCAATTGAAGATTCTTCAGAACTCGACAACAAAGGTATTTCAGGGGTAGCGGGCATTTCAGTTGCAACTGGGGATAAATTGAAGCCCAAAGGGGGATTAGCCACATTATTTGCATTTCCTTCTAATATCTGAACAACAGTGGACATACAAGGCCGATCTGTGGAGTTTTATTGTATGCACCAAAGCCTAACTTTGGTCATAAGCCTAATCATCTTCTCCTCATCTTTAGTTTCAATTTCTCCTCTTCCTTCGCTCAATTGCGTCCCCAATTCCCCACTCTCGAGCAGTTTGGAAACCCATTCCGGAAAGTAACATTGTCTGGAATGGCTCAACTGCACATCAAGATTCTTTCTACCTCCAACAATCTCTAGCAAGAGTATTCCAAAACTATATACACATGATTTATCTGTGACAAGACCTGCGTCGCTGTGACACAACTCTAAAGCCACATAATCGGGCGTGCCTCTCCCAGCTGTCATTGATATATGGTTGTCTCCCTTCCCACAAAGTTTGGCCACAACGAAATTTGAAACTTTTGGTGTAAACTCGGCGTCCATCAATATATTGTGAGGTTTGATGTCAAAGTGTACAATGAGCTTGTTGCAAATATGAAGTTCCTTAAGCTGCACCTAGAGCTATTGAATACAATTGTTCCCACTTTAACACTCCCCCTTCCTATTTTCCATCAAATATAAATTTATCGAGAGATCTATTAGGCATGTATTCATATAGCAGTGCGCTTGTAAAGCTTTCAAGGGAAAACCCTAAGAGACGAACCAAATTGACATGATGGAGAAGTCCAAAGGTGGCCACTTCGTTAATGAACAGGGCCTCGCTGTGCCTATGCCTATCTAGAAGCTTCACATCCACTAGAGTTCCATTGTGTAGATTTCCTTTATAAACCACACCATAACCTCCTTCACCCAACTTTTCTGCAAAGTTGTTTATGATCTTCTTGAGTTGATGTTAGAAAAAAATTTCGCAGGGGAGGAGGAGAGGAGTCTGGCTCAGAATTCAGTTGCAGAAAGGTAAGTCTTATGTTGCGGAAAGGTAAGTCTTATGTTGTGGAAAGGATATCACAACTACACAGAGGTTTAAATAATACACAGGAAATAACTCACGGAAAAACAGAGTAGAAACGAAAAAGGTTGTGGTAAATTCACTCATGAAGATTTAAGACTACATCACAACATAACATAATTTGTATTATATTTCAAAACATAGGAAAATACATTGCATGATAAATGGAGGTTGCAGCTCCAAGTGAAAACAAAAAGACTTACTGCGATTTACGCTTCACTGGGTTGTGGAGTAACTATTTGTAAAACTCCGTAAAGACGGTCTTCACGTTCCCACCAATATTTCCACCACGATTTTCTCCTCACTACCTCACATAATTTTACCCTCTCTTGCTCTCTCTAACTTGCCCAACATTGCATGAATTTTACATTCATATTTATCTCAACATACAAATTTGACATTAATACATGACAAAACAAATAATTAATATGCAACATGGGTGATTTACATAATAAATGGTTTTTTGAACTTGCAGGTGTTGTGGAATGTGGGCAACAGTCACGGAGTAAATGTTTGCCCATATATATTTACCAAAATTTATTAAATGCCTTAAACTCTTTGCTGTGTTGTGGAATGGTCAATGTTGTACTTTTGCTTTGACTTTAGTCCTTTGCCTGCAAACAAAATCGCAGTCGTGTAGTAGTTGACTGGGCAAGCATGGTGTTTGTCAATGTTTTTAGGACAGTGGTTCAGATTATTATTTCCAACACTCCCCCTTAATCACAAGTACCACCATTGACAATTACCAAACAGTCTCTGAGATAAACAAAATTTTCATGTGCCAATGGTTTTGTGAAAATATTAGCAAATTGTTCCTGTGACCTGCAGTGCTATAACACAATTTCATCATTGTTAATCAACTCTCTGATAAAATGATATTTAGCATCAATATGCTTGGTCCTCTTGTGAAACACATAATTATTTGACAATGCAATTGGAGATGTGTTGTCGCATAAAATAGTTGTCGTTCCCTCTTGGTCGTGGCAAAGATCCCTCAACATCCTTCTCATCCAAACTACTTGGCATGCTACTCCTATTGTGGAAACATATTCAACTTTTGTTGTTGACAATGAAACTATCGGCTGCTTCTTGGAGGCCCATGAAATGGCTCCAGAACCCAAATGAAAAACATATCTTGACATGCTTTTTCTCTCATCGACACTTCCTTCCCAATCACTATCAGTGTAACCAATCGGCTTGAAATCATCTATTGCGGCATACTGAATAACATACTGTTGTGTCCCATTGACGTACCGTAGAATTCTTTTCGCTGCTTTCCAATGCGTCTTCTTGGGTGTCTCCATGAACCTTGACACCAAACTCATTGCATACATTATATTCGGCCTAGTGGCAGTGAAATACATCAAGCTACCTATCATGCTTTTGTATAACGTCAGATTAGCATTGCTACTGCAATTTTCTTTGCTCAACTTCAATCCCATGATAGTTGGATTTGGTGCGGGCTTGTTGTTATGCATATTAAACCTTTGCAAACTATCTGCTACATACTTTTCTTGAGAGATAAAAATGCCATTTTTTGTTTGCTTCACTTCTATGCCCAAAAAATACCTTAACAACCCCAAGTCAGTCATCTCAAATTCTTTCTTCATGCCTTGTTTGAATTCAGCAATGAGGAAATCATCACTGCCTATAAAAATCAAATCATCTACATATAAGATGACAATAAGAATCTTACCATCGCTCTCTTTGATGTAGAGAGTAGGCTCACCATCACATTTGTCGAAACCATTGTCCAACAAGTAGGCATCTATCCTGTTGTACCATGCACACGGTGCTTGCTTCAGCCCATAAAGAGCTTTTCTCAACCAATACACTTTGTCTTCTTTGCCTTCTACCTCATAACTAGGTGGTTGCGCAACATACACTTCCTCTTTCAGCACTCCATTCAAGAACGCTGATTTTACGTCCATTTGATACACTTTCCATTTATGTTGTGCGATAATCGCAACAGTTGTAGACATTGTTTCCATCCTCGCGACTGGTGCAAATGTATCAGCATAATCTCTTCCATGCTGATGCTTGTATCCTTTAACAATTAGCCTCACTTTATGCCTTTCAATCTTCCCATCGACATTGCTCTGGGTCTTATAGACCCACTTCACTCCAATGACTTATTTTCCATGCAGAAGGTTCACTAACTCCCATGTGTCATTCTTTTCTATTACTTATATTTCTTCCTCCATTCCCACAACCCACTTTTCATCTTTGACTGCATATTCAAAATCAATTGGGTCATCTACATGACAAAAGAATGAAAATAAAGAATTCAGACTAGCGCTGCTATCAACTTCATCTTGCTCATAAATTTCATTGAAATTTCTGAATTTTGGTCTTCTTGTGCTTGCTAAAGATGGGCTTGACATGTCACTTGGTGTTGTGCTTTGTGGCGTGATTGGAGAAGCACTTGCTTGACTGCGTGATGCTGCCCTATTATTTGTTGATAGTGTTACTTATTGTCTTCTTTGTTGCACTTGAATAAGAGTAGAGGGAGTCATGGTTGAGGAATTTCTTACTGCTGTCAATTCCTCTTTTCCCTCTTGTTGTATATATGCATTCACATTGACTATCTTCTCTAAACTTCCATCCCATGCTTCCTCTTCTATGAACTACCCATCTATGATGATTATGATCTTCGATCTTCTTGGTTGATGGATTGTAGAGCTTGTATGCCTTGGATTCATCACTATATCCAACAAATATGCATGTCTCCCCCTTGCTATCCTACTTCTTCCTCAACTCATCCATGACATGTGCATATGCCACACAACCAAAGTATCTCATGTGAGTGACACTATGTTTTCTTCCACTCCATGCCTCTTCAGGAACTATGTTCTGGATGCTTTTGGTTCGACATCTATTCAAGATATACACTGCAGAAGCAACAACTTCAGCCCAATAATCATTTGGAAAATGATTTGCCTTCAACATACTCCTTTCCATTTCCATAATGGTCCTATTCTTCCTTTCCACTACACCATTTTGTTGAGGTGTATACCTTGTTGTAAATTTCTTGTGAATTCCATGTTCCCTATAAAAATGCAGGAAATCATTTGAGATGTATTCGCCAACTCTATCAGTCCTAAGGACTTTGATGTAGTGTCCACTTTGCTTCTCAACAAGAGCTTTGTATTGGTGAAAGTGCTCAAACACTTCACTTTTTTGTTTTAGGAGATAAACCCGTGTCTTCCTTGTGTAGTCATCTATGAAGGTCAATAAGTAGTGGCTGCCACCAATTGATGGTGTTTGCATTGGTCCACATAAATTTGAGTGGACAATCTCCAAAGGTGCCTTCTCCCTTACTGACTTTCCTGCTGGAAATGTCTCTCTATGTTGTTTTCCCAAGATACATCATTCACATAGGCTATCCGATTTTTTTATGAATGGTAATCCCTTCACCATTGCTTTCCTATGCAACAAATTCAAACCTCCAAAGTTGAGATGACCAAATCTCAAATGCCATAACCAATTTTCATCTTTGACCTCTTCTTGGAAGATTACTTGTGTGACAACTACATCTTTTCTTCCATTCTCTTGTGAGAGCATTGATAGTTGTGCTTGTGCACCTTCTTCCTTCAAACCTTATCTTATCTTTAGGGGAAACATTTTATTGTTTGTCATCAGAACCTTTGCAATCAGCTACCTGCTTGGAGGCCTATCCAAAATTGTGCACACATCATTTTTGAAGAAGACATTGTAGCCCTTTTGCATGCACTGTCTAATGCTTATGAGGTTATGCTTCAAGCCAGGGACAAATTAAACATTTGAGATGTGCTTCTTCTCCCTCTTCTTTGTTAGGATATTAACTCTTCCTTTCCCTATGACAAAGACTTTGCTATCAGTCCCTAATGTCACTTCACATTTCACACTTTCATCTAGATTGGAAAACATTTCTATGTACCCTGACATGTGGTTGCTAAACCTTGAATCTAGATACCATATATCACTTTGTTTTTCTTGTGCTATATTACAAGCTAAAAACATGCTATAATGGTCCTCATTTTCTTTTGTGAAATTTACACTTGGTTTGTTACTAATGTCATATTGCTTCTTTTTACATTCGTTTTCATAATGACCATACTTCTTACAGTAATGACATTGGACTTGAAATTTATCATACCTCTGACCTTGTGCTTGATTTTGGCTTGGGCCTTGACTTGGATTTTGATTACTGCCCCTTCCAATTGAGCTTGAAGGGTTGCTTCTTCCACCTCTATGTGGGGTTCTTCCTCTTCCTCTAGCATATGATCTTCCTCTGCCTTGACATTGACCAAATGAAACTTGTGTCTTGAAGGCATGCTCTAATGAGGAGCTTGTTGCTCTATTCAGTCTATGTTCATGAGAAATCAGTGATGCATGAATTTCATCCACTGAGAACTGTGAGAGATCCTTTGTCTCTTCTATGGCCACAAAAATGGCATCAAACCTTGCTAGCAAACTTCTAAAAACTTTCTCAGCTATTCTCCTTTCTTCAAGTGTCTGACCATGAGATCTGATTTTAGTAACTAGTCCAATTACATGCGTAGAAAAAGAATCTACATTCTCAGACTCTTTCATACAAAGTGTCTCAAAGTCTCTTCTTAGCATTTGTAGCTTTGTTGTCTTCACTTTTGCCATGCCTTGGTAGGCTGTCTCGAGGGTGTCCCATGCTTGCTTGGACTTTTTTGTTGCTGCAACCCTTGGGAAAATACTTTCATGAACTGCTTGAAAAATGTAGAACATGGTTTTTGAATCCTTCTCCCTATTGTCCCTTAACAAACTCTTTTTGCTTGAGACAAAACATTGTCTGCTACTACGTTTGTTGGTTCTGGAAAACCATTCTCCACCAAATGCCAAATGTCTTGAAACGAAAGCACGACCTTCATTGTAATAATCCAATAATCATAATTTTTTCCATTAAACTGAGGTATCTGAGGATTAGTCAATCTTGCGCTTGATGCTGCCATTTCTGAGTGTAAAAAAAAACTTTCTATGTGCTGGTAAATTCGCTCCAAAGGAAAAAACAATCTTCCCTCAAAACAATTTTCAATTGCTAGTAAAAACACTTGTTTTTACACTAACAATATTTAACTTGCTCTGATACCATGTTAGAAAAAAATTTCACAGGGGTAGAAGAGAGGAGTCTGATTCAAAATTCAGTGGCGGCAAGGTAAGTCTTATGTTGCGGCAAGGATATGCAACTACACAGAGGTTTAAATACTACACAGGAAATAACTCACGGAAAAACATATTAGAAACAAAAAAAGATTGCGTTAAATTCACTCATGAAGGTTTAATACCACATCGCAACATAGCATACTTTGTATTATATTTCAAAACATAGGAAAATAGTGATAAATGGAAGAGTGAAAACACCAAAGACTTACTGCTATTTACACTTCACTCGATTGTGGAGTAACTGTCTGTAAAACTCCGTAAAACTAGTTTTCACGCGCACACCAATATTTCCTCCACGTTTTACCCTCACTACCTCCCTCTCTTGCTCTCTTTAACTTGTGCAACATTGTAAATGACATTTACATTCATATTTATCTCAACATACAAATCTGGCATTAATACATGACAGAACAAATAATTAATGGGTGATTCTACATAATAAATGGTTTTCTAAACTTGTAGGTGTTGTGGAGTGTGGGCAACAATCATGGGTGATTTTACATAATAAATGGTTCTCTGAACTTGCAGGTGTTGTGGAGTGTGGGCAACAATCACAGAGTAAATGTTTGCCCATATCTATTTACCAAAATTTATTAAATTCCTTAAGCTCTCCGCTGTGTTGCGAAATGGTCAGTGTTGTACTTGTGCTCTGACTTCAATCCTTTTGCCTGCAAACAAAATCACAACCGTGTAGTAGTTCACTAAACAAGCATGGTGTTGATGGTCGTTGGGATTATTATTTCCAACAGTTGAAACTGTGAATATCTGATTGGCATTGGCATTTCATAAACATGTTCCCTTAAGAATTTCTCCACCAATGAAATATAGGTACGAGGACGAGATTTAATTCTCCTCAAGCAAGCACGACAAGTTAGGGAGAGTATTATGCAAAAGAGGATGCCTAAGAACACCATTAGTCCTTTAACAAAGAAAGCTGCAGGGGATACATATGTTGATATCAATGCGATTTTAATCCAAACAAGCTACAAAATTTCCAGTGAGATTCAATAAAACCGTGACACAGGAAGAAAGCGTAAATTTACATTTGGATCCCAATGCTGTGACATCTTCCTGTCCGTAAACAAACTGCAAATTCTGTTGATTGAAGAGATTGATATCAGTGCATAATCTTCATCAAAGTGAGGTTCAATAGGAAGAAATCATAAACGTACTTATGAGAAAAATAAGTGCTCCCACGGTGCAAACTGCAACTGTGGCGGAATGATGAGATTAATGTCATTGTGATAATCGTCCAAACCAGAGGATAATAATGGAATCAAGATACAAAATCGCACTGAGGTTCAATAGGAGCCCATGAAATAGATAAAAACCATAATTTTACCTGCTGCCATGAGCCTAACACTTGCCATGGTGACTCTTCGAGGTCTACAATGGCCTTTTCTTGGAAAGCACAGCCGCAATCTACGGAAGACTTTATTTTTTTGACATGGTGTGTTTCGATAAATATCACATAAACCATCTCATAATTGTTAATTGTTGATGGTTATTAATAAGTAGAGTTTTATAAGTTGACTTGGTGAGTGTGTATAGGGATTAAATTTTTTGATGGGTTAATTTTTTTCAGGATGTATAATTTGGAAAAAAAAATTATATGTCAAAAAGATTTGATTTGTTTGATATTTGATATATCTATGGTTATAATAAATTTATATCGGTTTTAATTGCATTTTTGAATGCCTAAATGAATTTAACATCTTGAATTTTATTTTATTTTATTTATTTATTTAGTTATTTATTTTTTATGAATTTCAATTGTGTAGATTTTAAATTTACAATTCTAACAAATTTCAAATGAATTTTAATTGAAATTATATCTAAAATCCAAAATATAAAATAATAAGACTACAAATATTTTAAGCATAACCATTTATTTTTTTCAATTACTTTTATATAGTATATACATAGTTTCTTTTTTTAACCATATTTAATATGTACATCTTTTAAATTGAAATATTTTACTCAAATTAAAGATTGAAATATCTTATTATTTTACTTAAAATGACGATTTTCATTTTCATTTGAAAGATTAAAATTTCCTTCTTATTACTCTTTCGAAAAAGTAATTGAATTTTTATTTTCAAATTGTTTATTCAAGTTAAAGTAAGATCATTGATGTTTTATATGTGAAAGTAGGATCATTGATGTTTTAAAATGCTTTGAATTGAAACTAACCAAATATCTATATTATTTTTTATTTTTTATCATAGTCAACATTTTTTTAGAGAATATTTTATTTATTTTAATTTTTAAAGAACATGCATGAACTCCACATTTAGCACAGAAAAAATCACACATCACCCTCACACTAGGTTGTACAATGAGCCTAGGTACAATTAGGGTACTTTCTTAAGGTGATGCTTCGTGGTGGTTTGTTTGTTCCCTTCTTATAAGTAAACTTTCTTCATGGATTTATCCTCTTAGTTTTGTTAATGTAAATCAAATAAATCATGATCAATGAAGTAAATTAAATAACGAAACTAGATCTTAACTCTAGATTTATCAAGGGTCAAGAGGGATCAAATCTCTCAAGATGCAAATCTATTTTCTGGTGAAAAATTTGAGAAAAAAATTGCACCTCAAGATTTGATTCCTTTGGGGATTAGTAGCGCAGGAATTAAAATGGATCTATGTTGATTCTTAATAATATTATTGATATTTAAAATCACATAAATATATGCTAACCAAGGATCTAGCAAGCACATAGAGGTATCAAATCTTTTAGAGTGCAAAATTTGGAAAATTGTTTACACCTCAATAAATTTGATCCCAATGGTCAAGATGAATCTCTCTCTTTTTCTTTCTAATTTTTTTAATGCATCAATGGACTCTATTGTGGACACTATTGAGCATAAACTTGTAATTCCAACAAAACTAAGCTACATTTAGATAAATTGACTAAAAAGGTATGATTGAAAAATATCAAAATATAGAATAATTAAACTACTTAAAATGTCTATATGACATCGGAATATTTTATTTGGGGATCACATAATTTACATTAAAATATTTTTTTAGTTATTATATTTTTAAATACACTCAATATATTGAAATATTTTATTTATAAGCCACATTGATTTTTTTTGTTAAATGCCAAATCTTAATTTTATGTTGATAATTGAATAAATTACACATTTCTCTATTATTAAAAAGTAATTAAAATTTTTACTTTCAATTACTTATTGTCATTCCACATTGAAATATTTCATTCTATTAATATTAAAATATGTTTTTTTGACTCTCTCTTTCATATATACATCTATATGAGGTTGATATGGAAATATATTATTTAATATGGATATCCAAATAGTTTATTTAAGTTCTATATTAAAATGTTTTTAAAATGTATACGAATTAGACATCTTCCTCAAACTGATATTTTCACATTTAATTTCTTTATCTATTTTTAAAGTTGATATTAAATTATTTTACTTGACATGTATATTAAAATATTTTATTTATGGGTAAGAGTGAGAGTGAAATATTTTTACTACATCTCTTTCATATTGAGCTGTAATATCATCCACTATAGACCCTGTTATCACTCTATAATTTTCTAAGGCTGTGAAAGAAATCCATATGTAACTACAAAACCACTTGTAAGCTTAGAAGCTAGTCCTTCTAAACTCAAAGAGAGATCTCTCTATTGGATTTGGATTTGTTGTTTTGAGATTTTATGTTAGTTATTGGGCTCTGAGTTTGGTTTTTTCAAATATTTGGTTGACACTGCAAGGAAATGCCATTGGGAAATGGTGTCAAAAAGTATTAGGGTGATCAGATATAATAATGCCATAACAGATTTAACAGGGCACGGTAGGCAGGCTATTAGATCTTTGGAGCTTTTGTGGAATGAAAGGGAGGAAAATATTTAGATTCAATTAAATATAGAGCATTTTAGAATGAATTCTATATTTAATCTCAGTGTGAAAACAACACAAATATTGTTTATATGCCAGAGCATAGTGTAATTAAACATGTTCAACCCTTAATCTTCTTTCAAAGATACAGATATGGAAAACATATGGAAAAATAGAGAAATAAAAATTATGCAAGAGGAAAAACATAGAAAATTTGCCTGGCACATGAATCCTAGAACGACTTTATGTATTAATGAAATGATCACTTTAGCTCAATACACAACCTTACATCAAAGGTATTCTTTCTTGGTACAAGTTACAACATTTGTATTTCGAATTATGAAGTATTTATACAAAACTTATCAAAATATCTTGATTTAAAACATCAAGATTTTCTACAAAATATCCTAGAAAATTGTTTACAAAAATAGTACAAAAATATAGGAAAATAAATTTTTTGTAACTCTCTGGCACTATCATCGAGGATTCTGGTGCTGACTTGGCCTGAAAAAATGTTTCTTTGTTGTTGAAGATGAACACTTGTTTTACTCAAGAAGTTGGCACAACTTATCCCATATGTCTTCATTTGGGGTGGAGAATTTAATTAGATTCCTATAACTTTCATCCACCTAAGTGTATTTTTGGAAATTAGGTTTGATTATGAATGGATGCTTTATCTCATGTTTGATAAGCAAGTCAAATTTCAAACCTTCCATGAAGGCTTTTCCTATGATGGTTCCTTTGATGCTGGAAAACTTTGACTTATCTCTTGCTATGGTATATAATTTCCGTTGATAATCATCTAACTGAAACAATTTATCTCCAATTCCTTTCAACCCTGGAAGCCCCTTTTGATGCAACACATTGAATTTTCTGTGAAACTTCTGAATGCTGCCCTCCAAGTTATGGCACTTGTTTTCTCACTTTAGCATCAAATTTTTTTTTGTAAGGACTCTTCCACCTCAAGGTTTGTTTCTGTCATGTCTGCAATCTCAAATTCCTCTAGTTCCTCTTTTTTCTTTGAATTTAGAATCCTTATTAATGTAGTGGCTTCACTTGGCTTCGGTCCTAAAGTTTCTTTTACTTCTTCAATGACTTCTTTTGATCTCTGCACTAATTCCTCCTGCTAAAAATAATCTCAATAGAGGGCCATATTTTATTAATAGCTTCATTGATTTCTACCCAAATGTTTTATTTTTCCTGTGCAAGTTTTTGTGCCATGGAAGACTCATTTTCCAACTGCTCAATTCTCTGGATTTTAATCGATAAGTATTTTGAAGCTCTACTATGTACACATTATCAATCTTTAATTTATGCTCTTGGAGATTATTTAGCTAAGATTTCAGCTTCTCAATCTCCCACCCTCTGATAGACAAGTCCTCCATTGCTTTGTCATTTTAGGGAACATGGAGGATGGATAAGGAGGATTTTTCTTAGGCAATTGGACATTCTCAGGTAGAAATGTCTCAAATATTTTGGATCTATAAGGGAAAGTGAGGTTTTTGTAGAGTTCCATGAGGGAATCTAGTGAAACAGGTTTCAGAGAGTCAAAATTCTGAATTTGAAGAATTTGGCTTATGGAATCAAGGGTAATTGTGAAAAGAATGTGATTTTTTTGGGCCAGAATTTCCCTTTGACCTAGTATATACTTGAAATGGCGCCATGCCACAAATTCTAGAAAATGATGGGTTTGGAGAAAAAAGAATTGAGGCAGGAAGGAGTACCACAAGCTCAATTTGTCATTGAGGTCAAGGAATTTTTGTTTTAACCAGTTGTGGAGTTCGTAGAGGTCAAACTCATAACTAGTTTTAGAAATATTATAATGTTCGTCAATTAATGGTCTAAATCAATCACAAGGTGAAGTAGGGGGTTTTTTACTGTGGCTTTTGATTTTCCTTTAGAAGACATTTTGGAAAGAAAAGGTAGGAAACACTGTAATTACTAGAGTATTGTCTAATGATACTGGTGGCTCCATAACTGAGAGTGGTAACAGTAGCAAGCTCATTGTCACAATATTTGCAGTGGGATTGCAAAAAGAAATCTGACTAAATGGGTTTTGGTGATTTTATTGGCCAGATCACTTACCATTCAACAATTATCCGCTTAACGAGATAAATTCATTAATCTGGGAATGGTTAGGTGCTGATGGGATATTTAACAGTTAGTGATGAGCACACGGATGTGCCATTTGACAAGACAGGAGTGGAGCATGAAGAAGCTTGTTTTACGATGCAATATATCAAAGAAATGTGTTTTGTGCGATGAGATGTATTTTGTGTGCCACCTGTGTGTAATGTATTTTAGAGAGAAAATTGTGTGATGTGTAAAAATGTTTATTTAATTAATATGAAATGTTGTTAATTTTTTTTTAGCTATAAGATATGAAGTGAATATATTTTCAATAGAAAATGGTGAAAGCAACAAATTTTTAAGAAGTTGCAATAACTAAAAGTTGTATTATACATATACATATACATATACATATACATATACATATACATATACATATACATATACATATACATATACATATACATATACATATACATATACATATACATATACATATACATATACATATACATATACATATACATATACATATATATATACATATATATATATATATATGCGCTTTTATTAGGGGAAATTTGCATTGCAAAGAAATAAAATTTATGGCAACAAGTTGTATTAAATGAAGCAAATTTTTTGAGGGAAATTTATTGGGAATGAAACATGTTCAAGAGAAGGGAAACTTGAGTTTATGTGGTGTTTTGCAAGTAAAAATACTTTGGGTGTAAAATGTTGCAAATGAAGAAACATTAGGAAGATGCTAAAAGTAAAGTTTGACCAAGTTTTCTAAAAAATTACAAATTTTAGCTATTCTCTCTTATTGTAAAGATAATATTCTTGAGTGGATGTGACACATTTAATGAAGAAGACCTTTCATTGCATAGCACACATAGCAAGGAATAATGTTTTGCAACATGGGATAAAATTATTATTTTCATAAAAAAAATATTTCAATTTTATATAAAAATAATATAAATATTTTTTTTTAGTTTCCATAATTACTTCCAATAATTATGGTTGCAGATTCACCATGGAAACTCTTAAGCTCATGGAATTAGGCAAAGTTATGGTTTTCTCCTATTTCTTTGGCTCCTACTGCACCTCACTGTGAATTTGTATCTTGTTTCCATTATCCTCTTCCGAGTTGGATGATTATCTTAATGATATTAATCTCTTCATTCTGCCACAGTTGGAGTTTGCACCATGGGAGGTCTTCTTATTCTGATAGGTACATCTATGATTTCTCCCTATTTCACTTTCTCGTATCAAAACTCACTTTGGAATTGTATATTGAGGCTTGATGAAGATAATATACTGAAATCAATCTCTTCATTTAACAACATTTACAATTTGTGCCACATTGGGATATTCAAAATGCTCTACGATATTGAGATCACTAGGTAAATTTACGATTTCTTCTTGCAAAATTTGTATATTATTTCCATTATACTCTTAGGATTGGGTTAAAATTGCATTGATATCAATCTATTTATCCCTTGAAGGTTTCTTAGTTCCAGGACTAGGGGTGTTCTTAGGCATCCTCTTTTGGATAATACTCTCCATAACTTGTCATGCCTGCTTGAGGATAATTAAAACTCCTCGAGGTGGATCTATTCCATTGGTAGAGAAATGCTTATGAAATTCCATTTCCAACTAGATATTCATAGTCTCAACTCAAGAAAATAACTAGCAGCTTTGCAGGAAAGTTGGGTGAAGGAGGTTACAATGTGGTTTATAAAGGAAAGCTACACAATGGAACTCTAGCGGTTGTGAAGCTTCTTGATAGGAATAGGCACAATGAGGCCCAATTCATGAATGAAGTGACCACCATTGGACATATCCATCATGTCAATTTGGTTCGTCTGCTGAGCATTTTCTTTGAAAACTTTACAAGCGTGCTGCTATATGAATAAATGCCTAGTGGATCTCTCGATAAATTTATTTTTGCTTGAAAATAAGGAGGGCGAATGTTAAATTGGGAACAATTTATTTCAATAGCTCTGGGCACTAGTACAAATGGGGAAAAATCTGACGTATATTCATTAGCTATTTAACTTATTGTCGTCAGCTATCCAACACATTGGAGTCGAATTCCTCATCACTGAGATTGTGTCGAATAGTTGACAGTTTATTAAACGTCAAATATTCAAAGAGAAGATGTCACATATCCGATGCCAAAGATGGTCAAAAATGTCTTTCAACATTTGATGCTTTGAAGTTGGTTTTGCGATGCCAAAATTTGTGGGATATGTGATGGGTAAAACGTCAGATGTGACAACCACATTTGTCAAATATGCGATGGGGTAAATTTAATATTTGCCGCCTAGATGGAAAAAATGGGAATTCTTTAACGTCGAATATTTGACAACTTTTTAGTCTAGTCTGACATGACTCAATGGTTTCTTCCATCGATGTGGAGTCAGATAGTTGATGGTTGAGTGTCATATAATCAGAATTATAATAAGTTTATTTGATGAGAGTGTTATGGCTCCACTACCCAAGATGCCAAAAATGATGACACTTTGACTTCAGATATTCGACAACTTATTAGTGTAGTCTGACGGGACCCGATGCTTTGTTATGGCACTTGAGCATCGGATAACCAATGTTATAATAAGTTTGTGTGACGAGAGTGTTATAGCTCCAATGATTAGTTCTGTCAGTACATTGTTGGATATCGAATGATTTGTCTCATCGGTTAAGAGTCAGATATTTGACAGTTTCCACATACCATCGAATATCCGACAATCTTCTGTGCATTAAACAAAATATAATTTGATCCAGGGCACTCGATCAAATCCACTTATGGTGGGTGCATATTTGGGACCACCTACTATAGATCATCAAAAGGATCATTACTCTTGATTTTTTATTAGTGATGAGGGAAAAGACAATTACTATGGTGGTTAAATTTAACACTGACAACTTAGTATGGAAACAATTAAGAATCATAATAAAAGTTAATCCCTTTGAGGAGCCCTTATGGGGATGTCATTGCACAACTATATTCTAATATTATTACTGGTAAAATCCATTTCAACAATCTTTATACTTGATCATTCCATGAGTCATTCTAAAGGAAAATTGGGCTATGTACACACATGTTGCACGACGCTTCCGTGACTGGTGTGTGGGGCACAAAAATGAGGGAAGTTGTAGAAAATATTTGAGTATGCAACAAGAACATCTTTTAATAGATAAAACTCAAGTGAGGTGAAAAAATAGAGAGTTTCCTAGGCACGTAAACCAAAAATTATAGAGAAGTTTATAATTAAAGACTATTCTTCATGCTAAAATCTTTGTATTCTTGAAAACATGTCCAAGTTCTCACAAGCATAAGACAACAAGTGATCCTTGAATCCAAGGATAACTAAAATGTTCCATTACCAAGTCATCATTGTGAATACAAATCATCATGTGTAACTCTCAAACTAAATTTCTTTAGACAATGTAACTTTTGTAGATATTTTAATATTGAATTTCATAAGGCTCAAATTATAATATATATTGCAATAGTGAAGTAACATTGTTTTGTGCAATGGTACACAATGAAAAGCACTGCCATGGTTCTCTTACAACTTATATGAAAACATCAAAGCATCAATTTGTAACATTATTCACATAAAATCACAAACTAAAGCATTTCACCAACCAATTTTAAATTCTTGATGCTAAAAGCTTGAATATTAAGAATCTATGATTTTTTAACCAAATAACACTAGTTCTCTTAACAAGCCCAACATTTTGTGTAGCAATACATCTAGGTATATATATGCACAAGCTCAAAACCACAAAGGCACAAGCTTGCAACCCATCTCTGATAATATTGAATCTATATGCCTGAATCTATCTATGAGAAATTTTGACTCATATTTTATTTCTATTAGGACCAAAGCTCTTGATCTGAATGAAATTGTCCAACTTATTGGAAAGGATACATTAGTAGAAACTAATAAAATTGTTTTAGAGACTATGAAACTAAAAGAATATTATCTAGCTCAAAAAGTGTTTACTCTATATGGTAGATTCTACCCTATAAAAAAGGTAGGTTTAGACTAGAAAAAAGGATTTTGCAATGGCATCTTTAAAAAATGTAAATGGAAATGCAGAGTCATTTAATATATAACAAGTGTCCCTAATGATGAAATAAGTAAGAGAAGGATATAGGGTCCAAATTCAATCTATTACTAACAAAATATTTACCTACCCTCACTCTCACAAATCACAATAGAATATACCATAGTGTGTGACTACTAGTACATAGAAAAGGATGATTTTATGAGATATTTACAACTTCAAAACCTATAATTCAAGGAAAAAATAGACTTTTTGGAAATATAAAAACACGCACTCCAAAGGAATAGATAGCTCATTATGGAATGAAAGAAATTAGTAAAAACAAGTAGAAGAGGCCATCACAATGTTAACTAAAAAAAGAGCTTTTTCCCACTTAAAATTTACGTAGATAAAATGTTGATTCATGGAAGCATTAAATAGAAGCTCTAAAAGCGATGCTAACTAAATGGGGAGAAATAATTATTTTTTGGAAGTGGTCACACACTTGCTAGAAGCTCTTAGGATCACTCAACAAAAAATAAATGTAGAAACTAACAATGAAACTATAACATATCATAGAAAACAAGAAGTTCTTGATATAGTCCATTGCAAGACACAAAACAAAGACAAAAAAGGATAAGAAGGAAGAACTAGCAGGAGCTGTTTAGGTAAAGGTTCATAGGAAAATAAAAAAATTGATTATTGATCCTATGATCATTTAAACTCGAGAAAAAATAGAGAAGTTAGAGTTACTGCATTTGACTTGTTGGAATCTATGGATGAAATTTTAAAAACGAGAGGATATCATTGTAGAGCCAAAATATAAAATAAAAATAGAGAAGTTAGAGTTACTGCAATTGACTTGTTGGAATCTGTGGATGAAATTTTAAAAACAAGAGGATATCATTGTAGAGCCAAAATATAAAATAAAGTAGGAGATCAAGAAACTTCTCAATGTGAGAAGGTGTACATTGAGTCCATAATGCCATATTCTCCAAATGTCAATATAGAAAAGTCTCATCACATATCAATTAGAAAAAATGTTATAGAAGATGAGAATAAGTTAAGAAATTTGATAAGAGAACTCATGAGGAAAGTGCAATCCTAGTTCACAATGACCTAAAAGATGATGTAAAAATCAAACACCAAGCATGTCACATTATGAGGGTAATACACTGTACCAAAGTATTGAAAAATCTATTAGTAATAGGGTATGCACAAAAACAATCTAGGGAGCAAGCAAGAGTTGGATAGATGTTTTTAATTAATTAAGTTTAGATGTTCTACTATAAGAGATATTCTACACTTGGAGTCCATTTTGTAGGAACAAGAGGTATATCTCAACTTAAGGACATGTCTGAATATGTGTTTAGGAAATTTATATGGACCAATTTTAACTAAATATTGCTACAAATCATAGTTTAGCAGAAGATGAATCTACAAGAACTATAAGAATGTAGAATCCTAAGCACATAGAGGCTAAGGAGTCATATTATACATCCTCTAGACTAATTTCCCTAATCTGATGCTCATGTATCTAAAGGCTTAGAATATACATGAGTGGGTTACAACTAGGCGATTCCCCTAGTATATTTTTAAATCTTCTAATAACCTCTTCAATATATATATATATATATATATATATATATATATATATATATATATATATATATATATATATATATATATATATATATAGGATCTTAATGTTATAAAAGAAGTTAGTTGGTTGGTTTGTCGTTTGTAGTTGATATAATGAGGAAAATATTGTGGTAGGTGCTTTCTCATGAGCATTGCACATGACCTTTGTAATATTAATCATTCTACTAATATGATGGAGACATATTCTATTTATGTGTTTTTGTTTATGCCATGTCTTAATGGTATGTTTATGCTTGCAATTGATGTGTCTCTTGTTATTTGCATTAGCTTAAGTGAGAGTCATCAAAGGTAAATGATGGAGTGATGGAATGATCCATTTTATCAAAGCAACAAGAATACCATGACATCAATGGAAGAAGAAATACCTTGAATTGTAAAGAAGGCCTCATAAAAAGAAGTTAGTTGTGATGTTTTTGGAAACAGTGGAAATGTTGTAGTAGCTATGGAAGTTAAATAAGGCAGGTTTTCAACGATCATGGTTGGTTAAGGTATGTGCATTTGCATAGTTGAAAGGTTTGTTTTTTTTTATTATGTTGGGATTTTTCTATGGATGTTTTGATCATAAGGTTTGTATACTTCATCTTTGGAATCTAGGGATTACAAAACCCTAGATGATGTTTGAAGTAGAAAACCCTTATCAAGTAAGAAAAACCTAACCCTAATTTGATAGAAAACCTTTCTTTTGACTTCTCAAGGTTTGTAGTCTTCATAAAGGTCATTAATTTTTGTAAAAGAAACCATAATAATATATTTGTTCCCTCATAAGAAACCATAACTTTTGGTTTTTGTTCCCTCATAAGAAACCGTAACTTTTGGTTTTTAGGGTTTCTAGGTAATCTAGGATAAATGGAAAATCCTAGAAAAAATATAATTGGATCTGAGACTCAAACCCTAGGATTGATACAAAAATAAATATCATGAAAGTTAAGGTTTGAATCTTCCAAGAATTCTGCCTCTCTGAAATTTATTGAAAACCCCGGAGTGACAACCATGTTTTCATATACTTGTACTTTATACTTTACTTGGTTGTATTTTCTATTAAAGATTTGCATGTAAGAACTAGAAGAGAAGAGAAAAAGTAAAGCAACTACTATGCTCAATGATGCCTCTCGGAAATAATGAGCATGGTGAATGGAGGGAATGATAACTTGGTAATAAGTTGGATCCTTGGGCACTATGATAATAAAGTCTTTCCTCTTGATTGTGGTTGTGCTTCCGAAGAAAAGGCCATTACACACTCCGAAGACTTTCTCGTAATGCGGCCAAAAGGTCATCGTAGCCTCCGAAGACTTGTGGCTTTCCACAGAATGGTAGTTGTTGACCCGAAACACTCGTAATATTCAAAAAGAAATGAACATAACATAACCTTTCATCCCAGAATGAACCCTAACCATTCCTTTTAGCAAGAAGCTTCATTGTATTCTTCTAACTATTGTATGGGAAGTTGTTTAAGCGTTCGAAGATTCTGACTTTGTTCAGTTTGTTATTATTAAAATCAATATAAGAATTGTAATTTTGGATGGTTTAATTTATAATTTATTTACTGCATTTAATTTATAAATTCTTCACATCATTTCCGGGTTCTTCCGGTTTGGACGAAGATTGCATTGATATCAATCCCTTCATTCCACAGCAGTTGCAGATTCTCCATGGCAAGTCTTCGGCTCTTGGCAGCAGGTAAAATTATGGTTTTCTCCTATTGAAATTCACTGTGAATTTCTATCTTGTTTCCATTATTCTCTTCCGGGTTTGACGATTATCATAATGATATTAATCTCTTCATTCCGCCACAGTTGCAATTTGCACCATGGGAGGACTTGTTATTCTGATAAGTACGTTTATGATTTTTCCCTATTTCACTATCTCCTATTGAACCTGGAATTGTATATTGAGGTTTGATGAAGATTATACACTCATATCAATCCCTTCATTTAAAAACCTTTACCAGAAATGAAAAGTCTTTCCTCTTGATTGCGGTTGTGCTTTCGAAGAAAAGGCCATTACACAGTCCGAAGACTTTCTCATAATGCGGCCAAAAGACCATTGTAGCCTCCCAAGACTTTTCATAGTGCGTCAGTGACTGCCGATCCATTTCACCAGTTGGTAGTTGTTGACAAGAAAAGGCTTTTCATTTGTCTTTTCTTGCTACTGTTCTGGGTCTTCAAACCAAATAGAGGACCTGGAGTAAACATTACGAAATATATATGTCCCTTAAATGCTAATGAAAACAATGATGATTGGAAATGTGTGGCGACACAATACGGAATATAACAGGTGTGAAAGATATATATGATAAGCTGAACAATAAAATTAAAAATATCATCCACTCATATACTGCACAGTTGATACCTGATTTTTATATACATTCATATCTGACAATTAATGAATATCGTTGTAAGTTTATATCTTTTCAGATTGATCGTCAATTTTACCTTTGCAACAAGTTTAGTAATTACATTTTTTATTAAATTAAGACTCTTGTGATTGAGATTTATTTGAAATACATTTTCCTGATCTATCACCTAGAAATTATAATTGTCCAAGTTGTTTAAAATTTGATATTTTTTTTTATAACTATTATTAATAATTGTTCTTGAAAGAGGAAAAAGCATGTTGTTATAATGTTTATGAATACATCAGTTTCATGGGTATCAGTTTTAAGAAAATATTTGATACTGCTATACACAATGTATCACCTTCTTTGAATATTAAGCAAAATGGAATATATATGGGGTGGACAAGAGTTTTTTGAATGCAAAATGAAAACTTGGTAATGGAGAGAAGAGCTTGGGAGAATGTGATGTGTAGTATTATGAAGCTTTTTCTTACATAAATTAAGGAAAAGGAAAAGTTTTTTTTATGTGATGAGATGTATTGCATGAAAAATTGTGTGCAATTATGATAAAGGAGAAAATTTTGTGATGTCCAAAAATGTTTTATTTAATTCAGCTTGTAAAATGTTGTAGAGAAAAGTGTTTTTTTTTAAATTATTACTAAGAAAAGTTTTTTTTATAGAGCTACTATATATTAGAACTAAAAGATCTTCCTTGTGAGACAGTTTGTTGGTAGAGAAGATATTTTGAATACAAAATGGTCAATCGAACAATTTTTTAAGATGTTGCAATCAACTAAAAGTTGTATTACAGAAAAAGGAAGAAATTCTTTGGTTTGTGTTTATGGAAACAGGTTGTATCAAATGAAACTAAAATTTTGAGTGATGTGTGGACATGGAAATTTATTGGGAATGAGATATGTTGAAGAGAAGGGAAACTTGAGGCTATGTGGTGTTTCGTAAGTAAACTAAAATTGGATGTGAAACATTGCTAAGCAAGAACATTTTGGAAGATGCTAAAAACAAAATTTAGACAGATATTCCAAAAAAAAAAAAGTTTTTATTCTGCTATCTTATTGTGAAGATAATATCTTTAAACATATGTGACACATTTAATGAAAAAAATTTAGTGCATGCAACACGTTCCAAAGAAGAAAAAAATTGCAACATATGATAAAATTAGTTTTTTATATAGAAAAATTTATTTCAAATTTATATAAAATTTATATAAACAATTTTTTTAGTTTTCATATTACTTCCAATAATTGCGAGTGGGATGTATATATTTTCTTTTAAAATTGGAAAGGTAATTAGTTCAACTCTTTTACTTAGTAATTTATATTTTTAATGAATTTCTCTATAAATAAATATATAATCAAAGAAAAATTTGATGTTTAAAATTTATGAGTTTGTTTCTAGTTTCCAAGTAATAATATGTTTACTTAGTAATATATATTTTTAATGGAATTTTCCAAAAATAAATAAATAATCAAAGGAAAATATGATATTTAAAAATTATGAGTTTGTTTCTAGTTTTCAAGTAATGATATGTTTTTTTTTTGTGATGAACTTTGCATTTTGGAAATTAAACCATGTATCCAAAAAGTTAAATTTTTGGTCCCTTTACATCAATGTTAGAAAATATGATCCCTTCATACCATGTTAGAAGATATACATATAATTTTCAAGTCAAGTTTTGATATATAACACTGATAACATACATCATATGTGAAATGGTCCTAACAACATGACCAACCCCTAACAACATACTCCAACTCTACAAATGTTTTGTTATGTTTAGTGGTATAGACAATTGATTTGATGTAATTAATTTATACAAGAAATGAGATTATTGCATATAAACTAAAATTTCCACTGCACCATAGCAACACCTTTACAAAACTCTCTTTGCAAACAATATCTCTTTGATAACACAATGGTATCATAGACATCACAAGTGCACTTTTTGAATTTTCCAAAGCCATGAATCCTCTTTTCATGTTCTTTCAATTATTTTGTTTCTTATTTAATTTATGCTTTCACCTCTTCACTATTCTTAATATATGTTAGCTAATAACTAATCCCTCAATATTTATATTTTTTTTCTTTCATTTTAATTTTTAACTTTGTTTATTTTATTATTCTTTCTTTATTTAACTTATTTTACATTTTTTATAAACCCTTACAAATATCATCCCATAGTTATAGCAAGTCAATATTTGTCAAAAATCCATTGGTCAAAAGTCTATATAGGGTCAATGATAGGATACAAACTAAAGCTATACATTGTTCGCTAAACTAAAACCTAGTTTCCCAAACATGTCAAATCTCAATAAAACATGGATTTTAGAAGTTGAATCATCACCTAGATTTGGAGTGTCAATTTGGTGAAATAATGCTACAAAGTGTATGAAATGGAAATCAACACTTAGTCTTCAATTTCAAGAAAATTGGTGTTATAAGGTGACAATTGATGATTTCATCAACATTAAATTAACATACCATTCAAATCAATGGCCAAAATGATCTCAATGATTATCTAGCGGATCTAGATGATTGTGAATAACCTTGAAGTCTTATTGAGATATATGAACCACAAGAGATAAATGTCGTAGAAGGTAATTAGAAAAAAAGGCATAATGAAATTTTATAATTTTTTTACTTGGTAAAGTCATATAGAAGAATTAGTATGGGTTTAATAGTCATTCATAGAATCAACACTTTTAGTTGAATAATATGGATTAAAGATACTAATCCCAATCATTTCTTGTTTCTTTGAATCAATGTAAAGCATTTTCATATTATAGATTACATGTAATATTAATTTCGTAAATCACGTATAGATGACAGGCAATATTAAGTTCATAAATCACATAGTAGACAAATAGAGACCATTATCTTGAATATTAAATTATATGACAATATTCTTTAAAATATAACAAAAATAATCCCATAAACATGACTTCCAAGACCGTTTGTTAATATATTTATAAATCATTGCAAACAAAAACCATGTATGGTTTCTTAAGGAAAAAAATAAAAGTTTGGTATATCTTAAATTTACAAAATTTCATGGTTACTTGGATTGGCTCCTTAAGGGACCTAATTTCTTAAACGAAACATAGAAGTTCATATAGTTAAATATTTATATAATTTCATCACTTATTTATATTAGCACCAATAAGGGACATGGCTATATTATCGTAAACACTCATGGCTTCTTTAGGGTATGAAAGCTATTGAGATAAAGCTAGTTATCTCTTTCAAAGATCTTGAATTTCCATTACAAATTGACTTCATGAGGGGATTGTATAGTGAATATAATATTGCTTTCCATGGAAATGGTTCTACTGTTTATAACATTTAGATAACATATTAGATCTTATTGATATTGATCTCATCACTATCACTCGAATTTAATCTCCTCTAGGTGCGATACAAGATAGATAATTAGAAAACCAACTATGGGTTGGAACCAAAAACAACATAGGATAGAACATACATGAAAGGAAATCATTATTCATAAAATAGATAAGCACATTTCATTGAAATAAAAAAGATAGGATCTTATTGAAATTGGCCTTATCATCATCACTACACTTTAATCTCCCTTAAGTACTTACATAAGATAAATCATTAGAAAACCAACAATGAGTAACAAAAAACAACATAAGATAGAGTATACATGGAAGGAAATCATCATTCATAAAATGGATGACCACATTTCATTTAAATAAAAAGATAGAATCATGACATTGAACAGATGAATATAAAGAAACTACGAATAATTTTATCAAAATTATTAGATTATACTCGTAAGAAAAAAACATAACTAGAAAAAGGAGGATAATTGACATAAACAAATACAATAATTTTTAAAGGACTTGTCTATAGCGCGACTTTTTGGAGTTTCTGATGCCGAAATCCGGTGGAAAAAATTGAGGTGAAATCTTGATTTGTGTTATTTAAACTAGTTTTTTTTTACTATATATATGGATTCAGCGCCATGAAAAACCCCTAGGGCACTTATATTGTGCATGGTTTACCCATCACTCTTGTGATTTCAATGAATGCCTGCCAGATTTTAGAGAAATTAGGCTGGAAAAATCCACCATAAAAATTTCCAAAAAATCGCACTAAAAACAACTTCATTTTTTAACCTTAATTACTATAAACTATAATAAATTAAATAGAAAAATATAAACATTTTCTAGTTCTTATTATGAATCTCTACCTTATATCCATTGAATTCAATTGAATTCTCTATACTATTGATATTATTTATGTTTTCTATTTTTCTAAAATATAATTAACAACCATATTAATAATAAATAATAATAAAAAAGTCATCCTATTAAATATGATAATATTTACTAAATTATTTAATTATAAAAATATTTACTGAATTATTTAATTAATAATCATTTCATTTATGAAAAACGTGTTCAATATTGTATTTGGCTTCCTAAAGGGACATAGGCTTTATGTCATCATGAAGTGGCAAGATATATACCAAAAACACTCACATCCATACATTTGAAAAGATTGAGTACAATTATGTGCTCAGTTCAAAGAATATAATGATATGTATCTCATTGCTGTGTTGAATCACAATACAAATACGGAAGCCTTCTTCAATGGGTACAAGATATGAATCGAGACCAAGTTTATACATATGAGCAAGTAAAGTTTATTGTTATAAAAGGCAGTTAACGTATTATTTGTCAATTAGACATATAGAGTAATATTGGACATTGGTTGAGGGTTTAAGATAATTCTATGGAATTAATTAGCTATACGGATCCAAAATACTTTGAAGAGTATTTTATTAAAATTAAAATATTTAGAATTATTTGTCAATTAGTAACATTGGACATTGGTTGAGGGTTTAAGAGAACTCTATGGAAAATATTATCTAAATAACCAAAATAGGTTATTAAACCATTTAAATTTAAATATTTTATTAAAATTAAAATATTATTAAAATAATAAAAATAGTCCATTACTAGAATTGAAATATCATTTAAATCTAATAATTTTAATGTAATCTAAATAGTGGAAATAATGAATTATTCAAATTGAAATATCATTTAAATTTAAGAATTTTTAGATTATTATTATTATTTAAAATAGTAAATTATAGTGAAACTAAATATTTATTTAAAAAACTAAAGTGTAATTTATGAATTGTTTAGTTAGGTTTTTTCTTACTTTAGGTGTTGCATGAATTATAGCCTGGACTTGCATTCTATTTTTGTGGCAAATACCCCTTCCTTTGTTTGTTTAGTTTTTCCATTGTGTTATAGAGATCACAATTGAACAAATTTCAAAATAGGGCTCAATTTAGTACTGCATGTGAGGATTTTTTTTCTGCATTGGATGTTAATTGTGGAGATGTCATATCCAAAATGGCATGTAGGATAATGGAGGGGTAGGTGCACACAAGAAATTGATTTAAGGTGGAAACTGATAGTGAAGGGTGGAGAAAGATAGAGAAGACATTTGAAAAAAAAAAACTAAGAATATGATGATCAATGACATTTTAATTTGTTGGATTGAAAATCTTGTGAGCTTATGATAGAAGCACAAGTGTACTGCACGAGGTGCGATAACCACAACCACCACCATCAACATGCATGCGACCTTTAGTACGAAATCATCTATGCTATCTAGTGAGACCATCATTCCCACCCCTTATCATATGGTTGTGATTCAAATGCACCTAGCCATATAATTTAATGCTTCACCTGGCAACATAGTAGAAAAATCTCTAGAATAGACGTTTAAGGATCAGGGAAAATTTTAAGACCCCCCCCCTAAATTTACATGTATAATAAACGGCGAATCTCCATGGTATATAGGAAAAATGGAAGGCGATTTTATCAATAATATGATATGTATATATAATTTTTTGGCGAATCTCTCACCAGGCATGGCGAATATTTTACTCAATTATAAAATATTGTGTTTATTGAATACACAAATGAAATCATTGCATTTCTTTAAAATATTTTTTGAAATCAAAATTACCGAAATTACATATCGATAACCTAGTGGGTGTAGGATAAAATTCACTCGTGCCATTCATAGAAAGCATGAGAAAAAACCTAATACTATATATAAAACCAAGAAAAATTCAAATTCATCACTTCTAGGGACCTTGTAACCACCCTGCCAATACACAAGTATGTTCCTGTTTGCAATTAGAAAAATTACCCAAATTACAATCTGTTTACTCTAGCATATGTTGGAAAGTTATAGAAGGATGACTAGTGCAATCAATCCATTCCTTTTAGCCCTAGATTTGTTTCAATTTAAAACAGAAGTATACAAATATACTTGTCCAATGTC
This sequence comes from Pinus tabuliformis, assembly GCA_031772625.1. NCBI lineage: Eukaryota > Viridiplantae > Streptophyta > Pinopsida > Pinales > Pinaceae > Pinus > Pinus tabuliformis. The sequence goes on from CM062819.1 coordinate 473,295,571, forward strand.
TATGCTTTAACCATTCACCTTAAGATGTTTTTACAATATAATTTCCTAAGTCTATTTAATATCTTCATTATCATAAAAACCAACCTATATCCATCTTAACTCCACATCTACCACTCTTAGGGGGATGAAATCTATTTATCCCTCTGAGCACTTGGTAGACCCAGAATTAAGATGGATCTAAGATGATAGAATTTCCCCTTTAAATATTCTATGCTCACATGAATACCATGGTATTACCATGGGTCAATACCATGGGTTATCATAAACCTGGAGCTTAAAAATTACTATTAGTAATTTATAAAAATTAATAAAATTAATAGTTGATTTTTATTTTATTTTTTATTTTAACCAAGCTAAAATGTTTAATATACATTAAATTACAACATCCATTTTTACTCTTGATCGGATCAAATATTTTTTCACTCTATGCTAGTTTGCATATCATGATATTTGATACCACTCGGGGGTTAGTAGATCCAGAGTAAAGATGGATCTATGCTGGTTTAATTCCCCCATTTAAATAGGCTACATTCCAGGTGAATACCATGGGTCAATACCATGTGCCATTTTTATTTTTATTAATACTAATATTAGGGTTAATAATGTTTTTTTGCATGGTATTAATAACAATCTAGTCCATGGTATTTGTCCCATAGTATTTTGCCCATAGGTTTCACCTAAATATAACTCATTTTTTGAGTGTCCTTAAATATAAGGTGACTTATGGAGTAAATATAAAAAAATGTTTTATTTGTTTACCATACCTCTCGTTTATTTATATATTTACCATACCTCTTTTACAAATATGGTATTTGGCCCATAGGATTCACTTAAATAAAACCTCTTTCTTGAGCCTTCATAAATAGAACGAGGGTTATGGACTAAATATAAAAAGAGGTTTTATTTATTTACCATGTGTCTAGTTTATTTATATTTTTATTTATTTGCCATACCTTTTGAGTAAGTATAAAAAGACGTTTTATTTATTTACCATACCTCCACTTTACTTATATTTTTATTTGTTTACACCCTTGCATGTATATAAGGTGACTTATGGAGTAAATATAAAAAATGTTTTATTTATTTACCATACCTCTCATTTATTTATATTTTTATTAATTTACCATACCTCTTTTATAAATATGGTATTTGGGCCTTTGGCCCATAGGATTCACTTAAATAAAACCTATTCTTGAAAATGGGCGAATGAATTCACTTAAATAAAACCTATTCTTGAAAATGGGCGAATGAATTCACTTAAATAAAACCTATTCTTGAAAATGGGCAAATGGAAGGTTGTAATTCCTAAGTTCAAGGGCTAAATTTACCTTTTTTACCCTCTCCCTTAATATAAGGTGGGCTATTTGAGGTGATTTGTAAAAATGTACTATGATACAAAATATTCGCCCACTAAAAATTTAAAACCCCTTAATTTCACCAAAGGGCGAACATTCGCCCCTAAAATTTTCTATGTTAAGGATTCATTGATCATATAACAAACGTCAATATATGCAATAGGTAGAAGTCAAATTAAAATATATGGTTTTATAAAAAATATCCATCATAAACATTTCAACACAATTTAATGGTCATCTAATCGATCTAGATGGCTAGGGTAGCATATCATGTCACATCATAACATGAAAGTTTGGGAACACGGTGTTAAAACTCAAAGTATGATTATTGGTTACAGATTTCACAAATTATAAATTATAAATTAAAATCATGATATTTTTTTATTTATTAAAATCATGTTTTTCTTAATCAAAGAGGTGAACATTCAAGAAATTTCCAATTCATGGCTTTTTAATGCAAATTATGAAATTCAACATATGAGATTTTTGGGCAACTAATACAAGGTAAGGATTCCTTGGGAGTAGGGATGGTGCATGTAAAGAGATTCCAAACATAAAGATGAGTTAATAATTATGTTTATTTTAAAAATTTATCAAATTTATAGTAAAAAAGTTATTAAAAAATTATATCTTTTAATTATATAAAAAAAAATTAAATATATTAAAAATTAAATACATTTAAATTATTTAATTTTTAAATTACATATCTATATATATATATATATATATATATATATATATATATATATATATAGATATATATATATATATATATATTTTGATTTATGGGAGAAGAAATATAAAATTCTAACCAATATTTTTCAACTTTGAAAATATTTTAATTTTATAAAAAAAAAATTTTAAACATAAATTTTGCCTTTATTTTATTAATTAAAAAAGATAAAAGTATTTTTAATTATAATAAATTTATGAATTTAGTAGCTAATAGACAATGGGTAGATTGGAGATGTTCATGTCATGATTGTGATTATGCCAATGTAATAATAATGCTATACCACCCTCAATTAATATGTGACGCAAATTTCATCTACTCTTACTGTTATAGACATTTTTGTGCCTTACAGCATAGAGCATGAAATGTCAATAATATAAGGGATCCAAAGTCCCTAAACATGTTGTTCCTACCCCTAGAGGAACAAGGTCAGCAAACCACAGCACTTCAGATCAGTTCTCCACTGAAAAACACTCAGAAACAGGTCAATTTTGGATCAAAGCAGCTGCTCCAAAGGCTACCTGCGTTGCATAGCAAGTGCAACAAGGGCTACCTGCACTGCATAGCAGGTACAACACAAGCTACCTACGCTGGGCGTACTTTGACATGTGGAGGAATCTTTTTCCCAATGTGCCAGTGCCCAGGAAGCTTCCAAAAAGGCACTTGATCATAAGATTCGCCTAATGATGAGTTAAGAGCTTCTAAAACTCCAAGTGGAAGGCAGAAACTCCGAGTGAAGGACTGAAGAACAACTGGAGTTGAAGAGGACAACAAGTCACACATCAAGCTGACTTATCTTCACTCCAAAACTCTATATAAGGATCTCATCCCATGGGATCTGGAGGCCGGAATTTAGTGTAAAGAATTGCTATTGGTTTACCGTTGTGAGTATTGGGTGATTGCTTGAGGGAGGTGAAGAAGAGATTTCTCTCCGTCGGGAAGGTGATGCTGGATTGGACCTCTCATGGTTGTATCACCGCCTGAACCTTACTTCCATATATTAATAAAGCATTTGAGGTTCTTCTATTCGCATGTGTTTCAATGGTGTATTGTCTTACTTGCGTCTTTGATTTATGCTAATCCTTGAATCGATTATGAATGCATGCCTCTTGTAGTTTCCTTTTCTTGTCTTATTTGCAGGATCTCGTGTAGCTGGGCCCGTGAAAAGACTTGGATCTGGGAGCAAGCGGCAAACGAAGGAGATTGGATCGACCATTTGCGCAAGACATCGGTAAGTGGATCTCTTCCTTCTATCTCTTGCATGTCATAAAGAAGAAACTTTAGATAGCTTTGCTTTCAGCTGTTGCTAAGGAACTGTCACCCTTAGAGTGGGTTAGGGTCATTCCGAGTTGGATACTTTCCCCCACAACAGACTGGCGACTCCACTGGGGACCGTGTCTTGTTGGTAGCTTGTGTTTCTTGCTATTCATTTCTTGAACAAAGAGAGTACCGAATCGAACTGCATTCGAGTCCTTCGAATGCAAAGTAGAGGGCAGCTACTCTAGCCCAGTGCTGGGCATGTTTATGATTTGAAGAGCTGATCCACAAGGACTCTTTTTAGCTCTTTGTGATAGTGTTCATATTCCTTTAATCATCCTCTAGTGTATACTTGACTGATAGCCTTTGATTTGGCAAAAAACCGTTGATTTTTGAGCAAACTGTGACCCGGAATCTGAGAGAGACGAGAGTTGTCTCATCAGTGCAGCTGCAACAAAGGCTACCTGCACTGCATCGCAGGTCCCGAAGGGGCTACCTGCGCTGCATCGCAGATTGACAGTGCAGCACCTGCGCTGATCCAGTTTTTCCTTGTGCAACTGGGATTCCCCACTGTCTGTTGCCCAGTTTTCAGTATTGTTTTTTGCAGCCTGTTGTCAACCTGTATACCCAGCCGAAACCACTTCTCTTTGCCTTCATCCTGCCTCAGTTGTATGAAGAAACCGTGATTGTTCTTATTGTATTTCTTGCTTTCATTCACAGTTTCCCATAGCGAAAGTGAACTAGTCTTGCTATGACCTCTTGGATCTAGACCTGTGAGAAAGTGTCGTTGTAATTCTAAGAGCTAGTTTATTGCTGTTCATAGCTGCTTGAGCATTTGCTTTCGTTATATGGTTCGAATTTCAGTATTTCTTGTGTTGAAACGAGTGAATCTTAAGGTGTTCTTTTGATTATTGGACAAAACTTGTTTACTTTCGCTTGAAATTGAATTCGGAATTATACAATAGCTTTCTTTTTGTAATACATCAACATTAAGGAAGAAGAAAAGAAATACTTGCATTGTGCATGTGCATTTTGACAGTTTGCATGTCGATTTAGGAAAAGTGCATCAGTGTGTGCTCTATGATCTGTTTGAAAAGATGATGTCTTTCTTTTCCTTCAGTAGTTAAGATTTTCATAAGTTGAAAGAATTGAAAAAAAAAAGCTTGCTTATCATTCTTAGACTGCATTTAGGAGTTGTATCATACATCACGTGGTGATCCATAAAGGCAAACTGCTAAGCAAGATCAACCTAAAAAGAACTGAATTTATCTAACAACGCTTTGAAACATAACGAAACACAGTAGAGGTCTAGGTAGAGACGTGAACCGGCGTCGTTAAACATAGTGACTGTTGATCTCTACGAAGGTGGGTGATTCCTCCTGAGGGACGATAGCACTAATACGGACTTGTGCCCCCGCGTACCGTCGCGTATATTGGGGGACCCCTATAGGAACAAAGCCTTTATCCATAGGAAACCGTGTCTGTCGCCTTACTGATCGCGATGCAGTGAACACAGCATTCACGAAGATCGACCACTCGTACCGTAAAACGTATTCTGTGGTTTCGCGAAAGGTTTGGCACACCCTCTGCCTAGAACTCCAGAGTAATTTCTTTTGGCCTTTTTCAAACTCTATAACTGAAAAAGTCCATCCGAGCATTTGTCACTTCGGGCTCGTTAATACATCGAAGGAGACTAGAGTCATCTTTAGCTTTTTCTTGACTCTTAAAAATTGAAAAAGCAAGTTGTGTCTAAAGCGTCGTCATATAAAATTCATTTTAAACGGAAGATAATCACTTCCTATTCCTGCGTTGATCTTCGAAGTTAGTCTTTTGGCATCGTAAGTTCTTGTAGAATCGCTAAGAAATCTTTTGGATAGACTAGATATGTCTGAACAACCGTCGACATCTAGGACTGTGTCGTCTGACACAGCAGCAGCAGAACCTCCTGTTGCTACTCCAACGATGTTCGCTGGTATACCATCTGTCCCGGCAAATTGTCAACAACAAGCCGGAGTCCAATCAGGGACGACAATATGGTTGGTTCCTATTTCTTCATCCAGATTATCATCTGGTACTTCTTATGTTGAAACTCAATAAATTGATCCAATGTGTCTTCAAAGGCCAATTTACCCTTTAAGTACTGGATTTCCACCATGTGGGGGGCAGTATGCTCTTTCGTTGTTCCCTCCTAGAGAACAACCATATGAGAGTTTACAACAAGGATCAGGTCAAACTGGAATTACATCCAGCGGTCGGGTACCAATGCTGCCTCAACAATCAGGAGTTGCATATTCAATGCAACCAGTACACCCTGTGTCGAATATTCCCACCACACCTGCTATGGCGAAAGCGTCGCAAGTACAAGCGCTACCTGTTGTAATACAACAACCTCTTGTCTCAGCGGCTCAATCACAATCTCAGGGTAGTGCCTCCTTATCTGGAGCGACTCAGGCTCAAACAAGTACTGTGACTCCTCATCTTGGTCAATCATCCAGTATTGGTCAACAGCAAATGGTCCAACAACCAGAGCTGGTTCAATCTCAACAACCGCCATTCCAGCAATCATATCAAGGACCTGAGCAACAAGTCTTTGTGAGTAATGGGCAACCATGCTATAATGGTTATGCCCATCAACTTTGTCAAAGTTGTCAGCATTATGCTGGTCTGCAAAGACCCATTGCTCAGGCGATACCATCTTATCCTGGATATGCTTCGCCTAACCTGAACCAACAGTTGCCCTTTGTAGCAACTCTAGAATTGCCAGATCTAAACCGGCTGACGAATGATCCAATTGCTTATGCCCCTTGGTGGCCAGCGATTCCGCATAAACTTCCATCGGACATTCCTAAATTCAATGGAAATCCAGGTGAAGACCCGTCGAATCACGTCATGACTTTTCATCTGTGGTGTTCATCGAACACTCTAAACGATGATTCGATAAGACTTCGCCTCTTCTAGAGGACATTGACAGGTCCAGCGGCTAAATGGTACATTGAATTGCCAAGAGCCTCTTTCGACAATTTCAGCTCCTTAGCCACGACTTTCTTAACCCATTTTCAATTACCGATAAGGTATGAAACAGGAACAGAACTCCTTACCAACTTCAAACAGACAACGGCCACTCACATATCTGATCATATACATGAGTGGCGACGTCGTCGTAGGATGGTGAAAACTTACGTTCTCGATCAGCTGTTAGCTGAATGGTTTATAAAGTCGTTACTTCCGGCTATAACGGAAGATGTGGCCAAGGGAGGAGTCGTAACAGAGGAGCAAGTCATTGCTCGTGCTCAATACTTAGACTTAGTATATACTCAGTCGGGCACGCTCTACGACAAAATACCTGATGCCCCTAGACCTGAATTTTCAATTCCTCCCCCTCCTAAATCGAATACTGACTCTCACGCCAGTAATGGCGTGACTGGCAAACGCAAAATTTCTAGTCAAAATGCAAATGAGGAACTTCTTGCCTCAGAAGTAAATGCCATGTCGACCGACAAGGGCAAACAACTGAAGCAACCAGGGGGCAAGAAGAAAAAGAAAAGGAAAGGGAAACCCCCGACAGGGTGTCATATATGCGATGAGGATCATTGGACGAAAGATTGTCCACATATAGCTGAAGTTAAGAAACTCTTTAAGAGTTTGAAAACCCCAGCAGTATTGACTGATCTGTTTCCTAACCCAGGTCAAAATCTGGTTGCTAATCGAAATGCTTCCCGATCCCAAGTGCTTATGTTGTCTACCTCAAAGCAGCAGAATAATGCTTTGACAAGGAATAAAGATTACAGGAATCCAAAGCAGTTGAACAACAAGGCAAATAAACAACCTAGTAGTTCAACAACAACTTTGACCAAAGTCGTGCCACCCATCATTCCTGAACCAATGATAAAGTCGCCAAAGGGAGTAGTACACAAATCTACATTTAATCCTCGTGAAAAAATAAGACAGGATTATAATATAATAGAGGACCTGGCTCAATCGTCGTCCTCTATGTCGACGCCTGAGGTAGCGCAAAATTGCACCTCCCAAGAGCAAGCTTTATTATCAGCTATAGGTGGGATTGGCCCAATGGATTCCAATCTTGTGGCCTTTGATCATAAAGGATATGACCCTCAGTTACCAGCTCAACAAGCTTTCCTTATTCAAGTGAAAGCCCTCAACAAAACTGTTCATCGAACAATTATTGATGAGGGGGCGTCTACATGTCTTATGTCGATGAGTTGCTGGAAAAATTTAGGCTCACCACCCTTGTCGAAATCGTCAACGACGTTAAAAGCATTTGATGGACGATCATACACTCCATACGGGATTTTAAATAACTTGCAAGTTGAACTAGGGGGCAAAACAGTAGAAGTTAATGTTGAAGTAATCGACGGAAACCTCGATTACAACATCCTACTGGGAAGGCCTTGGATATATGCCATGGCTGCAGTTGTGTCGACCTACTTCAGGAGGATTGTATTTCCTTTTCAAGGAAAAATTACAATCGTCGACCAACAAACATTTCTCCCCAAAAGTTCTCAAGTTACGGGAAGCAGCACAATGATCCATGAGAGCAATCAATCGCTCCAAAATATTGGAGTAGGTCTCCTAAAAGACCCTGCCTTAATGGGTACTTTTGCCCTACCGCCGGCAAGTAATCTGGCGGAAGTAGCCCCAGTGGAAACCTACAATGTGAAATCTTCTATATCTAACGGATTCAGAAGATTCCTAAATATTTTGTCAGCATGGATCATCGCCCTAATGGAAATACTGTAAACACAGTGGGCTCCGAGGACGGTTCTTATCTCGTGTCAACCTCGTTAAAAAATGAAACAAGGAGTCATGAGGATAGTTCTTTTACTATGTCAACCTCATTAAAAAATGAAACAAATCCCCTTTTCAAAATTCAAAGGTAAACCTTCATTCCAACCACCAAGTTGAATGCAATGAAGCTTGGGGGGCACCCTCCTTTGACATGCGTTATTATGATGCTGGGGGCATGCAAAATAAACGAGCAGTTTTGGCATAGTTCATGCTCGTTAAAAAATAAACGCAAAACCGAGCAGTTTTAACGCGGACTTCATGCTCGTTAAAAAATAAACATAAGCATGTGAGCAAGCTTCCCCCCAGAGTTCAAGCTCATCCAGAAAAAATGAACTGGTAAATAACCATTTGAGACCGTAAATTCATCAGCCATAAAAGCCTTGGCCATGTTTGTGCACCGTCACCTCCACTTTTCATTTGGCCGATCATTCACATCCACTTGATTGTTTACCTATTTTGAGGAACAGCTGCGAAGAGTGATCCCACCTAGCCATCCTTGTAATACTGCCGTGATTGGAAAATTCCAACCTGTACCTGGAATCTGCTGCTATCCCTGTTTATCAGTCGTTCCTCAAAATACGAGTCTTCTTTGAGCTCTTTTCACTGACTCGTAAAAAATGAAAAGTTTGCCGAGTTTTGGCCTTCCAGCTCGTTAAAAGGACCGGAAGAGCTATCCCTCCTCTAGATTTTAATCTTTTTGGACCTGAGGGATTATTGCACAAAAAGATCGAGCGCTTGTCTAGTTCGGCTCGATAAAGATATCGAACATTCATCCCTTCTGTATTGTTTTATACTTTTTCGGACTTAAGGGATTAGATGACGAAAAAGGACCCCTGGAGTCCACTTTATGTACCCTTTTCAGACTCTCTAAAAATGAAAAGGACCGAGTTGTCTTTGTCGCTGGGCTCGTTAAAAATATTAGATAGCGACAAACTTGTCTTTAGACAAGAACAAGTTTCCCTATCGCTAGGCTCGTTAAAACATAGTGATGGGCTTGCCCGAAGGGTAGGTTATAGAACAAGCATATGTTATCCTCCTCAAGCTTGACAAAAATAAAGAGGTACTGGTCAAAAATGACTGGGGAAAAATTGGGAGAACCTCAAAGCTTAATGGTAGCAATTTGCTCTTGAACATGACACTTTTTGCCTCCGTAAATATCGGGTTGGGTTATTATCATTCACCGGTCCCTTCACCATGGTCTCGCCATACCATCCATACATGGGGTAATGCTACCGATCCATCACATCAGTGTCGTTATATGTTCAAGAGATGTCATTCAGAAAGTGTCAACCGGGTCCCATCCACTACCATACATCATCTTTCATCCTTCCATGACCGCCACCTTGAATCATATTTCACAGATCGTTTTCACCATCATCACTAGCTCCGTTCCGTGTCACTGATGTGGGATTCATTAAGGCCCTCCTTTGACGGATCACTTCTTGTCGACATCAGCTCATTATCCAAGAAGTTGATCTAGGGACACCCCCTCAGTACTTTGAAGCTTGCATGCCTCAATGGCAAGTTTCTCACTTCCGGCGATAGGTATACATTAATGACCTTCGACCGGGAGACTTTGCGTGGTGTTCGACATCAGATCCTATATTCACGCCACGTGAATTGTGCTGCAGTACCTTGAGGGTCATCATCATTATCGGTGATTCCTCTCGCGCTTGTTAACAGTTTACATTATTGACTGGTAATCAAGCGATGTCTTTCCATGTTCGACTTCAAGAAATTCTCACATGGATCGACTTGTACTAGAGTGAAGATCGAACAAGTTTGAAGACCCCGGATCTAGTTTCATCCATCCGGGCTGCGATATATATTCAGGAGATAAAAACATAGACATGTGCAGCAGATGATCATCCTACTAAAAGGATGATAATTAAAAGCAGAGAATTATCAGTCTATTATCAGACGATCGTCTGTCTATGTACAACAAATGTATTTATAAAGCTGAGCATGGGAAATGCCCGCATCAGCTAGATCATGAAAAGAAAGTATGAAAATATAATGTATTGTATTGTATTTTGTTACAGGTCACCTCCCAACGATTGAATGAACTTCGGATCCTCCTAATAAAGCATTTCACCCGATAAACGACCTCATACTTTAGGGGGCAACTATTATAGACATTTTTGTGCCTTACAGCATAGAGCATGAAATGTCAATAATCTAAGGGATCCAAAGTCCCTAAACATGTTGTTCCTACCCCTAGAAGAATAAGGTTAGCAAACCACAGCACTTCAGATCAGTTCTCCACTGAAAAACACTCAGAAACAGGTCAATTTTGGATCAAAGCAGCTGCTCCAAAGGCTACCTGCGTTGCATAGCAAGTGCAACAAGGGCTACCTGCGCTGCATAGCAGGTACAACACAAGCTACTTGCACTGGGCGTACTTTGACATGTGGAGGAATCTTTTTCCCAATGTGCCAGTGCCCAGGAAGCTTCCAAAAAGGCACTTGATCATAAGATTCGCCTAATGATGAGTTAAGAGCTTCTAAAACTCCAAGTGGAAGGCAGAAACTCCGAGTGAAGGACTGAAGAACAACTGGAGTTGAAGAGGACAACAAGTCACACATCAAGCTGACTTATCTTCACTCCAAAACTCTATATAAGGATCTCATCCCATGGGATCTGGAGGCCGGAATTTAGTGCAAAGAATTGCTGTTGGTTTACCGTTGTGAGTATTGGGTGATTGCTTGAGGGAGGTGAAGAAGAGATTTCTCTCCGTCGGGAAGGTGATGCTGGATTGGACCTCTCATGGTTGTATCACCGCCTGAACCTTACTTCCATATATTAATAAAGCATTTGAGGTTCTTCTATTCGCATGTGTTTCAATGGTGTATTATCTTACTTGCGTCTTTGATTTATGCTAATCCTTGAATCGATTATGAATGCATGCCTCTTGTAGTTTCCTTTTCTTGTCTTATTTGCAGGATCTCGTGTAGTTGGGCCCGTGAAAAGACTTGGATCTGGGAGCAAGCGGCAAACGAAGGAGATTGGATCGACCATTTGCGCAAGACATCGGTAAGTGGATCTCTTCCTTCTATCTCTTGCATGTCATAAAGAAGAAACTTTAGATAGCTTTGCTTTCAGCTGTTGCTAAGGAACTGTCACCCTTAGAGTGGGTTAGGGTCATTCCAAGTTGGATACTTTCCCCCACAACACTTACATATTATGAATGTTGGTTTGCAATGCCTTCAAAAAAAATATAAATAGAACTCATTGCCTTATCTAGGCTAAATTATATGGATTTTCCATTGCCTCACAATTACATTGCCCACGATGATGTCCTTACCCTCTTATAAATAATTAAGTCAATCATCATTAGATTAATTAGCACTTGGGTTAAAATGACCTTCATCCAAATAAATTAGATAAGGATGATTCTCCCTAGCTATGGAGAAAATCCAGACCCACATGAAGATCAATGACTACCTTTGTGTTAATAATTAGGTTAATCATAATTGTACTAATTACCACTTTGGTTAGACTGATTTTCATTCAAATGAACTAGGTAAGATAAATCCTCCTAAGATTTGGAGAAAATTCACAATCCTACATAAATCACAGACTAATGAATATCTCCTCCTCCTTCCCACCAAACACCATCGATTATCCCTTGTTTGATATGGGTAGTGTATTGTTTTATTCTAAATGGAGTGGGTTTTTCAATTATAAGTACTTATAAGTTTTTTTCAATTGTCATTATTTATTAAGTCATAAGGCGTCTCCCTTATCCAATCCATGTCACAATGTGACATGATGTGCTATCTTAGCTATCCAGATCAGTTATATCACTTTATCATGGATATTATTTTTGTATAAAACCATATATTCTAATTTTCAACCTTTACCCATTGCATATTTATTGATGTTTTTTATATGACCAATGAATCCTTAGGTGTCTATTCTAGAGCTTCTTCTACTATCTTGAGAGGTAAGAGATCAAATTGTATGGCTAAGTGGATTCAAATCATGAGCCTATGAGAAGGGTCAGGCACAATGACCTCGCAAACTAGTGTGGGTGGTTTCCTACTTGAAGTCACATGCATATTTGTGGTAGTGGTTGTGTTTATCACACCTCATGCAATGCAAATGCACTTCCATAATAAGCCTGCAAGATTTGTCAATCCAAGAGATTAAAATATGTCATCTATCATCATATTTTTAGTTTGTTTTTTCAATTGTCTTCTCTATCTTTGTCAACTACAAACCAATTTCTTTTGTGTACCTACCCATCCATCATCCTACATGCATTTGTATTGGAGATGACATCCCCACAATTAACATATGATGTAAAAAACATTCCTCACATGTAGTAAAAAACCATGCCTTCATCTCGAAATTTATCTGCATTGTGATCTCTACAAGGCAAAGGAAAAAAAAAAAAACAAATAGAGGGAGAAGGATCTTTTGTGCCACAAAAATAGACTGCAAGTCAAGGCTAGAGAGAAATAGATATTTTTTTCCACAAAAATAAAATGCAAGTCAAGGCTATAATTCAAACAACACCTAAAATAAGAAAAACAATTTTTATTTATTTATTTTAATTGACAAAAAAATTCCCACACCTATAACACTACCATGTTCTTCTCTTCCCACAAACTCACCAAATATATTACTAACTTTTCAAATTAAAGTAAATGTATTTTTTTTTGCTTTTAATAAACACCAAGGGAATGTGATTTTTTTTTTTAATAATATTTAATTTTAAAGTTTTTATCATTTTAATTTTTCAAAATAAATATTTAATTTCCCATGATTTAGTATTTTAAATAAAATATTTAAATATTAAGCTAAAAATTCTATGATATTTCATTTTTAATAATACTCTTTTGGCTATTAAATAATATTTTAATTTTAATAAGACATCCCTTCAATTATTTTAGATCTATGAGGCTAATTAATTCCATAGATTTCTCCTCGCTCCTCAACCCAAGTTCAACATTCCTCTATATTTTTAATTATTTTGTTTATACATGGAAAGTAGATGGACAAATAATGAGTTGAATGCCTTTTATAACAATAAACTTTTAAATTTTACTTACTTGTATGTCTAACAATTGTTTCAGTTCAGATCTTGTACTCTTTTCCGAAGGCTCCTGTTAGTATTGTATTCAACACAACAATGGGATACAAATCATTATATTATTTAAACTAAGCACACTATTTATGTATGGATGTGAGCGTTTTTTTAATGTATCTTTCCAGGTCATAATAGCATATCAAGATGGTGTAAATTGACTACTATTTGTATTGTGATTCAACCTAACAATGAGATACAAATCATTATACTAGCAATTGCACCATATGTTGCAAAGGAAACTTCGTAAGGCATGGGAAAGAGTGGCATAGAAGAAATAAGATGTGATATGTTATGTGATTTAATTCAATATTTAAATTATAAATATGAATTAAGGATAACAATCAGAGTTTTTCCCATTGAATTATAAATATGAATTAAGGATAACAATCAATGTTTTTCCTAACAATGGGAAATAGTAGCATAGAAGAAAGAAGATTTGATATGTTATGCGATTTAATTCAATATTTAAATTATAAATATGAATTAAGAATAACAATCAGAGTTTTTCCCATTGAATTATAAATATGAATTAAGAATAACAATCAGGGGTTTTCCCAACAAAGCATGTCCAATACTAATTAGATTCGCATGCATCATACAAATAAGTTCAAATCATTTCAAATTCTTAAATCAAATCCACATGCATCATACAAATAATTTGAATCCTTTCAATTTTTTCATGCTTCAACTAATTTACTATTGTATTAATCATATCTTCTTGCATTACACAAACATGTTCCAATCCATTGAAAAATTTTAATCAAATCTTCATACATCATGCGGAGAATTTGAATCATTTCAACTAGTAATTTTCATTTGGTGGGCCATAGCCATACATTGGGATCCATTATTGATTTTAGCAATGTCAAGAAGCAAAGAAAAGATCTACTTGGTGGGTATTATGGGGTCTGCACTGATTTCCATGATTATTCCTCTAAAAAATGGGAAGATCAATCAAAATATCAAATGGCATATAATGAAGCTTCCAAATTGTAAATATTTTTAGGTAGCTTGGCGCATTGTACCTCCCATATTATTGGTTATTAATATGCATTAAATACAATATTCATTACCAAGTCTCATTTCAAAATTTGTATATAGTCACCTTTTATTGTTCCCCATCAAGGTTTTTCTTTCCCACTTTGTCGTTTCTTGCAAGTCTCTTTCACGCTCTAGGATTGTGCTTGAGAGTTCAAATATAGAGTCCTTAAGATCCTTGCCACTATTTGGAAGAGATGTTTTTAGACATCATATGGCCAATATGGTATGTATTGTGTTGTATGTTGTAAGGATGATGCACATACCCATTTTTAATAATTGCAAATGAACTGTGAGTAGATATTGGTTGATAATAGTCAAAGTTTTGTCTCTCAACCCCCTCTTTCTCATTTTTCTTCCCCATACCAACTCTCTTATGTCAACCAACTCTGATCTAAAACTTGAAAGTTATCCCAAATGGACTGAATTAGTTACCTCATGAAAGGTTGTTGGGCACCAGATTTTCCACTTAGAAGAAATATTAGTCACCTCATTAAATGTTTCTAAACACAATCTTTTCCACTTATAAGGAATGCACGTCACTATGATCATATCTTAGACATGCATGCTTGCTTGCCTGATTGTTCATGCCATTATATCTTAAAAGTAATTACGCTTTCAATCATCTGAAGGGCCATTTCAAATTCAATTTAAATTTGGAATGTGTGTTTATCCTCTATTGCATGTTAGTAAATTTCATTTGAGTGGTAAATGTATTTCATCATTAAAGAAACTAGGGAAAGGTCCTTATTTGAAAACCCCTTAAATCACAATTATGGTGGAAATACTCAAGAGAAATACAAAAAGACCCTCTAGTTAGTGCATGGTTTCAACCATTCATCTGAATAACCATTGTATTAAACCACAAATCCATGTTTTCGAATGTAATTTAAACTTTGGAAAGTGCATTTATATTCTATTGCATGTGATTTAAATGTCATTTGAGTGGTAAATGCATTCTATATTTAATGCAACCAACTCATCCCAATGTCAAACTTTAAGTTATAATTGTTTATGATAATATTAAAACAATAAAGTGTTATTACTTTTATTTGATGTTATACATTTCATTAAAATGAAAAATTAGTTAATAAAATAAATTTAAATCAACAATTATTAGAAATTTATAGTTTGTATTACATTTGCAAAATTCAAGCATCTATTTTTTCTAAATCAATTTATGTATTAAAAAATAATAATATCATCCATAATTATATTACTTACTACAAATCTTGCAAAATGTTAGACGTTGAGTAATTGAAACAATTATATATATATATATATATATATATATATATATATATATAACAAAATGTTATCATTTATAATTGATGTTATAGATTTCATTGAAATGAAAAAATAGTTAATAACATAATGAAGAAACTCTCCTAGGAGGCGACGAAGGTCTCAGTAACCAACTTCCAGCGCAGTAACCAACTTCCAAAGCACTTCCAGCTCCGTGTTTACCGTAACCAACTTCCTAACTAACTTCCAACGAAGTGTTCTCCACGGTGTTTTCCGCGGCCTATAATGATCCAACGGCACAATTATTTTTAATCTTCTAACAAATCAGATCAATGGTGTAAGATAGGACATGGTGGCACATAGGGAAGTTCTTCCCAGAGGGAAATGCCTTACGGCGTAATTATTTAAGCTAAGCACACTATTTATGTATGGATGTGAGTGTTTTATTGTAGGTATCTGATCTAAATTGGATCCATGAAGAATAATCAAAGCACCATGACTGTATCAAAATAGGATAGACTTCAAAGATTGAAGAGCACAGAGCAATCAGGAAGACCTCTAAACAATGGCAGTTGGCAGCCAGCGAGGAACGACGAGGACCTCAGTCAAAATGCACTGACTGAGGCCCATGGAGACCGCGCAGGAAGCAAAACTAGCACCTGGGAAGCCCGGATCGGGAAAAGGAGGCCATTTCTGATGCGCGATTAGCGCTGGGCAAAACCCTTCGAGAAGGAAAGGCCCCAAGCGCTCGGTCGCATGGGAGCCAGGAAAACCGTGGGGAAAGCACTAAAGGCTAAAGGCGGGACCCGCGCTCCAAAACCGGCGGTATATCGGGGGCACCCTCGGGCGGTAAGCGGATTTGGATGAAACCTAGTGATTCCATTCAGCGCCCGATGTGTGGCAGGCGGAGGAGAGAGAAAATCACCGCTCATTACATGCTAACGGTTGAGCAAGTCAACCGCGCGAAATGAGCGAATGATGTTAGATCTGGGGGCTCCAGATCTAATCGTTGAGATTGTGCCCGATGGAGGAACCGGATTTGACAGGGGATTAGGCCGCGATATATAAGGATTTGAGGTCTGATTTCACTGCTGAGATGGCAGATGACTCATTCCATGATGTAACTGAAAAACCGAACCGATGAGGAAGAGCTAGCGCAGTTCGTAGGAGGACAAGTGGCCACTCCCTGTGAGCCATTGATGATGATGCAAAAACACGGAACTCCAAGCAAGCAGCAATAGGCGATCCAACGGGGGGCGAAAGAGGAAACGAGCAGTCATGAGATCGATTGGCTTTAAAGCCATGTACAGAGACAGAGAACGGGGACACCGAGAGGAAGAACCAAAGAGAAGAAGATGAAGACAAAGAAAAGAAGAGACAGTAAAGCAAGAAGCAGAAAGACAGAGAGCCGAGCTGACCTGCAGCATAAGGCAACATCGAGCAATCCCTGAGAGGATCTGTCAGGAATTGAGAACGACATTGGGCTCCTCCCATTAAAGACCAGAGAGGTCAAGAGCTGGTAAGGAAAAGATTTTGTGCACACTAGTGGCTTGGGGAATCCAAGAACCACCTTGCCAAGCATCATTTTTGTTTCAGGAGACTTAGATTGAGCTCCTCATTGTAATTCTCTACTCTAAGACATAATAAAAGAAGGCCACCACTGAAAGCTAGACTGGAGACGTAGCCCTGGAGGATAGGGTGAACTCCTTATTAATTGTTGTGTTCTTGTATTTTCTTACTGCGTTTCTCTTGCTATTTTCCATTTTCCAGTGTTTGCGTATTTTTCAATCTGATCGATCCATTGCCTAAAATAACATAGACACACCCCAATACATGAGTCTATAATACCTTCATTCATTAGTCAAATTAAATGAGGTCACTCAAGAGTGATTTTCAGATCAAGTGGTATCAGAGCTCTAGGGTGTAAGGTTAGACAAGCTTGTGTTGGTTTAGTTGTTGAATGCTCACTAGATCAAAGCTCAAATTAGGAGAAGGAGAGTTGGTTGAAACTAATCCTGAAATTGGGAGAGTCTATCCTCAGAAGACAATGTCAGAGGAAGGTTCAATGGGGCTAGACCCTCAATTCATAGAGAGTTTCCTAGCCATAAAGTCCATGGTAGAAGAAATGTATAGGGACTTTAGAAAACACAACAATGAAGATTCATCAGGCTCTAAGCAAGACAAAGGAGAAGATGATTCTCACTTCTATGACCACTCAAAAGGAAAAGGGAAAGAGGAAAGCTTTCTCACACCTACTAACAACCCTGAACATAAAAAGAAAGCATCTTTGATCAAACTAGATGTTAAATTTGATTTACCTATATATGATGGAGAGTTAAATGCATAAAAGTTGGACAATTGGATTAGACAAATTGATGTTTATTGCAGAGTATAGAACATCGATTCAAACAAGTGCAAGATTCAGCTGGCAAGCCTATGCCTTGGAGGCATTGCCTTGGTTTGGTGGGAAGGCAGAACCCAAGCTGATATGAAAAGACATGGTAAGACTATCTCTGTCTCGAGTAAATTTGTTTCTGCAATTAAAAAACAGTTCTATCCATTGGCCTACATGCAACAAGCCATGATGAGTTGGCAAACTCTTTGACAGTTTAAAGGGAAAAGTGTGCAGGGGTACACTCAAGAATTTAGAAAGAGAGCATTGATTCTAGGAATTTCATTAGACTCACCAGAAACTCTTTTGAAGTACATTGGTGGTCTACACAGCTACATGAGGCATACCATCCTCATGTTTAATCCCATTAGTATAGATGAGGTATCTATACAAGATACTCATCTAGAAGCTAGAGGAAAGAATGAAAATCCAAAAGTTGGGGGACCATCCCAACCCACTGCAAGCAAGAACAAGGAGAAAAGAAAGCAGAAGTGGAAAGCAAGGAAGGCTAACACTACACAGAAAAGCAAAGTTTCATGCACTCACTTTAAAAAGGATGGGCATGATGATGAGCATTGTCGGATCCTGCATCCAGAGCTGAGACCTAAGAAGTTCGAGGGCAGGAAGAAGAAGTCTGCTGCAGTTATTCAGAAAAATTTGGGGTCAGACTCAGGAGATGAAATAACCATTGCAGCCACATGCATAAAAGGTAAGAATTCTGAAGCATCTGCTAGTAATTCTGCACAATATATTATTGACGAAGAGAATGAGAGAAAAAGACATGAGCTTTTCCATATTCGAGTTATTTCCAAACATCGAAAGATTGATACTTTGTTTGATAGTGGCTCACAAGTAAATTTAATTTTTGAAGCAATTGTAAAGAAGTTGGGATTAACAACTACACCTCATAAGAAACCATACCCATTAGGATGGTTGAATGATAAAGCACAACTACAAGTGACTAGACAGTGCAAACTCAAGTTTTCTTTTGGGTCAACATTTGTAGATGAGGTTGAGTTAGACATAATTCCTTTGGATATATGTGGAATTGTTTTAGGAAGTCCTTACTTGTATGATAGGAAAGCTATTTTCTATAGAGCTGAGAACAAGTATCTACTTGTCAAAGATGGAATCGAATACTTTGTAAGAGCTCATAAGCTCAAGAATAATTATACTCTCATAAACTCTAGGCAGATGAAAAGAATGATAAATTCATGCAAACAATCCTTACTAATGGTTGTAAAGGAAAAGAAACCTGATAAAACCAATGTATTTGAGGGCTGTAATGGTAAACAACAAGCTGATTTAGAAAAGGTTGTTTCAGAGTATGATATCTTGTTTCAAGAACCTAAAGGTCTGCCACCCAAAAGGGGAATAGTACATGATATTATTTTGCAGCAAGATGCTCCATTGCCTAAAATTGGAATGTACAGGTTGTCTGCTTAAGAGAATGCTGAAATCAAGAAGCAGGTGCAGGAGTTGCTCGAGAAAGGGTTCATCAGACCTAGCACATCACCATGTGGGTCACCAATTGTTTTGGTGAGAAAGAAAGATGGCTCGTGGAGAATGTGCATTGATTACCGAGCACTCTATAAGATAACAATAAAAAATCGTTATCCCCTTCCTCGCATAGATGACCTTTTAGATCAATTGAAGGAAGATGTTTATTTCTCCAAGCTAGACTTGCATAGTAGATACCATCAGGTCAGATTTGCAGAACAAGATCATGGAAGATTGCTTTCAAAACAAAGCAGGGATTGTATGAGTGGCTGGTTATGCCTTTTGGCTTAACTAATGCTCCTGCTACTTTCATGAGATTAATGAATGATGTACTCAGACCTTTTCTTGATGATTTCGTTATTGTGTATCTGGATGAGATTCTGATTTTTAGTAAAACGTGGGAAGAACACTTAAAGCATGTTAAGTAGACACTAGATGTTTTGGAAGGAGAAAAACTTCATGTTAAACTCTCAAAATGTGAATTTGGCAAAACATCTCTGAATTATTTGGGTCATATAGTAGGGGGTGGTGAATTGAAAATAGATCCCTCTAAAGTGGCAGTCATTGTAAACTGGCCTAAACCTAAGTCTGCTACAGAAGTGAGAAGCTTCTTAGGGGTAGCACAATATTGGAGGAAGTTCATTTCTAACTTTTCCTCAATTGCAACTCCCTTACATGCTTTGACAGGATTGAACAAGGAGTTTCAGTGGGGAGGCAAACAACAGAAAGCCTTCGACACCTTGAAAGAAAAGATTAGTACAACACCTGTACTAGCGCTGCCTGATCTTCAAAGACCATTTGAGATCCAAACAGATGCCAGTGACTATGCCATGGTAGCAGTGTTGACACAGCACGATAAACCCATATGTTATCATTCTAAGACTTTTAAACCTACAGTAGTTAACTATCCTACATATGATAAAGAATTGTATGCATTAGTTCAAAGTGTGAAAAAGTGGAAACATTACTTAATGGGCAAAGAGACAGTAATACATACTGATCATCAACCACTTCAATATCTACACTCCCAAACTAAGTTGCAACAATCAAGACACTATAGATGGATGGGTTTTCTACAGCAGTTTCATTTAGTCATCAGATATAAAAAGGGCATACATAATAAAGTTGCAGACATGTTATCTAGACCTATTATAAATCCATCTACTATACTTAAGCATAATTTTGTGCTACATGAAAGATATATTGCACAATATGCTCAAGATATAGAATTCAAAGATGTATATGCAACTTTATGTCAAGGAAAAATAGTAGAAGAATTGGATTATCATGTAAAGGACTGACTCTTATACCATTGTGGGAAACTTTGTATTCCACAAAGTAAGAGAGTCAAGATAATTAGAGAAGCACACACTTCTCTGATATCAGGTCACTTTGGGGTAAGTAAAACAGTTGCACAGTTGCAAAGATTTTTTTATTGGCCAAAAAGGAATGAGACAGTTTCTAGATATGTAAGAGGGTGTACTATGTGCGCTAAAATCAAGCCCAACAATAGAAAACTAGGCTTGTACACTCCATGACCAATTCCTTCTCACCCTTGGGAAATTGTTCCATGGATTTTGTTGGAGGACTGCCTAAATCTAGGAAAGGTCATGATTATCTGTATGTTGTTGTGGACAGGTTCAGCAAAATGTGTATTTTGATACCTTGTAATAAATAGATTACAGCTGAACAAACTGCAAAACTGTTCTTTGAACATGTATGGGTTCATTTTGGATTACCCACTTCCATTGTATCTGATCGAGACACCCGATTTGTGGGGAAGTTTTGGTCAAATTTGTGGGAACTGATGGACACCAAACTAAAGAAAAGCACAATTTTTCATCCACAAACTGATAGCTAGACAGAAGTAGTTAATAGGACAGTGATCTAGTTACTCAAAGGATATTGCAGCAAACATCCTAAGCTTTGGGATGAACATTTGTGTTATGTGCAGCATGCTTACAACAGAGCAAAACATTCTTCTACACAGAGATCTCCTTTTGAGACCTGTTTTGGTTTCACACCAAGGTCTCCTTTGGATTTTGTCTTTGGTAAAGATACCACAGTTGAGGGACACAGTGATGTGGACAAGGAAACTAGGTTCATTGAACAAATCCAGGAGATTCATCAGGTAGTACAGGAACAGCAGGAAAAGAGCTAAGCCAAATACAAGGCTAGGCATGACAAGCATCGGATGGAGCATAGTTTCCAAGTTGGTGACCAAATCTGGCTGTATATCAGCAAGGATAGCATGCAAGGTGAAAGTAAAAAGCTAAAGCCTATCAGGTATGGACCTTTCAAGATACTTGAGAAGATTGGTGAGAATGCTTTTCACCTTGATCTACTAGCTTACAAGCACATCTACTCAGTCGTAAATGCAGATTACTTGAGATTGTTTGAACCCTCACTGATTGAGGATCCTGAAGAGCCGAGTCAATTGCCTTCTATTGATGACCTGCCACCTAAATATCTTAATGAATTGTAGGAAGACACAGTTCTGGATAGGAAGGTGAGGACGATGCGTAGGGGAGATGTTAAGTACCTCAGAATTGGACTCAAGGGTTCAAAGCCGAGCAGTGCAAAAAGGATAGAGATTGGACAAGTGAGACAATTGTACCCTCACTTAGTCGATGCTTGAAAACCAACTTTTGGTGGTCCAAAACATTTTTCAGTGGGAAGGCCGTGATCTGAATTGGATCCATGAAGAATAATCAAAGCACCATGACTGTATCAAAACAGGACAGACTTCAAAGATTGAAGAGCACAGAGTGATCAGGAAGACCTCTGAATAGTGGCAGTTGGCATCCAGCGAGGAACGACGAGGACCTCGGTGAAAGCGTGTTGACCGAGGCCTATGGAGACCGTGCAAGAGGCGAAACTGGCACCTTGGAAGCCCGGATCGGGAAAAGGAGACCATTTCTGATGCACGCATATCTGGGCAAAACCCCTCGAGAAGGAAAGACCTCGAGCGCTCGGTCGCATGGGAGCCGAGAAAACCATGGGGAAAGTGCTAAAGGATAAAGGCAGGACATGTGCTCCAAAACCGGCGGTATATTGGGGGCACCCTCAGGCAGTAAGCAGATTTGGCTAAAACCTAGCGATTCCATTCAGCGCCCAACGCGTGGCACACAGAGGAGAGAGAAAACCACCACTCATCGCACGCTAACGGTCGAGCAAGTCAACCGTGCGAAATGAGCGAATGACGACGGATCTAGGGGCTCTAGATCTAACGGCTGAGATCATGCCCGATGGAGGAACCAGATTTGACAGGGGATTAAGCCGCGATATATAAGGATTTGAGGTCCGATTTGACCTTTGAGATGGCGGATGACTCATTCCATGATGTAACCAAAAAACCGAACTGACGAGGAAGAGCTGGTGCAGTTCATAGGAGGACAAGTGGCCACTCCCTGTGAGCCATTGACGATGACGCAGGAATAGGGAACTCCAAGCGAGCAGCAACAGGCGATCCGATGGGGGGCAGAAGAGGAAACGAGCAGTCATGAGATCGATTGTCTTTAAAGCCATGTACAGAGACAGAGAATGGGGACACCAAGAGGAAGAACTAGAGAGAAGAAGAGATAGTAAAGCAAGAAGCAGAAAGACAGAGAGTCGAGCTAACCTGCAGCATAAGGCAGCATCGAGCAATCCCTGAGAGGATCTGTCGGGAATTGAGCACCACATTGGGCTCCTCCCATTAAAGACCAGAGAGGTCAAGAGCTGGTAAGGAAAAGAGTCTGTGCACACTAATGGCTTGGGGAATCCAAGAACCACCCTGCCAAGCATCATTTCTATTTCAGGAGACTCAGATTGAGCTCCTCATTGTAATTCTTTGCTTTAAGGCACAATAAAAGAAGGCCAGCACTGAAATCTAGACTAGAGATGTAGCCCTGGAGGATAGGGTGAACTCCTTATTAATTGTTGTGTTCTTGTATTTGCTTACTGTGTTTCTCTTGCTGTTTTCCATTTTCCAATGTCTATGTATTTTGCAATCTGATCGATCCATTGCCTAAAATAACATAGACACACCCCAACACATGAGTCTGTAATACCTTCATTCATTAATCAAATTAACTGAGGTCACTCAAGAGTGATTTTCAGATCAGTATCTTGCCACGGTGGCATATCAATATTGTGTAAATGACTCAATGCCTATGTCCTTACAGGATTTTTGAACATTTTTGAAGCCATATAATTAAATAATTTACCTGTTTAATAAAGATTATTATAATTAATATGATAATTTTATTATTATTATTAATCATTGGTATGTAATTTATTATAATTTAGAAAAATAAAAAATATAAATAACATTAATGGTATAGAGAATTCAATTGAGATTTATACTATTATTAGAAAATGCATAAGTTTTGCTATTTAATTTATTACAGTCTCTATTAATTAATGTAAAAAGAAAACACTGTATATGTGTATAGTAATTTTTTTTTAGTATAATGTAATAATTTTAATAAATTATTTGTAGTTGTTTTATATTCGTTCATTTAATGTCAAGATTCTATTTTTATTATTTGAAATGTATCTATCCATTTTATGAATGATAATTTCCTTCCATCTATGCTCTATCTTATGTTGTTTTTGGTTCCAACTCAATTAGTTTTCTAATGATTTACCTTTTATAGCACTTAGCAGAGATTAAAGTCTATTGATGATGATGATGTCAATATAAACAAAACTCTATCTTTTTATTTAAATGAAATTTAGCTATCCATTTTATGAATGATGATTTCCTTCCATGTATGTTCTATCCTATGCTGTTTTTGGTTCTAACTCATAGTTGGTTTTCTAATGATGTATCTTGTATAACACCTAGGGGACATTAAAGTCTAGTGATGATGATAAGGTCAATGTCAACAAGATCTATGGTGTCTAAATATTATAGTGATAATAGAACCCTTTCCATGGAAAGAAATATTATATTCATAATGAAAGCCCCTCATGAGGTTGATTTGTAATAGAAATACAAGATCCTTGAAAGAGATAGCTAGCTCTATCTCAGTACTTTCATACCCAAGCCATATGTGTTTACAGTAATGTAGCCATGTCCCTTAGAGTTGTTAATATAAAGAAGTGAATTTTTGTAAATTGAAAATATATGAATTTCTATATTTTGTTTAAAAAATCATACATGGGTTTTGTGTGGAATAATTTATAAATATTTTAACAAATAGTTTTGTAAGTCTTGCCTATGAATTTTTTTTGGTATATTTTAAATAATTCTACTATATAATTTAGTATTCAAGAAAATGGTTTTTATTTAACTACTATGTCATTCACGAACTTAATATTACATGTCATCTATATTATTAAGAGGATTTATGTTGATTCAAAGAAACATGAAATGATTGGAGGCAATATCCTTAATCCATATAATCCAACTAAAATTATTGATTCTACCATTGGCTATTTAACTCCTACTCATCATTCTATATGAATTTTCCAGGTAAATATAAAAGTTCATTATGCATTTGTTTCTAATTACCATCTAATTACCTTCTAAGGAATTTCCCTCACGTGATTCATATGCCTCATTAAGCCCTCAAGGTCATTGAACACAATCATCAAAATCTGTCAGAGAATCATTGAGATCATATTTCCCATTGATTTGAATGGTGCACTGACTTAATGCAAATGAAATCATCCATTGTCACCTTACCTTTTGATTATTCTCATCATGTTTTAATAATTTGTTGGTGTGGTCATTGACATGTTTCTTATTACATATTATGATGTGCAAAAGGGAAAATTAATACTGAATGTGACCACATTGCTGGCTGAAAAATGTATAATATTTAATCACTTGAGTATCTAATAGATGTGAATTCAAAAGTTAATTTTCTATATCTTATTTTGAACAATCCGAGTTAGAGATGGTTCCATGCAAAACACCACTTGGGACTACCTTCATCAAGTTTTGTTTTTCAAAGTCAAACCTGGATTATATTACGAGGCAATCAATATGCATCATGGAACAAAGTAATAAATGTTTTATAAGCTAGGATATATACTCTTGGATTTGAAATGCCTAAGATCTAAGGGTTTATATGCCAACCTATACAACATTATTACTTTGTTGCGAGGTGTATAATATTTGCTATTTTATAACACTATTTTGCTTGACATTAGAGTATGATGTTAGGGATTGGTCATCTTGTTCTTACCATTTCACCTATGATGTATGATATCAATGTTGTAACATATTAAAATTTGACTTGAAATTTATTTGTATATATTGTACCATGGTATTAAGAGATGATATTTTCTAACATGGTATAAATGGACCAAAAGAAATATCCTTCTCGACTGATTCTTCATCATTTAATATCCAAAATGAAAAGCTCATCGGAAAATAAAACATCTGATTACTTGAAAAATAGATACAAATGCATTGTTTCTAAACTTCTCTTATTCCTTTCATTATTGATTTATATTTGGAAATTTTGATTAAAAATATAGATTAGTGGGTAAGAAAAAGGTTTCAACTCATTACCTTCATAATTTTAAAATAAAAATATGCATCCCACCAATAACTATGGGAAGTAATTCTGAAAACTAAAAGTATATTTTTCCTTATATAATCTTTTATATAAATTTTGAAATAAATTAAAAAATATATATATCGCATGTTGCAAAAGCTTTCTTCCTTGTGATGCGTCATAGTGATAAAAGTTCTTTTTGATTTGTTGTTTCAAGTCTTCTAAAAGATATTTTCTTCACAACAAGAGAGAATAGCAAAAACTTATAATTTTCCAAAAAACTTGGCCAAAATTTCTTTTTGCATTTTCCAAAAATTTCTTCCTTCGCAACATTTCACACCCAATGTTCCACATTTCCTCAAGTTTCCCTTCAATTCCATATATCTCATTCCCAATAAATTTCCATGTCCACTATATATCACATCACTTAAAAGTTTAACTCCATATTGTACAATGTGTTTCCATAATTTTTCTTTTCTATGCAACACAAATTTTCCTTCATTGCGACAAATAGATTTTCTTCTTTTTCTCTAATGCAACTTTTAGTTCATTGCATCTTACTAAAAATTTGCTTCTTTGACCATTTCGTATTCAAACTTTTTTCCCTTACAACACACAATGTCACAATAAAGGTTTTTACTTGCGATACATTGTAGCTCTAAAAAAAATTAGTTAAATATTTCACATTCTCTGCACTGTGTTGCACACAATATTGTTTTCCATACAATACATGACATCATAACAAAATATCTTTCTGTAATATATTGCTTTTTTATGAAAGAGCTTCTCTATAAAGCACATCACATTCTCCTTTGAGCTCTTCTCTCCATAACCAACTTTTCAGTTTACATTTTCCATACAATATATTATATTTTGCTTAAATATTCAAAGAATCTCATGACAAAGTATATATAGCAGCAAAACACACATTGAATCAATTTTTTTTTTTAAATATGGTACACATGAGACCGAATTATTCACCAACATTATAAAAAAGTATTTTTTCCACCTTCAAAAACAATTGCTCATTGTAATTTTATGAAAGGAAAAATTGCAATTATTAAACTTCTTGCCATGATAAAATTGAACATACAGAGATCAATATAAAGAGATATAACATATAACGATGTTCATAAATTGTTACATATTAATGTCTAGGAAAATCAGGTATCAAGTGTGAAGGATCCCACATACAGTTATATCATATAGATGAGTAGTTGATATTTTCAATTTTATTGTTGAAGCTTAGCATATATATCTTAGGAAAATCAGGTATCAAGTGTGAAGGATCCAACATACAGTTATATCATATAGATGAGTAGTTGATATTTTCAATTTTATTGTTGAAGCTTATCATATATATCTTTCTCACCCGTTAATTGAGTGTGATGGGTTGTAATTATCTCCAATAAGATATTTGAATGCTGTAAGACCAAAGCCGCAAAACGTCCTCGTCAATACCAAAATCTATACTACTTATTACAGACTCGAAATTTCGAAATTCTCCATATTCATACTACAGACTTGAAATTTCGAAATTTGATAAACAGAAATAAAGTCAATTTGGAAATACAATTTCGAATTCTTCTCAAAATTTATTTAGTAACCCAATCTTCCCTGCATATCACTTCAGAATCTGTTTAATAACCCAATCTCCCCTGCATATCAATTGATGAAGATTCGAATCTGTTTAATAACCCAATCTCCCCTGCATATCAATTGATGAAGATTCTTCAGTCCTGGACAGGAAAGGTATTTCAGGGGCAGCGGGCATTGCAGGCGGAACGGAGAATATATCGAAGCGCAAAGGAGGATTGACCACGTCGTCTTCATTGCCTTCTAACATGTGAACAACTCTGGCCATGCAAGGCCGATCTGTGGAGTTGTATTGTATGCACCAAAGCCCAATTTTAGTCATAAGCCTCATCACCTTCTCCTCATCTTCCCTTTCAATTTCTCCTCTTCCTTCTCTCAAGCGCATCCCTAACTCCCCACTCTCAAGCAGATTGGAAACCCAGTCAGGAAAGTACCACTGACTGGAACGGCTCAAACGCATATCAAGATTCTTTCTGCCCCCAACAATCTCTAGCAACAGCATTCCGAAACTATAGACGTCTGATTTATCTGTAACTGGACCCGCGTCAATGTGACACAGCTCTGGAGCAACATAACCCGGCGTGCCTCTCGCGGCTGTCATTGATATATGGTCGTCTCCCTTCCCACAAAGTTTAGCCAGACCGAAATCTGAAACCTTTGGTGTGAACTTGGCGTCCAGCAATATATTGTGAGGTTTGATGTCGAAGTGTACGATGAGCTTGTTGCAATCCTGGTGCAAATATGCAATTCCTCGAGCCGCACCCAGAGCTATTGAATGCAATTGTTCCCAATTTAACATTCCCCCTTCCTCTTTTCGGCCAAAAATAAATCTATCCAGAGATCCATTAGGCATGTATTCATATAGAAGCGCGCTTGTCAAGCTTTCAAAGCAAAAGCCCAAGAGACGAACCAAATTGACATGATGGAGATGTCCAATGGTGGCCACTTCATTCATGAATTGGGCCTCGCTGTGCCTATTATCAAGAAGTTTCACAGCAACTAGAGTTCCATTGTGTAGCTTTCCTTTATAGACGACGCCGCAACCTCCTTCACCCAACTTTTCTGCAAAGTTGTTTGTGATCTTCTTGAGTTGAGATTGTGAATATCTGGTTGCCATTTCATAAGCATATTCCCTTAGGAATTTCTCTACCAATGAAATGGAGCCACCAGGAGGAGATTTAACTCTACTCAAAAAGGCCCAAGTATAGGAGAGCATTATCCAAAAGAGGATGCCTAAGAATAAACCTAGTCCTGGAACTAAGAAAACTGCAAGGGATAAATAGATTGATATCAATGCTATTTTAATCCAATACTAAGAGAATAATGGGAAGAATATACAAAATTTTCAGTAACAGTGACACAGAAGAAATCATAATTTTTTTCAGCAGAAAACAGAGTCTTTTCATTGAAATAAAAAGAGAGTACATATCTCATGTTTCTGTCTCCACATGCTTTTACATCTTGTTCTTCTTTGTTCTTTTAATAAAATCTAGATAAAACTTTACATATTCCTCTAGTAAGATCA
This sequence comes from Pinus tabuliformis, assembly GCA_031772625.1. Lineage (NCBI taxonomy): Eukaryota > Viridiplantae > Streptophyta > Pinopsida > Pinales > Pinaceae > Pinus > Pinus tabuliformis. Next base: position 473,324,607 of record CM062819.1, read on the forward strand.
TAGAAGAAATCGTAAATTTACCTGGTCATGTTAGGGATTTATTTCCATTTTTATTGCAAGAGCTTTTGGATTATCAACCTTTCAACCCTCTACTTATGAAGTTCATCATCGCTGCAAAATAAGCAGAGGGTTGAAAGGTTTAAAATGTCGATAATCCAAAATCTCATGCAATGAATCCGGAAACAAATCCAAACAGAACTCAGATTGCAAAAGCCTCAGATCTAAATTACCTGGTGATCCCAATATCACAGGGCAATGTGAAAGCCTCAGATCTAAATTACCTGGTGATCCCAATATCACAGGGCAATGTGAATATCCGGCCGTGGCACAAACTGTATATGCTGTTAAATGAAGAGATTGATATGAGTATATAATCTTCATCAAACCTCAATATACAATTCCAATTAAGTGAGGTTCAATAGGAGATAGTGACATAGGGAAAAATCATAAACGTACTTATTAGGACAAGAAGTGCTCCCACGGTGCAAACTGCAACTGTGGCGGAATGAAGAGATTAATGTCATTGTGATATTCGTCCAAGCAGAAAAAAATTAGTGGAAACTAGATACTAATTCATAGTAAGGTTCAATAGGAATCAATGAAAGAGGAAAAAACCATAATTTTACCTGCTACAATGAGCCTAAGAGTCGCCATGGAGTATCTGCAACTGCTGTGGAATGAAGGGATTGATATCGATGCCATCTTCGTCCAAACCAGAAGAACCCGGAAATGATATGTGATGTGAAGAAATTATAAATCAAACCATTCAAAATTACAATTCTGATAAAGATTTTAATAATAACAAACTGAACAAAGCCAGAATTATCCCTATAATTCTCAGGGGAGAAAGAAATGGTTGTGGTTCATTCCTGGATGCAACTACGAAGATACCGAATGTTATGTTATGTTAGGCTCATTTCTATTTTCTTTTTAATATCATGAGAATGTTTGGGGTCAACAAACTACCAACGAATGAAATGGAACGACAGTCACGACCGCACACACTATGAAAAGTCTTGGGAGGCTACAATGGTCTTTTGGCCGCATTATGAGAAAGTCTTCGGAGTGTGTAATGGCAATTTCTTCGAAAGAATAACCGCAATCAAGAGGAAGGACTTTATCATGACTTTCATCATTAATTATTTTTATAATAAACTTTTTGTTTGACCATAATTAATTTTTTGTTTGAGTAAAAATTAAATTAATATGAAGGACGTTATCATGATTTTTATCATTGATTATTTTAATTTGTTCTTGTTCGATTAAAATTAGATTGTATTTTCTAAACTCTATATATATATATATATATATATATATATATTATTTTATTTACTAGTATAATTGATTTGATTTAGTTAATGCAAAATAACTAAACATTAACTTCATTCATTCAATCAGAACATAAAGTAAGTGATTTTTTATTTTTATTTATTCACTTGACAAGCATAAATACATGAGGCATTCCAACAGATTAAACCCTAGACCTTATTGAAGATAATGGAGAATATGTAAATCTAGAGAGATTCAGTTCACTAGAGCCTTAGATTAAGAAGTAGTTCCTATTTCTTAGGTAGCTATTCTAACTTCCCTAGATGTGTGAAAATTATATATATTTTTGATTGTAAGATGATTGGTGTAGAGCATTCTGCGAGAGGCAGTCTCTAGGTAGAGCTCCTCACCTGTGAGCTGCCTAGTTTATCAATAAAGTTGATTTTTCAGTTTTTCAGAAGTATGATTGATAAGCAAACAAGAAAGTTCATCAAAATTCTTCGCTCAGACCAAGATGGAGAATTCACGAAGGGTGACTTCATCAAATACTGCAAAGAACACAGAATACTGCAACAGTTCACAACACCATACACTCCTCAGCAAAACGAGGCTGGGGAAAGGAAAAATAGAACCCTCGTGGAGTGTGCCCACAGTATGTTGAAAGGTAAGAATCTGACCAATGGTTTTTGGGTAGAAGATGTAAACACTACAGTGTATCCTAAGAATAAGAGTCCTACTAAGTGTTTGGATTATAAAATTCCTTTCGAAGCATTGTTTGGCTTCAAGCCTGCAATAAGTCATCTTAGAGTCTTTGGATGTAAGGCTTTTGCTCATGTCCCGAAAGAAGATAAGAAGAAGTTAGATTCAAAAGCCATTAAGTGTACTTTTGTTGGATACTGCAGTGAGTTTAAGGCTTATAAGTTGTTTAATCCTTCGACTTATAAGGTGTTTGTAAGCAGAGATGTGGTATTCCATGAACATGTAGATGACGGGAACCCTGTTCGTAGTGATGAAAAATGGCATGTGCCTTTACTGTTAGAAGAAGGTGATGAAACAGATGTCAGTGAACAACAACAACAGCAGCAGCAGCAATAGCAACAACATTAGCATCAACAATAGGAGAAATAAGAAGTGGCTGATCAAATTAGGTTTGAAACTAGTCCGCAGAGGGGAGATCAGAACAGGTTTGAAGACACTCCATGACTCGAGAGATCAAGTAGGTAAACTCAATTGCTAGCAAGATATAGGGAGAATTCTTTTATAACTAGTATGTTAAGTGTTGTTGAACCCTCTAGTTATAAAGAAGCTATTCAATATAGTGAATGGAGGGCAGCCATTGAAGAGGAATATGAATCAATACTTAAAAACAAAACCTAGGATCTAGTCGAGTTATCTGAAGGAAAACAACCCATAGGTTGTAAATGGTTATACAAGCCTAAATTTAAAGCAGATGGGATTATAGACAAATATAAAGCTAGGCTGGTTGCAAAGGGGTATTCACAAAAAGAAGGTATTGACTATGAGGAAACCTTTTCGCTTGTAACTAAATTAAATACAATCAAAATGTTAATTGCTTTAGCTACCAAACAACATTGGGTGATACACCAACTAGATGTGAAATATTCATTCTTAAATGGTGAATTAAAAGAAGAAGTGTATTTAGTGAAACCGGAGGGGTTGGTTAAACAGGGGGAAGAACATTTAGTCTATAGATTGAAGAAAGCATTGTATGGACTAAATCCGGCACCTAGGTCATGGTATGATAAAATTGATTCATTTTGTTGAAATGTGGCAACAAGAATATTCCAATTTAATTTGTCCTTGAATTAAATTGTGAATTAAAATCGAATTTAGTCTTAATAGCTACTTGGAAATAATTAATTAATTTGTTTCAAATTAATTAGTTGGAGAAATTCAAGTTAGAAGTCTTTCTGAAGTCATGCAAGAGTTATCCCTAAAATTTAGGAGATAAGATTGAGTTATATTTGAGTTGTAATTAGTTAACTTTGTTTACTGAGTTAAGTCCAGTTAAATTAGCGCCAAACTGTTTGAGTAACTAATGGTGAGTTAACAGCCAGTTGATGCATGCATGCGCTCAACTAGTGTACTCCAATTAACTGAAGATTCCCTCATCAGAAACTCATGCATGTCTATTTTGAGAAAAACCCAGTTGAGATTAAAGTCAAGGACAGTGTACTATCAGTTGCATGTGTTTTCTTATAAAGAAAACTCATGCATGCAGAAGGAATCATTCCTTGAGGATTGCACAGTTCTGACAGTGTGTGAGATAGTGTTCCACTTGGTTGAAGGAGAATCATCCCAGAGGAATAACGCAAGGAAAAAGGAGTTTGGAGGGCAGAGAGGAGGGCTTGAGAGAAGCCAAGATTGCCTATGAGCATCTGTGAGGATTGTATTGAGAGCTGGATAGCTGTGAAAGCTAAGGATTTGTATAATTCCTATGTATTTCCACCTTGTATGATAATACAGATAGTGTGGTTTTTAGCTAAGGCTTTCCCCAAAGTATTTTCATGTGTATGGTTCATTGATTCTTCTTCTTCTGGTTATATGTGTTCAACTCAATCTTTAAGCTTCCGCAAATTGATAGTAGAAGTAGGTTATAATATTCTGCTTTGATTTATATTTCATTATCGGGTTATCCTACAACAGATTTTATACATGGTCTCAGAGCGAGATTTGTAGAGAATTTATACATGGTATCGGAACTATGAACAGTATACTGAGAAGAGAATTCGAAGTTTGAAGTTCAGGGTTGCAGGTGCAAATCAAATTCATATCATACTTCAAGGTTGGCCAATGGCATTCTATGGCTTGAGACTCGAGTATGCCTTGGAAGGTAGCTCAAATTACATAGCACGGAAAGATAGAATGGAGGCTATCTTAGAAGACAATGGCTTGAAGGATTTCATTGATCAAGAAATCCCAAAGCCAACTTTAACTAATGCATAAGAGTTGCCTGAGTGGAAGAAGTGTGTGGCAAAGGTGAGACAAATCATCCTTGATGAAGTTCAAGACCATATTGTCTTGAGTCTCCATGGGAAGGATACTCCATTTTCAATGTGGAAGACATTGAAGGACCTCTACCAGAACAGTAGTGACCAGAGGAAATTGGCACTCAAGGATAAGCTTCAAAGAATCAAGATGGAGAAGGGCGATACTATTTCCACATATCTAATCAAGCTCACCACATGAAGAGATGAGCTTGGCAGTGTGGGAATAACTACTGCCAGTGATTATATGGTGAGCCTCGCTCTCCTTGGCCTTCCAAAGAGTTGGAATGTCTACCAAGACTCTGTGAATAGAAGGGAGAAACTGCTGGATTGGGAAGGACTATGGTTGGATCTTATGCAGGAGGAGATCAGGAAGAGCACACGAGATGGTTCTTCATCCAAGAATAATGATGAAGAAAATTTGGCCTTAGCAACTAAGGTAAGGAAAGGGAAGGGGAAGGCTCCCCATTCCAAATAGAATTCTTCTCATGGAGGGAAGAAGGGTGACAAGTCTAAAGAAGATGCTTTAATTGTCACGAGATGGGACATTATGCGATTAATTTCCCATCGAAGAAGTCTAAGAAGGGATCCTTAAAGCCTAAATCTACCTCAGGCTGAAAGAAGGTAGGTCTAGGGTAACATCAAACTACACTTAACCTGGTAGCTAGGCCTACTAGGTCAGTTGAGGGCTCTCTCCTTGTCAATCTCAATTAAAATATGGAAACTAGGGGTTGAGATGACCAAAATGAAATGCTGATTTTAGGCTAGGTATATTAGGTTATAGGATTTTGTTTGATTTTGATGGTTGGTTGCTGGATCAAATGAAGAAGGCAACTTTGGGTTCGGGAAATTAACTCAGATATGCAGGATGTTCTGTGGGGTGAGGTAGGTAGGTGTTTTGGCACTTTGAATTGAGTGTAATGGTAAGTATAAGACCAGTGAGGAGTTGGGGAAGGCATGAAAAGTTCATGAGTCCCCCTCAAATAGCAGAAAACATTTAAAACTAAAAGTATCGTCAAGGTAGAGCACTGAATATCAATGGATTCCACCTATTTATCTTGATTCATTTAGTTATGAAGAAAGAAATAGATGTTGGCACATATACACATAAGAAAAAATTAATAACAATGGAAGAAACAATGCCAAGACACATTACCACAAGAATCCCACAAAATGCTGCAAAACCCTAGTTCATTTCCTTGACAAATTGCAGAAGTGATTTACAATGAAGCTCAAAACATCCACAAGAGTCCAACTTTTACAAATGACTAAGAAAGTACATAATATAGGCATCAAACCACCTATGCTAGCCATCAAGGGTCGAATCCATGAGTCAAGGAGTTGTTTCAACAACATTTAAACTAGGAACTAGAAAATAGGCAATGGAACAACTTGCTTCTAAAACTATGGAAACTGATTCATTCAACCTTAAACCACCTCTAACTAATGTATCTACCCTCTCAAGTAATTTTTCATCAAATTTACATCATATTACATCATTTACCATCACAAATTTACCAAGGAGAAGAGAAAAAGTCAACTGATACTCAAATTGGGCGAAATTCTGAGTTTTAGGCAAAACTGGCAAAATTCATCCTATGCGCAGTGCCACTGATCCTATGCGCAACACTTTTTCTAGGCCAATTTTGGAAGGCTTCCTGGAGTCCAAATCAGGTGTAGGATAGCTCTTTGGAAAGATTGGTGAGTCTAATTTCTGGAACAACTTGAATTTCTGAATTTGGAGTCCATTTTCCCCTCCAAAAATGGATTCTCCCAAGACTGCTTCCTGTGTGGCAAAAAAGTGGCAGAGAGGGCACGTTTTTGGTGTTTTCTGCCCTTTTGGAGACCTAGAACTTGTCCAAATTCTCAGCCATTTCTGAGCTTCCATATTTTTCCATGCTGATTCCATAAATATAAACTTTTTTTTGCAAATGGATGCCTCCAACAAAAGCGCAACGCGCACCTATTGGAATTTTCTGTGTAAAAATTTCCAAAAATGCAAAACGACCAAAAATTCTCAAAATTTCTTCAAATTTGGCAAGAGGCAACCTCATTAAGTGCTTTGCTGAGCTAATGAAGCCTTAGCCAAGATCTTGAGTTTATCTTGCTCTTTCTTGTTCCTCAAGACTCTTCTTACTTTGGCTTTTAGCCTCTTTGTCCTTGCATTACAAATCTTGTTCTAGGGTAGGTAGTGATAGGCTAAGTGATGAAGCATTTTCTTCTCTTTGTTTGCCTTCTCAAGCAACCTCTCCAAGTGCATGTTAACCGCTCAAGACAAATCTCCTTAGGATTCTCAATTTGTCCAAATTCTCAGCCATTTTTGAGCTTCCATATTTTTCCATGCTGATTCCAAAAATATAATTTTTTTTTGCAAATGGATGCCTCCAACAAAAGCACAGCGTGCACCTATTGGAATTTTCTGTGTAAAAATTTCCAAAAATGCAAAATGACCAAAAATTCTCAAAATTTCTTCAAATTTGGCAAGAGGCAACCTCATTAAGTGCTTTGTTGAGCTAATGAAGCTTCAGCCAAGATCTTGAGTTTATCTTGCTCTTTATTGTTCCTCAAGACTCTTCTTAGTTTGGCTTTTAGCCTCTTTGTCCTTGCATTACAAATATTGTTCTGGGGTAGGTAGTGATAGGCTAAGTGACAAAGCATTTTCTTCTCTTCGTTTGCCTTCTCAAGAAACCTCTCCAAATGCATGTTAACCGATCAAGACAAATCTCCTTAGGATTCTCAATTTCCTTTGCCTTTTGTCTTCTAACCTTGCCTCTTTGCCGCCTAGTCACCTAACCTTTTTCATTGTTTGTGAACACTTGTGGTGAATGATAAGATAGGGTGGATGGATGAAAGCTGAGTATGAAGAGATTTTATGATGATTAGGTGAGGGTGAATGGGAGTGTGAATAGGGTTTTGCATGTAGGGTATAGGGTTTCATATGGAGGGTAGGGTTTTGGTATGTTTATGTATAGGGTTTGGGAGTTTATGTATAGGAATGAGGTGTATGTAGGATAGGGTTTATATGGGGGGTAGGGTTTTAATTTGTAGTATATGGGAGTTTAGAAATAGTAGCAAAGATGAATGAGTGACCTTGATGAATAGTGAAACCATAATGGATAAATAGCCATTAACAACTATGGTGAACAGTGAAAACTAGGGTTTTGATTTCATGGATGAAAAACCAACAAGACAAAATCACTCTTTGGGAAGGAGGAATAATTCACTTACTTGTAGAGAAGGTGAACTTGGCGATTTGAAGTGATTTGAGGTGATTTAGCAGTGTTTTTGGAGTGTTCAACAGGTGCACAGTGCTAATTGTATGCATAGTTCCAGTGTAATTTTACACTGGAAACTTGCCATAGGTGCGCAGCGCCAATTGTATGCGTAGCGCCAGCTGACAGGTGCGCAATGCCTTTTTGCACACTGCTTTTGGAGGCCTTTCCAGTGTCCAAATTGGGCGTGTGATAGCTCGTTGGAAATATTATCGAGTCTACTTTCCAAAACATCTTGAATTTTCCAATTTGGAGGTTATTTTCCCTGTCAAAAGTCAAATCTCCCAACACTGATCAAAATGTGCAAAATGAGGCTACTTAAATGCAGAGTGCTGTTGCAATCAACGTGTGAAGGTCTTCCTCAACTCCAAATTGAGCTCATGATAGCTCATTAGAAAGCGATGTGTCTCTAGTTATCATTTGAATTATCAAGCAAGTCATTTGGCCAACAAAGCTAGGAGAAATATTGATTTTCCCAAGGCCACTCCAGAAGTACATCAATTCTCCTGAGACAACTTTATTTTTGACATTTCTCTAAAACCATGACACCTGTGTAAAAAGTGAATGAGGTTTTTCTTCATTGGCCTATTATGGAAAAAAAAACTCTCTCACATTTTCCAAATTCATTTTTTCTTGCTTAGGAACATCATTTGAGTAAAACCTATCCCGATGTGTGGAACAGGGCATTTGTCGAAATGAAGTGAAATGAAAGGGATAAGGGGCTTCTAAATTCTTGAGAAAATTTTGGGAAGTAGGGAGGGATGTTAGAAAATAGAGGAAAGTGGAATTTAAAATATTAAGTGAGGGGAAGGGGTCCAAAAGGGAAAAACACAGGCTTAGCCTAGAAAATTGTCAAATTGTAGCAAGAAACTAGGGTTTGTGGGAAAATGAGGAATTTGAGGGATATCAGTGACAGGAAGTGTTTAATAAGATACATTAAGGATATGGGAAGGTGTATGAGAATTAGGATACAAGTTTTGTTGATGATTTGACCATACAAGAGAAATTACCTTCAAAACCCTAGGAGAAGGAAATGACTCTTACCCAAGCACAACTGAAACACGAACAAGGTGTAAAATGACCCATTGGAACCTAAAATGATGATTACAACTCTCTGAATGATGGTAAACTCATTTGAATGGTGACATGGACCGACATTTGGACAAATTTGAAAGAAGTGAAAACAAATCCTAAACCTAATACCTAATGACCAAATTTTACTTGAAGACTCACTAAAATGACAAAATTTGACCTTGACACCCTAAGACCACTTTGTAAGAGCGTGTTTGATCACTGATGGAAGGCTTCAAAGAACGAAACTAAAATTAGCTCCAATGGGGATGGTAGCTCCTTAGAGGCACCAAGAACCGTAGATCTTTGGGAAAGTAGACCAGTGCCTTATCCATTAGGCATGGAATCAATAACTCAAGCTAAAATTTCATGACTAGATACTGATGACTCAAAGACACAAACTAACTTGAAACTGACACAATACTAAAACACAACTGACAAACTGGAAAATATGCTCAAAATGGAGCTTACTCAATAAAACCTATTCTAGTTGTTGCATTCATCACCTGATCAAGTGAAATGAAAGAACCAATGCAACCAAGTAAGCATTCTGGCTGTTGTTTGCATTCTCCACAAGTGCTTGCTTATGAACAACAAGAGAGAACTACTGAAAGGAAACTCCAATGAAAACTTGTAAACAGATCCGTTGAATAATATGGATTCTCTATCTGACTCCAAAAATAGTGCATAAGGATCTTGAAATTCATGTGCACTAAGACTTAGCTCATCCAATGGATTACTTTGCTTCTCCTTGTACCATGAATGCAATCTTTCATCTAAGATTTGTGACGAGAGTGTTGCTGAAAATGACAAAGAAATCGGCTGCGGGATCAAGTTTGTATCAATACTTTTTCCAAGCTCACAGGTAGCTAATGGAGAAGGACTTTGACTGCAGACATCATCCAACACATCAACTATTGGATCGTGAAAAACATGGAAAGACTGCTGCAACCCATTTTCTATTGGTTCCGATGAGATTACGTGATTTCCTATAGGCTGCTTATTTGAAGATATACTATGCAATTTTCCCTTCAAAAACTGAAATGATTAAAAAAAAATGGTACGGAATCATCTTGCATCATTTGATCATATGGTCCAGCTTCCAAGTCTTCATTTGCAGCTTGACAACCAATGGCATTCGGGGGCTGCAAATCTAGATATGAGAAGTCTTGAACGAGGATTTCATTGCCCTCAATATGGTCCAAATCAAAACTTATCGGCGGTTGATTTCTGAATGCATGAAAGTTGTCTTTGATGATCTGAAACGAAGCAAAACAAAAATGCAAATATCCTTCACTTACTTCAAAATTTGCTACACTTTCCTCCTCACTTCCATAGCTGATATGCAACAGCTGATCACTGTACTTGAACTACTGGAAATAAACTTCCTCCTTCCAAAAACTAGCTGCTGATTTGTTTGCAAGATTAACTTCTGTTTGGAGAACATAATCATCATCATACTGATCAAAATGAGGCAAATCGTCAGTAAAAAATACATCATCTATCATGCATGTCATATCAACAGATCTCTCTTTTCCAAGATGATCTATAAAACAATCATTATCAGGTCTATGACAGCTGGGATAAGAAATAAAATGTTTTGGATCAACAACTTGTTCCTCTTCAATCAGCGAGCCATGGTCTTGAACATCATACTCATTTCTTGTAGTGATTTTCTGCATCATCTCTTCCACTGCACTTACCAAAATGTCAAGGTTTACCTCCAAAGATGTTGATTCCTCTAGATCTATGTTCTTCATCTCTTCTTCCTTCAACTTTGCCCTTCTGATCAACAAATTAGCCTCTACATCTACTGCACTGTTCTGCATCTCTTCAAGTGTTGCAAGATTCCTTTCCCTCAGCTGAAACTCCATTTCTGGATCAAAGGCTTCTAGGTAGTGCAAGAGAGTGGATCCAGGAGGAGGCCTTATATTAACCGGCATCGAAAGATAGACTTTGTTAAATCTGGTAGAAAATTGTTGTACTGTCTCCCCTGGTAGTCTTTTCAGCTGGTTATACTCTTCCATAATCAAGAAATGGTTCTGTCTGATCATCCACTTGTTGAGGAAAACTTTGACGAACTGCTGGAAATCTGAGATGCTCGCATCAGGCAGGGTTTTGAACCAACTCTTGACTTTTCCTTGCAAAGAAAGAGAAAAAAGCCTAATACTGACATCTTCTTCATCAACTTCAAAAAGGTCAAGAAAGGACTCAAAATTTAGTACATGTCTCTTGGTAGTGATATTTTCACAGTCACCATCAAATCTTGGTAGATAGAGGTAATGATTTTTATGGAAAGCATGGGATATAGGAGGTAAAATCAGAGGCTTGTATCAATCTGGAATTTTATAAGGTATACGGGTATGTACAAAAGGTGAAGAATCAGTCTTGGTCTCTTCAGGCTCATCAGTTTGAAGATGGTCATCACAAGCTTCAGAAAAAGGATCTTGGTCAAGCTTAGAGGCATGCAAATCTTTGGTATTCACAGTCTTCAAAGGGAAGGAATCAAATGCAGGCCAACGATATTTTCTCAAATAAAATATACTTTGCAAAGCCTTCTTAACAATCTCGGGAAAAGAGAAGAAATAATTTATAACAAAGAACATAATGTCTTGGATGAAATTCCGACTTGAATACCTGATCTTTCCATGTTGTCCTTTCATGTTTCTACTAGTCGGGTTCATTCGCTAGTGGAGTCCTTGGATCTGATCTTGAAACTGATTTGGAGTCGCCAGGTGAATGATTTCAGCCTTCCGGTGTCTGATCGTTGTCCACCATGAACAATTAGATCTGAACTTGATACATTTTGCCAAGGAACATAAAACTATGTTCCCCAGTGGAGTTGCCACTATGTTAGTGCCTAAATCTACCTCAGGCTGAAAGAAAGCAGGTCTAGGGTAACATCAAACCATGCTTAACCTGGTAGCTAGCCCTACCAGGTTGGGAGAGGGCTCTCTCCTTGTCAATCTCAATTAAAATATGGCAACTAGGGCTTGAGATGACTGAAATGAAATGATAATTTAGGCTAGGTATATTAGGTCAGAGGATTATGTTTGATTTTGATGGTTGGTTACTGGATCAAATGAACAAGGCAACTTTGGGTCCGAGAAATTAACTCAGATCTGCAGGATGTTCTATGGGGCGAGGTAGGTAGGTGTTTTGGCACTTTGAATTGAGTGTGATGGTAAGTCTAAGACCAGTGAGGCTTTGGGGAGGGCATGCAAAGTCCATGAGTCCCCCTCAAATAGCAGAAAACATTTAAAACTAAATGTATCCTCAAGGTAGAGCACTGAATATCAATGGATTCCAAATATTTATCTTGATTCATTTAGTTATGAAGAAAGAAATAGATACTGGCACATATACACATAAGAGAAACTAAATAACAAAGGAAGAAACAATGCCAAGACACATTACCACAAGAATCCCACAAAATGTTGCAAAACCCTGGTTCATTTCCTTGCCAAACTGCAGAAGCAATTTGCAATGAAGCTCAAAACATCCACAAGAGTCCAACCTTTACTAACGACTAAGAAAGTACATAATATAGGAATCAAACCACCTATGCTAGCTATCAGGGGTCGAATCCATGAGTCAAGGACTTGTTTCAACAACATCTAAACTAGGAACTAGAAAATAGGGAGTGGAACAGCTTGCCTCTAAAACTATGGAAACTGATTCATTCAACCTCAAACCACCTCTAACTGATGTATCTACCCCCTCAAGTCATTTTTAATCAAATTTACATCATATTACATCATTTACCATCACAAATTTACCAAGGAGAAGAGAAAAAGTCAACTGATAGTCAAACTGGGCGAAATTCTGAGTTTCAGGTAAAACTAACAAAATTCATCCTATGCGCAGTGCCACTAATCCTATGCACAACACTTTTTCTAGGCCAATTTTGGAAGGCTTCCTGGATTCCAAATCAGGTGCAGGATACCTTGTTGGAAATCATGGTGAGTCTAATTTCTGGAACAACTTGAATTTCTAAATTTGGAGTCCATTTTCCCCTCCAAATATTGATTCTCTCAAGACTGCTTCCTATGTGGCAAAAAAGTGGCAGAGAGGGCACTTTTTGGGTGTCTTTTGCCCTCTTGGAGACCTAGAACTTGTCCAAAATTCTCAGCCATTTCTGAGCTTCCATATTTTTCCATGCTGATTCCAAAAATATAAACGTTTTTGCAAATGGATGCCTCCAACAAAAGCGCAGTGCGGGTGGCGCTGCGCACCTATTGGAATTTCCTGTGTAAAAATTTCCAAAAATGCAAAATGACCAAAATTTCTCAAAATTTCTTCAAATTTGGCAAGAGGAAACCTCATTAAGTGCTTTTCTAAGCTAATGAAGCTTCAACCAAGATCTTTAGTTTATCTTGCTCTTTCTTGTTCCTCAAGACTCTTCTTATTTTGGCTTTTAGCCTCTTTGTCCTTGCATTACAAATCTTGTTCCGAGGTAGGTAGTGATAGGCTAAGTGACGAAGCATTTTCTTCTCTTTGTTTTCCTTCTCAAGCAACCTCTCCAAGTGCATGTTAACCACTCAAGACAAATCTCCTTAGGATTCTCAATTTCCTTTGCCTTTTGTCTTCTAACCTTGCCTCTTCGCTGCCTAGTCACCTGACCTTTTTCATTGTTTGTGAACACTTGTGGTGAATGATGAGATAGGGTGGATGGATGAAAGATGAGTATGAAGAGATTTTAGGATGAGTAGGTGAGGGTGAATGGGAGTGTGAATAGGGTTTTTTATGTAGGGTATAGGGTTTCATATGGAGGGTAGGGTTTTGTATGTAGGGTATAGGGTTTCATATGGAGGGTAGGGTTTTGGTATGTTTATGTATAAGGTTTGGGAGTTTATGTATAGGAATGAGGTGTATGTAGGATAGGGTTTATATGGGGGGTAGGGTTTTAATTTGTAGTGTATGGGAGTTTAGAAATAGTAGAAAAGATGAATGAGTGACCTTGATGAACAGTGAAACCATAGTGGATAAATAGAATTTAACAACTATGGTGAACAGTGAAAACTAGGGTTTTGATTTCATGGATGAAAAACCAACAAGACAAAATCACTCTTTGGGAAGGAGGAGTAATTCACTTACTTGTAAAGAAGGTGAACTTGGCAATTTGGAGTGATTTGAGGTGATTTAGCAGTGTTTTTGGAGTGTTCAACAGGTGCACAGTGCCAATTGTATGCGCCACGCTAGTGTAATTTTACACTGGAAACCTGCCACAGGTGCACAGTGCCAATTGTATGCGCAACACCAATTGATAGGTGCGCAACTCCTTTTTGCAGACCGCGTTTGTAGGCCTTCCTGGTGTCCAAATTGGATGTGTGATAGCTCATTGGAAAGATTATCAAGTCTAATTTCTAGAACATCTTGAATTTTCCAATTTGGAGGTCAGTTTCCCTATCAAAAGTCAAATCTACCAAGACTGGTCAAAATGTGCAAAATGAGGCTGCCTAAATGCAAAGTGTTGTTCAAGTCAACGTTTGAAGGTCTTTCTCAAATCCAAATTGAGCTCATGATAGCTCATTGGAAGTCTCGTTGTGTCTAGTTATCCTTTGAATCATCAAGCAAGTCATTTGGCCAACCAAGCTAGGAGAAATCGTGATTTTCCCAAGTCCACTCTAGAAGTACATCAATTCTCCTGAGGCAACTTTATTTTTGACATTTCTCTAAAACCATGACACCTGTGTAAAAAGTGAAGGAGGTTTTTCGTCCTTGGCCTATTATGGACAAAAACCTCTCTCATGTTTTCTAAATTCATTTTTTCTTGCTCAGAAACATCATTTGAGTAAAACCTATCCCGATGTGTGGAACTGGGGATTTGTCGAAATGAAGTGAAATGAAGGGGATAAGAGGCTTATAAATTCTTGAGAAAATTTTTGGAAGTAGGGAGGGATGTTAGAAAACAAGGGAAAGTGGAATTTCAAATATTGAGTGAGGGAAAGGGGTCCAAAAGGGAAAAACACAGGCTTAGCCTAGAAAATTGTCAAATTGTAGCAAGAAACTAGGGTTTGTGGGAAAATGAGGAATTTGAGGGATATCAGTGACAGGAAGTATTTAATAAGGTACTTTAAGGATATGGGAAGGTGTATGAGCATCAGAATGCAAGCTTTGTTGTTGATTTGACCATACAAGAGAAATTACCTTCAAAACCCTAAGAGAAGGAAACGAGTCTTACCCAAGCACAACTGAAACATGAACAAGGTGTAAAATGACTCATTAGAACCTAAAATAATGATTACAACTCTCTGAATGATGGTACACTCATCTGAATGGTGACATGGACCGACATTTGGACAAATTTGAAAGAAGTGAAAACAAATCCTAAACCTAATACCTAATGACCAAATTTTACTTGAAGACTCACTGAAATGAAAAAATTTGACCTTGACACCCTAATACCACTTTGTAAGAGTGTGTTTGATCACTAGTGGAAGGCTTCAAAGACCGATACTAACATGTATGGTTCACTGATTCTTCTTCTTCTGGTTATATGTGTTCAACTCAATCTTTAAGCTTCCGCAAATTGATAGTAGAAGTAGGTTATAGTATTCTTCTTTGATTTATATTCCATTATCGGGTTAACCTACATCAGATTTTATACATGGTCTCAGAGTGAGATTTGTAGAGAATTTCTACATGGTATCAGAGCTATGAATAGTATACTGAGAAGATAATTTGAAGTTTGAAGTTCAGGGTTGCAAGTGCAAATCAAATTCATATCATACTTCAAGGTTGGCCAATGGCGTTCTATGGCTTGAGACTCGAGTATGCCTTGGAAGGTAGCTTGAATTACATAGCACGAAAAGATAGAATGGAGGATGTGTTAGGATTCAATGGCTTGAAGGATTTCATTGATCAAGAAATCCCAAAGCCAACTTTAACTAACGCATAAGAGTTGCCTGAGTGGAAGAAGTGTGTGGCAAAGGCGAGATGAATCATCCTTGATGAAGTTCAAGACCATATTGTCTCGAGTCTCCATGGGAAGGATACTCCATTTTCAATGTGGAAGACATTGGAGGACCTCTACCAGAACAGTAGCGACCAGAGGAAATTGGCGCTCAAGGATAAGCGTCGAAGAATTAAGATGGAGAAGGGCGATACTATTTCCACATATCTGATCAAGCTCACCACATGAAGAGATGATCTTGGCAGTGTGGGAATAACTACTGCCGGTGATGATATGGTGAGCCTCCCTCTCCTTAGCCTTCCAAAGAGTTGGAATGTCTACCAGGACTCTGTGAACAAAAGGGAGAAACTGTCGGATTGGGAACAACTATGGTTGGATCTTATGCAGGAGGAGATCAGGAGGAGCACATGAGATGGTTCTTCATCCAAGAATGATGATGAATAAAATTTGGCCTTAGCAAGTAAGGCAAGGAAAGGGAATGGGAAGGCTCCCCATTCCAAATAGAATTCTTCTCGTGGAGGGAAGAAGGGTGACTAGTCTAAAGAAGATGCTTTAATTGTCACGAGATGGGACATTATGCAACTAATTTCCCATCGAAGAAGTCCAAGAAGCGATCCTTAGAAGGATCGAAAGGTGAGGCATTAGCCTCTCAGTTCAAAATGGACTTTACCCTCATCTCATGCATGGTGTCATCAATGATGGGTTGTGTCTAGTTTCTTGACAGTGGAGACTCATTCCACATGACTCATGATAAAATTTTATTCAGTACCTTGGAGGAGAAAGACCTCAAGATGCACATAGAGATGAGTGACGACGGAAGGTATAGTGTTTCAGGAGTGGGCATGGTTTCATAGGGATCACAGAGCTCCTTTCACCTTGACAGATGTGAAATATGTGCTTGGACTAAAGAAGAACTTGGTATCGGGCGCGATGTTGGAGGACAAAGGATACGAAGTTGTCTTTAGTAAAGGAAAGCCATTCCTAAGACACATAGCCACGGGTCAGACCAAGAGGATAGGGATTCGGGTGAAGAATCTCTATAAACTAGAGGTAGATGATTGTGCAGCATTAAGTATGAAAGCAGAATTGGTGCAAAGCCAAGACATTGGCAAGTTGTGGCACACACGGTTGGGCCATTTGCATCATGGGGCTTTGAAGATAATGCAGCATATATCTATAGGACTTCCCAAAGGTAAACTTGAGCAAGTTTACACATGCAAAGGTTGTACCTTGGGAAAGTACACCAAGTCTTCCTTTCATGATTGAGACAGTCGAGTAGAGGCTATCTTAGAGCAAGTTCATATTGATGTGTGTGGACCATTCTTGACAGCATCCACAGTGAAGTATCATTTGATTTTCATTGATGACTATTGTCATAAATGCTAGATTTATTTCATGCAGAAGAAGGACCAAACCTTCATAAAGTTTTGAGAGTTCAAAGCTTTGGTCGGGAAAGAGTTAGGGAAGAAGATCAAGGCCTTGAGAAGTGACAACGGTGGAGAATATGTCTCTCAAGAGTTTAAGGACTTCTATGCAGCGGAACGAATTAAACGAGAGTTGACGACACCTCATAACCCACAGCAGAATGGGGTGGTCGAGAGGAAGAATAGAACTATTGTAGGGGCAGCAAGGGAAATTCTGCATGACCAAGGCCTACCACTTCACTTGTGGGCTGAGGCGTCCAACACAACATCTATTTGCAAAATAGAATCTTGTATCGCATACTTGGGAGGAAGACACCAGAGGAAGCTTTCTCTGGTAAGAGACCAGATGTGGGTCACCTCAGGATCTTTGGCTCATCGGTATATTTCCATGTGACAAAGGATGCACGGAAGAAGCTTGAGCCGACATCAGAGTTGGGGATACTTGTGGGGTACACTGATACACCTCACAACTATCGGGTGTACTTGCCTACCAGTCGAAGGACAGTGGTTTGCAGAGATCTCAAGTTTGATGAGTAGAAGGCCATGCGACCTTCCCTTGAGAGGGAGCTCCAACTGCAGGCTGTGGAGGAGCTATTGGTCCTAAGGAGGAGGAGCCTCAGACTGATGCGACACAACCACATGCAGAGGTTCCAGGAGTGTAGACATCCACTCAAGCAGAGTCTTCTAGAGATAGACAGAAGCGCACAAAAGAAGCTAACAAATTATTGGAGGATGTGAGAGAGAATGTGGGAGCACCATCTTCTCAACACAGACAGAGGAGGTCACCTGAGAGGTACATTAGATACATGGCCCTTGCTAGGGAATGTGTTGAGACCGAGCCATCTTCCTTTGAGGAAGCAGTGCAACAACCGATTTGGGTTGATACTATGGTGGAGGAGTATGACTCCATAGTTCGTAACAATGTTTGGGACGTGGTTCCGAGACCAGAGAACAAGTCAGTTGTGAGTTCTCGTTGGCTTTACAAGGTAAAGCAAGCTACTAATGGTAGTGTGGAGAAGCATAAGGCAAGATTTGTTGCCCATGGATTTTCACAAATTGAGGAGGATCATGTTGCTGCAGTGTATATTTCGATGAAGGAGCAAGATGTTGACATTTTGACAAAGGCATTGTCTAAGTGTAAATACTAGTTCCATAGAGACAGGATCGGGGTGGCAGATAATCCCTTTCTTGTTGAGAGGGAGTGTTGAAATGTGGGAACAAGAATATTCTAATTTAATTTGTCTTTGAATTAAATTGTGAATTAAAATTGAATTTAGTCTTAACAACTACTTGGAAATAACTAATTAATTTGTTTCAAATTAATTAGTTGGAGAAATTCAAGTTTGAAGTCTTTCTGAAGTCAGGCAAGAGTTATCCCTAAAATTTAGGAGATAAGGTTGAGTTATATTTGAGTTGTAATTAGTTAACTCAGTTTACTGCGTTAAGTCTAGTTAAATTAGTTCCAAACTGTTTGAGGAACTAATGGCGAATTAACGGTCGGTTGATGCATGCATGCACTCAACTAGTGTACTTCAGTTAACTGAAGATTCCCTCATCGGAAACTCATGCATGTCTATTCTGAGAAAGACCCAGTTGAGATTAAAGTCAAGGACAATGTACTATCAATTGCATGTGTTTTCTTTTAAATAAAACTCATGCATGTAGAATGAATCATTCCTTTAGGATTGCGCAGTTCTAACAGTGTGTGAGATAGTGTTCCACTTGGTTGAAGGAGAATCATCCCAAAGGAACAACACAAGGAAATAGGAGCTTGGAGGGTAGAGAGGAGGGCTTGAGAGAAGCCAAGATTTTCTGTGAGAATCTGTGAGGATTGTACTGAGAGTTGGCTAGCTGTGAGAGCTAAGGCTTTATATAATTCATATGTATTTCCAACTTGTACGATAATACAGATAGTGGAGTTTTTAGCTGATGCTTTCCCCAAAGTATTTTAATGTGTATGGTTCATTAATTCTTCTTCTTCTGGTTATATGTGTTCAGCTCGATCTTTAAGCTTCCACAAATTGATAGTAGAAGTAGGTTATAATATTCTTCTTTGATTTATATTGCATTATTGGGTTAACCTACATTATATTTTCTACATGGTCTCAAAGCAAGATTTGTAGAGAATTTCTACACATTTTTCCTACAACATAGTTATAAAAGAAGCAAGAATGAGCCTAATCTGTACACCGTGTTTGACAAAGAGGGGTGGATTGTTTTGATTTCTTTATATGTAGATGATCTTATCATTACAGGAATTGCATATGAACTCATTAAAGAAATCAAAGAGCATATGTCATAGGTTTTTGAGATGAAATACCTTGGAGAGCTACAATACTGTTTGGGTTTGTAAGTTTGGAGGGATTCTGGCCAAACTTTTCTCTCACAAGGTAATTATGTTAGGAGTTTACTAAAAAGGTTCAGAATGGATCAGTGCAAAGCTGCAACAGTTCCTTTAGAGTATAATACCAAACTTTAGAATGATGATGGTTCTAAGGAGGCAGATGCAACATTGTATAGGCAGATGGTTGGTATACTAATCTACTTGACTACAACTAGGCTAGATTTGGCTAATGCAGTCAGTGTATTGAGCCAATTCATGTCAAAGCCTCTTGAGAGTCATTGGGTTGCAGCGAAAGGTGTCTTAACGTATCTACAAGGAACCTTAGACTTTCGTATCATTTATACTGATTCATGTGATGCTAAATTGACTAGTTTTTTAGACTCTGATTGGGCTAGAAATGTAGATGCAGATGATCCATAATAGGCTATGAATTTAGCATTGTGTCTGGGGTCATTGCATGGAGCACCAAAAAGTAGAACACAATATCCTTGTCTTCAGCAGAAGCTGAGTATCAAGAAATGTATGCAGCAACTTGTGAAGTAGTTTGGTTGAGGAGACTTCTCGATGATGTAGGAGAAGAATAGAAGGTTACAACGGTTATCAAATGCAAAAACCAGAGCTCTATCAAACTTGCAAATAATCCAGTATTTCATAAAAACACAAAGCACATTGATACATAGTTTCATTTTGTCAGGGAGAAAGTTCAATCAAAAGAAATTCATATTGAATATTGTAATACATGTGACAATGCTGTTGATATTTTCACTAAGCCTCTTGGTAGAATCAAGTTTGATTTGTTTAGGGAAATGTTAGGAATACTTGTGAAACCCTTTCTCCATTAAGGGGGAGTGTTGAAGATAATGGAGAATATGTAAATCTGGAGAGATTCATTTCACTAGAGCCTTAGATTAGGAATTAGTCCCTACTTCTTAGGTAGTTGTTCTAACTTCCCTAGATGTTAAAAACTGAAGAATCAACTCAATTTTTAACAGACCCCGCATGGGATGACTGGTACCCAAAAAAACTAACAAGACCACCAGATGTTTCAAAGCATGTCAGAGTTCGAGGGTTCTTATTCGTGCCCTGTAGGTTTTCATGTCATTCCATGTTATATAAAGAGACATATCAAAGTTAGACCATGCCTTTATACATTAAATTAAATTGACATTGATAATTATAGTTAGTAATTTTTTCGTGAATGCCTTTTTACATTGGATTGGGCTTCATCCTTACATTATTGCTTCACATGCCCAATTTGGTAGGTGGAGAGTCATTGGATAAATTAACTATTTTTAATTTTTATGATAGTAGATGTTCCTCTATTGTGTTAGGTTGGGCAGAATTAGTTAATCACATGAGTTTATTTTTGTCCTCATCTTTTGAATAAAAAATTAACACGTGTCTATTTATTCCACCATGTGATTGCCTTCTCCACCTCCTCCGTGCGACCAACTCATACTTGTCTGCCTTCATTCAAGAGAAATCCACTATGAGAACACTTGTGCTAATCCCTTCTAATGTCGCATTCCACCCGCAGTGTGTTACTTATCCTCTTGTGGACTCATGTGATAAGATATGAAGTTGGGGTGCCCAGTTTTTCATCAGCAAGCCGCGTCCTACGGCACCTCATTTTTCACCAGCAAGCCTCATTTTTTTGGAGCTTTCATCGCCCAACAACATTTCAATAAGAAACATGACATTTCATGTTGCCCATGCTCTGAAGAACAAATTCTACTTAAACAGGCTGTTGTGGGGTGATCTATGGAGTCTAAGAAATTCTTCTAATGAAGATGAGGATGATATTATTGGTTCTAGTAATTTTGGTAGCATGAATATCAGATTTTTGTATATTCAGGTAGTTCCATGTGATTTTTTGGAGTATGTTTTTTCCAGCAGGAAGGTGAATCTGAAGGTGTTGATTTGGGATTTTGCTAGTCTTGTGGTGTTTTCCATGATTGTCACACTTAATGGAATATTTTGGAAATGTTAACCCCAACCACCGCCTAAAACACTCTGACAGTAGCCATACTTGTCAGAAGTACTTTTGCGAGCTGCGATTTTGTTTGCAGGCAGAAGGATTGAAAGTCTGAGAAGTAGTACAACGTTGACCATTCGGCAACATATCATAGAGTTAAAGCACTTAATGAGGGTTGGTAAATATATATGGGTGAAGCATTTACTGCGCAAATCTTAGTTGCAGTCCGCAACCTCTGCAAGTTCAAAAGTCCCTCATTTTGTATAATCACCCATCCCACCTTTTAAATATTTTCTCTGACATAAATTAATGAGTAAAAGTTGTATGTTTGGTTAAATATGAATGTAAAAGTAATTTGCAAGGTTGAGCGAGAGAGGGTGAAAGTCTAAGAGGTAAAGAAAAAATCGTGGAGCGAATTTTGGCAGGCGCATGAAAACAATAGTTACTGTGTTTTATTATGGGTTACTCTGCAACCCTGGTGTAGTGTAAGTCATAGTAATATCTTTCTTGTTTTACTTGGAGCAGCAACCTCCAATTTATCATGCGTATGTGTTTTCCTATATTTTGAAATATGATAAAAAGTATGTTATGTTGCGATGTGGTCTTAAACATTCACAAGTAGACTTACCGCAACCATTTTTCTTTTACTCTGTTTTTTTGTAGCGAGTTCCTCATTTTAATTAAGCCTCTATGTAGTTGTGATTTCCTTGCCAGAACTGAAGACTTGCCTTGCCGCAACTGATTTTTGAGCCTGAATCCTCTCCTCTCCCCCTGTAAAAAAAAATTCTAACATGGTATTGGAGCAAGTTAAAATTTGTTAGTGTAAAAACAAGTGCTTTTACCAGCAATTGAAAATAATTGCTTCGAGGACAAAATTTTGAAATGTATTTACCAGCAGGTAGAAAGTGTCTTTTACTCAGAAATGGAAACATCAAGCACAAGATTGACTAATCCTCAATACCTCAGTTTAATGGAAAAATTTATGATTAATAGGCTATTACAATCAAGGCTCTGTTTTCTTCTCAAGACATTTGGGATTTGGTGGAGAATGGTTTTCAAGAACCAGTAGATGCAGCAACATACAATGCCTTGTCTCAAGAAAAAAGGGATTTGTTGAGGGACAATAGGAAGAAGGATGCAAAATCCCTCTTCTATATTTTTCAAGCAGTTCATGAAAGTATTTTCCCAAGGGTTGCAACAACAACGAAGTCCAAGCAAGCATGGGACACCCTCCAAACAACCTACCAAGGCATGGAAAAAGTCAAGACAATAAAACTGCAAATGTTGAGAAGAGACTTTGACACATTTTGTATGAAAGAGTCTAAGAATGTGGACTCATTTTTTACACATGTAATTGGGTTGGTTACTCAAATTAGGTATCATGGTGAGACACTTTAGGAAAGGAGATTAGTTGAGAAAGTTTTGAGAAGTCTATCAGCAAGGTTTGATGCCATTATTGTGGCCATAAAAGAGACAAAGGATCTCTCACAATTCTCAGTGGATAAGTTTCATCCGTCACTGATTTCTAATGAACATAGAATTAATAGAGAAACAAGCTCTTCATTGGAGCATGCCTTCAAGACACAAGTTTCATTTAGTCAAGGTAGAGGCAGAGGAAGATCATATGCTAGAGGAAGAGGAAGAAGCCCTCACATAGGTGGAAGAGTAAGCCCTTCAAGCTTAAGTGGAAGGGGCACTAATCAAAATGCAAGTCAAGGCCCCAGCCAAAATCATGCACAATGTCAGAGGTATGATAAATCTCAAGTTCAACGTCATTACTATAAGAAGAATGGACATTTTTCAAATGAATGTAGAAAGAAGCAATATGACATTAGTAACAAACCAAGTGTAAATTTCACAAAAAAAATCAGAACCATGATAGCATGTTTTTAGCTTATAATGTTGCACAAGAAAAAAATTAAGTGATATATGGTATCTAGATTCAGGGTGTAGCAACCACATGTCAGTGAACATAGAAATGTTTTCCATGTTGATCTAGATTGTCATTAATATCAATATGAAGCCAAGGAGCTATCATAGTAGAGCTATCAAAGCAGAGAAGAGAAGCAAGTGTGAAAGCGAAAGATTGAGGAGGAGCCACATCGGAGGAGCCATATCAGGAGTATCACATGTAATGTATGCCCAAGAAGAACTGAGAGGAAGAATTCATCAAAAGAAGCAAAGAGGAATCATAATGGGTCTTTGAATCCGGTTGAAGAATCAGAGTGAAACTCAGAGAGAATCAACGATGTATGAATTCGCAGAAGACAGGCTCAGAGAGAGTTGAGCAATGGAAAAGTGAAAGGATGAAACCCTGAAGAAAACCCGAAACCACACGAAAAGCACTGAAGAAATGAATCAAAGTCAAAGTGAGGAGACAAATGAAGATTGAACGCACAAGAACTATTAGATCTTGGAGATCAACGGACGAAGTCGAAGGAAAAGATCGGACAAGATTAAATCGCACATACTGGTGTCAAGAAATGAACGACAGAGATTGATTTAAGCAGTAGAGGAAGAGGAATCTGGAGAAGGTGTCACAACCATCAATGGTAGAATATCTACGGTCATTGGGTACAAACAATCTCGGGCATTAGTCAACGAAGGAAGGCGGATTTAAAGTTATAAGTGGATTTCGGGCAGATGCAAAATGGTAAGTGGTATTTAGAGGAGAGTGCCTAATTCCATTCAATGGTTGACACGTAGCAACTAGAGGAGAGAGAAAAACTGCTCATTTCGGGCAGGTAACTCTCATGCAAGTAGTCCACCCGAAATCACTATAGATTGTCGGATTTTGGGGGTTGAAATCTACGGTGGAGAATGAACCTAATAAAGTTAAACCTCTGGAACTATGTCTGAGTGGGTTATGTCATCACCATTGTAATACGCCCTAATGCTATATCGTGTCCGCCGTATCGGAGGTTATGCATCGCAAGCTATAAAGGAATGCCACACTATAAACTGGGATTACGATATATATATACGGACCCAACAGAATTATTAAAAACAGTTTATAATCATATCGCATCTAGTAGGCGCAATCAACAATCGTCCATCGGCGATGTTATAGTCACAATGTATAAAAGACCTCCAGAAACTTGCGATTGCGATTGAGATAGTGATGTGGCTGGTGGGACCACCCATTATATATTTCTAACTATGTTAATGGGGCATCGGCTAGGTTTCAATTGCGATTGCGGGATTATTAATGTATATTGTATGAATATTAAAAAAAGTGGGGCCTCTCTGATATTTTCTTTAATATTCAACATTATTATAATTCGACCTCTCTTCCACATTAACGTGTCCTGTGAGTATTGATGAATTTGAAGAGACAGAGGAAGCCGAAGAGTGAGCACAAAGGAAGCTGAAAGATCAAGCGAACATTGAGGAAGCTGAAGCTCAAGCAAGCAATGAGGAAGCCAAAGGTCAGGCATATCAGGCATATAAAATAGAAAACAAGGAAAGCTTAACGGAGCTGGAGAACTATAAGAAAAAAAGGAAGCCGAAGTTCTGGCAGAAGTGGAAGGAACAGGAGGACAAAAGTAAGTCATAGGTCCAGCAGGTTTGGGAGCAGAGAATTACAACCAAACAGATCCAGATAGTTTACAGCAGAGGGTTGGAGCCCTTGAGGTTGGTGCCTTGACAAGACAGAGTTGGTGCTCTGGAGGTTGGAGCCTCACAAAGAGTCCAAGTTGGTGCTTGGAAACTGATTGAAACCATATATATATATATATATATATATATATATATATATATATGTATGTATGTATGTATGTATGTATGTATATATATATATATATATATATATATATATATGTATGTATGTATATATATATGTATGTATGTATGTATGTATGTATGTATGTATGTATGTATGTATATATATATATATATATATATATATATATATATATATATATATATATATGTATATATATATTGTACTTGACTTATTGCAAAGATCACATTAATAAAAGCATCTATTCCTGTTATCTATTTCTGTGTTCCAAATATAAATGTTTTTAACTGATAAAATTAATAATTGAAAGGAAATACTGATTCACCCCCCTCTCAGTATTTCGAACAATTGGTATTAGAGCAGGCTTCTTCATATCAGCCTAACAGCTTGAAGAAGGATTCTTAGTCATGATGAGAAATCAAGAAGTGTCAGGAAGACCTCCCCTGTTCGATGGCACAAATTTTGGTTTCTGGAAAAAGAGAATGTCCTACTACTTAATGTCCCTTGGACTTGAAGTCTGGCATTCGGTCTTAAATGAGTACATAGCTCCTTCCACTCTTCCAACAGATCAAGATGAGAGGAAAGTCTATGTTGCAAATGCAAAAGCCTTAAACTCCATCACTAGTGGAATCACTGATTCTAAATTTACAAAAGTCATGAATTATAACTCTACCAAAGAAGTATGGGATAAGCTAATTGGATTATATGACTGGGACTCCAAAGTCAATAAGGCAAAACTTCAAACTCATAGAAGGCAATTTGAAAGTCTGAAAATGGATGATGAAGAAGATATTGCATCATACTTTCTCCAAATAGCTGAAGTGGTCAACTTTCTTAAAGGATTGGAAGAAAACATTGAAGAAAGCACCATTGTTCAAAAGATCTGAAGATCTCTCCCAGACAGATTTGACTCCAAAGTAAGTTCCATAGAAGAAATGAACGATCTAGATACTCTCAAGATGGATGAACTCCATGGAATCCTCATTTCCTATGAGATGAGAAAAGGTTGCCCAAGTTCCAAAGATGTAGCATTCAAGGCCTCAAAATAAAAAAAGGGGAAAGAAAGGAATGTTAGTAGTTATGACTCTGATGTTGAATCTGAATTGGCACAATTTGTACGAAGGCTAAAGAAAGGATCTAAGCTAAAAGGTAAATACCCTCTTATTTGTTTCAAATGTGGAAAAATAGGTCATTATGCTGCAAAATGTCCTCATAAGCATGATAGTGATGATGAAGAAAATTCTAAAAGGATGGTATACAAAAAGAAAGGGTTCAATAAGAAGAATTTCCTCTCTAAGCAAGATGAGTTTGATGAAGATGAATTTGTAGTCATAAAAAAGAAATCAACTTACCAGTTCCCTCACCGCAAAGAAGGTAATGAAGAATCAGATGAAGAAAATGACCATGCTGCAAGCCAAGAAGTATTATTCATGGCACTCACAAATGATGATGACTCAGGGCTAGATGGAAATGTAGATGAATTGTTAATAAGTGCCATTAAAGAAAATGAGAAATTATGAAATAAAATCATTTCTCTGAAGGTAGAAAACGGGGAAACAAAAAGAAGGGAAGATCTCTTGAAAAATAAGCTAAAAGAAAAAGAAGAAGCTTGCGAAGAACGTGAAGCCGAAATAGTATCTCCGAGGAAGGAATTGGAGCAAGTTAAAAAGGGTTGGAAAAGCTCTCAAATACTTGACACTATCCTAAATAATCAAAAACCTCGACATGACAAATCTGGAATAGGTTTTAAAGGAGAATCATCAAGTACTAAGAATAATGCGAAAAGCTATGCCGACATACTTTCCAGCAACCCAAACAAAGAAAGATTATTTCATCAAAGGCTCATCCCATATCCAAAGAATGAAGAGAGAGTAACTCCAAGGAAGAATGTTGATTCGAATCATGGATGTTACAACAGATACGAAACAATAGTTCATCAAAAGTCCATCTCAAATCCAAAGAATGAAGCGGGAGTAACTCCAAGGAAGAATGTTGATTCAAATCATGGCTATTACAACAGGTACAAAACTATCTTTTTTGGGCATTGTTTCCATTGTAAAAATTTCGGTCATCAAGCTAGACATTGCATGGCTCGTAAGAATGACACACCAAAACTGAAGGATCAAATAAACAAACCATATGTCCCCAAAGGGCAAGGACAAATCAAGACCTACAACTCTTTTGATCCCTTGGCCAAATTTGATCTGATTTGCTCATTATGTAATAATAATGGACACATTGAACAAATTTTCCCACTCAAAAGAGGAAAAGCAAGAAGTGAGAATCCCAACATGAATAAATGTGGCCTAGCTCTATGTGCTCAAAATTATGAAAATCATTGGTTTGTGGATAGTGGGTGCTCTAGACACATGACAGGGGACAAAAGGGAGTTTGTCTCATTGAACAAAAAGGAAGGAAATGTATCCTTTGGAAGTGGATCTGCCAAAATTGCTGGAAAAGGAACTGTTACTCTTATTAATGGAAAAGTAAAAGCTCAAAGTTCTTTGCTAGTAAACGGGCTCAAACATAACCTCCTGAGTGTTAGCCAAATCTGTGATCAAGGACATAATGTTGTCTTTAGCACCAAAGACTGTGAAATAAGGAATTCTTCCTTAGGGGAACTTGTGGCGAGAGGGGTTAGAACACCAGACAATATCTACATTCTGAACAAGATTCAAGAAGATAAATGCTACTTAAGTCAAATAGATGAAAGTTGGTTGTGGCACAAGCGACTTGGACATACAAGCTTCGATAACTTGATCAATATCAACAAGATTAAAGCAGTACGAGACATTCCAAAGTTATTCAAACCAAATCAAGGAATATGTGGTCCATGTCAACATGGAAAGCAAACCAGAACCAACCAAAAGACCAAGGAGTTTTCTACATCAAAGCCTTTGGAGATCATCCATGCTAATTTATGTGGACCAACTAGAACTCTGACACTCCAAGGAGAAAGGTACTTTGCTTTATTTGTTGATGACTATACTAGAATGATGTGGATATATTTTATAAAATATAAATCCAAAGCATTTGAGTGTTTTAAGAATCTTAAAGCTCTTGTAGAAAATGAAAAGGACTCAAAGATTAAGTGCCTCAGAATAGATAGAGGGGGAGAATTCAGATCAAAAGAGTTTAATGAATTATGTAAAGTACATGGAATTAAAAGATAACTCTCTGCTTCCAGAACACCCAAGCAAAATGGAGTAGTTGAAAGAAGAAACTGAACAGTTCAAGAAATAGCAAGAACAATGTTAATAGCAGCTGAATTGCAGCCAAAATTATGGAGAGAAGCAGTTGGGACAACTCTTTATACCTTGAATCGAACTCAATTAATACCAAATAATGAAAAGACTCCTTATGAATTATGGAAAGGAAGACTTGCTTCAGTAAAAGACTTCAAGATTTTTGGAAGCAAGTGCTTCATAAAAATCAATGATGGCTTACCAAGAAAGTTTGATTCTCAGGTTGACGAAGGGATCTTCCTTGGATATTCTACACAGAGCAAAGCCTACAAGTGTTAAAATAAACAAATACGAAAAATAGTGCAAAGCATTGATGTGAATATTGATGAAGACCTTCCAGAGAAAGAAATTGAAGAACATGAAGTTGATCCTCTCATTGAAGAAGAAGAACCTGAAGAAGAAGAAAAAAAATCAATAAATACCCAAGGAAAAAGAACCATCTCAAACTCCTTCAAAGATGAAACTTCTCCAAAAATATCACCCAGAAGAGCAGATTATTGGAAATATAGATGAAGGGATGCAAACCCGAAGAAGAATGACAAATGCACCAAAGAAAAATGATATTGCTCTTCTATCCATGATAGAACCAGAAACATTTACTCAAGCAAGTAAGGATCCTCATTGGGTAAAAGCCATGGAATAAGAAATGTCTCAAATCGAGAAGAATGAGACATGGGAGCTGGTTCCTCGTCCAGAGGACAAAAACATAATAGGAACCAAGTGGGTGTTTAAAAACAAAATGAATGAAGATGGACAAATCATCAGAAACAACGCAAGGCTTGTTTGTAAAGGCTATTCACAAATTGAAGGAATTGACTTTGAAGAAACATTTTCACCAATAGCTCGTGTGGAAGCTATCAGGATGTTCTTGGCATTTTCTTGCTCAAAAGGATTCAAAATCTATCAAATGGATGTAAAATCAACATTTCTGAATGGGGAACTCAAGAAAGAAGTCTACATGGAGCAACCAGAAGGGTTTAATCTAACATAAGGAAAAGACTTTGTTTGTAAGTTGAAAAAGGCATTATATGGGTTGAAACAAACTCCTAGAGCTTGGTATGCAAGATTGGATCACTATCTAAAACAACAAGGCTTCAAGAAGGGGGTGGCAGGAAGTAATCTCTACATAAAGACGGATGAGGATGAGTTACTAGTCACACTTGTTTATGTTGATGATCTGATTTTTGCTAGTAATAATGATGAGATGAGCCATGAGTATTCTCAAAATATGTCAAAAGAGTTCGAGATGTTAATGATAGGAGAGTTATCTCACTTCTTTGGACTGCAAGTATCTCAAACCATGGCAGACATGTTTATATCTCAAGCCAAATATCTTAAAAACATGATTAAAAGATATGGAATGGAAGACTGTGCACCCATGAGCACACCTATGACCACAAGTTGCAAATTGAGCAAAAATGATGACTCCCCTTCGATAGATGCAACTCATTACAGGTCAATAATTGGAGCCCTTCTGTACTTAACTGCTACAAGACCCAACATTATGCAAGCAATAGGAATGGTGGGAAGATTTCAATCAGTTCCTAAACAATCCCATTTATTGGCTGTGAAAAGAATTCTCAGATACCTGAAAGGAACTCCTAATTTTGGTCTCTGGTACCCTAAGAGCTCAACTCTTACTTTGACTACATACACCGATGCTGATTGGGCCGAAAGTGTCGATGATCGAAAAAGTACTAGTGGAAATGAATTCTTCTTGGGAGACTATTTAGTATCTTGGCTCAGCAAAAAACATACATCCATGTCATTATCTAAAGCTAAAGCCATGTATATAGGTGTCGTAGATTGTTGTACTCAAATACTATGGATGAAGGAAGCTCTAAAAGATGTCAACATAGGTACAAATCAACCAATTACCATCTATTGTGATAACACAAGTGCGATTAGCCTCAGAAAAAATCTAGTGATGCAATCAAAGACAAAACATATACCAATCAAGTATCATTTCCTTCGTGAACAAGTAGCTGAACAAAATATCATCTTGGAGTATATCAATATTAAGGAGCAGATAGCTGATATTTTCACAAAACCTCTTCCTCGAGAAGCATTTGAACATCTTCATCAAAATATGGGGGTTATCTCTTTAGCATCACTTAAGTTGATTCATAAAGATGTTGCAGGACAGGGGGAGCAGTTCGACAGGGGGAGTCCTTGTACACTCCTTTCCCACTGATGTCAAAGTGGGGGAGAAGAAGAATATTGCCATCAATGACAAAGGGGGAGATTGTTGATCTAGATTGTCATTAATGTCAATATGAATCCAAGGAGCTATCAGAGTAGAGCTATCAAAACAGAGAAGAGAAGCAAGGGTAAAAGTGGAAGATTGAGGAGGAGCCACATCGAAGGAGCCATATCGGGAGTATCACGTGTAATGTATGCCCAAGAAGCCCAAGAAGAACCGAGAGGAAGAATTCATCAAAATAAGTAAAGAGGAATCATAACGGGTCGTTGAATCTGGTTGAAGAATCAGAGTGAAGCTCAGAGAGAATCAATGATGTATGAATTTGTAGAAGGCAGGCTCAAAGAGATTTGAGTAGCGGAAAAGTGAAAGGCTAAAACCCTAAAGAAAACCCGAAACCATAGGAAAAACACTGAATAAATGAATCAAAGTCAAAGTGAGGAGACAGATGAAGATTGAACGCACAGGAACCATTCGATCTTGGAGATCAAAGGATGAGGTCAAAGGAAATGATCAGCCAAGATTAAATCGTGGAGACTGGTGTCAAGAAATGAACGAAGAAGATTGATTTAAGCCGTAGTGGAAGAGGAATCCGGATAAGGCATCGAACCATCGATGGTAGAAGATCTACAGGCATCGGGTACAAACAAGCTCAGGCATTGGTCAACGAAGGAAGCATGATTTAAATCTATAAGTAGATTTCGGGCGGATGCAAAATGGTAAGTGGTATTTAGAGGATAGTGCCCGATTCCATTCAATAGTTAACATGTAGCAACTAGAGGAGAGAGAAAAACCACTCATTTTGGGCGGGTAACTCTTGTGCAAGTAGTCCACCTGAAATCACTGTAGACTGTCGAATTTTGGGGGTTGAAATCTACGGTGGAGAATGAACCCGATAAAGTTAAAGCTTGGGAACTGTGTCTGAGTGGGTTATGTCATCACCATTGTAATACGCCCTAATGCTATATCGTGTCCGTCGTATCAAAGGTTATGCATCGCAAGTTATAAAGGAATGCCACACTATAAACTACGATTGTGATATATATATATGGACCCAAGGGAATTATTAAAAATAGTTTATAATCATATCGCATCCAGTAGGGGAAATTGGAAATCAGCCATCAGTGATGTTATAGGTACGATGTATGAAAGACCTCCAGAAACTTGTGATTGCGATTGAGATAGTGATGTGGTTGGTGGGACCACCCATTATATATTTCTAACTATGTTAATGGGGCATCAGCTAGGTTGTGATTGCGATTGCAGGATTATTAATGTATATTGTATGAATATTAAAAAAATAGGGGGCCTCTATGATATTTTCTTTAATATGCAACATTATTGTAATTTAGCCTCTCTTCCACATTAATGTGTCCTGTGAATATTGATGAATTTGAAGATACAGAGGAAGCCGAAGAGTGAGTGCAGAGGAAGCTGAAAGATCAAGTGAACATTGAGGAAGCTGAAGCTAAAGTGAGCAAGGAGGAAGCCAAAGGTCAGGCATATCAGGCATATAAAACAAAAAAAAAAGGAAAGTTTAATGGAGCTGGAGAACTTTAAGAAAAAAAGGAAGCCAAAGTTCTTGCAGAAGTGGAAGGAATAAGAGGACAGAAGTAAGTCATAGATCCAACAGGGTTGGGAGTAGAGAATTACAACCAAACAGATCCAGATAGTTTACAGCAGAGGGTTGGAGCCTTTGAGGTTGGTGCTCCTAAATTCAAGGTTGGTGCCTTGACAAGACAGAGTTGGTGCTCTGGAGGTTGGAGCCTCACAAAGAGTCCAAGTTGGTTCTTGGCAATTGAATGAAACCACACACACACATATATATATATATATATCACATTAATAAAAGCATCTATTCCTGTTATCTATTTCTATGTTCCAAATATAAATGTTTTTAACTGATAAAAATAATAATTGAAAGGAAGTATTAATTCACCCCCCCTCAGTATTTCCAACATTCCAATGTAGATGAAAGTATGAAATTTCAAGTGATGTTAGGGACTGATAGCAAAGTCTCATTCATGGGAAAAGGAAGAGTTAATATCCTAACAAAGAAGGGGGAGAAGAATTACATTGAATATGTTTACTTTGTCCCTGGTTTGAAGCATAACCTCATAAGCATTGGACAACTCATGCAAAAGGGCTACAATGTCTTTTTCAAAAATGACGAGTGCACAATTTTGGATAGACATCCAAGCAGACAATTGATTGCAAAGGTTCAGATGAGAAACAATAGAATGTTTCCCCTAAATATAAGATCATATTTGAAGGAAGAAGGTGCACAAGCACAACTATCAATGACCTCACAAGAGGATGGAAGAAATGATGCAACTGCCACACAAGTAAAATTTCAAGCAAAGGTCAAAGATGAAAATTGGTTATGGCATTTGAGATTTGGTCATCTCAACTTTGGAGGTTTGAATTTGCTGCATAGAAAAGGCATGGTGAAGGGATTTCCACTCATAGAAAAACTGGACAGCCTATGTGAAGGATGTATCTTGGGCAAGCAACATAGAGAGATATTTCTAGTAGGAAAGTCAATAAGGGCAAAGGCACCTTTGGATATTGTCCATTCAGATTTATGTGGACCAATGCAAACACCATCAATTGGTGGCAGCCATTATTTATTGACCTTCATATATGTCTACACAAAGAAGACAAGGGTCTATCTCCTAAAACACAAAAAATAAGTGTTTGATCACTTTTGTCAATACAAAAATCTTGTTGAGAAGCAAAGTGGACACTAAATGAAAGTCCTTAGGACTGACACAGGTGGTGAATACATCTGAAATGATTTCCTACGCTTTTGTAGGGAGCATGGAATTCACAAGCAATTTACAACAAGGTATACACCTCAGCAAAATGGTGTTGCGGAAAGGAAGAATAGGACCATTATGGAAATGGAAAGAAGTATGTTAAAGGAAAAGCATTTTCCAAATGATTATTGGGTTGAAGTTGTCACTTGTGTAGTGTATATCATGAATAGATGTCCAACCAAAAATGTCCAAAACATAGTTCCTGAAGAGGCATGGAGTGGAAGAAAGCATAGTGTCACTCACATGAGAGTCTTTGGATATGTGGCATATGCACATGTCTCAGATGAGTTTGGGGAGAAGTTGGACAAGAAAGGGGAGAAATGAATATTTGTTGGATATATTAATGAATCTAAGGCATACAAACTCTATAATCCATCAACCAAGAAGGTCATAATCAACAGAGATGTGTAGTTCATAGAAGAGGAAGCATGGGATGGAAGGTTAGAGAAGACAGTCAATGTGAAAGCATGTATACCACATGAGGATAGATAGGAATTAATAACAACAAGCAATTCCTCAATAGTGACTCCCTCTACTCCTATTCAAGCGCAACAAAGCAGGCAGCAAGTAACACCATTAAAAAATAATAGGACGGCGTCACGCAGTCAAGCAAGTGCTTCTCCAATCACGTCCCAAAGCACAATACCAAGTGACATGTTAAGCCCATCTTCAACAAGCATAAGAAGACCAAAATTCATAAATTTAAATGAAATTTATGAGCAAGATCAAGTTGATAGTAGCGTAGGTTTAAATTCCTTATTTGCATTATTTTGTCATGTAAATGACCTAATCCATTTTGATGATGAAGTCAAAGAGGAAAAATGGGTTGCACCAATGGAGGAAGAAATAGAAGTAATATAAAAGAATGACACATGGGAGTTAGTGAACCTTCCACAAGGAAAAGAAGTCATTGGAGTGAAGTGGGTTTATAATACCAAGAGCAATGTCAATGGTAAGATTGAAAGGCACAAAGAAAGGCTAGTTGTCAAAGGATACAGTGGTGACGATTGTTGCATACAACGGTGACGATTGTTGTGCAACATAAATGGAAAGTGTATCAAATCGACATAAAATCAGCATTCCTTAATGGAGTGCTGAAAGAGGAAGTGTATGTTGCACAACCACTTGGTTATGAGGTAGAAGGCCAAGAAGACAAAGCGTATCGGTTGAGGAAATCTCTTTATGGGCTGAAGCAAGCACTGCGTGCATGGTATAGCAGAATAGATGCTTACTTGATGGGCAATGGTTTCGACAAATGTGATGGTGAGCCTGCTCTCTACATCAAAGAGAGTGACAATAAGATTCTTATCATTGTCTTAAATGTAGATGATTTAATTTTTACAAGCGGTGATGATTTCCTCATCGTTGATTTCAAAGAAGTCATGAAAAGTGAACTTGAAATGACGGACTTGGGGTTGTTAAGATATTTTTTTGGCATGGAAGTAAAGAAAATAGAAAATGTCATTTTTATTTCTCAAGAAAAGTATGTAGCAGACATTTTGGAGAGGTTTAATATGCAGAATAACAAGCTTGCCCCAACTCCAACTATCATGGGGTTGAAGTTGAGAAAATAAGATTGCAGCAGCATTGTCAATCTAACATTATACAAAAGTATGATATGCAACTTGATGTATTTGACCGCCACTAGGCCAGATATAATGTATGCAATGAGTTTGGTGTCGAGATTCATGGAGACACCCAAGGAAAAACATTGGAAAATAAAGAAAAGGATTCTAAGGTATGTCAATGGGAAAAAATAGTATGGTATTTTGTACGCTGCAACAAATGATTTCAGGTTGGTTGGTTACACTGACAATGATTGGGTAGGAAATGTTGATGACATAAAAAGAACATCAGGATTTGTTTTTCATTTGGGTTTTGGAGCAATTTCATGGGCCTCCAAGAAGCAGATGATAGTTTCATTGTAAACAATAGAAGCTGAATATGTCACCGCAATAACAACAACGTGTCAAGTAGATTGGATGAGAAGGATGTTGAAGTATTTTCACCACGACCAAGAGGGAACAACAACTATTTTCTGCGACAAAACTTCCACAATTGCATTGTCAAAGAATTATGTATGTCAGAAGAGGACCAAGCACATTGATGCTAAATATCATTTTATTAGAGAGTTAATTAACAATGGTGAAATTGTGTTGTAGCACTGCAGGTCACAGGAACAATTTGTTGATATTTTCACAAAGCCATTAGCATGTGAAAATTTTGTTTATCTCAGAGACTGTTTGGGAATTGTAAATGACGAAAGTTGTGATCAAGGGGGAGTGCTGGAAATATTAATCCCAACCACCACGTTAAACACTGTGACAGCTACCATACTTGTCAGAAGTACTTTTGCAGGTTGCAATTTTGTTTGTAGGTGGAAGAACTGAAAGTATGAGTATGAGTAGTAGTACAAAGCTAACCATTCTACAACACATCACAGAGTTAAAGCACTTAATGAGGGTTGGTAAATATGTATGGGTGAAACATTCAATTTTGTTTGTAGGCGGAAGGACTGAAAGTATGAGCAGTAGTACAATGTTGACCATTCTGCAACACATCACAAAGTTAAAGCACTTAATGAGGGTTGGTAAATATGTATGGGTGAAACATTTACTGTGCAACTCTTAGTTGCAGTCCGCAACCTCTTCAAGTTTAGAAAATCCCTCATTTTGTATAATTGCCCATCCCATGTCTTAAATATTTTCTTTGACATAAATTAATGAGTCAAAGTTGTATGCTTGGTTAAATATGAATGTAAAATTTATTTACAAGATTGAACCAGAGAGAGGGTGAAAGTATGAGAGGTAAAGAGAAAATCATGGAGCGAATTTTGGTGGGCATGTGACTCCACAACCTTGGTAAAGTGTAAATCGTCATAAGATATTTCTTGTTTTACTTGGAGCAACAACCTCCAATTTATCATGCGTAGATGTTTTCCTATGTTTTGAAATATAATCAAAAGTATGTTATGTTGCGACGTGGTCTTAAACTTTCACGAATAGATTTACCGCAACCATATTTCTTTTCTTAAACTTTCATAAATAGATTTACCGCAACCATTTTTCTTTTACATTTTTTTTTTGTCATGAGTTCTGTGTTTTAATTAAGCATGTATGTAGTTGTGATTTCCTTGCCACAACTAATTTCTAAGCCAGACTCCTCTTCTCTGCCCCTATAATTTTTTTTTTTAACAACAATGAGTTTCGTTGCAGATGAGGGTTTTGATGCAATGATGTTGACCGTTTTTGCATATAAAGAACTTCATATTGCGACTACGATTTTTTTTGAGAAGCTGGGGAGTGCAGGGTTTGGGTTTTTTTTATAAGTGTACCATGGAATGCAATGATTTTTAGATAGGACCATAGAGGATATGGTGAGCCAAACCTGAACCTATTTTGTTAAATGCAGCTAGAAGATATGAAGCCAAATTAGTTCACGCTTGTGAGTATTCTTAGAGGCTCTTATATTATAGAATCTACCAATTTAGGAAAGCAAGTACATACTCATGTGATCAAAGTTGAGCCTGAGGACGACATATTCACTGAGAGTACTCTGGTTGACACGTATGTTAATTTTAGCTATCTAAAACAGGCATGCAATGTTTTTGATAAGATTCCAAAATGGGATTTAGTTTCATGTAATGCCATGATCGCATGGTATGCTTGTATCTTCACGAGGCAGTGAACCTATTTCGTTGGATGCAACACAGTCATGAAACCAAGCCAATTTACATTAACAAGCGTTCTCAATGCATGTGCCTTTCAAGGAGCTCTAGAGCTAGGGAAGAAAATTCATTCCTATGTAATAAAAATAGGATTTGATTTTGATGTTTGTGTGGGAAGTGACCTTGTTGATGTCTACAAAAAATGTGAGGATATGGGTGGTACACATTTTGTGTTTGATAAAATGCACAAACATGATGATGCCTTTTGGACTGCCATGATTTTGGGACATGTGCAGTGTGAGTGTAATGA
Organism: Pinus tabuliformis; assembly: GCA_031772625.1. Taxonomy (NCBI): domain Eukaryota; kingdom Viridiplantae; phylum Streptophyta; class Pinopsida; order Pinales; family Pinaceae; genus Pinus; species Pinus tabuliformis. The sequence continues at coordinate 473,361,869 of CM062819.1, forward strand.
GGAAGCTTTAAAACTATACTACCAAATGAAACTATCTAGCATTAAGCCTGACAATTTTATCTCTGCAATCCTTCTTAAGGCTTGTGAGTCCCTTGCAATTCTGGAATCAGAGAAGAAAATACATGTTAATATAATTAGAGGTGGCTTCATCTTAGATATGTTTGTAGGGAGTGCCCTCATTGACATGTATGCTAAATGCGAGAGAATAGTGGATGCTTGCAAGATATTTGACGAAATTCTTGCGTGAAATCTGGTTTCATGGAATGCAATAATTAGAGGATGTGCTCAGCATGGGCATGCCAAGAAAGCCGTGACACTTTTTACATTGGATCATTAGAGTCACAAATATTTTTGATGGTGGGAAATAGAGATATCCCACTTTGTGACATGTTGATGACTTCAATTTAGATATCCACAAATATGATTTGAGTTCCATATTGATAGAAAATATCTTATTTCTTGGATTTTCTATACGCTTAATAATTATTTTACAACAGAAGATGTTCAATCCTTGAAATACTCGAACCAACCTCAGTAACTTGTTGCAGGATATTTAAACATAATGTCAAACATAACCTTTTAAAATGGTCCATGATTATAATAAAATAAAATTAGATAGGATATTGAACGTGTGATACCAGGTTTAAGACAGATCAGGGAAGAAAAAATTATCAATCTTTTATGTTTTAAAATTAGATTTTGTTAAGATTATTCAACCCTACCTGAAACATCAGCATGTGGGTTTTCTTAGACAAATCACATAGTAATAAAAATGTTTAACCAGTTTACGTAATCATATAGATTATGTGACTGAGAGAATCTTTCTATCCCAGGGATGATAATAGATAGATTAAAGCATATCATATTTTCTCGATCCATCCAAATGATGTCCACCATTTAATTATGGAAGCAATAAGCAAGAATTAAAATGTAACAAAATTTTATGAATGAGGCAATACGCAAGGATTAAAATGTAACTAAATTGCATTAGTGGAGCGAATTGTGCTATGGATTTTGGCAGGGGAGTTTCTCTACATGCACCTCTCCAAGGTTTAAACCCATTAGCATTATGAGAATAAATTTCAGAGTTTGAGAAATAGGCTGTTACAATTTTATTTGGAAATGTGAAATTAATATTTATTTATTGCTGGTCACCATTATGTGGAAATATACATAGTAGGTATCAATTATAAGAATACTTCCCGAGCAATACAAGGTGGTTATCTTGGATAATTATATTTTTTTCTGGGATGGGAACCAAACTATGGTTGATTAGTTTGGTTTTCTGGGATGGGACCCAAATTATGGATGATTAGTTTGGTTTTTTGGGATGGGATTCAAATTACGATTAGTGTAAGTTTATTATGAGTAATTTTTTTCCATTTATCATGTAGGAATTTCTATTTTAATTTGTCATAAATTAAATATTAAATTAATTTTAAACATTAAAAGATTTGTATATTTTTTTCATATAAAATATTGAAATATTTTAATTATAAAAATTGTCTCTCATTCATCTATATATATATATATTACTTGTAGTTTTAATTTTTTTTTATGTAACATATCAACTTTATATTAAAGTAATTATATATTTCTTTGCAATATAGAACATCATATTTTTGTCAGTTCTCTGGATTTTAACTATAAAAAAATTATAACATCAAAATGCACAGACACTAAAAATACACTAAATATTAAAAATAAATAATTACTAAAATTAAAATTTAATATATCAATATTATTGGCATGATTATAAAACAAAATTAAAATTTTTTTTCAATTTAAAAATCCTATCGATGTACTTTACACCATTTTGAAACCATTGCTAATTTATTCTTTGGTAATTTGTCTCTTTCTCTAAAAACCTTTCCATTCCAAGATGGTTTGACATATATAATCTTTCCATTCCAATGGTGGTTTGAAATATATAATTTGTATTATATTATGGAAGTATTATTGAATATCAAAATACTCGACCGTGCTCAAGTCCAAGGTGATTTATTATAAAACATTTATAGGCTCAACTCCAAAATGATTTATTATAAAAAATTTATACATATAATTTTTATTAGAAGTTCTAGAAGTAGTATTGAATTATTGAATATGAATCATGTGTAGCGTGTCGCGGTGCACTTTGATTATCACCCCCTCTCTACACCTGCACCACAAGAAATTCAAGTCAAATGTCATTATATGTAAAATGCATCTTATCCCTTGCACATAAGTAGCATGCCATTATATATAAAAATCAAGCTAGACCTTGCACTTAATACTATAATTTGAATTTCGATAATTTTTTGGGTTTTTTTTTGCTTTTATCACTTAAAATAATATATATTTTAATTTTTTAAGGAGCGAGGAAGGGTTTTATATTAATAAATGTTTGAATTTCGATAATATTTTGGGTATTTTTTTTGTTTTTATCACTTAAAATTATATATATTTTATTTTTTCAAGTATCTAATAAGGGTTTTATATTAATAAATGTTTGGTTAGGGACCAGAACTCTTAAATATATTTTTGTTCGTAAAATTTCTACTAACAATAGTTTGTTCATGAAGCTTGTTATCTCTCAAGCTACAATTTCATCTTAGTCTAAAAATATATCCATTATAAAATCTATAAAAAAAAAAAAATCTCAAGTATACAACAAAATTTGCACAGTAACATAGAAAAAAATTATTTGTAAAAGGAACAACCCAAAGACATGAACCTCCAGACTCAACAACAATTTTTCCCTGCGACATCAAAACCCCTTATGCAACGGGTTCTTCTCCTTTCAACAAAGACATGGGAGCCATCATGTAAGGACCTCGGGCGCGGGCGCGGTTGGGCGCCGGGCGAGTCAGCGTGCACGACGGGCGCGGGTGCGGGTGACCGGCGAGTCGGGCTGCACGACGGGCACGCGGGCGGGCGCGCGCTGCACGACAATGTGACGAAACGGCGAGCTGCTTGCGACAAAAGTGTAAACGACAGATTTACGACACTTGGAAAAATGCGATGGTTTATACCCACGATGGGAGCGCCTTGCGATGAGGGTTGGCTGACCTATGAGGAAGGGCAAGGCCGACATGTAAAGGCGTTGAAGGGGTGTGTAACCATGTGTTTGGGGGTCGGCTGGGCAAGCCACCACCCACACTAAAACGTGTATATATTATGGCATGTTTGGAGTTCAAACATCATTCATTCGATCAAGCATCATTCGCTCAAGTGTAGTGCGTAGTTCTTAAGTGTGCAGAAGTGACAAGAGGTGAGCGCATAGCTCATGCACTAGTCTTGGTAAACGCACGAAGAAAGTTCGTACTTGGAGATTGGGTGAAGGTGTGGGCAAGGTGTGCTCTGTGTTTGGTCGAAGTGAAAATTTGTGTAGGACTTGGCGAGGGTGTCTTGGTGGCTCGGGTGAGCACCCGCCCATCGTGCAAGAGGTGCACAAGATTGTAAAAGGCAGGGTTGCCTCTGATTCTAAAATTGGTTAAGTATGAGACTTGGTCTTGCCAAGACATACTTGTGTATTGTAAATTGATGTTCTTAATATATTATCGGGCAGACTCATATTACAGGGAGTTGCCCCTCCCTTTATACTATGCAATTGTTGTTCTCTTTTATAATTTCTGAAGATAATGAATGAGTATGGGTGTTCATTAGTATAAAGGATAAACATAATATTGCTTGGTTGCGAAACACAAACTAAGTAAGGAAAAAGTGTAATAGGCATAGTCCACGAACATTAGTATTGGTGAAAAGAAAGTGTTTGGTGGTGCCGCACCTCGCTATAAGTGGTTGGAAGACTACCGCAGGTGTAGGGGTGTGACAGGTGGTATCAGAGCTTCGGTTTGAAGACTTGAAGGAGTCTTGTAGGAAGCCGGTGAGCAGGGTTTCTCGTGATAGTGGAAAGGGTACTTGCAGGTGAAGGAAGCCGTTTCACACAAATGGAACAAGGGTTGGTTCAGGTTGCAGGGACTTGGTGAACTTGGAGAAGGCTGAAAAGGCAGAGATGGTGGATGAACCTACGACAAGTGAGTCTAGTCATGGTGCTGTTGAAGCTTTCCAGTACAAAGTATTGGAACAGATGAGTCGATGGAGTGCTGACTGGGTTTCGATGAAGGTTGAGAACATGAAGATTCAGGAGAGCTGTTCGGAACTAAGAAGGGAACTCGAAGAACTCAAGAGCCAATGTGAAAGTACGACAGATGTTGAACTCAAGGAAATTGATGAGGAGATCCAACAAATTGGACTTGGTCTTCAAGAGCTCTTTGATGAAAGAGCCCGGTTGAGGAAGGAAAGTGCCAGGGTGGAAGCCGAAATCAAGCAAGTTGAGGAAGAGATAAAGAAGAAACTTCTTGGTAAGAAGGTTGTTGTGATTGAGCAGGAAGAGCTCGACTACATTGACAGGTTGGGAACTCACTACCGAGATCATCCAGAGGACATTCGGAAGTTTAGTTCTATGAACTTGGTCAGTGGACACTTGGTTGGTGCACTTGAGCAAGATGCGATGAAGGGCAAGCTTGAAGGAAGTCAAGCTGGACCAGGATCAAGTTGCTTAGAAGAGCCAAGCAGGGAGGTGAAGTACCTTAGGAGGAAAGTCAAGGTGGAGCATGAGCCAATTGACACTTCTGAGGCCGAATTCTTGAAGAAGGTTGCTGATGTAAGGCGCAAGACAAAGCCAACAGAGGAAGGTGATTCCTTGAAGCTAAGTTTTGTGCAGGTAACCGTGAAGGGCAAGAGATTTGCAGCTTTGGTGGATACGGGAGCTACTCATAGCTTCTTAAGCAGGAAGGCAGCAAAGTCTTTTGGGAAGAAAGCAAAGATGGAGAGGGAATGGAGTGCTTTCAAAGCAGTCAACTCTACCATTAGAGCTGTTGATGGTGTGTTGAAGGACACTCAGGTGAAAGTAGGATCGTGGTTTGGAAAGTTGGACTTGAGAGTTGTGGACATGGATGATCATTCTATGGTGTTGGGGCTGGACTTTATGGAGCTTGCACAAGCCATACCAATGATGGACTGGGACATTCTCTTGATCACAGCTGAAGGAAAAACCATGATGGTACCGATGAATAGAAGAAGTTGCTTGGGGTATAGGCCAAGGATGACTTCTATGGTTTTTTATCCCAAGGATCCAAATGTGAAGCATGAGGATGTGGAGCAAAGAGGACTTGGGAGTGTGACTCAAACAACAAAGGAAAAGAAGTTGATTGACTTCGTTGCAAGAGCTGGAAAGAGGAATGAAGGAAGTGAGAAGGCAACCTCACGAACATGGAGACACTTGATGGGAGCATCTTCTACTGATGATCTTCACAATGGAGTTGCAAATGAAGGGAGCCCGAGTACTACTTCAAAGACAGTGGTTGATGGGGATTATGGAGGTAGAGATCCTGCTGAGATAGTGGACTTTTGCAGGTATGCTATGGGCATATATGAGTTTCAGTTGACAAAGGACAAGCTAGGTGAGCTTGGATGTACATGTGAAGAGATTGAGGCTGTGCATAGATACTTGAGGACACAACATCAATCTGACACATGGGTGGATGAGAGTCAGGGAGGAAACTTCCTGGCCCTCCTTTCTCTATAAACAACCTTAGAGAGAGGTTGGTGTGCAGGCCTTGGTAGGGAGGAACCACACCAACTTTACAAGGGGCCTTGGAGGAGGCTTCTTTATGATAGATTGCAAACTTGGATGCAGATGACCAGATGTTCGGATGGAGTCTACATGGGTTAGACATCATGGACAACTAGAGTCATGGACATCAAGGTGGAGATATGGAGCATGACAGTTATGCAGGGACATGATGCAGGAGCATGTGTAGAGGTGTCATTCATGGACATTCTATGGGGAGTGCCGAAGCAAAGGATGTTGTGTAGATGCTGTTGTGACATGGAGATTCTTGATGAATCTGAGATGTAGCAGAAGTCAGGGAAGAGACTTGTGGTGGCATAAGGATGTGCATTCTTATGGTTTTGGCGTATGGTTGGACTGATCACCCGACTAGTTCGAGTCATGAGGGGTACCAATGTGCAGAGATATGTTGGCATTAGTCGAGACATGGTAACACATGATACAAATGTGTTGGCATCTGATGAGAGACTACATGGAGGGAGGACACATGATGAGGTCGACACGAGATGTTGCAGTGGAGATTGTGACAGAGGGGTCGATGATCATGGATCAAGATGATATCTGATGGAGAACATACCATTGAGGTGTATACCTTGGTATGGTGAGCTTGGTGGCAGTTGGTCACTAAGGTGAGACATGATGGAGATGGAGTTCTACATATGTTGCAGGGATGTTTGCCTTATGTGGAGGAGTTGACATCATGGATAGTGATGATCTTGGTGGATGGCTACCAGGATGGTATGTTGTCAAGGACGACAACGATTTTAGGTGGAGGAGGATGTAAGGACCTCGGGCGCGGGCGCGGTTGGGTGCCGGGCTAGTCAACGTGCATGATGGGCGCGAGTGCGGGGGACCGGCGAGTCGGGCTGCACGACTGGCGCACAGGCGCACGGGCAGGCGCGCGGTGCATGGGCGGCCGCGCGCTGCACGATAATGCGACGAAACGGCGAGCTGCTTGCGACGAAAGTGTAAACGATAGATTTACGACACTTGGAAAAATGCGATGGTTTATACCCACGAAGGGAGCGCCTTGCAATGAGGGTTGGCCGAACTATGAGGAAGGGCAAGGCCGACATGTAAAGGCATTGAAGGGGTGTGTAACCATGTGTTTGGGGGTCGGCTGGGCAATCCACCACCCACACTAAAACGTGTATATATTATGGCATGTTTGGAGTTCAAACATCATTCATTCGATCAAGCATCATTCGCTCAAGTGTAGTGCGCAGTTCTTAAGTGCACAGAAGTGACAAGAGGTGAGCGCATAGCTCATGCGCTAGTCTTGGTAAACGCACGAAGAAAGTTCGTACTTGGAGATTGGGTGAAGGTGTGGGCAAGGTGTGCCCGGTGTTCGGTCGAAGTGCAGATTTGTGTAGGACTTGGCGAGGGTGTCTTGGTGGCTCGGGTGAGCACCCGCCCATCGTGCAAGAGGTGCACAAGATTGTAAAAGGCAAGGTTGCCTCTGACTGTAAAATTGGTTAAGTATGAGACTTGGTCTTGCCAAGACATACTTGTGTATTGTAAATTGATGTTCTTAATATATTATCGGGCAGACTCATATTACAGGGAGTTGCCCCTCCCTTTATACTGTGCAATTGTTGTTCTCTTTTATAATTGCTGAAGATAATGAATGAGTATGGGTGTTCATTAGTATAAAGGATAAACATAATATTGCTTGGTTGTGAAACACAAACTAAGTAAGGAAAAAGTGTAATAGGTGTAGTCCACAAACATTAGTATTGGTAAAAAGAAAGTGTTCGGTGGTGCCGCACCTCGCTATAAGCAGTTGGAAGACTACCGCAGGTGTAGGGGCGTGACACATCACCTCCTGAAGTCACCTGCACGTTTCTAGCCCTGGAAAATCCCAAAGAAGACACAAAAGCACTAAATTAATGCACTTACCCTACAAACTTCCATCAATTGTTCCATTTTTGCCTGATGTGTGAACAATTTTTCTTCTCGTAAGAGCTGAAAAGCATTATGATGCCTTTCGATCATGTCCTGAAGTTTCTGGATAGAAAATAAGAGAACCCGAGCGATAGATGCAAATAGAATTTGGATAGATGCAAATTGAATTTTCAAGCACAATGTCGTCTTCAACATTTTCTTAAGGAGTCGAAGAGTCTTCCATTGCATACTAGTGACCCAACACGTAACAAGATAACCCATATACAATAAAACTAAAACTTCCAGCTTTTGAACCAAAATGAAAAAATATGCGTCTGAAGAGATGAGGAGAGATGAGGAGTTTGATATATAGGCAAATTAAAACCATTCCACGAGCCACACCGCAACAATAAATTTATATCCATCTCCCAAATCTCAACTAGACAAATAATTATCATCTGAGGAATGGCATCAGACATCAGAGTTATTTCTGTTATGTTGAACAGGAGTCTGATCTTTGTAGCCAAGACGATCCACCAAAAATCCCATAAAGAGGAAAATAAATAGAAAAGACACCCTTCAGATGAAACGAGCGAAATGACATGCCACTTTTTGATCCATTTAAAACCATGGGGAAAAATCAAACAGATCCGTGGCTAGAAAAGAAACGGTGAGCTTAAAACGATTGCAGATTCTCGGAATATTTCGGGATCCGACAGATATGAGCGCGGTCAAAAAATTGATCGCACTAATGTCTGTCAGATCCCAGAATATTCCAAAAATCTACAGTTGACTTAAAAATGGCTGAAAAAAAAAATTACCTGATCCCGAAGCACATCCCCTTCAGAAAACTAACCACATAAGACATTTTTATGGAAGGACCCAACCATGTATAAAAACCAAAATTTTTCCCATGGGTGATCAAATCAATAATCAAATGATTGCTTTTTGATAGACTCAATAAAACATTGTTATGCGGCAAAAGTGCACGCCCTCTAATCTGAGAGTGGCTTCGTCCTTTAATCATAATTATGGGACTGGAAACATGTTAATTCTATTATCCATTTACAGCCTGCCTTGCTCCAAAGTGGAGCCATTTTTGGCTAAAATATCGGCTTCCAAATTCAAATGAATGTATATATGGAAAAAATCCAATATTTCGAAATGAGAGGCAGAGATGAGAACTCTCTAATTCAAGGGAGGAGAGTCTCTTCCTTTTTGGACTTTGTCATTTGGCGAATAACTAGCATTGAATCTCCAAATACTAATATGATTCAAATTTTGTTTTCGATAACAGTTTTTAGGCCTTTCTACAATGCAAGATATTCAGCAAAATTGTTGGTCGTTGAGCCCAGACTCCAAGAAAATTGTGATACTATTTTTCCATTAGACCTAAATAAAACCACTCCCACTCGTACCTCCCTCCACCATAAAATAAATATAGAAAGTACATAGACATGCTTTATATATAGAAGTAAATATAAATATTAATAGTTGTAATATTAAATATTTTATTAATATATATAATTTTTTAAATATGGATCTAGCAAATGTCAAGAAGATCAAATATTTTGAGGTGCAAAAAATATTTGCAACTTGATAAGTTTGGTATAAATCTATGGTTAAAATGGATTGGTGTGTGTGTGTCTATATATATATATATATATAGTAAATTGTATTGCATAGAGGGATTGAACTCCTTGAAAATCCCTTTGGCCACTTGGATTGTGTAGACTACACAATTTAAATTTGCAATTTCAATAAATCTTTGGTAAATTTCATAAGAAATTAACAACAAAAAAAACCTGAAAAGGAGGGTAGAATGTAGAATAGTAAAACTACTTAAAATGTTTTAACTATAATATTTTATTTTTATCAATTAATTTATATAATATATACATACTTTTTTTTTTATTATATATATATATATATAACATTGAAATTATTATTTTTATTAGTATATATATATATAATCAATCCATCTTGAAATAAATTAATTAGCATAAAATTCTTTCATATTATTACTAATCAGTGTCAAACAAAATTTTCTTATAAAAATAATTAATGATGAAAGTCATGATAAAGTCCTTCCTCTTGACTGCGGTTGTGCTTTCGAAGACCATTACACACTCCCAAGACTTTCTCATAATGCGGCCAGAAGACCATTGTAGCCTCCAAGAATTTTCATAGTGCGTGCGACCGTGACTGCCGTTCCATTTCAAATGTTGCTAGTTGTTGATGCCAAACACTCTCGTAATATTAAAAAAAGATAGAAATGAACATAACATAACTTTCGGTATCTTCGTAGTTATAGAAATAGAAATGAATTTGCAGCATCCCAGAATGAACCATAACCATGCCTTTCTAGCAAGAACTTTCACTGTATTCTTCCAACTATTGTGTGGAAGATGTTTAAGCGTTCAAAGACTCTGACTTTGTTGAGCTTGTTATTAAAATTTCGTTATTAAAAATCTTTATAAGAATTATAATTTGGAATTGTTTAATTTATAATTTCTTCACATCATTTGCGCGTTAGATGAAGATTGCATTGATATCAATCCCTTCATTCCACGACACTTGCATATTCACCATGGCAAGTCTCAGGCTCCCGGTAAATTATTTTTTTTTTCTATTTCAATGGCTCCTATTGAACCTCACTATGAATTTGTATATCGTTTCCATTATTCTCTTATGGGTTGGACGATTATCACAATGATATTAATCTCTTCATTTCGCCACAGTTGCAGTTTGCACCTTGTGAGCACTTATTTTTCTCGTAAGTACATTTATGATTTCTTCCTATTTCACTATCTCCTATTGAACCTCCTAAAGTTGGGGCTTTGGTACATACAATATAACTCTAGAGATCGGCCTTGTATGGCCAGCGTTGTTAAGATGTTAGAAGGTAATGAAGACGAGGTGGTAAATCCTCCTTTACGCTTCGATATATCCTTCGTTGCACCTAAAATGCCTGCTACCCCTGAAATACCTTTCTTGGCCAAGACTGAAGAATCTTCATCAATTGACATATAGGGGCTATAGGGTTATTAAACAGATTTTGAGAATAATTCAATATTATATTCCCAAATTGAATTCATTTCTGTTTATCAAATTTCAAAATTTCAAGTCTGTGGTATGAATATGGAGATTTTGTTGTTCACAAGGGCCTTTCTTGACTTTGGTCTTACAACACTCAAATATCTTATTGGAGATAATTATTCCTCGTTACACTCCATTATTCCATTAATTTGAAGTTTTAGGTAGTTTACATACATTTTAAATTTAGGAAGTTTCGGTCATGTTAGAGTTTTACTTTTGGAAGTGTTAATTATGTATGTGTGAGTTAATAATTGCGTATCGGTTTTGAATCTATTTAAACATGTAGTTTCAAGTAATTGAATAAATGAAAATTATTCAAGATACGTTGAACATTTTGACATCATTAAAATAATTGGAGACATTATGGAAGATCCCGTTGAAGTAGAAGAACATAAATAAGACATGGACATTATAATTGTTCTAGGAAGTACAATAAATCTAGTTGAAGAATTTGCATAAGAAAATGGTGATTTTGTACAAGATGCAGTGCATCAACATGGTAAAAAAAGTGAAGTTAGTGTGTAGATACACATGTCGAGGATGAAATTAAAATTGTCTTCATATCAACAACAAGAGATAAGAAATGATAAAAATGAGTAGTTTACCTTTTTAGCTGTCTGTGTCTCCTCTCGAATACCACTATCCAAGGAACTTGAAGACCCTCTTTTTATTAGATAAAAAATAGCATCTATAGCATCTTCCCAATTTGTAAAGGCATTTCTGCATGCAATCTCATGCACCTTGAACACTCCATGATTGTCTTGTTTATCCTTTCTGGCACACCATTTTCTTGTGGTGTTCTTGGAACTGTCTTCTCTCTTCGAATTCCATATTCTGAACAGTTCTTATCAAACTCCTTGTTACAATATTCACTTCTATTGTCTGATTTGACACACTTCAACCTTTTTCTGGTCTCATTCTCAACTAAATATTTCCATTTCTTGAAAGTATCAAATACATCATATATATTTTGAATACAATAAATCTAAGTTTTTTTGGTTGCATCATTAATAAGAGTAACATAATAGTGAGAGCCACCGAGAGATGATACTTGAGCAGGTCCCCATACGTTTGTATGGACAAGCTCTAATTTTTTGTTCTTCTTTTCTTTCCCAACTTTGAGAAATATGACTCTCTTATGTTTTCCATAAACACAATTCTCACAAAATTCCAAATCAACACGCTTCAAACCTATTAAAAAAAAAAATTGAGTGAATAATCTGCATCCCCTTCTCACTCATGTGCCTGAGCCTGAGCCTATGATGCCACAATGTCGTATCTACTCTTGTGGAGGTTAACGAATTAACAAAATTAGAAATACCATTGCATAAATACAATGTACCAACCTTTTATCCTTTTGCTATTATAAGGGCTCCTTTAGTGACCTTTTAGGTTTTATCTGTAAAAGTAGTTACATAACATTCACCTCCTAACTGCCCTGTTGAAATTAGATTTTTTTTCATATCTGGAACATGTATTACCTCCTTCAATAGCCATTGGTTTCCATTCTGCTGTTTTATGAAAACTTTACCCATTCCAATTATTTTACAAAGTTTATCACCACCCAAACAAACCTGTCCAAAATCTCCTTGAACATAATCATGAAAATGTTTCCTATCAGGGGTGGAATGTAATGAGGCCCCTGAATCTACCACTCAGGTATCAATAATATTTTCTAATGAAAGAATCAAAGCATTTTTCAACACACCACATGTCGCATTCACTTCATGATTGTTTTCTTATTGCACGTGTCCTTATTTTCCCTGTGAAGACTTACATTATTTCTTCATGTGTCCTTTCTTCCCACATTTCCAGCACATTATCCCCGATTTGGACTTGGATCTACCTTTCCTTGAATTACTGTGATATCCTGGGCCCTTTCCTCTTTCCATTATTCTTCCCCTTGTCTCTGCAATCAAAGCATTACCTGATGTGTCATTGTAGTTTTTCCTTTGAATTTCCTCACTAAGGATTGCACCGATAATATCACCAAACTTTAAAGTACTAGATCTAGAGACAAAGTTACTAATGGCCATAACTAAACCATTCCAACTTTCTCATCAAAATTTACCCCTATATAACCTAACTGACTTGTAACCGTATTAAATTCCTTTAAATGATTAGCAATGGATCCACCTTATAACATCTTCATATTAAATAAACACTTCATAAGAAATACCTTATTTAAGGCTAAGGGTATTTCATATAGTTTGGTGAATGCCAACATTAAACCCTATGTTGTCGTTTCCTTTGAAATATTAGAGGCTATCGACGTTGCTAGGCACAACCATATTGTTCCAAGTGCCTTTTTGTCGAGAATATCCCATTCTGTGTCTAACATACTCATCAGTTTCTTTGTCTTTCTACTCAATGGTAGGTACATATCTTTCTGATATATATAAAAATCCATCTGCATCTTCCACATCTAGTAGTTTTGGCCATTTAATTTTTCAACCCTAAACCTACCATCTTTCGCCATTGCTCCCACTTCAACTAGGAACACTTCTCGCTTGTGAGTTTATCAGCCAAATAGACCTTTGGCTCTGATACCAGTTGTTAGAAAATTATATAGTACAAAGCAATGGAACACATAAAATATTGTAGAAACATAAACACAGAAAACACATAAAACAAGAGAGACACATATATACATGGTTTACTGAATTTAGGCTACATCCACAAAGAAACAGGTAGTCATTCCTTTTATATTATCCAACAAAATGAAGAGATACAACCTACAACATATCTGTTATAATTTCCTCTTCGCTCTCACATAGTCTTCTCTCTCTTTCTCGCTCAGAATACACATATAAATAGTCGCAATACAATTCTCTCATATATAGCAAGGGGTTTCCTTCTAGTGCAAAAAACCTTAAATTAAACATAACTTCTACCATCATATCGTCTCCCTAATGAACAACCCATATTAACTATGAAATTACAATATTTTACAAGGAAATTTTACATATATTTTTAGCTTCAAGGGCCCACTGGCCCCCAGACCCCTCAGCCAGGGGGGATGCCCGACCCTCCCCCCCACGTGGAGGGGTGTACATCCAGCTGAAACAATGATATCTAAATAAAGAAGCTAATCAGTCTCCACACCCAACATTATTTTCATACCCTTAAAGGGCTCTTGTCCATAAATAAAGGCTTTGCATATGAATAAAGAGTTCTGGAATATCATCAACAGGGAAAATTTTAAGAACCCCCCCTAAATTTATAAATATAATAAATGGGCGAATCTCCATGGTATATAGGAAAAATGAAAGACGATTTTATCAATAATATAATATGTATATATAATTTTTTGGCGAATCTCTCACCAGGCATGGCGAATATTTTACTCAATTATAAAATCTTGTAAGATCTTGGCGAGTCTTTCACTAAATAATAAAACTTTGTAAAGTCCTAGTGAATCTTAGCATAGGCTACATGCTGGTTTAATTCCCCCATTTAAATAGGCTACATTCTAGGTGAATACCATGGGTCAATACCATGTGCCATTTTGGTGAATACCATGGGTGAATACCATGTGCCATTTTTATTTTTATTAATTCTAATATTATGGTTAATAATGGTTTTTTGCATGGTATTAATAACAATCTAGTCCATGGTATTGTCCCATAGTATTTTGGCCATAGGTTTAACCTAAATATAACCCATTTTTTGAGTGTTCCTAAATATAAGGTGACTTATGGAGTAAATGTAAAAAAATGTTTTATTTGTTTACCATACCTCTCGTTTATTTATATTTTTATTAATTTACCATACCTCTTTTACAAATATGGTATTTGGCCCATAGGATTCACTTAAATAAAACCTCTTTCTTGAGCCTTCATAAATAGAACGAGGGTTATGGACTAAATATAAAAAGAGGTTTTATTTATTTACGATACGTCTAGTTTATTTATATTTTTATTTATTTACCATACCTCCACTTTACTTATATTTTTATTTGTTTACACCCTTACATGTATATAAGGTGACTTATGGAGTAAATATAAAAAATGTTTTATTTATTTAACATACCTCTCATTTATTTATATTTTTATTAATTTACCATGCCTCTTTTATAAATATGGTATTTGGCCCATAGGATTCACTTAAATAAAACCTATTCTTGAAAATGGGCGAATGGATTCACTTAAATAAAACCTATTCTTGAAAATGGGCCAATGGAAGGTTGTAAGTCATAATTTCAAGGGCTAAATTTACCTTTTTTACCCTCTCCCTTAAAATAAGGTGGGCTATTTGAGGTGATTTGTAAAAATGTACTATGATACAAAATATTCGCCCACTAAAAATTTAAAACCCCTTAATTTCGCCAAAGGGCGAACATTCGCCCCAAAAATCATCCTTGATCATCAATAATCCTAGCATATTGTGGAAACTAGGGTAGTACTTCAATCATTGGCTAGCTATTGATCTTTGTTTTCCTGTTTGGTCTTGAATACCTTATAAGTAAACTCCACAAGAAAATATGGACTAGATTATTAGGGAACCTTGATCATTTGGAATGCTCTTTATCTTTAATGGGATCTTCAAACTTGAATTGGATTTAATATTCATATTGTCCAATAACTTGACCTAGTGGCTCAAGAAGGGAAAAGGAGAAACCTACCATGAGAAAAATCTTTTCGGGCAAATAAATAAATAGTCTCTAAAAAAAACAAGAAACAACCTCTCTTTCCCATAAAATAAGTCGATATCCCTCATCCTCACTGGAAAAATGAATACATAATAAATGATGACAATGTGCACATACAAATAAATAATTAATCAAAGGGAAAATGATTGAGAAAGGCTTCCTACATAGAGAGGTTATGCAGATGACTTCCTCGGGGTATTGAACAGGCATGTTGGCAGCAAAGCAACATTTGCGATTTCTTGAAGTGACTCAACTGGGTTAGTAAACAGGCCTGCTAGCAATGGATCAACACCAAGGACCCACTTCAATTCTAAACATTCTTAGCTCATGCATTATTATTTGAATCCCCTATTAAATTAATTGGTGTCACTCTTAACTAACAAAGTGTTTCGAAGCAAGCCAATTAGAGTATGAAGGGTCTACCATATTTAATGAAGCATTGTACAATAAACTTAGTGGGAATCATGATTCTAGAAAAATACCATTAAAGGTAAGAATTCATATTAAGTAGAGGTCAAACTGAGATTCTTGGGTCCTATCAATGTATCACTAATTGTTATAGGTGCTACAACAACCCCAAAATATCAACTCTTTCGAGGATTTTGGAGACCCCACCCCATACTGATATTTCCTGTCATTCTTTGCCTATAATCTCCTAAGGTTTTCATGCCTCACTAACCCATATAGAGTTTTTTGTGGACCTAGAAAACTAAACCCTAAAATCCTAAGACTTAATTTTTCCTCCTAAATCAGAAGTCGCAACTGTGGTTTGTAGTCACAACTCTATTACCGTCTAATTTTTTGATTTCTGACACGTCTTATGCTCCTCCATGCAAGTCACAAAGTTGCATTTTATACCTCTAATGGCTCCTCCCTACAATGTCAGATTTCAACTTGCAACCTTCCTTTCCTTGTTGTGCATGAACAAAGCACTTTGCACCCTTGATTGGCGACCTCCTCTAGGTCACAAATTGCATTCGTGCTTCACATCACCTCTCCACTGATATTTTTCCATGCGACTTGTGATCTCTTCTCTGTGCATCAAGCCTACAACTTACGGCTTACCACTGCTCGTCGCACGCGATAGAGTCATCAAATAGATCCAATGTGCGACCTGCCTACACATAGGTGACCCTCCTCATAAAAATACCCTCACTCCCAATCATTTCTCAATTCTTCCTTCACAACAGAGCGACTAATGAATCCTCCAGTTTCCATAGATACCTGTGACTTGAGGTTAGTAACACATCTTCTACCAATCATTATTCATTACTATAAAATTGACAGGTGTCTACCTCTTCACCATGTCTCTGCGTGTTCCCATCCTAATCCTCATATACTCTCTTCTTCCCTTGAATGCCCAATCTTGTCTTTTATGGCCTTATAACCATATATCTTCACTTATCTAGTCATGGTGATTGGGATTTTACCAAACCCTTCACTTTTGCATTAGCCCATTTCAAAAAAAAAACTCCCATCTTACCATCGAAAAGATATTTCAATACAATAATTAAATCAAATATTTTCAAAAGTATATATATATATATATATATATATATATATATATATATATATATACTTTTAAGGTCACAACCACCAAATTGGTTTATGAGACCCGTTTGTTTGTGGGACAAGGTACCCACCTCTGTGCATCAATTTGACTGCTAAGTCTACAAAGGCATACATACTCTACCCCTTGGTTTTATACCTATGACCTCTTAGGAGGAAACACATGCTCTTAACCATTAGGGTCACTCTAGTTGTATATATATATGAAAATAATTTTATTTTATTTATTGGTATAATTGATTTGATTTGTTTTTGTTTGATTAAAATTAGATTGTAATTTCTAAAATTAATATTAAAAAAAATACTAATAATAATTATTTTATTTTATTTTTATTTAATGCAGAATAACTAAACATTAACTTCATTAATTCAATCAGAACCTCAAATAATTAATTTCTGATTAATTTTTTTTATTAACTTGACTAGGATAACTACCTCAGGCACTCCAACAGATTAAACCCAAGACGCCCCATTGGATAACTAGTAGCGAAAAAACACTGACAAGACCACTGGTTGTTTCAAAGCTTGTCAGAGTTCAAGGGTTCCTATCCATGCCCTACAGGTTTTATTGTATTTCCATGTTATATAAAGAGCTATATACAAGTTAAACCATGCCTTTATACATTAAATTAAATTGACATAATAATTATCGTGAATACTTTCTTACTAGTAATTTTTCCGTGAATATTTTTTTACATTGATTAGGCTTCATCCTTACGTTATTGCTTCACATGCCCAATGTGGATAAACTATCTGTGGCAGGTGGAGAGTCGTTGGATAAACTAACTATTTTTAATTTTTACGCTGGTAGGCATTTTCTCTGCGGGGTTTGGGGTGAGTAGACATTGTTCACCCCAACCAATCATAGAGCTTCATTTTCATCGTTTTGTCTAATGAAAATCTGACATGTTTTTGCTTCGTCACTGTTTTCCAACTACTTCATGTCTCCATCACTTTTTGCCAACTACGACACAGGGATTAACAACACAACCATCCCGCCCATCTTGCTAACTACGTCACAGGGATTGACGTCACGGTCATCCCACCTGGCTTGTTGCAATGCCCTCATAGTTGTTTTCAACATTTATGCTTTTGTCATCATCAATATTTACGCTTTTGTATCGATCAAAGAAATCTTTAAGGAGTTTTGTACCTTTCAAATGTGGTTCAAACCTCCTGACATCTTCCAAAAATTTGTTAATGGTTCACATGCGTGTTGATCTCTTTGCGTTGATCCCTTTGTACTTTGCTCCTATAATTTCCATGTGAAAAATATAATCCTTTGTAGATATCACCGATATCAATGACAATCTACCACCGAAGACATTTTTTTTTCCCTTTTGCGATCTGATCGGAGTCTCCGATTAGATTTCACACATAGTAAATTCCATTTTATTTTTTTCTGTTGAAACGTTGAATACAATAAATGAGAATCTTGTTATCAAAATATTCACCACCAAAACATCCCCTCAGATAGTCTTCACTTCAAATTTGCCTCTCTCAACATTAACAATGGATACATCAAAGGTGCCTCAGATAAAAATCAGACTTGAATTAAAAAATAAGGAGTTGCAGCTCACAGGTGAGTACTGCACCTGGAGACAGCACTCAAACAAAGAAGAGACTCTCTCTCCATTCAATCTACTATCCATCAAATGAATGATTACAATATTAAGTACATCACTAGAAATCATGTAGTTGGAAACAAACTCTTAAACTCTAGGAACAAATCCTAAACTAAGGAGATATGTTACAACTATGTAACCATTTCTCCATTAATACAAAATAATATTAATTATTTTTAACTGCCTCCACCTAGGTCGAAAATCAAAGTCTTCTTCGATCAAAGGAAGAAACCTCTATACCAAATCCGTAAGCTATAGCTATGGCTGGGGGTTAATTAATAATTTTCAAGGCATTAAGACTGACAATGGTAGCAAAATATTTAGTAGAATCTCTCTGAGAATCACAAAAATTGTCCACTACAGTGATGACAACATTGTCCACCTCAGAGTTGTCCAAATAAGAAGCACTCTGAAAAATTATGAAGAGAGAATCGGTAGTCTCGAAAAGCAGTTGCAATATATAATTGGAAAAAATTCAAGCCGAAGGATTCCCAATATCATTTTCATTAGCCTCACATAATTATAAATGACAATTTGTCATGAGTTATTTATTACATGTTATATATTGCCCTGTAGAGGCAAAAAACATAATAATAAAAACATAATAGTAGTAAGCAATAAGTCTTTCCTTCAAAAGTGATTAGGATGAGTGGAAAAAAAAGGCGGTTACAGTTTTGGTGCTTTGGCAATGGTGACCTGCCATGTGGCTTGGTTTCAGGAACTAATCATGCACCCACTCCTTTCTGTTTATGGACTTAACCCTCCTGCACTCTGGCTGCCCTCCACCGTATACGCCTATTTGCCCTGTTTACGGTGAACTGCATTGTTTACCTGTCTGACCCGACATATGTCAACAAGGGGTTTTCCAAGGGTGGTTATTGTTTGTTGTTGGTTAGCATGGATGGGGATATCATTGATTACTCTGAGGAGCCCTATGATTTGGACCCCAACTAGTCATTATTCCCTCTACATTTGTCGGTCTCCTCCACGAGCATTTCACTAGAGATTCCAACAACCCTAGCCGGTGCTCTTGGGGTTTACTTGGTGCCGGACTAGCCGGCATTTTCGCTCCCAGAACAACATCCTCACCTATTGTTCAGTCTATCATCTTCTTTGCTACCATTTACTAGAATACTTGAGGCAGTTTCCTTTCCCCTGATCCTGAATTACCCCCGCTCTCTCCAACTTCTTTGCAGTTTATATCCTCCTGCCTCAACCCTCCTATGAACCCACTCCCTCTGAATCCCCCTTCATCTTTCTTCCTGGGGAAACCACACACCCTCTATCCTCAGGCATCATCCTATTTTTCATCCCATCCCCTTGGTCCCTTTGCTTCCAATCCCTCCCCGTTGATTCTTGACCCACCCACCTCCGGCTTCTTTGCGGAATCCTCCCCTTTTCACCCAGGTTTGACTGGGGCTCCCCATTTAGATGCTGATATGATTCCTCCCTCCACACCTCACAGCAAACCCACACTTGGCCAACCGGGTCAACCATCCAAGAGATTCAAGGGGGTGAAGGTTGGTACGAAGAAGCTATCACTCACCTTTGGTGACGACATACATATGGGGGATGCGATTGACACTTCCGACCATGTCTTGGTGGGTCGAGTTAGAGGTAGGGATTAATCGGCTGCGTGACTAAGGTAATGGGTCTTGGAGATTTGGGGGCAAGTCCTCACTGAATTTCAATCAATAGTTGCCCTTTCTCCCGGATGGTTTGCACTTTGGTTCCAATGGCCTGAATTCAACCAATGCGTTCTGTCCAAGAATTGGCACATTGAGATGGCATCGGTACTTCTCAAACGATGGAGTCCCCTTTTCGATACCAAGAGAGAGCACCTTGGGGCTAGGCCTATTTGGGTTTGATTTCTAGGATTATCCCTACACTTCTGGTCGAAAGATGTTTTCAAGCGGATTGGGAATGCCCTTGGAAGGTACATGGATTATGATAAATCATATATGGTATCTGGGAATATGTCTATGGCACAAATTCTGGTTCATCTTGACACCAGTGAAGGTCTAGAGGAAAATATGCAGCTGCATTGGCGGGACATATGCAGGGTACAGATACTGGATTACGAGGGGTTGCCTTATCATTGTCGGAGGTGTCATAAGATTGGACAACTATACAAAGCCTGTCAACTCCTCGCATCTAGCTCTGTATCGGTGGCTGGACCTGATCATGTTGATGGTAATCCTATTGCTAACCAGTGTGGTAAGGAACCTGCTCAACATAAGGTGAATCTGGAGCTCGACTCATAGGCGGTTCGAGGTGCTCACATGGAACATGTTCATCCCCCATCCCCACATATCACTAGATCTCGTGCAGCTACGAGGGTGACTGCCTCTGTTGCGAGTCCATTATCCTTACCTCCATCTCTCTATATTTATTTATCTACTAGTTGTATTCCTTGTTCATCGAGTTGTAATGTTGCACCTGTTATTTGTACCCCTTCTTTTCTCTACACTTTTGCTCCTTTTGCTCCCACTTTTCCCCCACCCCCCTACCATTACTAGATTCCTGGATCCCCTCTCCCCTGCGGAGCCATCCTTTGAATCAATTAGAGGACACAATTATAACCTTCG
This sequence comes from Pinus tabuliformis, assembly GCA_031772625.1. Classification (NCBI taxonomy): domain Eukaryota; kingdom Viridiplantae; phylum Streptophyta; class Pinopsida; order Pinales; family Pinaceae; genus Pinus; species Pinus tabuliformis. The sequence goes on from CM062819.1 coordinate 473,382,902, forward strand.
GTCACTAACCTGCATTACCCCTGGGGACGGTAGTGTTATTGGTATCACCCCCTTGGCCCCACCCTTGAGAACTTCTCGGGGTAGACATTCCTTCATGTTAAAAGCCATTTTTTAGGCTGGACTGGATGTGGCCCAAGGCCAAAAAAAACCCATAGACAAGGTCCTTAGAGCATTAACCTCTCTCCCCCCTGGTCTTCCATGAAGTGGATCTCCTTCAATTGTCGCGGGCTCTCTAGTCCCGCAAAGAAACTATCATTCCGATGGATGTTTGAATCATAATTGGTGGACATTATTTTTCTACAGGAGACTCTTGCACCTAGCACACTGATTATTCCCATTATTGAGGCTATTTCCCCTGGCTAGAATTTTCTTGCACTGGATGCTCATGGGTAGTCTGGTGGTTTGGTTTTGGGTCACAATCCCAGGTCCATAATATTACTGAAGTCCTGGGGTGGGGAAGGGATCATTGGAGCTAATATATACTCTACAAAAGTAGGAAGGGAGATGAGGATTATAAATGTATATGGGCCCTATATCAACAGGGCTCCTTTTTGGCATTAGCTACTAAATTATGACTATATGCAAGCTGAGAACATCATCATAGTGGGGGACCTTAACTTCTCCCTTGGACATGCATAATATTGGGGTATGAATGCTCAATTTGACAAACTATCGAATGAGATTCGGTCTCTATTGGATGATCATCATCCAATTGATATTCCCATGACCTGAATCTGACCCACCTGGAGAAATAGGAGGACAAGAAAGCTACACTTTCCAGGAGATTGGATTGTTTTATAGTTAATGAGTCCTTATTGGATCAATTACCCTTATATCATTAATGGGTGTGATTTGGCAGATTGTCGGATCACATGGCTATCTATCTTGAAATTGCAGGTGGAGATCGTAAACCCAAGGCACCCTTTAAATTCAATTCTACCTGGCTCAAAGATGATAGTTATATCCAGATGGTCACTAAGCATTGGAAGACCTGCACCCCCAACTGGGTCAATCAACCTTTACTGTTTTTGCATATAAAATGATAACCCTGAAACAAAAATCTATTGATTGGGCAAACGACGAGAGGACCAAGGATGAGAAGATCTTGCGAGACATGAAAATGGAGCTTGAACACTTGGGGGACAAGGAAATTCGAGGGTTTGTTACCCTTGATGCAAAAGAAAGACTTGTCAAACTAGATTTGGACCAAAATATGATCTTGAAAGACAGAGAGGAAACACGATGACTCCATAGTAGGGCTATTTGGTTGTTGGAGGGTGATGAAGATACTAAGTTCTATCATCATGTAGCAAATGGGTGACGGATTATCAATACTATTTGGCATCTATTGGATGCCAATGGAACTCAAGCTAAGACTTTCACTCAATTTGCCACCCTTGGTACTACCCATTTTGGTATATTATTCAGAGCTCCTTCGGAGGTTAACCTTACTGAGATCATCAGGGTTGCAGGATATTTCCCCAAATTTGTGGATCAAGATACAAGAGAAGGATTACTCACACTGGTTACCATGGGGGAATTAGAAGCCACTATTAAGTGGTTCAAGAAGGACAAGAGCCCTGGACCTGATGTTTGGTTGATTGAATTTTATATTGCATTTTTTGACATACTTGGGTATGAGCTCCTTAAGATCATTGAAGAGTGTTGCACAAGTGGGCGGATGTATGATGTATTTAACTCTACATTTATAGCCCTTATCCCCAAGATTGATGATCCACAAAATTTCAATGATTACAAGCCTATATTTCTCTGCAATTGTATATACAATATTATTGCCAAGATTATAGCAAATTGCCTCAGGCCCATATTATCTGAACACATATCTTCGGAGCAATTTGCATTCCTTGATCTCTATCACATTCATGAAGTAGTGGGCACTGCTCAAGAGTCCCTTCACTCCATTAAATCCAAGAAAATCAAAGAGATGATTCTCAATATTGATTTGGCTAAAGCCTTTGACTGAACCAGCTAGCTCTATATTCGAATTTTTTTGACACATCATGGCCTTCCTCTATCATTTATTCAATGGATTGTGTTGCATATCCAATGTTTCATATAGTGTGTTGATCAATGGATAAACATCCTCTTTCTTCCATGTGGAAAGGGGCCTTCGACAAGGATGCCCTCTCTCACCTCTCCTCTTTCTATTAATCATGGAAGGTTTGAGCAAACTCATTACTGTGGATCGACGACAGGGTAGACATGTTGGAATCAAGATTATCAACATTAGGGGACTTTTGAGGTCTGAAATGAACCTCATAAGAAAAATGTACAAAAAAAATAAGCTTTATAAGAACCAATAGGATTCAAGATGATGATCTCAACCATGGGGGATGATTCACCATTTTTGGAGTAAAAAGGTAAAAATATTAAAAAATAATAAAGCTACTTTTCAACTCGTATTTTTAACTTATCTCCCTAATGTTTTACTGAAATTTTGAGAGGGAGTACTCGTTAGATGCAAAATTTAATTCCTCATCCAAGGAGTACCCTTGTTACATATTGTTGATGGACCTTGCTACATGAAAAATGAGAAATACACGAAAATACGTTATTGCAATCACGTTTTTCATGGATTTCTCAATTTTTCTGTAGTAGGATCCATCGAAAGTATGCAACATGGGTACTCCTTGGATGATGAATCAAATTTTGCATCCAACAAGTGTTTCTGCTCGAAATTTGAGTAAACCCATAGGGAGATAAGTTGAAAATACGAGTTGAAAAACTCGTTTTTTCTTTGTTCCCTCTAAACTTTGATGATGTAATCTAATCTTATTTTATTATTTCCATTATTATTTTATAATTTCCCTAGGAGGCCCATTTTAGACCTTGAAATTCCCCTAATGCAACTACACCCTCACCCACCAACAATTTGTGGATGATATTCTCATATTTCTGAATGGAACACTGGGGGAATCCATTGCATTTGCAGTTGCCTTTCGATTGTTCTGCTTCGCTACTAGTATACAGTGCAACAATCATAAATCCACTCTATTAGCCATTGGTTGCACTCCTTATGATATTTGTATGTCACTACAGTGTTTCCCTTTCACCACTTTTGCAGTTTGATGAGGGCCTTAAATATCTGGGCTTCCAGTTAAAACCTACTAATTACCGGATTGTAGACTGGGTTTGGCTGGTGGCCAAAATTGAAAGAAGACTAAATATATGGCATCATAGATGACTATCCAAGGCAGGGAGACTAATAGTCATTAAATCGATCCTAGAAGCCACCCCAGTATACTGGATGTCACTGGCTTGGATTCCGAAGGGAATCATAAGTAGGATTCAACAATTGTACTATAGATTCGTCTAGAGGGGAAACCAAGAAGGGAACATATTTTCTTGGTCTACCTGGGAAAACATTGCACTTCCTAAAAAATGGGGGGGATGGGGTCTGAAAAGACTAGAAACATTTGCATGTGCTTTGGTAGCAAAGATGGCATGGAACGTACTCTCTTCGCGAAATCTTTGGGTTGATGTTATTTATCATAAATACATCTCTCCCCTCCATCTACTTGACTGGATCATGCTCCCCACATGGGACAAGACTAATATATCAACAATCTAGCGAGCAGTTCTCAATACAATGACATTTGTCAGGGATGGACTAACTTGGAAGATTGACAATGGTAGATTAGTCCATATAGGAATGGACCCATGGATTGGATGTGGGAATGCTCATGTACTACCCCAAGAGCTGATACATCACCTCTAAGAAGTCGCAAACCATGAGCATACTGATATATTCAATGTTAGCCTCACTCTCTTAAAAATCAATAATAAATGCAATTATTAAATTAAATAAATAAAATCATGAGAATTCCTCAAACTAAGGAGTCTAGTTTGGATGAGAGATTCTCTCCAACTAGCTCTCCTAAATTAGTGTGTAAGTTGAGAAATTGCCTCAACCAAGTGAGTCTAAGATAGACGCACTATCTTAAGACCATTTACTCATGTATTTAAATGTATTATTAAATTATTTGAATAATGTGAATTACATGAGTATGAGAGACCACATGATGGCTCTCTTCCTTTTCCGCCAGTTTATTTTTTGTGTGTTAATTTGCTATGCATATGGTTATATGGCTGTGTGATTCTTCTACATGTGGTATCAGAGCTGTTATCGCTTTCATTACTAGTTGCAGAAATAGGCAAAGTTTGACCTTGACCAACCATCGCTGACTCTGCTGCAGCTAGAGCTTCAGGTGTGTGGAGTTCAGCAACACCCAAGGCCAAATCCATCTCAATATATTGTTCTTCCTCTCCTTTCAGAACTTCAATGTCATACTCTCCAAGGCCTTTATCCTGAATATCGTTCTATAGCTTGTGATTTGCGTCACCCATAACTTGCAGAAAATATTTGATCTTTCCCAAAACTTGGTTTTCTGTCAGAGCAGTAGTTCTGAGTGAACCATAGCAGCTGCTAGAAGATTTATCTCCAATGCTACTGGCATTTTTACATACAAGTAAACTCCTCTCAAAAGAATAAGTTCTATGTTTTCTCTCCAAATGAAGCAGGTCATTTCTTGTTGGTGACATATTCCTCAAAGTAACTGTCACTGGCATGTATCTCTGTGCAAAAAAGGAAGAGGCCCGCAAAGATTTGGATGTTGGTGAAATCGTTTTGAGGGAAAAAGAAATTAGCCACGGACTTAGGCAATCTATGGCTCAGCCACTGAGTTCTGTGTTGAAGGAGTTTACCAGAAGGGGCCACGGAAAGCCTGGTCGTGGTGCAATGGCCCGACGTAGTGCCTTCTAGGAAACAAAAAGAGGGCTCGTTGAGGTTCCTTGGCTACTGGGTTCTGTGGACATGGAGCTCATGTAAAAAGGAATCAACCAATTGTGCGCCTCAAAGCTCACTTAACAGTTGATGCCTCAGTACATCATTAATCCAATGCTACAAAATTCTGAGTGGGCACGAACTGGTGGATGTTGCGAGGAGAAATGACAGAGGTATGCCATCCAAGGGTTTGACAGTTCAGAAAAATGTCGTCCAGTGAAGTGCCCTGCAAATGAAATGTTGGTCGACATGAGTAGCTGTGAAATCTATTTGTAGCATGCAAGACTTGCAACGTGGAAGTGGCCTGCGTCCAAGTCAAAGGAAAATAATTGCATGAATAAGGTCTCAAGTTTTTTTTCAATAACATAAAGTTTAAAGTTGGAAAATCACTTTTTAAGGGTTTTAAAAAAAAAATAGTTTAAAGTTTAAGGTGGACACTTATTATGATAAGGAAAACCCTTACTTTATGTTAAAAGTGTGGAGGTATATTTTGTTTTTAAGTGGAGTGATAAGGTTATGAAAGCATTTTTTTAAAGATTTGTAATCATGATAAAGTTATTGGAGTCATAAGATGCATATTTTTGTATTTGGAGTGATAAGTGATTTTTTGGAGAAAGTTATTGTTGTAATCCAAAGTAATTTTTACTTTGAGAAAGATTGAGTCGGTACAGGCAGTTTTTGAAGATAACTTGCTTCCAAAAGTTTGCAAGTATGACATTCTCATTGAGAAGTTTACACTACAAAGTTGTGACATTGAAGAATGATGTACTCCAATAATTAATAAAATCATAATTTTTGTGGTGATCGTGTCCTAGATCCGCCCGAAATTGAATAAGGGGATCATAGGTACACTCTGTGTCGTGAATGTGCTTGCATGATTTGAGTCGAATTTGTAAAACACTCTCTTTATTATGCTTAAACAAAACAAGCCATTGATCAAGCTCCTGAAATCAAAGCTCCCATAATCAATTAAGTTCATAAGCACAAAGCGTCACATCATCGAATTGATAAAAGTAATATTCTGCAACAACATTTCACAATAGCTAATCAAAGCAATCAAGTTAAGGATGCTACAAAATCAAGCATTTCAAGCCAAGATGACATCAACATCATCAACACTTTTTGTATGACTTGCAGATACACATTTTTTAACTGAATTGTACGGGTGCATTCTCGGTTGTAGCCGACACCCTAATTTGACTTGTTAAGGTGAATACATTAAGTCAAGTAAGTCTTCAACTGAGTCATCAAGATTGAACTTATCATTTGTATCTTGGGTTCATTTTCGACAGTGTTCGACACCTTTTCCTTTTTTATAAATCATCACATTCAATGAGTACATTCACGAAATCACAAGTGTTAGTAATCAATCAAGCAAGTAAGCATCAAAACAAGCATGTGTCTATAGCAAGCACATTAAGTTCAAGTGAGTGTACAACATTCAACCAATCATCAAGCGAGCGAGTTCTGAAAATCCAACAGATATTAAAAGCAAGCGAGCGTGAGTTCCAACAAGTTCACATGGTGACAAGAATTTAGTTGTTAAATATTCTTAACAATTTGATCCTCTCCACTGCTGAAGACATGGTGCAAATCAACAAATCAACTCTTGTTGATATTTCAATGAATCTACAACATGCAAGTGAAACAATTGAGTTCCTTCAACTGGAGTCACAACTTCAAAGAAATGAGTTGCAATAGAAGAGTGATGTTTCCAAGTCTTTCATCCACATCGATGAAGATAAAGATGTTGATTCCAAGTCACTGATCCAACCAACTTCAAGTGTTGAAGTGGTCCCTGATTCCGTTCAACTTTCTTCCAAACCAATCATCAAGCCACGAGAAGAACTCCAATGTAACAAAAATCGACGAGGATTAGGATATGACAAAGATGAACACAACTTACATATCCCCAATTATTCTAAGTCAATCAAGTTCATCAATACATTATTTCTTGATCAAATAACATCAACAAGCCATGAGAAAGTTGCAGACAAACAGACATGTACGCAAACTAAAGTTGCAGTCAAAGCAAAATGCCTACATTGTCAAAGAACCGATCATCTGGAAAATCAGTGTTTTGATCTCCATCCTTGTCACCATTGTGGCAAGTCAAATCATTCATCAGAGAAATTCAACAAACAAAAAGAATCAAGCAAATTGAAGATAGATTATTCATGGATTGATCCCTAGGAATGGTCATCCATGGTCAAAAGATTGTACAAGTTTTACAATCGGATTCACTCACACATATTGCAGCCAACAGTCAAATTAAGATGGTACTCTCGTGCAGTTGAACGGGGGAGTACACCAGTGAAACACTCCTACACCTGAAGGGGGGGAGTTCAGATATAATTTGGAGAAGATTGCCTCTCCTTTGAGCTAATAAAGGGGGGAAATGTCAATGAAATTGACAAGTGGTTGTCAGACTAAAAGTCTCAACAACATCAGCGAAGAAGCCAGTGGGCATCTTCATCAGCCAGTGGGTGATCATCATCAATAAATACACCAGTGGGCGTTCATCAAATTGTGTCAATGGACACTGGATGTTGTTTTCAAGCAAAGGACAGTTGGATCCTTTACCAAACCTCGAAGTCTAGAGCTACTTCTAAGTTGTGGAGGACTTACATTCTCCTCATTTGTGACCTTTTTCTCCTTTCTTATTTTCCCTCTTGCCTTGATTTGTTTCTTGATTTCTTTCAGTTCTTCAAAGATTAACTTTTCATCATATTTCTGCAATGAAGACTCGGGTCTATTTTCAATAGTTATAGCAGTCTTCTTTCTTCTACTTTTTCTAACATTATCTTCCTTAGGTGACTCTGGTGCTTCTTGGAAATGGTTTCTAATAATGAAATCCCCCCAGGTATCTCCTATGCTTTTTAAATGAAACTCAACCAATATTTTTATCAGCCCATTATGATACATGGTTGTATCTATGAATTGTATTATCTTTGCACATTTGAAGCCATTCTTCTTAAACTATTTAGCAGGAGGAAAGAAAAATTGATTTCACAATTTTCTAAGAAATTCATTAGTAAATGGATATGGTAGACGAACATGCAACCAAAACTCCCCTCACAAGTGATAAATTTATATAAAACCAAGAGCATGTTTCTCTAATTACTTTTAAGAGTTGAAATGGGAATACCTTTCCTAAAAATAAAGACATCCATACCTAGGTTTTTGATTATTAATTTCCATGATTCATTGTGGAATTCCTTGTTCTTGAACCATATTTCACCATGGCTTGGAAGTTCTATAGCCTCGGTCATGAATGACTCAGTCACTGCAAACTTGATATTTCCAATTTATACCTTTGTGCCATCAAAAGATTGAGCAAAGGATTTTGTAATCTCCTTATGAAAACCATCAAATTTCTCGCTGAATTTAAGCCATCCATCTTTCTGTAACATTTCTTTGAGTTGTGGGTATCCTTCCATGTACTTTGATCCTACCGGTTTTGACCTGACAATTAGCCCCATGCCTTCTATTGCGCAGAGTTCTTAACCTTCAGAATTACCCTTCCCGGTTTTACGAAATGAATTGGCTGCTAATATGGTGAAAGGAACCACGGGTTTGTATGAAACAAGTAGATGGTAGGGGTTTTGGAGAAACATGTACAAGTATGTCACGTCGTAGTCATGACCGTGAATAAAAATGAGGGAGTTAATTACGGACCGTTATGTGACAAAATATGGAGAGTGTGGCAGATATGTAGTATGATGGAGATTGCAGTCAAATCAAATGATGATTCGTCAAGGAAACATATGAATCTCCATATTATATATGCTTTATGTTTTAACCTTGCTATTTAAAATAAATCTTTGCACTTTACCTTTTAGAACTTAACCTTTTCGTTTGTTGTTTTCTTTGGTGTTGATCCGTAGGTACCTTTTTAAGATATTGGTCTTCAGAACAAGATTCTTCAATTTCCTGCAATCATCATTTGTTTGTAAGCTGTACAATTATGCTAGAGTTGTTAAACGAGATATGGCCGCCGAATCAAATTAGCTGTAGAATGGAATTAGCTGCGGAACATGATAAGAAATGAAGTGGAAATGGAATATGACAGTGAAATGGAATGAAAGTGGAGTGAGATGGAATGAAACTGTAAAATAAATTGAAAATGGGGTGAGATGGAATGAGACTGTAAGATGAAATGAATTTGCAAATTATGAACTGCAAATGAATGTAGCTTTATGTCACTACTTATTACACAAAGGAAATGGAAAATATAGGATGTCAGAATCTCTGATTTGCACCCTGTATTTTCTGTATAAGTATGCCAATTAACGATTGGTTTTCATACTTATACATTTTTATTTTTATTTTTATTTATTTTTTTATATAGATATATATACAGGAAAAATAAAATCTAAGTTGGTGGAGAACAAGAATTCTTCTTCACCAACTCCATTTCAGTGTTATCTTGAAAAATATTGATAAAATCCTCTCTTGAAATTGGCTTATGATATATCCTCAACCGATGACCATTCACAAGAAGAGGTACCTTTCGTTCATCTGTTGTCCTTATTCTCACTACTCCATTATTAAAGATTTCTTCAATATCATATGGCCCAAGCCAATGAGTCCGAAACTTTCCTTGAAAATTTTTGAATTTTTAATCGAACAAAAGTTCCCAATCCCCTGCTTGAAACTTCTTCTTCTTGATATACTTATCATGCCATTTATCCCTTTGATGCTGGACTAAACTCGTTCTTTAAACTGGATCTTGCCTAATTTCATCAAGCTCATTGAGTTTCTCCAATCTATGTTTCTATGCTTCTGATAAATCTAGTCCCAATTGGACTGCCATCTCGAAGGTTCTGATTTGAAACTCTATAGGGAATAGGACTTGCTTCCCATAAACAAGCTCATAGGGAGTATGTCCTATTGTGTTCCTCCATGTAGATTTGTAGGCCCATAAGGCTTCAGGAAGCCTTTCTGCCCAATCTCTTCTACGTAGATGTACAATCTTAGCGAGAATTCCTTCAATCACCTTATTGGTAGATTCAACTTGACCATTTTCTTGTGGATGATGAGGAATAGACTTTCTGTGTTTGATCTTGTAATCTTCCACAAGCCTTTCCACCATTTTAGATATAAATTGAAATCCCTGATCTGTCATAATTTCTCTTGGAACACCAAAGCGAGTGAAGATGTCCTAAAAAAGAAAATTAACTACAAATTTTTCATTAGCAAAAGGTAATGATTTAGCCTCCACCCATTTAGTGACATAATCAGTGCATACCAAAATATACTTCTTTTGTTTAGATGGAGGACTAATTGGTCCAACAAAATCCAAGGCACATTTTCCAAAAGGTTCAATGAGTACTTGAGTTTGTGGTGGCATTTCATCTGAAGGAGCAGGTTTTCCTACCCTGTGGCAGCTATCACACCTTTTGACATATTCATTGGCATCTTTGAAGATGGAGGGCCAATAATATCCTAAATGAAGGATTTTACAGGCTATCCTCTGGTCAGCAAAGTGTCAACCACAACGTTCACCATGACATGCCTTAAGAATTTCAGGCATTTCATCTTCTCGAACACATCTTCTGATCATGAGATTTGGACCTGTTTTACACAATTCATTAGTAATCCATGAGTAACTTGCACTTGTTTGAATGATTTTTCTTTTATCCTTAGGAAACAAATGTGAAGGTAATTTTCCTGTGACTAGGTAATTGGCAATATTTGCAAACCAAGGGGTCTGAGTAGTCACTGCAAAAAGATATTCATAAGGAAATTTATCTTCAACTGGAGTGTCATCTTTGATATTTTGAATTCTAGACAAGAAATCGACAATTGTGTTTTGTTTCCCAAGTCTATCTAGAACAGTGATGTTGAATTCTTACAGGGGTAATAACCATCTTGTAACTCTGCCATTAGTAATAGGTTTATTCATTAAGTACCTAATTGCAGAGTGATCTGTATGAACAAAGGTTTCATATCCTATTATGTAATGTCTGAACTTGTTGATAGCATGAACAACAACTAAGAATTCCTCTTTAGTTACAATGTAATTTAACTCAGTGGGAGTAAAATTCTTGCTTGTGTAATAGATGGCATAGGGGATCAAATCTTTTTGTCCTAATACAGCTCCCAGAGCTGTATTTGAAGCATCTGTTGAAATATGAAAAGGTAGTTTCCAATTTGGACCTCTTAAGATGGGTTCTTAAGAAATTTTTACTTTTAAAGTCTCAAATGCCAACTAGCAATCAGGATTCCAATTGAATTCACAATCTTTGTTGAGTAATTTTAAGAGTGGGGATGCTAGTTTAGTGAAATTTTATATAAATCTTCTATAGTATCTTGTGAATCCTACAAAACTTATAACATCCTTTTGACAACTTGAAATTGGTAGTTTAGAGATGACTTCAACTTTAGATTTATCAACTTTAATTCCATCTCCTGAAATGTGATGTCCTAAAACAATCCCTTATGTAAACATCATAAAACACTTTTCATGGCTTAGTGAAAGGTTTGCTTCCTTACATCTTTTAAGAACTTTTTCCAAATTTTTTAAAGCTTCTTCAAATGTATTCCCATAAACTGTAAAGTCATCCATACACACCTCTACACAATCGTGTATTAGATCAGAAAAAATTCCTAGGACTGCTCTTTGGAATGTTGCAGGTGCATTTCACAATCCAAAAGGAAGTACTCGGTAGGCATAAGTTCCCCATGGACAGGTGAATGTGGTTTTTATCTTGATCTTTAGGTGCTACCTGAATTTGATTGTAACCACTAAAACCATCCAAAAATGAAAAATACTTCTTACCTGCTATTGTATCTAACAATTGATCTATAAAGGGCAAAGGAAAATGATCTCTTAGGGTAGCTTTATTCAATTCTCGATAATCAATACATACCCTCCATTTACCGTTCTTTTTAGGCACAATAACTAGAGGAGAAACCCACTCGCTATCTGAAATTGGGTAAATGAAGTTTACATTCAGCGATTTTTGGAACTCCTCTTCATAATTTCCCTAAGATTTGGATTCGTCATTCTTTGAGGTTGTCTGATAGGTTTACAATTTTCCTCAATGTAGATGTGATGTATACAAGTCTTAGGAATAATTCCTTTCACGTCAGTGTATTCCCATGCATATGCAGAAGAATATTGTTGTAATGTTTTGATTAGCTTTTCCTGTTGTAATTTTTCCAAGTTATTGTTTATGTTGAATGTTTTCTCTGGAAAGATTTCAACTGTAGAGCTACCAAATTCTTCCATAGAATAAAGAGACATCTGCCTAGATGACAAATATTCAATGTGGGATTTTTCTTGAAATTGATCATGTTCATATTCTAGAGATGATTCAAAAAACTTCATTGTATTTAAGATTTGGCTATCTTCACTAACGGTTGAAATAGTAAAGAGAGGTTGAATATCATTTTCATCGTCAATCCATTATTTGTCATCTATCTCTGTGATTGTTCTTGCTGGAGGATATAGAGTGAATTTCTTAGTTGAATGACCATTAGAGATATACATATCACCAGATCTACAGCTAATGAAAGCATCAGCAGTAGCCAGCCAAGGTCTTCCTAATATAAGTGGATTTCCTCCTAGATTGTTCTTAGGGGTTAATATCATAAAATCAACAGGGTACTCCCAAGAGTCTAAGGACACTGAAATATCTTCTAACACACCATCTGGTTTGATTACAGATCTATCTGTCAATTGCAGTAATGTAGGTGTATAAAGAAGATTAGGAAGGTTGAGCCGTTCCATGGATTATTTGCTCATGATGTTCATTGCTGCTCCTAAATCAATCAATGTATTCAGAATTTCAACTCCATTGATATGTGTTTTTACAACTGGACTTCCTGGATCTACATATTTTTGTATGGCAATTTTTCCCATCATTATGTCTACTATTTTTCCTACCAGCTAGATTCTTTTTATTTCTTTTGTTTTTCTTCCTGGTTTCTTCATGCTCAATTCCTTTATTGTTTTAGCTAGAATTGGAATCTCTTACTGGCTTGTAACAAAGGGATTTTGATACAGACATTTTTCAATTCATCTAGAAAATCATAATTAGGCAACATAATATGCTTTTCTACCCCTCTATCAACTTGTAATCTTTCAGGAAAAGGAGGTGTAGAAGTAGATACTGGTGGTTGATATATGATAGGAGTTGAGTTTATTGGTTCTTTACGTTTTTCATTTTTAGTATTTTTGTTTTGAAGAGATGTTCCTTCAAAACTTTTATTTGGCTGTAGAGAATCTTCCTTAGAATTGTCTTGCTCTTGAATAACTATAGAAGGCTTTTTCTTTTCTAATATCTTACCGGATCTTAGTTGGGCATCATTGAGATCTAGAGAAGTGATCATATAAGTTGGAAATTGTTGTCCTTCCACCTATTCTGAGGATTTTTATTGTTGGGGTTTGGTAATGGTTGGGTAGGTAACTGATTTGGTCTCTGTGGGAATGACAATGAAAGTTGAGGATTTTGGTTTTGAAGTTGGAGTTGTTGATTTTGTTGAGGAATTTGTTGGGGAGGATAGTTTGGATATGATGGAGGATATTTATAGTATTGAGAGAATCTTCCATAAGGATTTTGCACTCCTTGAGCCCAAGGTTGAGATTGAGATTGAGATTGAGGCCAAGGTTGCTGCCAAGAATTCCAATTTCGTAGGGGCTAAATATACATTTGGTTGTTAAAACCCTAGTTTTGTTGCCCCTGCCAAGGTCTTCTAGAGACAAAGAAAATAGATTCTGTTGGATTTGAAATTGTTTCCTCTTGAAAAATAGCTTTAAGACCAGGAATTGAAGGACAATTCTTGGTCTCATGCTTTTCTGAAAAATCACACAAGTCTCTATGATTTTTGCATGCAAAGGGCATTCTCTTAAAGCATGTTTCTTTCTACATTTGGGACAGAAAATAGCTAAAGAATTAGTCTTGGATTTCTGCTTGTTTTGTAATTTAAGGGTGTCTATCTGTTCACTAAGGCTCCCTAGAATACTTGTTTTAAATTCATCAAGCATGTTTCCAATTTCTGCCCTACTTACTAATCCAATTGCAGATTTATTCACTCTAACAAGAGAAGGATCTCTTGGACCTTTCCCAGTTTTGGATTTTCCTCTTGAGAGATGAACACATAATTCTCCAATGTCACTTAATGGGAGTTGAGAGATATCTCCCTTCCCATCATGTTAAGAATTCTATCCACTAATCTCTAATGGATTTTAATAAAAGAGCTTTTAAAGTATCTTGATCCAAGTTTTCCATTTTTGCTCTTTTTATATTATAGTTGAATCTTTCAATTAAATCCTCCAAATTTTCATGCTCTCTTTGCATCATTTTAAACACTTCATCTTTGTGATTGATAGGCATGCAATAATCCAAATACCTATCCAAAAATTCTTTCTTCATGTCATTCAATGTTCTAATAGACTGAGTGACCAATCCCATGAACCATTTTAAAGTAGCTCCTTTCAATGTTGAAGGAAACGATTTGAGTTTTTGAGAGTCTTGTAAATAATCATAAGTTCTGTAGAAGACTTCAAATTCAAATAAAAAGGTTTCAATATCTTCACTTTTTAATCCATGAAAATTTGGGAGGACAGAAGGTGAGATATTTTTCATTGTGGCAACTGTTTCTTCATCAACTATAGGGAATCCAAAAGAATTATCAACTTCCCTATTTCCTCAACCTTCTCCATTATTTCCTCTGTCTTCTCCATTATTTCCTCTACCTCTTCCTCCTCCAAATAGTGTAAATTCTCCATTCAAAACTCCCTCTCCTTCTTCTTCTCTTCCTGCCATTATAGTTTCTTCAAAGTTAATATAAGATTCGACCTGCAAGGTTAATTGCTCTTCCTCTAGTTCCTCTATCAATGGTATGTGGAAGAAAGGTTCTACTTCTCCCTCTCCACTAGGAATTTCTAATTCTTCAACTAAAATATGTTCCCCTGTAGAGGTGAAAAGTGCTACTCCTTCTGTTGGAGATCCAAGATTTTCTTCCTTTAGGACTACCCCAGTAGATGAAGTAGGAGATCCTCTTAATTGGATTTCTAACCTTAGAACTTCAGGAAGTTTATGGCTAGGAATATGAGTTCTTGGTCTTGGTGGAGTAAGTGGTGTTGTAGGAATTGAACTCCTGCCTCTAGCTATGAATCTACCCCTAGAGTTTCTTTCTCTATGCATATCATTTTTTAGAACTTATGAAATGAGGTTACCTAATTACACTTCCCCGGAAACGATGCCAAAATGTTTAGTCAATTTAGTGTCCTAAATTGCTTGCATAAATGATCAACCAAGGTTTGTAAACTAATGAAGTGTGGTGCACTATATGTGCTTAGTTAACCTTTTTCTTACTTCGTTGTTTTGTGTTTTATGTTGTTTTTGGGGGTTTTCTGTTCTTTGATGTCTAAGAATGTACAACCTGAAACTATGAGAAAATTTAAGTGTGTCTAATGATTTTTAAAGGAAAGGAAATGTTTCTAAATTAATCTAATTTCCTAAAAATGGACCAAAAACTGTTGGCTAGTTATAACCCAATAGAAACAGAGCATCTATCTCATTTTACCATTAGTCCTAATCTATGGATCTAATTCTTAAAACCAAGAATGAAACTTAGTAATTTCATTCATTAAACATTCAACCATTCAATTTTAGGAATATGATTAAATCAATCTCCTTCAAATGATTATTGGAATATCAGTGATGCAACTAAGTGAGGATCTGAAAGCAAAAAGGTAAAAGCATGTAAAACTAACTGTAAACAACTAATGTATTTTTGACTTTCTCCATCATTCGAATGTGAAGCATTACCCTCTTGAAGTGCTGTGCAAGAAATCAATTATACCTTAGTTCCTAAGTTCCTAGGAAAATAACAATGTATTGAGTAAATTCAATCACTGTATGAATTAGACATTTAACTATTTAGTTTAGGATCATCATCATCTTGAAATGGCTTTTGAAAACATCCATTAACATAGTTAATTGACAATTCTATTCTAAGAAAATGAATGACAAAATAGTAAGCAAACTAAGCAAATATGTATTCTTATTACTTTAATCTTAATTCAGTTTGAAAACAGAGTCACTTTTCTCCATGAAATATCTTAGAAGAACAAGGCTGCACAGTTGTAATTTATCATTATGCTATTGATTAAAAACTGAAATGAACTATCATCCTAATTTAGAAAACAGACTTACTGAAAACATAGTAATGGAACTTGAACTAAAAACAACAAATGAAAAATCCCCTTTAGTGCGGGGGCCCTTTTCAACTGATGTGGCTTGAATCCTAGCTAGTTAAGGATGCACTTTAAATGATCATTGGCAACACTTAATTCCTTCTAACTTCTAACTACTTCTCGGTTCCATGCAACTGATATTTATAGGAAAATAACATAATAGTTTATGAGATAAACTTGCTACATGTGGCTAATTTGAATTAAATCTAACATGACTGTTTTATGAGAAAAAAATGCTATAGGTGGCTATTTTGAATTGCAATAGGACTGTTTAAACTTTTGATCAACTACAGGTGGCTAATTTGAATTAAATTTGCAACAGAACTGTTAGACTCTTGATTAGCTACAAAAGAGCGAATCAAGAGTCCTACTGCTTCCGGATAATGTACTTTGACTCCATCTTTGACCATGACTTTAGGCTTGCTTTTTTGTCGATGTGAACCAAGTGAATAGGATAGAATCCATGTGGAGATGATTCTAGAAATGCCCATGTGGCCCAATTCTTCATTTGATACCTGGAACATGCAAAACCATGAGAGTAGCTATGAAATTCATAGTTCGTTGTAGAATAGGCTGCGTTCTGTAGCTAATTTGCAAAAATCTATTCAAATAGAAAGAACATGAAAA
The DNA here is from genome assembly GCA_031772625.1 of Pinus tabuliformis. Taxonomy (NCBI): domain Eukaryota; kingdom Viridiplantae; phylum Streptophyta; class Pinopsida; order Pinales; family Pinaceae; genus Pinus; species Pinus tabuliformis. The sequence continues at coordinate 473,399,545 of CM062819.1, forward strand.
TATAATATGGTGATCATTTTAATGCTTTCTTTAAGACAAAACCTAGCATTTATCATTGATTGGGTCTATAAAATTATGAGAAAGGTGAGGGAAAAAGGTGAGAAAAAATGTCAAGGAGAAGGTAATTCTGAGGTTTAACACTATGCAAACACGAAATGGAAACCATTGATCACTTATTCCTAAACTGCCCTACCACCACCTCCATCTGGTCGTAGATTACTACACAACTTCATATTCAGAAATTTTGGCAGGAACCAGAGATCACGGTGGCATGACATCGATGGTGGACCAATGCTCAATCTCACTAGAGTCAGAACTTACCTGTAATGATCTATTGGTGTATCTCGCTCCAAAGGAATAATATTATATTCACAGACATTGCTCCTCGATGGGAACATGTTATTGCACACCTCATCACAACATATCACAACTTACCAGAGGATGCCCGTCAACCACCTGCATGCAACATCTCTGCTGAAATCATAGAGTATGACACCCCATGGGCTTATTTTGATGGCTCGGCACAACACCATGGTTGTGGAGGAGGCATACTCCTCCATATCAAACACTCCCATTTCTACGAGATTCAGATGGGTTTGGGGGGAGGGACGAATAACTTTGATGAACTTATATCCCTTCATCATTTGTTATACTTTTCTCTTGTTAAAGGATGTAGTCGATTGCAGATATTTGGTGACTCATAGATCATAATTAAATGGTTTAATCAACAATCCGTTTATCTCACACACACACTCTGTCATATATTGGATGATGCATTGAGATTGAGAACACACTTGGACACTATTTCCTGTCATCACATATATAGGGAGTGCAACTATGTTTCCGACCTGCTATCCAAAGAACCCTCACACCAGCTAAGGGGGGTCTGGTTGATCAGAGAACATCAGGACCTAGACACTTATAGTTACTACCATAGGCCATTCATGGATGAGCAATATTGATAGGGCCTATAGGCCCTAATTTCTGGGATTTTTTGGTACAATTTTGATGTAATTATTTGAATTATAGCATATAATTTTGTCTATATATTACTGAACTTCTCATATGTAAATTTTCACAACAGTCTCCCTTATATGGGACTGACATAATTTTGAGATAGAACAGTACAAATAGTGGCTTATACCATTGATACAACATATGCTATCAACATCTTCAGCTTGTAATTTTCTATTAATTTAATGAAAATTGTGATTTTTCTGTGGGAAAAAAGTCTTTCCTTCTTCAGTGTTATTTGTCATTTTCATTTAAAATTTGATTGCGCAAAATATGGTTATAATTTTTTTTACTGCAACATTAACTGGCCCATTAGCTTAGTTGATTAGAGTATCATGGTAATAAAATGAAGGTCGCAAGTTCAAGATCTATATAGGCCAACGTTGTTTCACTCTAAAGTGCCTTTCCAACAAATTTTTAAAACAGGTTGGAGATGTGCATGGGCCAATGGGTTTCATTTGAAATCAGTTATAACTGGTTTTCATATGTAATTGTTTTTTTAAATTCAACAAAATTGTTTTTTCTTAGGTTCTAACTTTGTGGGTTGACTGTCTAGAAAAAGTAGGCCTCGACCAGGCACTCCCACTATCTATGAGGGGTAACTACTCTATCCTCTCCTTTGACTTCACCTCCTTCCTGTAGGAGGGGTTGAGGGCAAGAATGAAAGCATGATCCTCCTCCAAGGGTGCTTTCTCCATCAACCATCTTGTTACATTACACCCCTGCCATTATTTTCTATTCGGACACCCTTCTATTATTTATTTTTCTTTTGTCATGCCTTTCAAATTTTTTTTTTCTACTACTAGGAAAGGGAAACTAGGAAATGTTTATAGTATCAACTATTAAAGTATCCTATTTTATTAAAGTGAAAAATTCTCCACCCTTTCTACTAGTTAATACGTATATAATATGCTCTGGAATGAGAAGCAGGGAAAAAAGAAAACCATACCCATGTACGACACCCATTTTTATATCCATACAATGGTGAGGACATTCACATGGAACCAAGACTCTGGACTTTGACAAACAACTCGTCTATTATCTATATGTGTCTGGTGTTCTATGTGTTTGGATTGTAGTGCTCTTCCCTTGTTGGGTGTGTTCCCACATGTGTTTTCCTTAGGGTTAAATATTTTGTGGATTTGTGTCGTTGGTGTTAGACGACCTTAGACTGATAATGCAATAACTCGTTTCCCGTGAATGCTAAGCGATAGTGGTAGTCATACGACAACCCGAATCAATTCGCCTCCACCTCAAAACTAAAGCTCAAGGGCAGTGGTCGCACGAGAGCCCCAAATTTAATCATTTTAGTTTTACGTGCAAGGAGTTCGGTTCAAAAAAGGATGAAAGTTTAATTATATAGAGGTCAATACAAATCAGTGTGGAAATATATTAAATAAATATATTATTAATTATCTCTCTTTTATATATAATATAATATCAATATAATAATTAGATTTTATTTTGATTGGAATATTATATTGATTCTTTTTATATATAATGCTAAAAAGTGTTGTAACTTGTTTATTTAATTTATATATTTTATTGAAATATTACTTCTAATATAATTATTTATAAATATAGAAATTTATATAATTTAAGTATGTATGGTCTAAATAAAATTTAATATATTAAAATTTTGAAAATAAAGATAAACAAATAGAGCATCGTTCTTGTGTGCCCCAAAACTAAAGCTTAACATTTTCCCCATATCGTAACCCGAACACACACACCATAAATGAATGGGTTTTGACATAAATACTATGGGAGTGAACTTAGGGATCAATAAAGATAGAAAAATAAGTGTATACTCCTTCTAATGATTACGAAGTCCATGGTCAAGATATGCAACTGAATCCAAGGTAAAATCACTTGGTCAACTTAATAGCTACCCACATCACTTTGCATCCAACATAAGTGTGATGAAGTACTGAACTTGTTTACTGACCTATATTCTTCTAGCTTTTTCAAAGTTCACCCTTCTAACATAAGTCAATCGACATATGTAAAAGTATATTCCTTGAAGCTCAAAAAACTACCCCCTCATCAAAGATATATTGTATACTAAAGAATAAAATCCCTTAAATACCCTCCAAGCTAGCTTAGCATTTATATTACAGAAGCAGCATAACACTCTTCACTTCAAAGTCTTAAGGGTTATCGTACCAATAATAGGATAGAGCCCCATAGACATACCACCCTCCCTATAAATTACTATGAGAACTCTTAATGATAATTGGGCATTGAGCAGTTCTATGGCATCCTGCTTCCATACCATATCACTATAAACAAGATCATTATACCAAATTGAAATAAGCATAAAATGGGAAGTTTGAGAGCTTGATCTGTTAATTTTTAGCCTCTACAACCACTACAAGTGCCTCTTTCTCAATTCTCTATGACATGGAAGTTTATTATTCTGTGGTACAGGGGCAGCAAAAAACGATGGCCTTGAAATGATTGGGGTTATATATGGTAGGCAATATGTCACGAGGTTGTATTTTGTCCTCCAATATTATGAATAGAAAGGGGGATAGACCTTGAAGGAGTAATCATAGTAGGGGAAATAAAAGAAAGCATTATTGGAACTGGCATGTTTCAATAATATCTAGTTTATGAGAAGGCATGTGGTGGGAATAGTTCCAATAGTCCTTCCATTGAACTTGACAATACGACCCCCTTATTGTGTAGACTTTAGTGGTTTAAAAGGTGCGAAGGTCAAAAAAATTGTTCCCTTCAACATGGAATTGCATGCCCCAAAATATGACATCGATCCTACATCATGACATATGCAAGACGAGCTTCCATCCACATTCCTCCAACTCCTCCTATCGGAGTTCCTTTGCACCTCTTGATGAAATTGCTAGTTTATTCTTTAGTAATTTCTCTCTTTCTTTAGAATTATTTCCTTTCCAAGGTGGTTTGACATATATAATATTTTTATTCCAATGTGGTTTGACATATATAATTCATTGATATGGATATTATTTCAAGCTGCGGTGGATGAGGGCTTGAGGAATTATATATATTTTTATAATCAGTGGCCAGGATTGGATTCCAATGGAATACATTTCGTTTGAGAAAAACATGGATGACAGTGATTTCATTAAGCCTTTTCCTCTTGGGGGTTACTAATTGGTTTTGCATCATCTGGTTCTTTGAATTCCAAGATGAGGCTTCCAAAATAATGGCGACAACTGGTTATGAGCTAATTTCTTTTACATGTCCACTTGTTTTCCTACTTTGAAGATGCTAAGAAGAAAAGTGGTTCAAGATGGCACTTCCATTCTCTTCTTTAGTTGGTTAGGTATTGTTTTCTACTCCCCGTCATTCTGTTCCACATGCCTTCCATGTTGGTGCTTGCTTTCACGTTGGCACACACAGATGAGAGGTTAATTAATTGTCAGCCTTTTCTGCATGGTATTTGGTACACCCATAACTTTTTCTTGTAATGTAAAATGGATGAGAGGTTAATTAATTGTAGGGCTTCTCTGGGTGGTATTTGGTAACATAGCTTTTGCCTGTAATGTAAAACTTTAGGAATTTATATTGCGGAAACAAGTTGAACTAGTTTACAAGGAATGCATACTCGGGTGAAAATAAAAAGCCTAATAAAAGGGTTAGATTTTAGAGCATCACATAAACACTCTTTATTCCAAAGAAAAATGAAAAAAATCCCAGCGGCTTCGCTGTCACACTCCCTCATCTCCCAAACAACATTGACAGTGATCTCAATATGGACATATTTTCAATTGATTTGTAAGATGGAAAAGAATCGAACATTTCAAGTTGCGCCAATCATCACCTTTGCAAATGGAGCTGCAAAATCGGTAAAAAACACTTGCATTTTTTATTGCCTTTTATTATTCTTAACTTTCATTTCTTTTTTTGGGTTTTGTGTTAATGGTAGTTAGAAGAGCTTTCAAGATCTCGATCCCAATACCTCTATTTCACAGCTAGGGAGTCTTGCTTACTTGTAAGCTTCACCTATTATTGAATATTCTCTCATCGTGCTTCAGCTTATTAATTTCAATAAACAGAGATAATGCTAATAATTTGTGTTACAAGTCCTTTAATAACAACTGGTTTTATTGAAATTTTCACACATCGCTTGCACCGATTTCTTAGTTGCATGTATTGTAGTTTTGTTAAAGTAATGGCAGATTTGCCTAATACTTAGTAAGGCCAATGAATCGATAGGGCTCCTCTCGCTTTGAGTATCAAGCTAGCTTCCCAGGAAATTGAGTGGCCGTTGTCAAGAGAGAAACGGATTTGGATCTCAATTTATTCAAACAAGACTGATCTGTGCCTCTAAGACTGCTACGTCATCCTCATCTTGTAGATCTCATCGATTTGTGTTTACAACCAGGTGTGTTGTTACTCCTTTTCCTGTGCATGAATATCTTTAATATAAACGGGACAATCTGGACAGTGAATGTTATTTATTTACGAATGGGTTTCGTTAAAGGAGGACATCTATGAGATATTGTGCAAATTCAAAATTATTATTTATTTCTTATATTATAGTTTTAAAATTTAAACAAAAATTTTCTAGTAAGTTTTGAAAAATTCTTTTTATAAAATTCTATTGTACTTATTATTTAAATTATATTTTTAATATATAAAAGATTTATTGGTATAATGATTTAATATATAAATAGTTTAATTATATTACGTAATATAACATTATAACTAGCACAGCCATATTTATTATTATTCTTATCTAACCAATAAATAGATCAATAATATAAATATAAATAATAAGAATTTATAATTAAAAATAATATAAATATTTATATTAAAAATTAATCATTATAAGATTAATAATATTAACAATGGTTAATTATTAATTTTAATAATTATGAATAAACTAAATGGATTGATATTATAAACTTAAGATATTAATATTTTAAACCCAAAAAATTAAATAAACGCAAGGAATTTTTTTATAAACCCAAGAGATTTATATTAAATCCAAGATTAATATTATAAACCTTATGAATAATATTATGCCCTAGGAATATGAACCCTTAAATTAATAAGCCCAAAAGATTGATATCACAAAAGCAAGGGAATAATAAACCCAAGGATTATAAACCCATGGGAATAATATTAAACACAAGGCACTAATATTATAAACCTAAGGGATATAAACCCTAAGGTAAATATTAAAAACCCTAAGATAAACATTAAACCCCAAGATTAATATTATAAAATTTAGGATTAACATTATAAACCTAAGCAATTAATAAACCCAAGGGATCAATATTAAAAACCCAAGTGATAATAAACCTAGTGAATTTGTATTATAAACCCAAGAGATTTAAATTAAAACGTAGGATTAATATTATAAACCTTATGAATAATATTATACTCTAGGAATATGAACCCTTAGATTAATAAATCCAAGGGATTGACATCATAAAAGAAAGGCACTAATAAACCCAGGGAAATAATATTAAACACAAGGATTTAATATTATAAATCCAAAGGTTATAAACCCTAAGGTAAATATTATAAACCCTAAAATAAACATTAAGCTATAACATTAATATTATAAACCTTAGGATTAACATTATAAACCTAAGAGATTAATAAACACACAAAATTTGTGTTATAAACCCAATGAATTATAAACCCAAGAGATTTAAATTAAACCCTAGGATTAATAATATAAACCTTATGAATAATATTATAGCATAAGAATATGAACCCTTATATTAATAAACCCAAGGGATTGATATCATAAAAGCAAGGGACTAATAAACCCATAGTAATAATATTTTTTTTTGTTTTTCAAGTGATCTGAATTCATCAGAGATTACATCAGGCTTGACCCATGGCTTCAGAAAATGAGACCCATGGGCATCTAAGCCGTCAAAATCACTCTGGGACTGCACCCGACCACACTAGCCTTTAACATGACTAAATTTTTGCCCACAAAGTTTTGAACTGGTGACCTTCACATCACTGAGTGACTTAACAGTACACCCCATCACCATCAATTATACTCCCCATGGGCAAACCTAGGGAAATAATATTAAATACAAGGAATTAATATTATAAACCTAAGGGATATAAACTCTAAGGTAAATATTATAAAACCTAGAATAAAAATTAAACCCTAAGATTAATATTATAAACCTTAGGATTAACATTATAAACCTAAGCGATTAATAAACCAAAGAGATCAATATTAAAAACCCAAGGGATTTTAAACCTAAATGAATAACATTAAACCCTACGATTAATATTAAATAGTAGGAACATAAACCTTAATATTAATAGACCAATGGGATTAATATTAGAAACCCAAGGGATTATAAACTAAAGGGATTAATATGAAACCTGAAGATTAATATTATAAACCATAGGATTAATATTAAACCCTATGATTAATATTAGAAATGATAGTATCAATATTATAAACCCAAGGGATCAATAAACCCATTGGATTAATATTAAAAATCAGAGGGATTATAAACCCAAGGGAATAAAATTAGACCCTAGGATTAATATTAAACCCTAAGATTAATATTATAAATCTTATGAAAATATTATAAACCGAAGAGATTAATAATATAAATCCAAGGAATTAATAAACCTAAGGGATTAGTATTATAAAATCAATGCATTATAAACTGAGGGGAATAATTTTAAACCCAAGGGATTAATATGAAACCCTAAGATTAGTAATATAAACCCTAATACTACAAATTATAAATTGAATATTAGAAGGCCCAAATATTATAAACCTTGTATTAAACCCAAGTTTTTGTAATGTAACAATGCAACATTGAATAAATTACAATGTAATATAACATTGCGATAATGGACCATGGTTGACCATGGTTGAAAATGATTGACCATGGTTGATGATGGTTTACCATACTTGATTCTCATATTGAGACAATATTTGTCACAATGTGACATTGGACCCTGGTTGACCATAATTGACCATGGTTGATTTTTATATTAACAATGATTGAATGTGGTTAACCATGATTGACCTGGATTGACCATGATTGATTTTCATATTAAGAAAATATTTGTCACAATGCGACATTTGACGATGGTTGACCATAGTTTATCATGATTCAACATGGTTGACCATGGTTGATTTTCATATTGAAACAATCTTTGTCACAATGTGACTGTTGGGTCTCCAAAATGTCATCCACTTTCACCGTCATTTCCATCATTTTACCCTCATTCCGTAACTCTATAGCCCCATAACCTTACATTAAGTAACTATTTTCATCATTACATGGGTTTATCATTATTATTTTCTAATTCATTGATTTTAAGTATTATAAGTGAATTTGTGATTAAATGTTAGGAAATTAACATGTTTTTATATATATCTAAAAGTTTTATGAGTTTTGTGATATTGTAGGCCTACTTGGAGATTCTATAAGGGTCCCACTTGGCCATCCAACCACAAATTCAAATTTCAAATTCCAACTCATGAGGGTTTGTGGAAAAATTATACAAGATGTGGATCATTAACTATGCACATCCAAAGGAGAAGAATCATGGATGAGAAGATTTGGAGAGGATTTGTATCTTACATTTTTAGGAGATTGGTTGTAAACATAAGAGATAAATGTGGATTTAGGAGAGATCTAAGGATCTATATTTATTGAATAGTTATCCTTAATTTTTGTATAAATAAGAGTGCACCCTTCATATGAAGGGTTGTCAAGTTGTTAACTAATTAGTTGATTAGTAGCTAGTTGCTAGTTGTTAGTTAGAGGTTCCAAGTTCCATCCAAGGCGTCATTTTTAAAGTGAGGATAGATAATTGTTGTGATATTTTGTAACTCATTTTATGAAATACATATTTCCACTTTTATCTCCAAGATGTGATAGTTTGTTCGGCGTGCTTGCCGAGGAATGGAGGGCCCTGATCAACTACAATTTGCATACCTTTGTACATATTGGTAACATAGTATAGTTTTGTTATTTCATTTCTTTTCATGTAAGTGTGCTTTTACTTTCAACAAGTGTGATTTCATTTCAGCAGGTGTGATTTACTTTCCAACAAGTGTGATTTCAATTCTGCAAGTGTGATTTCATTTATGCAAGTGTGATGTGATTTCAATTCTACAAGTGTGATTTCAATTATGCAAGTGTGGTGTGATTTTCAATTGTGCAAGTGTGGTGTGATTTTCAATTGTGCAAGTATGGTGTGATTCCATTTATGCAAGTGTGATTTCAATTTCTTTATGTTTGGTTTGGTTTGGATTGGATTGATTTAATTAACTTTGTACTTAGTTTTAATTTCATTAGATATATCTATTCTGATAAATAACTACCTAGTAAATATAGTACAGGTATACCTCGTCAGTTCTAAGAACCTCGGGTTGACAATTAATGAAAGGGATTTAACTCACAATTAAATTACCCAATATTTTTATGTCATTGTCGGCGAGGTATACATAGGTGTTTATTTTTACGTTTAGAGAACTCATTATAGTTTCATTCATTTTTAGATGCATGGTTAAAAGCATGTTAAAATCATTTTTCATTTTAGATTTTAATAATTTTTCAAAACTTCGTACTAATCTGTGTGTACGACAGGAATTATCAAACATTTGGAGTAATTCAAAGACAATTAAGGAGTTTGAAGAATGTCCTTCCAAGAATTCTCTTGAATCCTAGGAACAGTTGGGATATCTGCTTCTCAGGAAGAGTATATTTTAACTACATTCAAAAATTTATTTGTCTCTCCACCTCCACAAGAAGATATTTAAGTATTTTTTGATTCCTCTTGTCAATTTGTTGAAGATACTGAAGAATCATGCAATAATGTTAATGGGGAGAAACTACTAGAATATGAGGAATGCATAATAAAGGAGGATATCCAAAGTGATTTAAACCAATAAAGGAATTAGGAATTTCATGACCTTATTGAAAGATGGTTCCAATCAAGGATCAAATAACATCACTCTTCCATTCTTCCTTACTTATTAATTACACTATAAAAACAACTGGTCTTTCATGCTTTGATGTGTTTCAATGAATATTTTTCAAAATTAGGCATGAATATATTTTTATTCCTATTACGCACATAGTTACACTAGAAATATGCATACACTTGATCATTTTTTTTATTTCCTGTAGAGTAGAGTAGGATGGAATTGATGAATAAAACCAAGTGTGATGATGTTTTTTCTTTATGTTTTTAAGTTAGATCTCATTTTATTTGAAATTTTATTTATTGGTGGTGTAGTAAGAGCCACCCAACTCACTATTCATTTGCAGGAAGATGTCAAAAGAGAAGGAATAGAGAAGACGAAGAATGAATAAGAGTTTTTGAGAGTCGACAATTTGAAGTGAGAGATCAAATCCTTTTGGTTTGTCTTTTAAATTTCACATTCCAAATGAATAAAAAGTTTCAATATTGCTGAGTATGCTCTCTTCTTGCACTTTCTGCGAATTGGAAGATCAGAAAGGACAATTGAACAAAGTTAGTTTGAAAATTTTGCAATAAAAACTGGATAAGAAATCTATATTCATAATCAAAAGTATCATTACATCCTTTTAGAAAGCTCAAACAGAAAAATTAATGCCTCTAATGGATCCATCACTATCGAAAACCCCTGTTTTGACTCTTTTTGCACCTCATTTGGCCAAAATTTGAGTAAGATATCATTGTTTTTAACTTTCTAACCAATTCTACTGTTAATAATCCTACAATTCGACCCAAACCCGGCTTGTGTGCCCCGAATGCAAAAATGGCATGCAAACTCGGGCTATATTCCTGATCCACATCAAAATTATAGGACGGTTAAAATTCATACTTAGCCCTTTTTTTCCACGCCCTTGGTGATATGGCACCATGTGCTTGGGGGCTAGCCCCTTTCATTTTATGCTAGCACCTGGTCACATTACACTTTTCACGTGACCATGGTCGGGGCTAAGGCCTAGCCCTCGGCCCTTGTTGTGGTCCTATGGCATTGGAGGGCCAAGGGCTAGGGCTTAGCCCCGGGCCCTTTCTCCAAATGTGCACCCATCAAAGTTAAAAAGGTATTCAAAATAGTTTTTAAACATGAAACAATGTATGGTGAAGTTGGGAAGAGGCTTTGTTGGTTTGCATGAGCTCACGGGTTCAAGTTGTGGGGAGGTTGTCTGCCCTCACACATTTTTTTCTATCCACTACGAGGAGGCCACATGGCAACCAATGGTTGGCCCACGTGGCTCTTCTTTGTTGGCCCACCACAACAACCTGAGAACCAGTAAAAGGCAACCACGTGTCAACCAATAAAATATTGCCAAGTGTCAACCATATATTGGCCAATGAGAACTAATAAAAACTTGCCAAGTTTCATGACCCAGTTAGTGTACGGATTGCTCACTAGGCATTCCTGCAACTCAAAATTCATTATTTTAGTTGTTTCACAAAATGAACAAAATGCGATTCTAGGAGCATTGGAAGTTAGATTTCAGTGAAACAAATTGCGTTGGATTCAGAGCGACAAGATATACGCTTTGGCATTGGTTCAATCTCATCCAATAATTTTTAATTTTGAGCATTTTCTTGATCCGCAAGATCATGGGCAAGGGTGGAGAACTAGAGAAAAAGAACAAACATAGTTATAGGTTTCAAATTTCATAAAAACCTGCAAACATTAAAAATCGAACTGTAATAATTGGAAAACCACCATCTGAGTCTAAACACAAGTTTCAAAAGTGACAAGACAATGAAATGATTCGTGTTTTTGGTAGTTGCATAATCAACATAATTCAGTAGCTTATGAAATTTTGGTTTATGATTTATTGATGAAGCATTAAGTGTGTGGAGAAGAGGTCTCAAGTTCAAAACTGGTTAGAAACACAATGAAGGAGTCACCAAAAAAATAATAATAGGTGATCCATGGTACTGATCAAGTAAAAGTGCATTTAATTTTTCTTTCTTGAATATGTTTTATTAGTATTATTTCTAAGGTTTTTGTGTATATATTAAATGAAGAGGGACTAATCACCTTTATCTTTTGATAGTCTTACATTTTATTGCAGAAATTGCTAATTTTTTGCAGTTTCTAGGACGATAAAAGAATATCACTATATGCACAAGTACCTTTATAAAGAAAAAGTTTCTTTAAAAAGAGCATGGTCATTCAATGTAAAATCCGATCCACTACACCATTTCTACTAAGCACACACAAATTTTACCATTTCTACACATTTTAAGCCTGCAGTCAATCCATAATTGTCCATCTCCCTACTACCAAAAACTCATTTCCCTTTTCAAACTTCATACTTTCTTGCCTAATTTTCACTCCCCCTTAACCCAAAAATAAAGTCATTCAACTCCTTTACAAAGCTGTGTCACCCCATTTTCCATTTCCTTTCTGTCAAATAAACCTTGCTTCAATGCAAATTTTCCATCTATAGTCCTTCAAATTATTATTTCATACTCGCATTAGATGATGGAGGATTCATTAAGGCCTCCCTTCTAACAAGTTTTGACCCATCTACTCTGACACATCATCTAGGATCAAAACTTGAAATCTTTCAAGTACCTTGAGGCTTAAAAGCCTTAAATGCAAGTCCTCTCGCCAATAAACAATGGGAATACATCATTGTCCTCTGTTTGTTGGATCTTTTAGGTGACTTGACTACAACACATCTATTCATACCAACGGTGAGTAGTCTTGTCTTGGTTAATGACATTCATTGATGGCCAGTAATCCAACAATTTATTTTCTATGTTCGACATTGACACATCTATTCACATATATAAGATTTATGCCATTGAGTGGGAATGAATCAAGACTACATGATTTCAGCAGTTTCCTGCAGGACTCAATTCAACAGCCATAGCAATAAAGATTCCAATCTCACCCTCAATTCATACAACCAAGAGAAAGAAAAAGAAGATCAAATTCTTTTACTTCATATTCCATGATCCAGTAGCAGTAGCCATGCTCTTCAATATACATAACTTGTCTACTTTTAAGGTAAGTGAAGGTACATAATTTTCTAATCGTTAATAATGTAATTCCTTAAATGCTAAAATTGTGATTTTGGAAAATTCTTCACCACATTCATATTCCCTTTTTCATTTTCCAAAAAATGAAAACACCTTAAGTTGGGGGGGAAGGGATATTCATATTTCATGCCACATGTCACATTTCATTTCATCCTAACCAACATAGTTTTCCCAAACCAACTATTATTGCATTTTGATTCATTTTTTTTATTATATGGTTTGTAATGATCAATTGATGAGCACATCAAATGGCTGACAATCACTATGAGACTCAAAAAGAAATTCTCAATGTTTTCATGTATTTTGATACAACAAAAATGGCAAAAGTATTGTTACACAAGAACCAATACTCATAAAATTTTGGTTGTCACATAAGAACCAACCATAAAAAATATATGTTGCAGTCAAATGTATTTCAATGTACACTTTGCAAAAACAATAAAATTGTCAAATTATATAAGTATGCAATTAAGTTAAAAGAGAATCAATACAAAGCCAAAGCTCATAAAGAAGAAAAAAATTTCAAGAAGATAAACTTATGATTAAGTGACTCAATGCAATAGTTGTATGAGGTCATGGAACATCTTCAGTTGGGAGGTGTGTTGGGTCTCCAAAATGTCATCCACTTTCATCTTCATTTCCATCATTTTACCCTCATTCCATAACTCTATAGCCCCATAACCTTACATTAAGTAACCATTTTCATCATTACATGGGTTTATCATTATTATTTTCCAAGTCATTGATTTTAAGTATTATAAGTGAATTTGTGACTAAATGTTAGGAAATTAACATATTTCCATATATATCTAAAAGTTTTATGAGTTTTGTGATATTGTAGTCCTACTTGGAGATTCTAGAAGGGTCCTACTTGGCCATCCTACCACAAATTCGAATTTAAAATTCCAACTCATGAGGATTTGTAGAAAAAATAAAGAAGGTGTGGATCATTAACTATCCACATCCAAAGGAAAAGAATCATGGATGAAAGAATTTTGAGAGGATTTGTATCTTACATTTTTAGGATATTGGTTGTAACCACAAGAGATAAATGTGGATTTAGGAGAGATATACGGATCTATATTTATTGAATAGTTATCCTTAATTTTTGTATAAATAAGAGTGCTCCCTTGATACAAAGGGTTGCCAAGTTGTTAACTAATTAATTGATTAGTAGTTAGTTGCTAGTTGTTAGCTTGAGGTTCCAAGTTCCATCTAAGATGTGATTTGTAAAGTGAGGATAGATAATTCTTGTGCTATTTTGTAATTCATTTTATGAAATGCATATTTCCACTTTGATATCCAAGATATGATAGTTTTTTTGTTGTGCTTGATGAGGAATGGAGGACCCCCATCAACCACAATTTGAATACCTTTCTACATATTGGTAACATAGTATAGATTTGTTATTTCATTTCTTTTCATGCAAGTGTGATTTCATTTCAGCAGGTGTGATTTCCTTTCCAGCAAGTGTGATTTCAATTCTGCAAGTGTGATTTCATTTATGCAAGTGTGGTGTGATTTGAATTCTGCAATTGTGATTTGAATTATGCAAGTGTGGTGTGATTTTCAACTATGCAAGTGTGACATGATTTCATTTATGCGAGTGTGATTTCATTTTTAACAAAGTGTGATTTCAATTTCTTTATGTTTGGTTTGGTTTGGATTGGATTGATTTAATTAACTTTTTATTTAGTTTTAATTGCATTAGATTAATCTATTTTGATAAATAACTAACTAGTACATATAGTACACGTATACCTCGTCGGTTCTACACACCCTGGGTTGATAATTAATGATAGGGATTTAACTCAAAATTAAATCACCCAACATTTTGGCATCGTTGTGAGGGAGGTATACATAGGTGTTGATTTTGAAGTTTAGACAACTCATTATAGTTGCATTCGTTTTTAGATGCATGGTTAAAAGCATGTTAAAATCATTTTGCATCTTAGATTTTAATAAATTTTCAAAACTTCGTACTAATCTGTGTGCACGACATGAATTATCAACCAGTTGGAGTAAATTCATAGACAATTAAGGAGTTTGAAGAATGTCCTTGCAAAAAATTTCTCGAATCTTAACAACAGTTGGGATATCTGCTTCTCGGGAAGAGTATATTTTAACTGCATTAAAAAATTTATCTGTCTCTTGACCTCCACAAGAAGATTTTAAAGTCCCTTTTGATTCCTCTTGTCGATTTGTTGAAGAGGCTGAAGAATCATGAAATATTATTGATGGCGAGCAACTACTAGAATTTGAGGAATGCACAATAAAGGAGGATATTCAAAGTGATTTAAACCAAGAAAGGAATCATAAATTTCATGACTTTATTGAAAGATGGTTCCAATTAAGGATTAAGTCATATCACTGTTCCATTCTTCCTTACTTCTTAATTGCATTATCAAAACAATTGGCCTTTCATGCTTTGATGTGTTTTAATGAATATTTTTTAGAACTAAGCATGAATATCTTTTTACTCCTGTTATGCACATGGTTACACTATGCACACACTTGATCAATTTTTCTATTTCCAGTAGAGTAGAGTAGGATAGAATTGATGAATAAAACCAAGCGTGATGATGTTTTTTTAAGTTTTTAAGTTAGATTTCATTTTATTTGCAATTTTATTTATTGGTGGTGTAGTAAGAGCCACCCAACTCACTAATTGTTTGTAGGAAGATGTAGAAAGAGAAGGAATTAAGAAGAAGGATAATGAATAAGAGTTTTGAGGGTCGACAAAATGAAGTTATAGATCAAATATTTTTGCTTTGTATTTTTAATTTCACATTCCAAATGAATAAAGAGTTTCAATATCGTTGAGTATGCTCTCTTCTTGCGGTCTCTACAATCTGGAAGATCAAAAAAGACAATTGAACAAATTTAGTTTGAAAATTTTGCAATAAAAACTAGATAAGAAATATAAATTCATAATTAAAAGTATAATTACAAGATTTTATGAAGCTCTAATAGAAAAACTAATGCATCCAATGGATCCTGCATTGTCGAAAACCCATGTTTTGAATCTTTTTGCACCTCATTTGGCGAAAAATGTAAGATATCACAGTTTTAAGATTCTACCCAATTATGTTGTTAATAATCCTACAATTCAACCCAAACCAGGACTCTTCACCCGGAATGCGGAAACATCGTGCAAACCTGGCCTATATTCTCGATCCACGGTCGAAATTTTAGAATGGATAAAATTTGTATTTAGACCTTTTTTTCGCGCCCTTAGTCATATGGCACCATGTGCTCGGGGGCTAGCCCCTTTCGTTTTGTGCTAGCACCTAGTCACATTATGCTTTTCATGGACCATGGCCTAGGCTAAGGCCTAGCCCTTGACCCTTGCTTGCAGTCCTAGGGCACTAGAGGACCAGGGGATAGGGCTTAGCCCCGACCCCTTTCTCCAAATGTGCACCCATCAAAGTTAAAGAAGCATTCAAAATAGTTTTTAAGCAAGAAACAATGTATGACAGAGTTGGTAAGAGGCATTGTTGGTTTTTACGAGGTCACGGGTTCAAGTTGTGGGGAGGTTGTTTACCATGACACAAATTCCTTTTTATCCACTAAGAGGATGCCATGTGGCAACTAATGGTTGGTCCACGTGGCACTTCCTCGTTGGCCCACAACAACAACCCAAGAATGAGTAAAAAGAAGCCACGTGTCAACCAATAAAATAGTCCCAAATGTCAACCATATATTGGCTAATGAGAACTAATAAAAAAATTCCAAGTGTCATGACCTAGTCAGCGTACGAACTGTTGACTAGGCATTCCTACAACTCAAATTTCTTTTTTTTAGTTGTTTCACAAAACGAACAATACATGATTCCGAGAGCATCTAAAATCCAATTTCCATGAAACAAATTGTGTTGGATTCAGAGCAATGATATATACGCTTTGGCATTGGTTTCAAGCTGATACATGATTTCTGAATTTTGAGCATTTTCTTGATCCACAAGATCATGGGAAAGGGTTGAGCACTAGAGAAAAAGAATAAATGCAATTAAAAGCTTCAAATTTCATAAAAAAACTTGTCAACATTAAAAACCCAACTGCGATAATTGACAAACCACCATCCAAGTCTAAATGCAAGTTGTAAAAGTGGCAAGGCAATGCAATGATCCATGTTTTTGGTAGCTACAAAATCGACACAATTCAGTAGCTTATGAAAATTTGATTTATGATTTATTGTTGAAGCATTAAGTGTGTGGAGAAGAGGTCTCGAGTTCAAAATTGTTAAAATCACAATGAAGAAGTCACCAGCAACACAATAACAAGTGATCCATGGTATTGATCAGGTAAACATGCATTTAATTTTTCATTTTGAATTTGTTTTATTAGTATTATTTATGGGTTTTTTGTGTATATATCAAATGAAGAGGGACTAATCACATTTTTCTTTTGATAGTCTTACATTTTATTGCAGAAATTGTGAAGTTTTTATAGGTTCCAGGTGTAGGTTTTAACCCTGCACAGAAATCACCTCCATACAAATTCTAAAACACAAAAAATAAACAATGCGAGAGAATAACACATAAAACACATATACACAAAGATTTTCCCCTGGATCCCAAAACCAGGACTACCAGCTTGATTTTTCATTATGTTCCTTTCAATGTTACAATACATATTTATACATGCCGAAACATCCAATACCATGGACCGAAAACCATCGCGTCCAAAACCATGGACTGAAAACCATCGCGTCCAAAACCATGTGTGAAAATCATACACAAAACCATAGGTAGGTCCGCCCAACCTAACATAGGGTCCAAAACCAAAGTCTTCCGGGGCGCTGCCCAGGACCCCATAGAGTGGGGTTATCTGCACCCCTCAAACCCCCTGTCACTCCCCCCGCTACACAATCAGTGCAATGAAGGGGGGGCTCTGCCCCCTTCTAACCCCTTGGTTAACTACGTGGGCTAGTCGTGGAAAGAATATAACATAACCCAACATTCTCCCACTTGTTGTTTTCTTTCCACAGGGGGCCCCAAAAGAGCTTAGTCATTTATCTAGCCCTGTAATACCCATTGTTTCTCTACACTAAGAGAACTTCTTAGAGCTCACAGATTTTGTCAATGCATCTGCAGTATTCTTCAAAGTGTTCACCTTAACTAGCAACACCTTTTTGTCTTCTATCATATCCCTCACAAAGTGATACTGAACATCAATGTGCTTTGTCTTTGAATGATATGCAGGGTTCTTTGCCAAGAAAATTGCACTTTGGTTGTCACAACCTATCCTTATAGCTCCATATACTAACCCCATATTTGAACACAATCTCTACAATCAAACTGCTTCCTTGCTTGCATGAGTGACTGCCATGTACTCTGCCTCTGTAGTTGATAGTGCGACTACAGATTGTTTCTTACTCATCCAACTAACTGCACCTCCAAATAGGTTAAACACATACCCACTTGTAGATCTTCTCTGATCCAGATCTCCAGCCTAGTCTGCATCAACAAAGCCACGAATATCCAACACTCTGTCCAATCCTGGTCTTCCTTGGTAGCACAAACCATAATCACTAGTGCTATGAAAATACATGAAAACCCACTTCACTGCTGTCCAATGCTCCTTCCCTGGTTTTGACATAAACCTACTCAATACTCCCACTGCATGTGCAATGTCTGGTCTAGTACAGACCATCGCATACATCAGGCTACCGACTGCACTTGCATATGGAACACAAGACATATCCTCTTCCTCTTCTTGTGTCTTGGGACACTGTTCAACAAATAACTTTACACCTACAGGAATAGGAACCTTCACCGATTTACTATCCTGCATATTAAACCTCTGTAATATTGTCTAGACATACTTCCTGTAGTTTAACCAGAGCTTCCTCTTTGTATGATCTCTTTTAATTTCCATGCCCAAAATATAGTTTGCAGCACCAAGATATTTCATGTCAAATTTGGAGGACAAATGGGTCTTCAAATCCTAGATAATTTCTTTGTCATTTCCAACCAGCAACATATCATCCACATACAAGACCAGATAAATAGCATGGTCACCAATTAACTTAAAATACACAAAGTGATCTACTTTGCTTCTGGTGAAGCCAAGTACCCGTATAAATGTATCAAATTTCTGATACCACATCCTTGGTGACTATTTTGACCCATATAGAGACTTCTTTAACTTGCATACCAGTTATTTCTTACCCTTCACCACAAAGCCTTCAAGTTGCTTCATGTAGATCTCCTCTTCCAGATCCCCGTGAAGAAATATTGTCTTCACATCCATATGTTCTACCTCAAAATCAAAAGCAGCAGCAACAGATAAAAGTAATCTAATAGAAGCTACCTTGGCAATAGGAGAAAAGATATCACCAAAATCAATTCCCGACACCTGGGAATAACCTTTTACTACCAATCGAGCTTTGTATTTCTCCACCTTTCCTTCTGCATTTATCTTCTTCTTGAACACCCATTTGCTGCCAATGGGTTTCCTTCCAGCCGGTAACTCCACCAAATCCCAAGCCTCATTTTTGTGCAAAGATGCCATTTCATCAACCATGGCCTCTTTCTAGAGTTTTCCATCCTCTGAATCTACTGCTTCCTTCACAGTTCTGGGATCATCATCAGTAATAGATAAAGAAAAATTTGAATAGAAAGCAATTGAACTATACCTTTCTAGCTACCTTCTTTCTCGAACTAATCTTCTCACACCCGGAGTTTGTGTCTCTTCATCTTTTGATTCCTCCTCTGCTGTAGAGTCTGATTGTTCCTCCTTTAGCTCAAACTCTATCTTCTCAAGTTCCTTTGGTTTGACTTCATGTTTAATAACATCTTTCACCTCTTTGAACACCACATCTCGACTGTACACAACCTTCCTTGTTACTGGGTTCCAAAGCTTATAACCCTTTAAACCATCCTTATACCCAATAAAGATGCACTTTTTAGATTTACTATCCAACTTGCTTCATTTCTCCTTTGGAACATGTACATATGCATCACATCCAAATACCCTCAGATGTGAAAGAGAGGGTTTCTTACGAGTCCATACATCTTGTGGAGTCTTATCCTCCAACACTGATGAAGGTGATATGTTGAACAGGTAACATGCTGTCTCCACCGCCTTTGCCCAGAATTTTTGTCCTAACCTGACACCACTGAGCATGCTTCTCACCCTTTCCATCAACGTCTTGTTCATTCTTTCTGCAACTCCATTTTTCTGAGGTGTATATGGAGTAGTCTTCTGTCATGTTATACCACACTTCTTACAAAATTCTTCAAATTCCTTACTGCAAAACTCTCCACCGTTATCTGTTCTCAGCACCTTTATCTTCTTCTCTGTCTGGTTTTTCACCAGAGTCTTAAATTCTTTAAACCTGTCAAAGACTTCAGATTTCTTCTTAAGGAAATATATCCATGTATTCCTTGAGAAGTCATTTATAAATGATACATAGTACACAAACTTACCCAATGATGGAACCTTCATAGGTCCAAACACATCACTGTGAACAAGCTCTAATATCTGTTTTGCTTTCTTACCACCAGAGGGGAAACTCACCTGATTCTACTTCCCATATACAAAATTTTCACAGAAATCAAAATCTAGAGAGTTATTACTCATACCTTCTACCATACCTTTACCATGAAGTATTCGAAGGCCCTTCTCTCCAATATGTCCAAGCCTTTGATGCCATAGCATGGTCTTCTCTCTAGAGACCACTATATTTTCTGCTCGACTTTCAGGAACCACAGAACTGTTTCACCCATCAACAATAGTGCTACCTTGCAGCTTGTACAGAGTTCCAATCCGAACTCCCCGCATCAATACCAGTGCTCCTCGGACCATCTTGTAGGTATCCTTCTCAAACACTATTTTTACACCTGGATCATCTAGCTTGCTTATCGAAATTAGATTTCTGGCCAATACAGGAATATGTAGAACACCCGGAAGTGTTCTAACCCTTCCACCTTGTAACTTCAAGTTTACTTTTCTGCGACCAACGATTCTAGCCTTCCTATCATCCCCCAAGAATACATCACCACTGTCATATTTCTCATACTTGCAGAACCACTCCCTATGGGGAGTGAAGTGAAAGGATGCACCTGAGTTAATCAACCATGCCTCGTGATATACATGTGTACTTGAAGAAGCAAAGTACACATCCCCACCTTCATCTGAGGTGGTTTTCACCTCTGTAGAAGGAGCATCATCAGATCCCTTCCCTTTATCAAGAGCTTTAGATTTACAGTCCCTTTTATAGTGCCCTTCCTTTCGTCATTTCTAGTACACCACCTTTACAGGTTTTCCTAGAGATTTAGATCTCCCTCTAGATTTAGATCTCCCACTCGATGACTTATTTTTGTTTCTATTCTGGGATCATCCTTGTACAGACAAGGCATCACCACTCTGGCTCTCCATATTTTTCCATCTCATCTCCTCTGTTAGTGAGGATGAGACTATTTCATCAAATTGCAAGGCAATTGCATTGCTACCTATTGCAATAACCAGACTATCCCATGAATTTGGTAGAGAACACAACAAACTAATGCACTTATCTTCATCTGAAATTTTGATATCAATAGATGATAACTGACTTACCACAGTATTAAACGCATTCAGATGCTCTGTCACTGAGTCTCCATCTTTCATCCTTAGGTTATACAGTTTTTCTGCAGGAACAATTTATTCACCAGATACTTAGATTGGTACAAAGTCCCTAACTTGTCCCACAAAGCGTTCACCATAGCTTCCCTCGATACGTTCAACAATACTTAATCTGAGACACATAATCATATTGTGCTCTTTGACTTCCGATCCAACTTCTTCCATTCTTCATCTGACACTCTCATTGGTTTAGTACCTGGATCTACCACAATCCACTGATCTTTATCCACCACCAGATCCTCTATCTTGAGTTTCTACAACTCAAAACTCTGACCATTAAATTTCTCAATCTCTATCTTTCCACTACTCACAATCTTCTTTCACCACCAGAATCGATCTCGCAGATCTCCCACTGAACAAGGTCTACCACAGGCCTGAGTGAAACCCCTCAGCAACAAAGGCGTCCCCTTGAAGCCAAAACAACTCCGATACCAAATGTAGGTTTTAACCCTGTACAGAAATTACCTGCATATGAATTATGAAACATAGAAAATAAACAATGCGAGATAATAACATATAAAACACATACACATAGAGATTTTCCCCTGGATCCCAAAACCGGGACTACCAGCTTGATTTTTCATTATGTTCCTTTCAATGTTACAATGCATATTTGTTAGTCCCCTAATTTGCTCCCTTTCTGACCATTTTTCCCTTCCAAAATCATAACCATTTACCCCTATTTTACCTATCTTATATGCCCTCATCTTGCACTAGTGCAAGAACGACGACGCAGTTTGCATTAACTTTATATTTTGCATTTTCTAACTTAACTTGGCATTTATTAAATATTTATTACATGATTTCTTGCTTATAATTACTTTCGTAACTTATCGATATCTCCTATGTTATTTAATAGTTAAATGCTTACCTTGACCACTGATCTTAGTGCAAATCGGATCTCGCACCAGTGCCAACACCATGAATCTTGGCAGCAAATCCAGATTTCCTTGATTGCCACCAAATTTTGCACTGCCTTAGCCACGACAGCAGAACATATCTGAAGGCAACCGAGTCCCAGTCATGACAGCAAGGAAATCTAGAGTAGCTGAGATCGGATTTAGAAGAATGAATAGCTGGAGATAGCCACGGCCTGTTCTGTTAAAATGCCTAATTTTAAAGGCCAAAATCTTATTTTGCAATCAGTTATGTAATTTGTTGTAACGATCTAAATTCTTGAATTGGGTATGTAACAAGTTAAACGATCCTTTTGGCCTTTGGCCAAGGATCTATATAAGGAGAAATGTAAATAGGACGAAATGGTTAATGATTAATAGAATTGTATAGAACAGAGATAGAACCAGGAAGGTGGTAACAAGCATATCTTTTGTTATTGCCCGAATCTAGGCTAGATATGTAATCACACATGTATTTTCCTTTATGATTTAATAAGAAAGGGAGCTCTGCCTTATGTTCCAAAAAATATATCTTTTTATGTTTTGAATGCTGATGAATTGATAAAGTGTTGAGCAGCATTTTTATTTGAAAGGGAAACACACTGGTTGGCTAGGGCCCAGCCAACCCAACACGTTCTCCCTCTTTTCTGTTCTTGTAATTTGTGTTTTAAACTGCCAAGTGTGATTTAATTTACAGGATCTGAATTTCTATTTGATTGAAAGCAGATCTGCAGAGTGAAATAGTTAAATTTCCTTTCCCTACATCTGATTTTGGATTAGTTTTCCCCGCCTGGTTCGAGCAGGAGAAATTACTTGCACTAGTGCACGTTGGTGTGCTATTCACTTTCCTTGCATCTAATTTTGGATTGGTTTTCCCCGCCTAGTTCGAGTAGGAGAAATTACCTACACCAGTGCACGTTGGTGTGCTATTCACTTTCTGCACGTTTTGTTTGGGTTTCCCTGCCTAGTCCGAGTAGAAGAATTATTCCTGCACTAGTGCTAGATAGTGTGATGTAGCAAGCCTTTTTAGTTTAATTCTAACAACTTTCTTGCTTTCATTAATATTTCATAATAGGACAAATTAAAAAGATTGTTTCTCTATTTCCACACTTTGATAAATTCATAAACATTCTTCTTTCTGGTATGCAATTTGGCTTCATAACACTTGCAGTAATTAAGCACTTATTTCAAGAATTAAAAGTTAAAGTGTAAGAAGCTCTGATCGACTACAAGAACCAGTTTCTTGTTACTAGATTTGAGTGCTCTGGACTTGAGAAAGTTCAAGCCCTTGCACAAAGAAAAGCACTTTTAGTACAAACATCATTTTACACCCTCTACATTAATAGATGTTCCTACACTAGTGCAAGCAGACTGCGCTAGTGCAAGATCGATTCTTGCGAGCAGGAAATCTTTACATCAGTAGGTTTGAAGGGCCCATCTGTTTTTGCTAAAGAAAACACACTCACAGTAATTAATCAATAGTTAGCTAGAGTAATTGCCCCTTTTATTTCTGAATCTCTTTTGCAAGTACATGTATTCTTGTTCGAGCCTTAGATTATTTTGATGATTCAAGTTGCATTTTTCTCTATAGTTTGATTCTGAAAAATTTCCTTTAAAGAAAGTAGGAGTGGATATTAGAAACATTCATACCATCTCTGGCATTGACTTTGCTTCGTCTCTAAGTTTACGAATGCCGCGGGTTGACAATTTAAGTGTTGAGGAGTTTACTTAAGTGTAATTCTTGCACCCAACATTTTGGCGCCATTGCCAGGGATGCAATTTGATTTGGTAAGAATTTTATGTTTGTACAATAGACGTAACTTTTCCTTTCAGTATTGTTTGGGAAAGATTTTTCTTTTGAAGGAATTTTAATTGATTACTGACAACATTTTATACTATTAGAAATTACCTTTTTTTTTCTTTTTTTTCTTTTTTTTTTTGAAATGAATGCCTAGGAAAGGTAAGGGTTCAAAGCCCACTAAGGGCCAAAAGAATTCTAAAAATAATTCTCATATTGGGTCTCCTTCTGTGAGAAGGAAGCCCAATCCAATTCAAACCCATCACACAGGAACAATCCACCTGGATTCTGGTGACAACAACTTAGGTGTGGCTCAGCTTGTTAAGAGTAGGAGAGAAACAATGGAAAATCATGAAGATTATGTGGAAGGGTCTAGTGAAACCCAGGTAAGTGGAGAACAATCCACTTTTGTGTTTCCAATTGTGGATCCTGATACTGTGGCGCAAATGAAGAATATTCCACCATCAGCTCTCCCCCATTTCCATGGTAAAGTTCATGAAGAACCTGACTCTTTTCTATTCGAGTTTGATATTCTGTGTAGAAGTTATGATTATTTGTTGCTACTCTCAAGGACTTAGCCCTGCGCTAGTTCATGGGGCTAAGAGGAAACTCTATAACCTCTTGGGAACAGATGAAGAAAGTGTTTTTGTCTAAATATCAGGAATATTTCAAAACTCGAGACATGCAGGATGAAATTTTTACAATCATACAGGATGATGATGAAACTTTTGAATATTACTTAGAAAGATTTCTGCATATTTTACAGAGGTCGAAACTTAAACTTGATCCTAGCACTATTAGAACCTTGTTCTTAAGAGGACTTACTGATAATTCTAGAAATAATCTAAATCTATTAGGACAAGGTGATATCTCTTAGTAAAATTTTGGTCAAATTTGTGAATTATGCAGGAAATTTTCAAGAAAGCAGTATAGATCTGGTAGAGGAACTCGAAATAGAAATAAAAAAACTGAATCTACCGATGCTATGATTATTGGACTAGAAAATAAAATGGAAAACATGAAAATAGATATAATGAATGTTGTTTCGAAACAGTTGGACTCTTTAAAATTTCAGCAAAAACTTATAACGGAATAAGAGTCACTATGTATTTTCTGTCCTAAATGTAGAGATAAGCATCCGCCTAAAGAGTGTCCTCTTAACTTAAAAGAAACCAATAAGTGTTCTATTTGTGCAGAAGACCATATCACAGAAAAATGTCCCTCTATACCAGGACTTAAAGCTGTATTTACAGGGGGACAGCCGGAAGCTGAATACATGAATGTTGTGGGAGCAAGAATAAATTGGCCTCAGGTAGGTGCAGGTATGGCTCCTGAATTTTCTCCACACTATTTTGGCTATAATTCACATGCATATGCTTATCCTAACACTAATCAGAAGTAGCAGTATGGAAACCAATATTAGCATGGGCAACCCTCTCAACCATGGCAAAAAGGTTGGAGAGGGCCAAGTCATTCCCCATATTCCTACCAGCCACCTATGCAATCATATCCTCATACACAAAATTCAATGCCGCAACTTCTAAGTCATTCTAATCCACCATTGCCTTTACCTCCACCTTTTCAACCTCCTCAATTGCCTGCTCAACCTATGCCTAATCCTAACAATAATAAATTAGTGCGAATTATTTATGTAACAAATGCACCTTTACCATTTGAGCACTAGTCTATTCCAGTCAGGGTTTATGATATTCAGTTAAGATCGGGAAGGACTGTAACATTAGGAAATCAAAACCCACCCACAGTGATTGTTGAAGAGAAAGGAGAGGAGGAAACCCCTAACCATTCTTCGAAAGTAGTCACCAAGTGGCCCTTACCCTCTGGATCCTTGCCACCTTCTTCCAACCAGCCTCCCTTCCCAGAGAGGCTAGTGATGGAAAGAAGTAAGCCTATTTATGAGACTAGCTTGGCATCAGAGCTTCAAAATATTTTCATTAAGATACCTTTGCTTCAAGCCATCAAAGAGATCCCTATTTGCACTAAGATTATTAAGGAACTCTGTCTTAAGAAACTCGGGAGGAAGAAATTGGAACCCCAAACCATTCAATTTGTTGGTAGGGTGACAGAGTTGATGACAGGATGTGTATCTATGAAAAATATATTGATCCTGGAAAACCTGTTGTCTCAGTTCAGATTGGTAATGTCCTTGTCTCTAATGTTCTTATAGACCTGGGGGCAGCCATTAATGTCATGACTAAGCAAACCATGGATCAACTTCGGTTATCCCATCTTCGCCCTACTCCCACTATGCTTGAATTAGCAGATAGATCTAAAATTAAGCCTGAAAGAGTATTGGATGATGTGATCATCTCACTAGGTTCTTGGGAATATCCTACTGATTTCATTGTACTTTAGCCAAAGAACCTAGTAGGAGGACATCCCTTGATCTTGGGTCGACCATGGCTTGCTACTGTCGATGCATATATTGGATGTCGTTCTGGTGATATGTATATTTCACATGGAGACTCTAGGAAGAAAGTTACCTTATATCCCCCTGCCAGATCCATTCAGGACCTTTGAGATACTTTGTGGTTGGATCAAAGTAGTGATGGTGAGACTTAGCCCATCTCCTTTATCCATCATTATATTGGGTCTTCACAAGAAGACGAGATTCAAGACTTCCTGAATAATTTAGACACTATGCCTAATTTTGAGCCATTAAGCCAAATTTTCAGCCTAGATTTTCAAGATGATCATGATCCCTATTCTTCTATACCACTACGTTTGACCACTCCCTTGAGTACTCCCAAGCCTGATACTACTCTTGTTGAGATTAGCCCTGGTAAATCCTTGTATATTAGTTCAGATTTGGACTCATCTTAGCGAGAGCAACTTGTGAATTTTTTGTGAAACCATCTTAGTGCCTTTGAATGGGGTTATGAAGATATGAAGGGTATCCCTCCCGAAACTTGCACACATCATATCTATATTCAAGAAGGAGCCCAACCTGTCCAACAACCCCAAAGGCAAATGAATCCAGCTCTAAGGGATATTGTGAAAGAAGAAGTACAGAAACTCTTGGATGTCGGTTTTATCTATCCTATTTCTGACAGTTAGTGGGTCTCTCCATTAGTGCTAGTACCTAAGAAATATGGAAGATGGCGCATTTGTATTTGATTATCGAGAATTAAACAAAGCCACTCTCAAATATTATTTCCCTCTCCCATTCATTGACCAGGTGCTTGATACCCTTCTAGGAAAGGAATACTTTTCCTTTTTGGATGGCTTCAGTGGCTATAACCAGATACTGGTTACACTCGAAGATCAGGATAAGACTACTTTTACATGTCCATGGGGTACATTTGCTTATAGAGTGCTCCCCTTTGGCTTATGTAATGCCCTGGCTACCTTGAAAAGGGCAGTTTTGGCTATTTTTGCTGATCTGGAATTTGTGGAAATTTATATGGATGACTTTTCTATGTTTGGTGGTTCTTTTCAGGAAGCTCTTGAAAACTTGGAAAAAGTACTTCTTCATTGAGGAAGCTCATCTCACTTTGAGCGACAAGAAATGTAGATTGATGTGCAAAGTGGGAGTGGTACTTGGCCATTTGATTTCTAGTAAAGGTATCCAGGTTGATCTAGCAAAGATTGAAATCATTCAGCATCTTCCTGCACCCAAAACTCAAAGGGAAGTAAGAGGTTTTTTAGGACATGCTAGTTACTATAGAAGATTCGTTGAAAATTTTTCTAAGATAGTTGCTCCTCTTTTCAGACTTCTAGCTAAGGATAGTGAATTTTCTTGGACTTCAGCTTGCCAATAGTCTTTTGAAACATTGAAGGAAAAGTTAGTATATGCACTAGTTCTGAGAGGTCCTAAATAGTCTCTACCTTTTCATATTTCCTCTGATGCTTCAGATTTGAATATTGGCACAACTCTAGGATAAGAGGAAAATAAGCAATCCTATGCTATTTATTATATTAGTAAAAATCTGTCTTTTGCTGAATTAGATTATTCAGTTACAAAGAAAGAATTTTTAGCTATGATTTTTGCAATTAATAAGTTCAGACAATATATTACAGGATATGAAGTATTTGTACATACTAATCATTCTGTGATTAAATATTTGATGAACAAACCATTAACTAGTGGTAGAGTGACTAGGTGGTTACTATTGTTGCAGGAGTTTAATATTACTATTGTAGATAGACCAGGAAAATCTAATGTTGTAGTGGATTTTCTTTCTAGATTAGATAATCCTGGTGAAAATACTCCTGTTAATGATGATTTTCCAGATGAACATCTTTTTTCTATGTCAACAAATTCTCCGTGGTTTGCTGACATTGCTAATTATTTGGTTATTGGGAAAACACCACCCCACTTGTCTGCTCGTGAAAAGCGGAATATTATTCAGAAAAGTGTTGCATACTCCTGGATTCAAGGAGATGTCTTTTACACAGGCCAGATATGATTATCCGTAGGTGTGTAATAGAGGAAGAAGTGTTTGACATATTGAAATCTGCTCATGATGAACCATGTGGGGGCCAATTTGCCGATAAGCAGACTACATATAAAGTATTACGCACTGGTTATTATTGGTCTTCCTTGTTTAAGGATGCAAAACAGTATGTTAAGCGTTATGATAGTTGTCAACAAATGGGCCAACCTAATCAAACTAATGAAATGCCTTTATGTCCTCAAGTTATGATTGAGCCATTTGAAAAATGGGCTATTGATTTTATAGGACCAATAAATCCAACATCATTAAGTAAAAAGCATATCTTGGTTTGTACAGATTTTGTTACGAAATGGGTAGAAGCTAAAGTTGTTTCTTTTGCTACAGAAAAAGTTGTTGTTGATTTTCTTTTTACTAAAATATTTACTAGATTTGGTGTGCCTAGAAAAATTGTTTCCGAAAATGGTCCGCAGTTTATTTCTAATCTGGTATAGGGTTTAATGGAGCAATAGAAGATCTGGCACAGGAAGTCCACGCCATATCACCCACAAGCAAATGGCTAGGTGGAATCTACAAACAAAGTGATCGAGTCCATTATTACAAAGACAATCAATATGCATCGAAAAGATTGGGCTAAATATTACCAGAAGCTTTGTAGGCATACACAACCACTTGGAGAAATTGCACGGGACATACACCATATGAGCTGGTATATGGAAAATAGGTTCTGTTACCAATTGAATTCCAAATCAAAACTTTCAGAACTGTAGTTTAGTTAGGATTCAATCTCTTTGAGGCATAGCAACAACGTCTTCTCCAATTAAATGAGTTAGATGAGTTTCAAAGGGATGCTATTCAGTAGAACATATTGATTCAGCAGCAACGTAAAAGGTGGCATGACAAGTTTATTTAGAAAAAGCAGTTCCAACCAGGTGATTGGGTGCTCCTTTATGATTCTAGATTTAAAATTTTTGAAGGAAAGTTCCATACATGTTGGATGGGACCGTATCAAGTGATTCGAGTATTCAAGAATGGAGCAGTCGAAGTTAAAACTATTGATGGACAAGATTCAGTATTCTTGGTGAATGGACACAGGTTAAAGAAGTACTTTCAGCCACTTACTAAGAAAGATTTTACACAACAAGTCCAACAACAATTTGGGACTGTAGTGGAGAATGGTAATACCAACCTTTTGGAAACATGAATTCTTCTTCTTATCAACAATAAAAATAATATATATATATATATATATATATATATATATATATATATATATATATATATATATATATATATATATATATATATAAGTAAAGAAAAATATTTTCCTGTAATTATGAAAATCAGTTTGTTGACATGATTGTAGAAGGATCAACCTGAAAACCAACTTATTGGTAGGAAGATCAAAACTTTCTAATAAAAAGAAAATGTTGCTTGATCTTTAGATGTGCTAAGCTACCACCAAGTAGAAGCAGGTTCAACAGAACCAACCTTTATACAGTTGGGGTAATTAGCATGGATATTTGTTTTCAAGTAACGCTTAATTTTCGCTGCAATTATTTCTTCTTGCAATAGTGCAGGTAGAATTTCCAGAAAAAATTCTTCCTTTCTTCATATTCCACTTTCGTAATACTCCCTAAATTTTCTTCTTTGATCCCAGAATATTGACCTTCCCACATTCTTCTAAATTTACCCTGTCCGCTTCGAAGAAATCCCACTTTATCGCTGAATATTTTTTCCCTATCCCACTTATATTTATTCCCTCTTTTGGTACTTTCTTAGAATCCCTGTAACAGAATTCCTTCCCATTCTAAAAATTCCCCTTTCCCACTTCTTTATTCCCTCATTAATTTATTACAGGATCTTGCATACAAAGAGCAAAATGATGTGCTCTTAAACATTAGAAAAGGCGAAGCAAACTTTCAGCATAAAGTTGAGGAAATCATGTGAAAATATAGCCTATATTTTAATTCTTTGTCTTAATATTATGCTTGCACTAGTGCAAGCATGTTGTCCTATGTGATAAGATAAGCAGAAAAGTACCAACAGAATGATATGATTTAAGCGGTGCAAGATCAGTACGAGCATGCACCTCATCAGCAGCATAGTACAAGTTATCATATGGCATAAGAAAGTGGTCATTATGGAAAGTTATATGAAGTCTTTTCATTTCATTGACAAGTATTTATGCTATTATACTACCTAGGAGGAAATTAATTAAAAGTACAAAGTTTTTTTAAGTAGAAATCATGATCTTTTTTTAATGAATGCTAAGTTTTTTTCAATTATGAAGAAATGTAAAAATGTGTTAACCATTGCTTACATGTAATCTACCCCGCTCCTCCATGATCTTAAATGTCTTTCACTCATAATTCCCCTACTCCTCCATTTATCCTAAACGTGCCTTCACCGTAATTATTATCGCGCTTAACCATTAAACCATTACCGCGCGTACCAATTAGGCATGACTAGAGATGATGAGTATCTACGGTGAATGAATCGATGATATGATGGATGAAGGGTTGGAATTTTTATTTATAAAGGCTAATTTCCTGGGTATTGCATGCAAAGTCTCAGAGCTCGACTATTCATAGCCGCTAGCAGAAATTCCGCCTATCCAGAATGAACCCTTGTCTCTCAGCAAAATTGAGCAAACTGCAGAATATCACAACAGTCTTGCACTATTGCGAGAGTCTATATTTCTACAGTTCCTACAAAAGTTTGACATGTATGATAGAGAAGTCGCCCTACGATTTGCAAGAAGTTTTAAGAATGGCCAAGTGAGAATTGGGCCACTCAAATTTAAGGTTACGGAGGAATTCATAGCAGCAACAATGGGCTTGGAGAACACAAAAGAACAATGGTTCAAGAATCAGAAGCTGGAGAGGAAACGCTGGTATTGTTTCGTTGCTAATAAAAAAATAGAGGTGGACTGGAAACTCGGAGTCCCGCGCAAAGCCCTGCTGGGTCAATGGCAGGACCTCCTGTTTATTTTGTAGAAGTTCGTGACCTATGAAGGGAGATACAACTGCACCCTTGTGTATCATTTTAGAATGCTGCAACATTTTGAAGCAAGCCGACACATTCGTTAGAGGATGAACTTTGCCTACATTTTGCTCAAAAGCCTGGAGAAAATGGCCAGAAGTGTACAGGATGGAAGGGAGGACCAGGTCGATATAAGGTTATACCATCACGGCCTGATCAAAATCTTGGTCCTAAAACAACTGGAGAGGAAAGTTATGTCATGGGAAGAGCTGTTGAAATAGCTGCACGAAGGGTCAGCCAAGGAAAAGAATACAGAGGCCCCCACTAGCATAAGCAAGGGCCCGAGCAAAAGCGAAAAGGGAATTCCTTCTCACACTAGTGCGAAAAGGAAGCTGTCAGAGAAATCAACATAAGAGAAAGCCTTGTCCTCCACTAAGGAAACAGCTAGCACACTCGCTGAAGAAACCCCTTCTACACAGGCATAACCCTCTGAGTACGACAATTTGTCGGTCCTTGCAGATGCGGAAAAGCTTGCAGAGGTCGGGGATGATACTCTGCTAGCCAATTTTATCAAAATGCCCCATAAGAAGAGTAAAGTCTCTGATGCAGGTGAAGAACCATAGCCCCCATAGGGTGTGGAACCCCATCCTGCACCAGTACAAGAAGAAGCACCAATGCGAGAGAAGGAACCAGAAACAGAAGAAAAAGCAGAAGAAGAAGAGATAGGAGGAGAGGAACCAAAAAACGAAGAAACAAAAGAAGAAGAAGAAGAGGCGGAAGAACCTGAAAAAGAAAAGTCAAAACTGGATGAAGAGGAATCAGAGGAGGAAGAATAGAAGGAAGAAAACCTAGAAAAAGAGGGACCACAGGGAGAAGAATTCCCTGATGTGACCATGGTAGATATGGAAGTCCCTAAGAAAGTTACAACCCCTACTAAGATAGAGGGAGGAAAAGAATTAGTGACTCCTGCTGCTCGGGTAGCTGAGTTAGAGCTCTAAGTGCAAAACTTGGAGCAACTTGCAGCCGAAGCACAAGAAGAGAAAGAACAAAGCAGACGAGAATTGATGGCAGAGCTCAAACAAAAGAAAAGCGAGGTCAGATTTTGGAAATATCAAGTTGGACGCTGTTTCAGGTGGTTGAAAAAGATAGCAAAGAATTTAAGGCACATCAAGAAGAAGAAGGCTAAAACAGTGTAGCCAAAGAGCAATGTGCCAGAGCAGGATTGAGTTGGAGTGCTCAAAATTTTGAAGTTTTTTACAGAGGTAAAGAGTTGTGTGATGACACACAACAGTTTAGGGATGGGAGGATGTTAGTCCCCTAATTTGCACCCTTTCTGACCATTTTTCCCTTCCCAGACCATAACCATTTAGCCCTGTTTTACCTAACTTATACGCCCTTGCACTAGTGCAAGAACGATGACACATTTCGCATTAACTTTATATTTTACATTTTCTAACTTAACTTAGCATTTATTAGTTATTTATTACGTGATTTCTTGTTTATAATTACTTTCGTAACTTATCGATATCTCCTATGTTATTTAATAGTTAAATGCTTACCTTGACTGCTGATCTTAGTGTAGATCGGATCTCGCACCAGTGCTAGCGCCACGAATCTTGGCAAAAAATCTGAATCTCCTTGATTGCCGCCTAATTTTGCACTGCCTTAGGCACGACAGCAGAACATATCTGAAGGAAACCAAGTCCTAGTTATGGCAGCAAGGCAATCTAGAGTAGCCAAGAGCGGATTTAGGAGGAACGAACAACTGGAGATAGCCACGACCTGTTCTATTAAAATTCCTAATTTTGAAGGCCGAAAGCTTATTTTGCAATCGGTTATGTAATTTGTTGTAATGATCTAAATTCTGCAATCAGCTATGTAACAAGTTGAATGATCCTTTTGTCCTTCGGCCAAGGATCTATATAAGGAGAAATGTAAATAGGACGAAATGGTTAATGATTAATAGAATTGTATAGAACAGAGATAGAAACAGGAAGGTGGTAACAGACCTATCTTTTGTTATCGCCTGAATTTGGGTTGGATATGTAATCACACATGTATTTGCCTTTATGATTTAATAAGAAAGGGAGCTCTGCCTTATGTTCCAAAAACTGTATCTTTTTATGTTTTGAATGTTGATGAATTGATAAAGTGCTGAGCAACGTTTTTCTTTGAAAGGGAAATCCATTGGTTGGCTAGGGCCTAGCCAACCCAACACGTTCTCCCTCTTTTATATTCTTGTAATTTATGTTTTAGACTGCCAAGTGTGATTTAATTTACAACATCTGAATTTCTGTTCGAGTGAAAGCAGATCTGCAGTGTCAAGTAGTTAAATTTCCTTTCCTGCATCTGATTTTGGATTGGTTTTCCCTGCTTCGTTCAAGCAAGAGAACTTACTTTCACTAGTGCACGTTGGTGTGCTATTCACTTTCCCTGCATCTGATTTTGGATTGGTTTTCCCCGCCTAGTTCGAGTAGGAGAAATTACCTGCACCAGTGCACGTTGGTGTGCTATTCACTTTCTGCACGTTTTGTTTGGGTTTCCCCGCCTGGTATGAGTAGAAGAATTGTTCCTGCACTAATTCTAGATGGTGTGATGTAGCAAGCCTTTTTAATTTACTTCCAGCAGCTTTCTTGCTTTCATTAATATTTCATAACAGGACAAATTAAAAAGATTGTTTCTCTATTTCCACACTTTGATAAATTCAAAAACATTCATCTTTTTGGTATGCAATTTGGCTTCATAACACTTGCAATAATTAAGCACTAATTTCTTCTTACTAGATCTAAGTGCTTTGGACTTGAGAAAGTTAAAGCCCTTGCACGAAGAAAAGCACTTTTAGTACAGACATCATTTTACACCCTCTGCATAAATCATTGTTCCTGCACTAGTGCAAGCAGACTACACTAGTGCAAGATTGATTCTTGCGAGAAGGAAATCTTTACATCAGCAAGTTTGAAGGGCCCATCTATTGAAGACTGATAAAGTGTCTTTGCTAAAGAAAACACACTCGCAGTAGTTAATCAATAGTCAACTAGAGTAATTGCCCCTTTTATTTCTGAATCTCTTTTGCAAGTACATTTCTTCTTGTTCCAGCCTTAGATTATTTTGATGATTCAAGTTTCCTTTTTCTCTATAGTTTGATTCTACAATATTTCCTTTAAAGAAAGTAGGAGTGGATATTAGAAATATTTATACCATCTTTGGCATTGCCTGTGCTTCATCTCTAAGTTTACGAATCCCCCGGGTTGACAATTTAAGTGTTGAGGAGTTTACTTAAGTGTAATTCCTGCACCCAACAAGATTTATGCATGTCGAAGCATCCAATATCATGGACCGAAATCCATTGCGTTCAAAACCATGGACCGAAAACCATCATGTCCAAAACCATGTGCGAAAATCATGCACAAAACCATACGTAGGTCTGCCTAAAATTAGATACACTACACCATTGCTACTAAAAACATACCAATTTTACCATTACTACACATTTTAAGCCTGCATTCAATACATAATTTTCCATCTCCCTACTACCAAAAACTCATTTCCCTTTGCAAACTTCATACTTTCCTACCTAATTTTCACTCACCCGTAACCCAAAAAAAATTCATTTAGCTCCTTTGCAAAGCTGAGTCACCCCATTTTCCATTTCCTTTCTGTCAAATAAATCTTGCTTCAATGAAAATTTTCCATCTATAGTCCTTCAAATTATTATTTCATACTCGCGTTAGATGATGCAGGATTCATTAAGGCCTCCCTTCTAACAAGTTTTGACCCATCCACTCCGACACATCATCTAGGATCAAAACTAGAGATCTTTCAAGTACCTTGAGGCTTACATGCCTTAATGGAAAGTCCTCTTGGCAATAAACAATGGGAATACATCAATGTCCCCTATTTGTTGGATCTTCTAGGTGACTCGACTACAACACATCTATTCGTACCTAGTAAGATGTACTTAGGCATCTTGACTGTCATTGACATCAATGGTGAGTAGCCTCGTGTTGGTTAATGGATTTCATTAATGGCCAGTAATCCAGTAATTTGTTTTCTATGTTAGAAATTGACACATATATTCACATAGATAAGAATTATGCCATCGAGTGGGAATGAATGAAGACTACATGATTTAAACAATTTGCAGTAGGACTCAATTCAGCAGCTATAACAATAAAGATTCCAATATCATCCTCAATTCATACGACCAAGAGAAAGAAAAAACAAATCAAATTCTTTTACTTCATATTCCATGATCCAGAAATAGTAGCCACACTCTTCAATATACATAACTTGTCCACTTTTAAGGTAAGTGAAGGTATGTAATTTTCTAATCTTTAATCATGTAATTCCTTAAATGCTAAAATTGTGATTTTGGAAAATTCCTCACCACATTTATATTCCCTTTTTCATTTGCCAAAAACTAAAAACACCTTAATTTGGGGGGAATAGATATTCATATTTCATGCCACATGTCACATTTCATTTCATCCTAACCAACATATTTTTCCCAAACCACCTATTATTGCATTTTTTGTAATGATCAATTGATGAGCACATCGAATGCCTCACAATCACTATGAGACTACTACGCCGGTGTCTACACAAATCTTGTTGTTTGGTGTGTCTCTAACAGAGTTGGGACTATTCCATTTTGACTTGAGACTCACTCTCACCCTCTCCCTTTGCAGTGAAAGAACCTTGACACAAGTGATACTAAGCACTCACCACAAGTGACACTAAGCACTCACCAGGCACACGAACCTCGTTGTTTGAAGACTAAGTATACCACTCTCATGTGCTGACAAGAAAGATCTAAGGCATATCTTTAAGATAATGGCAACTAGGCCATCATACCAAATGGGACTCCTACACCAAACGGTGTGAGGTCTAGTTGGGACTTCATACCGGGGAGATCCCCTGAATGTTGGCAGGTCCAACACCATCAACATGTTCTTTTAACATTAAGTAAGGACTCCAAGATGTTAAGGGTTCACACATAAGTCTTTCTCTGGTGTTGGCCCGTAACCATGCTAACCCTACTTATTTCTTACTAAGAGTTATAACTAGGAACAAATCACTACTTTACTCAAAATACTTAAATAAAGCAAGCATCATTTCTAAGATTATATGTTTATCATGAAAACATTTATTAAGATAGTTACCCCCTACTCATTCTTCTTCCTTTTCATACTATCATAAACATTCATGAAAAATAATTCTTAAAATATCCTAAACAAATAGTCTATCCACTTATCTGAGTGTTCGAAAATATAATAGGAGAAAACACACTCCTCCCAACCAATGAACTTCTACCATAGAAATTCTCCCCGAGCCTTAGGTTATTCTTTTGACAGAAATCAAATCATTATTCTTTTATAAGACCTTCCTCCGTAGATTCTAGCAACATCTCACTACATCAATATCTAAAATTTTGTTTGTTCTTTTCAATAGAACCTTTTGTGTTCAAATTGTCTTTCTCTTCTGGGATATTATTTCTTCCTCTTTCCACAACATGACCTTTCTCTCCTGTCATACCATTTCTAGTGGTTAGGAATCTTTTAGAAAGATGGAGGTTCTTTTTAACTATGATAACTATCCCTTAAAAAAATGTCCTTTCTTGGACTATAACTGATTCTTAACCAATTTCTTGACAATTAGGTAGCCTAAATACTCACGTGTTGACTTCTCTTATATTTTCAAACAAGAAATAAGTGAAAAATAATAATATTACATTCATAACAATAAATGTTTGCATCGTTCATCAAACTATCCAACTTAACTTTATCCCCATGACTATTATCTCAACTTAAATGTTTGCAAGAAAATAAAGCCATAAAGACCACGATAGAAAATTAATTACATCAAGGATACTACACATCTTAACCACAGATCTAGCAAGCACCAAGAGGGATCAAATTTCTTGATGTGTATATCTCTTCTAGAGAGAAAAAATGAAAAAAGGGTTTACACGTCAAGAGATTTGATTCATCTTGATGCTTGATATACCCATGGCTATGATGGATATATATGGGTTATATCTCTTTATACACACACCATGTGTAATTTTTCATCGTTTAAATTGAATTTTGAATGCATAAATGGATTCAAGAGATTTGATTCATCTTGATGCTTGATATACCCATCGATATGATGGATCTATATGGGTTCTATCTCTCTATACACACACCATGTGTAATTTTTCATTGTTTAAATTGCATTTTGAATGCCTAAATGGATTCAATGCCTTGAAAATTCCTATAGGAACTTAGATTGTGTAGAATACATGAGTTCTGACAAATTTCTATTGGATTTTAGACAGGATGAACTGAAAGTATAATTGAAGGCCAAAATGTAAAATATTGAAAGCATTTAAAATGTTTTAACCATAAAATTTTGTTTTTTCAATTGCCCCATATGTATAGTTATAATTATAATTATAATTTTTTAACCACAAATAATATATATTTATTAGACATTGAAATTGTTTACTTAAAATGAGGATTGAAATATTTTTTTTATTTTACTTAAAATGAAAATTGAAATATTTTATTCATGGATCATATTATTAAAACGTTATTTTTTAATTAGTATATTTTAAATATATATAATTATTACTTAATCTTACTTATTGAAATTTCCTTCCTATTATTTTTTTTAATTTTAATTATTTCTTGTATTGTTATGGTCAATATTATTATTTTTTACTTTTTTTTTCTAGAGATGTATATATGTAAAATTTATATTGAAATAAATTGGCTAATATGAATATTCAAATAGTTTATTCAAGTTCTATATTGAAATATTTGTAAAAATTATAAGACTTATAATTTTCCATACATTCAAAAGTGAAAATATAAGTTGGTTTTTTTTAATTAACTTTATCTCCTTTAAAAGTTGATATAAATGTTTGTTGCTTCATATTATTATATTTATGGTTGAGAGTGAGAATGAAATATTTTTACCACATTTTGGAAGTGAAAGTTGATGTTTTATAATGCTTTTAATTAAAACTAACCAAATATGTATATTTATTTTTGTTTTTTATTATAGCGGAAATTGTTTTATTTAGAAAATATTTAGAATAGATAGAATCACATATGCAATAATATTGGGCTCTAGAATGTGCATTTCAGCGGAATAACATTATTATATTATCTAAAAAATTACTCTTATTTTTAATTCTATTAAAATTCCCATCATATATGTACACATAGATAAAGAGAGGCCATTTTCTTTTATCATATTTTATTATTATTATTAATTTTTATATGTTATATATATATATATATATATATATATATATATATATATATATATATATATATATATATATATATATAAATATTAAATGTTGATATGATTATTTATTACATTTAAAAATGATATTCAACATGACTACTACTAAGAATATATTTTAGAATATTTTGTAGAGACTAAATCTCTACTATTCATCTAATAACTAGCCGAGCAATGTTGGTAAAGGTCACTATGAATCAAACCACTTACTTCATGATACATTTCACATTGTCAAGATTTTAAAAAATCATAAAAGTTAACTAAATGATAAATTATTTTAAATTATTATTGTTCTTATTAATTGTAAAAAGAATTATATATGCTAGATCTTAGACTTTTGTGATCCATATTGATAATGAGATTCTCTTTCGGAGCAAATCTTAATGATGTGATTAATTGGAAAGACGATCTCATTATAGAATTATATATAATTTAAAAATATATACATTTAAAAGAACATGTAACACAATTTTTAACTATGGAGATTCACCCCACTTTACCATAAGGATTCTTAATGTATAAATAAACTTTGTTACAATACTATGATTTATTAATACCACATGCCTCAAAAACCATCTCTCAAGTTTATATGGAATTTTTTAAAATTAATTAATTTAATTAAAATTGGTAAAAGAACATAACTACTTTGGATATCAATATCTATACGATATAACCACGTAAGATGGATTATGGTGTGATTCTATACATGCTAAATGTGGAGTTGACATGCCTTTTAAAAATAAAAATAAAATATTAAAAACATTATAAAACATCAATAATTCTACTTTAGCTTAGTAAATGTGGTAAAAATATTTCAATCTCACTCTTAACCATAAATATAATATTCTGAAGTGGTAAAAATATTTCTCTTGCTCTTAGCCATAAACATTCTTATGAAGCATCATAATTTTATATATCTTTTAAAATAGATAAAGTAATTAAAAGTAACACAAAAATAATTATATTTTTACTTTTGAATGCAAGGAAGATGTATAACACTTATACATTGTACAAATATTTTAATATTGACCTTGAATAAAATATTTGAATATTTATATTAGTTAATTTATTTCAATATTAATTTTAAGTATATGTATATATAGAGAGAGAAGTTAAAAATAAAATAAAAATAAAAATAATTTAATATTGACCATAACAAAATATGAAGGAAATTTCAATATGTAAAATTAAGTAATGTTTGTATATATTTAAAAATATATTAATAAAAAAAATATTTTAATAAAATATTTCAATCCTCATTTTAAATAAAATATTTCAATTCTAATATTATATAAAGTAAATAAACTTGAAAAAGTAAATTGTTATGGTTAAAATATTTAATTAGTCTCACTATTTTACATTTTGGTCTTTAGATATACTTTGATTTTGTCTAAAATCCAGTAGAAATTTGTTGAAGTTTTAAATTTAAACTAAATAATCCTCGAAGTTACATACAACCTTTGGGGAAATTACCAATTAATATGAGCTACTTAGTTATATAACTTCCTTTCGTTATAAAATTAACTGAATGGTAAAGTAATTTTTCCATCATAACCATGGATATATCAAGCATTAAGAGCTCATTTATGGAATATCCACAAAATATTTATAAGCAATACTCAATATAAAGGGTTGAGGTTTATCCCCAAAATAGTTTTTTTTTTTTTTTTTCAATTTAATTAAAAAAAATTATAAAATTAAATAACCTATGACTTTTTAGTTTGTGAATTCATAACATTGATATTTTTAGTTTGTGAAGTCATGACATTATACGAAAAATATTAACTTCCATTATATAGATATAGGAAATCATATATTGTAAATGCTTCAAAGGAGCATATCTCAGAAAAGGTGGCCACACTATTGTGAAGTGTCCAAAATAATATAATATGAATGGTTATAGTAATAGTTCAAAAAAAAATCACTTTGTTACTTTGTGATTGATATCTGCAACAAAATGGCTTGTGCGCACTCTGCGACCTCCCCTCGGTGCCTCTAGTTCTGGCCCTTGGGGCCTTGCCCGCCATGGCGGATCCGCAACAACATCCTGGCGCCCACTCCTTCAAGGATATGGTCTCTAGTCGGCCACCAGACCAAGCTTCATTACTTACAAATTTTGTCTCCAGCTCTGCCTTCTGTATGCCACCAAGAGGAAGCTCTGACAAAGAAGAAACTACTCATCCTCGTAAAATGAGCAACCGAAAAAGAATGAAGACACAATGAAAAGATTAGCCAAGGATACTCGGGCACACAAGGACAAGGTCGTAGACTCGCCCTTCCCTATTAACGCCAATCCTTCACAATCTCTGGAAAAACCGCAAGATCAGGGGAAAACAACCAAGAATAATTGTAATCCAAAAGCTAAGAAAATCTGAGAACTGGAAATCTAGGACCCCGTGGTAGCTGAAAATAGAGAATACATGCAGGAACATGCAGTTATATGCAAGTACATGTGAATATGGGCAATTGAAAGAGCCCTGAACTGGTAGATTCAGAGCAAATGGACACCCAAAGGGGAGATCAGACTTCAACTGGACTCCAAAGGATTTTTCACAATCATCTTTGACCTCCTAGAAGATAGAGACATAATTTTTGAAGGAGGACCCTATTTCTATAATCTAGTCGGTTTATACATGAGATTCTAGAGGGAGAACTTCACACCAGAAAAAGAGGATTTTACTAGGGTTTGAGTCTGGGTACGCCTCTAATCTTTACCAACTGATTATTGGGCTCCTTCGGTCTTAAAAAGAATAGGAGACCAGTTGGGCGAGTAAAACAAAATGTCTGAAGGCACTAGAAAGGGTCACTATGTTTCCTATGCCCTAGTCTGCATATATATAGATGTCTCTGGTGCTCTGCCATAAGCAATCAAATTAATCTTTAGGGATGAAGTCTGGCTACAAAGTATATACTATGAAAAAATTCCCTTCAGATGCAGAAAGTGTCACGAGCATGGGCATCTTTTACGAGACTGTCCACTGAATAAAACCCCTCAAACACAAGAGCAAGAAAATAAACAAAAAGACAACGAAGGGTTCACCAAAGTAATCTCCAGGAATAAGAATAACAGGAAAAAATCTACCCCCAAGAAGAACCTATACAAAGAAGCAAGCCAGAATCAGTTCAAGGCGCTGAACAATACCCAAGAGCAAAGGGACCCTAACGAAATGATAGCAGATGAAGTAGGAGAGGAAGAAAGGCACCCAATAGACAACGAACAAGATGAAAGGGATACATGTAATATCAATAGAGGAAAGGAGCAAGCGCTAGAGGATACATAAATGCATCAAGTAGAAACAGAGGAAACACTAGAGGAAAATGCAATAGAGGAAGCTTTCCAGGGGGTAAACCTTGCAACAATTAAAGAGGAATGGAAACAAAAAGGAATAAATTCCATATCAGAACAACAGTTACAAAAAATCGAAGGAGCTTATCTCCTCTAGGAAGAATTAAAACTCAAAGCTCACTATCCATCACAAGAAAGTATAGCTTCAAAAGGCATATTAGCTAAAATTCTAGTGGAAGGACTCAAACTCAAAGGCTCAAGAAGAAAGCGAGGAAGAAGGACCACCAGACAACTCCTTCAAGAACTGGGAGCCAAGCTAATCAATATTAGGGTACTTAACAGTCCTAGGAAGAAACACATCTTAAAAAGAAGAGTCTTATCTGATCATCCTGACATCCTGCTCATTCAAGAAATGAAACTAGATTCGACTCACTCTCCCCTCCTTCTCAACTTGTGCTTTAAGACTTACTGCTCCTTGGCTAATACATCTACAGGCACGACGGGGGGCATAATGACTTTATGGGAAAATTTCAAACTCAACCTTATTTCCTCTCTGGCCACTCACCATTCCTTAATAGTGATCCTGAGAATCATAAGCACCAATGAGACCATTAGTATAACTAATGCTTATGCCCTGCACAAGGTGATAGACCACATCTAAATGATCCAAATCATATACAATCTCCTTGACCCTCTGAACCACCCTATAAAAATCATAGCTGGTGATTTCAATATGATAACTAACTTATGTGAAAATAAGGGAGGAATCTGGACATTAGATAAGGACTATGAGGCCTTCCTCGCCACCATTGAAAACCTCAAACTCATTGACATTCCCACTAGAAATTGTTTATTCACCTGGAATAACAGAAGAGGAGGAGACCGTTAAATAGCCTCCCGTTTAGACTACTTCCTTCTATCTGAGGCAACCTATCTCACATCCTAGAAAACGAAGGCAGCAATCCTTCCACAAGAAGGCTCTGATCACTGACCTATCTCTCTCAAGATTCAAATTTCCGTCAGTTTGAAGAATAAGCCTTTTAGATTTGAGGCCTTCTGGTTGAATCACCCAGATTTCATGGAAAAAATGAAACAATGGTGGACTTACTCTCCCATAAGAACTAGAAACAAAATGTATACTTTCCAACAAAAGTTAAAACATATCAAAGAGGAAATCAAAAAATGGAACAGAGAAACATTTGGCAATATCATCACAGATAAAAAAACTTGGAACACCAACTAGAGCTTCTTGAACAAAATATAATTGAAGAAGGGCTAACGTATACTAGTAAGTAAGAGGTACAATGACTACAACAAAGATGGGATGAAAGGGCCATTCAGGAAGAAACGTTGTGGCAACGAAAATCCAGAATAAATTGGCTGAAATGTGGGGAAAGGAACACGGCCTTTTTCCATTAAAAAATGATATAGCACAGGAGGAACAATAGAATTCTGGCTTTGAAGAACCAAGAGGGTCATCTCATTCACTCTCAAGAGGAGTTGGAAACAAATCTCATCCACTATTTCAGCTCTCTTCTCAAAGAGCAAAGGAATGATCAGGATTAGGTTATCAAAAAGATCACCAAGAATATTCCAAAAATCCTCATGGAGGACCATAACAAAATTCTCCTAAGGAAAGTCTCCCTCCAGGAAGTGGAAGATGTGGTCATGGGAATGCCCAATGGAAAAGCTCTAGGGTTGAATGGGTTCACCATTGATTTATACAAAGCTTGCTGGCCTATCATAAAGTTGGATGTTCATACCCTGGTGGAGAAATCTCGAATTCAGAAGTCTGTCCTTAAAGCCCTAACTCAACGTTTCTGACTCTGATACCCAAAGGAATCTCTACAGATTCCCTGGACAAATTTAGGCCCATAGCCCTCTGCAATATCATATACAAAATAATATCCAAAGTTCTTGCCAATCGAATTAATGTCATCCTCCATCTCCTCATCTCCCACCAACAGTCTCACTATGTGGAAGGAAGACAAATCATGGA
The DNA here is from genome assembly GCA_031772625.1 of Pinus tabuliformis. Taxonomy (NCBI): domain Eukaryota; kingdom Viridiplantae; phylum Streptophyta; class Pinopsida; order Pinales; family Pinaceae; genus Pinus; species Pinus tabuliformis. The sequence continues at coordinate 473,443,858 of CM062819.1, forward strand.
TAGTATCATCTTCTCTCATGAGCTTATCCATGCCCTCAAATCCAAAAAAATACATGGTATGATGATTCAGCTAGATATGTCCAAAGCCTTTGACAAAATAAGCTGGAACTATATGAGACAAGTCTTGGATGCGTTCGGTTTCCACAAAGAAAGCATCAAGTGGATCATGGCTATGGTGTCAGGAGATTTATTCTCCATTCTCGTGAATGGATCAACTTCGCAACCCTTCAATCCTACAAGGGGTATCAGGCAAGGGGATCCAATCTCTCCCTTCCTCTTTGTTATAATGGCGGAAGGGCTAAGTCGCTCTATCACTGCTGCCCTGCATGAAAATAAGCTCTCTAGTCTCTAGCCCCATGCCTTAGCCCCCCTATAACTCACCAACAATTTGTGGATGATACTCTTCTCATGGGCCTCCCATATATCAAAGAGGTTTCCTCTTTCATGTCCATCCTAACTAACTTCTCTACCACTTTTGGAACCTCCATCAATCCCCTTAAATCCAAGTTATATTTCTTTAACACTCTGTTGCCCATTTGTTGGAACATTTCCAGACTCCTGGCCATTCCTATTAGCAGTCTCCCCTCCAGTTACCTTGGTGTTCCCCTTACAGATAGGCCTCTCTCCTCGACCACTTGGGAGAAACTAATAAACAAATTGGAGAAAATAATGGCCAACTGGACCTTCAAATCTCTAAATTTGGTTGGTCATATTATCCTAGTTAAATTTGTCCTTCAGGTCATCCTGCTTTATATGTACTGAGCTCTGGCAACAACAAAATTGATATCAAATAAAATCAGAAACCTTCAGAGGAACTTCTTATGGAGAGGTGCATAGGTCAAATAGAAATGGGCTCTTGTAGCATGGGAAAAAATCTGCAAGCCCAAAAGAGATGGTGGCCTCGGTCTTAGAGACATAAACCTCTTGGGAAAAGCCCTGGGAGCTAAAAACCTATGGAGATGGATTACTAACCCCAACTTCCCTTGGGGTACACTCTGGAAAGAAAAGTACACCCCCTCCTTAACACAAGAGAAAATCATCAGGCTCAATGGAAACATCAAAGGTTCAATCATCTGGAATCAAGCTTGGGAGATCAGGGACATCATTCAAAAACATAGTGTCTGGGAAATAGGCAGCGGGAACGAAGCTCTCTTCTAGGAGGATGCCTGGCAACAAAGGTCAAAACTTGATCAAGATCATTATCAACATATCAAGGCTGAAATGAAAAACATAGAGAAGATCAAAGTCAACCAGTAGTGGGGAAAAAGTGAAGAAAATGGCAGATGGAGAAATTGGATCAATCACGAGGAATGGACTCCCAATATGAACCCCCAAACCTAGTGGGACCTCTCCTCAGAGTTACAAAAAATAAAAATCCTCCTTAACTTTGCTGAGGATAAACTGAGATGGGGGGAAAACTTAGTAGGACACTTCTTCTTAAGCGAAGCCTACAGATACATAGCAAAGCATGACCAACTCCAACCAAATCTGAAGTGGAATGCAATCTGGGGCAGGAAGCATTGGCCAAAAATTTCTATCTTCGTTTGGTTAGTCATGCACATAAAATTTTTAACGTGGGACAATCTAAGAAGAAAAGGCTTTATTGGCCCCTCAAGATGCCCCCTCTGCCAACAAGAAGAAGAAACACCTAATCATCTATCAAATGTCTGCCCTTTCGCGTCCAATTTTTGGAATTAGATTTTTTTGTCTTTAAAAGCTCTGATCAGGACCCCTCTTCCATTCAAAGTACCATCACGAACTAGAGAACAATCTTTCCCCCCAACCTATGGTTAACTGCATTTGGAATTTAATTCCTAATTTGATCTGCTGGGCTCTGTGGAAGGAATGTAACGTGAGAATCTTTCGTGGCCTCTCCATCTAGGAGGAATTCATTATCGCGAAGATCAAAAGCGCGCTCCACGAAATAGTGACCTCTCTAACCACTCAGGCTGTCAAAGCCACTCCCACCCTCAATGAAGTGAGAATTCTCTCAATGTTGGATCTCCTTCATATCAAGGTCCGCGAAGTCACTACCCTCCCCATGAATGAAAATAAAAATAACACGTGGCGGCCACCAGAGCAGGGGACCTTGAAGCTCAACTATGATGGCACAGCTAAAGGGAATCCGGGCCCAGTAGGTTTTGGAGGGGTCTTCAGAAACTCTAAAGGTGAGATAATCTGGATTTATGAGGGAAATTTAGGTTCAACCACCAATAATGTCACAGAATTGCATGCCCTAGAACATGGCATCGCCATAGAGGACAACCTAAACCTCAGTCCTCTGAGAGTTGAAGGAGATTCAACACTGGTCACCCAAATCGGCAAGAAACTTCAATAAGGTATCGAGGTGGACAAAATCTCAAAAAATTGGTGCCTAAACAAAATAATACAATAGATCAAGCAGGGAATTGACAGCATGGAAGACCTCCACTTTCAAGAAATCAAAAGGAAGGGAAATAAATTTGGGGACAGACTGGTGAATGAGGGTATGATTGGTACCCTATGCTTGAAATCTTGAGCGTGGCAGGAACTGGAGGAAGGGGAACTCCGTCAGCAATGCGCATCAATCAATGAAGAAGATAACTACTCTATCGAACATTAACTATTCGTGTACCTTTCATCATTACAAGGTTGATTCTCTACTCAATGGGAAGGACAGGTGGAGGGTGCCTGACTATGGACTCATCCTTGGCTCGCTTGTCTCCAGAGCCTGCAAGGCCACCTCCCCTTTCCCTTGTGTGATCGTCGTCTCTTAGTCTCATCCTCTTTGCTCTTCCATTTCTCTTCCACCCCTCCTCATATCTTCGCATGTTTCCCCTTCCCGCCCCCTCTCCCTCATTTCGGTCTCCCTCCTCCTCCTGGCATCTATAAATTCACCCCTCGCCCTTCTCCCCCTCATTCTCTCGACTACCTTTTCCCTCCTCTATTGGCCCCTCGCTCTTTGGTTCCCCTTGTACTCCAATCCTTCTGTTTCTCTCATGGCCTTGAGGAATGGGTCCACCGCTGATCCAAGTAGGGGAGGTGCGCACAGTCGTGCTGCCTCCCACTCGCATGGAGACTGGTATTAGGCACGTAGCTTTGTGTTACGCGGTGACAGTTAATACAAAAGCTCAACAATGAATTTCAAACTTAGAGGGCCCTGCAAATATTATACGTAGACAGATCACCACGGAGGAGGTCGACGCAGAATTTGCTTGGATTCTGGACCCTGCTTTCACCCGAGCGTGCGAAAACCTCTACGTGCATACAATTGAAACATGGTGGCAAATGAAGACCATCATGGGGCTTGCTATGCAGGAACAAGAGGAGCGCTCCAAGGCTCTAGAAACTAAGATTGATTGGCTCACTGAAAATTTTGTAGTGTATGTAGAAGCCATCCACCATTGCAGATTTATCACTCGGGACGCTCCGAATTATATTGTCATCAAGAAGAAGTCGACAAAAAAGGTCCATTCAACCACTGAAGGATCCCCAAGCATCAAGAAAGAGGACCCCGGGGCCTCCACAAGTCATCAAGTCATCACTGCACAATAAGAGGGAAGCTCTCAGGAGACTCCCATTCACCTGGATGAGGATCAAGTCACCACCAACCAAGAGTGATGCAATCGGTTTCCTTCCCTGTTTTTCTTCCCATGTGTATGTTCTTCTGCCTTTGCGATAGGTTGTCTGTCATGGAGGTTAACAATATCTACATGGTTGGCTGCAATAAGGTAGTCTTCTCCTTTCTCGGCTTCTAATATCTCAATTTGGAAAATGTTGTAATGAGAGCACCTATCGGCTCCACTTTTGTACTATGTTCCCTCTTTTGTCTAGGTCATACTGTAAATACAGCCTTTTCTATGACCAACACTAACTTTTCGGCTAGGTCTTGTGTCAGGTTCTTTCCCACACAACCCTTTTTGTAATCTGTCAGTTTACAAAGCAATATATTATCTTATTTACAAAAAAAAAACAGTTCAAAAACAAAAAATATGTACGTTTCAGGATCTTCTATATAGTCACAAATTAACAAAAAAAAGTCCATAAATATGTTGAGTTGGATCATGTTGGTGTTGCACCCTGTGTTTGATGATCGATGAAAGGGTCATGGAAGTACTGATAGAAGTCCTGACCATTTTGTTCATGAATCATAACAAAACTTATTTACACATTGAAATTTTATATATAAAATAAAAATAACCACTTTGATGTTTATGAAATTTATCTACGATTTTATTTTATGACCTTACTAATAAATAATAATAACAACTATGAGATGGGGTATTTGGTTTTTATCCAAACACACTATGTCAAAAAAATAAAGAGAGTAGTTTAATGAGGTCACAATTTTGTTAGAAAAATAGTGGAAATTTTAATAGAGATTTGATAAAAAATGGCAAATTTTTTTGGAAATATAGATTCTAACTATCTAACTTCAGAATTTTAAGTACCTCTATAGTTTTTGATAATGCTAAATCTATATCCACCATAAGAACGATTTAAACTTTTCTATGATTATATTTTTTGAAAAAAAATTAAAAATAAATATTCGAGTGGTCTCCGCAAACAACGCCAGAATAAAGTCTTTCCTCTTGATTGCGACTGCGCTTCGAAAGAAAAGGCCATTGCATACTCAGAAGACTTTATCATAATGCGGCCAAAAGACCATTGTAGCCTCCGAAGAATTTTCATAGAGCGTCCGGGACTGCCGTTCCATTTCACCCGTTGGTGTTGTTGATACAAACCATCTTTTGGAATTGTCTTGAATGAAGCTGAAAGTTGCCAAGCAAAGTATGATGATGACTGTCCTTCGAATGAAGAAATAGTGTCACTAGTAAGTTATGCTTGTGACAAAGAAGAAGATAGTGAGGATTGTATAAAACTTTTGGGAGAAATTCCAAGTGAGATGGAAAATTTGTGGCATGAGTTAAGTCTTTTGGAAGAAAGGCTAGAAGACCAAAAGGTAAGAGTTCAGATTGTAAAATCAGAACTGAATGAGAATGAAGAAGTTCACTACAGTGAACAAAGATAGGAAGACATCACTAGAGCAGATGATGTGGAGGAGAGACTAGCTGATAGTCTCGTGAATTCTTTTGTGAATTCAAAATAGCATACTAATGTGCTGTTAGAGGAGGATAAAACAGAGCAGCAAGCTGAATTGTTGCCAAGGAGAAAAGAGGCACCAAGGCCTTATGTTTTGTACTTTAATTATTGGTTTGTGAATGTAGATTTTTTTGCAGATGTTGAGGAAGATTTGATGCAAGAAGAAGAAGCCACAGAAGAGAAAAGCATGAAGCTGCAGAAGTTGAAGGAAAGCAATAATAATCTGAAGACCAGAGAAAGAGAAGATGTGTACCAGACCAAAGATGTGCTGGACTTGGAGATAGAAGAACTGTGGAAGCTAATGATGAAGCAGCTCAGATGGAGGAAGCTAATGACAGAAGGAGTGATCAATCAGAAGGTGAAGCTAATTGAGAAGGGAAGAAAAGAAAGGAGAATGAAACAGAAGACAACAGACATGCAACAGCAACGAAGGAGCAAAGCATTTGGGCAGTTGCAAATTAAAATTTGGGACCCTGGATGTTTTTTCTAACAACATATGAAGACACATGATCAGGATATCATGATTATTTTCTACCTTGGGAGTCTGATGCAGGAGAATTCAACCCAACAATATCATTGTATTTTAGTAGACATAGGGGGTCTTGTGTTTTAAGGAAGCTGGTTTCCTAAGTATTGAATTAATGTGAATATTTAGGCTTATGAGTGATTTTAATGAGAGGCATATCTGTAAATATTCTCGAATGTAGGAGAACATGAGAGGATTAGGATTAGTTAGGAATTAGTTTGAAGAAACTGTTGAACAATTGAAAAGTGACTGAGGAACAGTTCCTTAACTGTAAATAAATCTCTAATGATGTATTGAAAAGAAAGAAAGAGAAAGCTTGGAGAGGTGAGCTAGCCAGCCAGCCAGTCAGGGAGAGTGTGATTGTAATCCTGCGGGCAGAGTGTAAACAGAGGCCACTAATATCAAAAGATCAGGCCAGAGAGACAGAGTCTCGATATGTAATCATTGTTATATGTTTATATATATATATATATACAAGGACGGATTTGGACTTGTATAAATGTGTGTTTTGAATACAGAATGATGAGTTATGTATTATCAAAGATTTGCATAATATAAATATATGTAGATAGGTCAAGGCGAACACACAAAGGAAGAGAAGAGGCAGAGGACCTTAATGGCGTTGAACGATTGCAGAACCAAAGTGATCGTTGAATCATTCATGAGTAAAGAACTCACAGAGTAAAGCCTAGGGGGAGTGTGCAGCAGAATAGATAGAGGAAGAACCTTTGAAGAAACCCGAGAACCACAGCAAACACTGAGAAACAACATAAAATCTAAGTAAAAAGGAAGAGCAGAGAAGTGAAGTGTCGGCGCACAGTAACCATTGGATCTGGAAGATCAACAACCAGGATTAAATCGCAAAAATGGTAAAATTGGGATCACATCGCAATCTTACAAAGGGAGAAAGCGATTGCAACATGCGATGTATATCCGAACCCGAAACCTTATCGAATGTGACCTAGAACCCATCGGGTCCGTAAATACATGTTAGATTTAAGTTTTAAAGTGGAAGAGTCAAGCGTAAGGATCAAGCGATAGCTAATAACCGATATCGATAAGCATTAATTAGAGATCGAAGGAGGAGTAGCGCAGTGGAAGGTTTAATATGCAGAGGTGGACCCGATGAAATATAAATGTGGACGTACAAATTTTGAGATCCACTTATATGGTTCAAAGTGGAATTCTAGTGTACTTCCTTTGTATTCCATAAAGTGCCATGTCGAGTCTTTTAAGGTAAAAGCATTATTTAATCACGTCCAATAGTCACATATCAGAGTCGGACAGGTGATAGAGCATGTAGGTGGTACACCCACAGTAACTGCGATGATCGATTGCAATAAAGGCAATTCTTGGTAATCGTGCAAAGACTGAGGATTGGCGGTGTTAACACTCAGGTTGTCCCTAAAGCTCCTTAAAGGGATATGGCCGAGGTAACCACAAACCAATCTTTGGACTGCAGGTCCTAGCCTACCAGCAGTCAGAGAGGGCTCTCTCTTTAGGATTTAGCTTTGTTTATGATGATTTTAGGCTAGTTATTGGGTTCAAGGGGTTTTGTTTGTGTTTTGGTGGGAAGGAGAATGCTTTCAAGCAGAGAGGCAATGCATAGTGTGGTAAGTTTCAAACCATTGGGCATGGAGTCATGGAGTAGGACTGCTGGTGCGTTTTCTTGGTCACAAGAGGAATGAGGAGCAAGGTAGCTGCTCATGAAACAATACTCAAAGCTAAATGGAGATGGATTGAGGGCTAAGGAAGGAGAGGCAACAAAGAATCTCTCAATCAGGTTAGCAGAAGGAAGATGAATGAGCTCTATCTAGGAGCAGCTAAGAATTCCTAGATAACAGTCATTCATATGTGATGTTAGAGCAAATATGAACCATAAGGAATCCATATTTATGCCTAAATCAAGAGGAAAACATTAAGAAGCCACAGAAACAGAGCATAGAGTGCAGCTAAGCAAATTCTAAACCAATCCTTTGTTCTGTGACTTGTGCATATATGAAATTGAAATAACAGATGTAAGAAACACTTATTGATTCATATAGCAGCACAAGAATTCCATCATTCACTCTTCAGAACCATTAACAACACATAAAACAGTCCATTCTCCAAGCTTTCAGCAGTCTTTGATTAAAGAAAACATATCAGGTCTACAGAGCGAGTCTCTCTTGGAGAACATTAACCAACCAACCCTTTAAAACTGTCTATAGGCTGGTTTATATAAAAAAAAATATGTACCGACTGGCCCTTGAGCAGATCTCAAGGGAGAAAAATATCCCAAAGTATCTATCAAAACAGATCATAAAGAGATCTGTGCAATAATTGCTTCTAGTCCTCATATGTGCTGAGAAGTAAATTCATAAAACATTTGAAATAGCTGCGCTGGGGCAGCTGGCATCTCAAGTCATGAAAATAAGGGCTGCGCATGAGGCAGCAGCCTCAAAAATGGGTGTACAGTGGTCCTTGAGCCGTGTGCTGGCCTCTGTGTATTAACTGTGCATGGGCTGAACAGCGCCGCCCAAAATGTGGCTTCATACATTGTTTTTGCAATAAATCTGCTTTGAAAATCCTTTATTTGTGCCTTCAAGTGGTCCTGCTGCCTTAAATGGCAAAAACTGTGAGTTGGTGAGCCATTACGGCTCAATGATGCTTAACTGAATCTGCTGGGGCCCCTTTTGCTTCATCTGCCTTGGGAAATCTTGACTGATACTCTTTGCCGCTTCCCTGATACTCTTTGTCATTGAACTTGGGCTCCTTTATGGCTTCAGAATTCTCTAAACTGTCACATCGCTCTTTTACGGCCGTTGTTTGGCCTAAATACCTACTGCGAGGCGCTCTGCCGCCTTTGGGAGGCTATCGGCCCTTAGCCGATCCAAAATGTCTTTAAAAATGAAAAGAACGCAAAACTGGGCGAGTAGCGAAACACCTAGGGCAAGCCAAGGAGAAATCCCTGTATTTGGCAGTGTTATGGGCATGAGCGATTGAAAATAGCTAAGGAAACCACTCCTCCCTTGCATCTGTGGCAGGCGCAGGCGCTACACATAAAACTTGTAAAAAATGTCCTTTTCCTTGAAACAGACAAAAAGCCTGAAAACTCTGCATTTTTATGAATTTTGGGCGCCCATCGAAACACTGTTGAAAAGATTAATTCCTGGCCGTTGGATCCGGCGTGGGCCGATCCAACGGCTGGCGCTAAATCGCATATCGGTGGACCGGCGGTCCCAAAACACAATGCCTCTAAAATGCCGCGGACCCGAAATGCTATAGGCTCTTTCTTGAGGGATTTCGGGTCCGGCCCATCGGCGATGTCATATCGGCGGATTTACAAAAATTTGGTTTGCGGACCTGAAATGCTAATATGCCATGCTTTATTTTATTTTGGGTCTGGCCCATCGGCAGAACCCAAATCGACGGTTTTAATAGTGGAACGGGTCCGCGGACCCGAAATCCTTTAAACTCTGTTGTATTTGTTATTTCGGCTCCGCCATATTAGAGCAATCCCTTTCACTGTACAAAGGCCCCTTTTTGGACCCGAAATCCTTATGCGCCGCGCTATATTACTTTTTGGCTCCGCCAGTTGGAGCCATATGGGAGCGATGCGAAATGGGGGGCCGCGCGACAAGATCTGGACCGTTGATCTGAGGGCCCGATCCAACGGCTCTGGGTCAATCGGCATATCGCTAATCGGCAGGGCGGAGGGCCATATATATATATGCAATAGCGATGGGCCGATCGCCGATATCGCTATCGGCGATCGGGAGAGGAGAGGCCTTTATACATATGAAATGGGCTGGCGAAATGGGGAGCGCCGACTAAATCAGGACCGTCGATCTGAGGGTCCGATCCGACGGCTCCCGATAAGTCAGAGCATCGGTGATCGGGGGGACTGGGGTGTGGCCCTTTGAAATATTTGCAATGCGATATGCGATTAAAGCGAGGCTTATGTGAATACGAAAAAATGCGGGCTTTTAACGTTAAACCCAAGTTTTATGAAAAACTAAGGTTTAAACGATAAAGCGGGGTATAACGATAAAATGGCGGGTATATATACAAAGGGGTTTTTTATGATTTGGCAAAGGGTTTTTAAGGCCTTTGAATGGTTTTTGAGTTTATAGAAGGTTTTTAAGGCATCAAAAGGGGTCCGATAGCCTTGGAAAAGGGATTTTGATGCCTTGAGGGTGTTTTTAATGATTTTTTGCATGATTCTTGGGAATTTCATGCCTTGGAAGGAGTCCAAAGGCAATTAAGAGGAATGTTATGTGTTTTGAGAGGGGTTTTAGTGGCCAAAAGAGGGGTTTATGTCTTAGAAAGGTAAACCAAGGCCAAAAGGATGATTTTTATACGTACGAAGGGATTTTATGCATAGGAATGAGTCCTCATGCATTAGGAGATGGCCTTATGAGGAAAATGAGGCTCTATATTCTAAAACAAGAAATTGAAACCTAGGGAGGCCAAGATTAAGCTGTTTAGCCTTCCCTTAACTGAAAACTCATCAAAAAGGGATCAACTCATCAAAATTTGGAACACAGCAGTGGCACTTAGACTAGCACACTCTCATGGACATTTCTCTGGCCTCTGTAGCAAATATGGAGCATTGCAGCATGCATAGTATGACATATTTGGCATGTAAAAATGTTGATCATGAAAGATGAGTAACCTGCTGCAGCAGGAGGCTAACAGTGGCTCCACTTGGGGATGGCTTTTCCTTGTGAAAATCCAAGAACAGCAGGTCAGAATGCCTTGGTTTTGAATTGTTGCTGTATTCTGAACTCTTCCCTTTGCTAACTGCTTTATTGTATGTACATGGCAGCATACTTGAGGAGCTTAGGGCCTTCACTTTGGGCTTCAACTGCAGCAAGCTACTATCCAAACAGAAAACTGAAATCCTACCTACCTACTCTAATCAGCACCTTCTGTTTGCTGGTTAGGTAAAATGAAACAACCAGTGCAACCATTTAAGCACCTATAGAAAGAAATGAACTAGCTGACTGATTGCCAGTGAAATCGGAGGCATAGTTCGATCATGTGCCTCCATAATCAAAATCGTGACATAAAAAGGCCACTGCTGATGTACTTGGTCCTTATAGAGAAAACATGTTACAGCTTTTGAGTTGAGAAGAACCTCAATGTAATCTGCTACAGGATCAACAAAAGCATCATGTGGGATAGCTTCTTCTGGGCCTTCTTGGTTCATATTTACAAGGATGAATGAAATAGCAGGAAGAGATGGGACAACTGGATGAGTGGAGATAATAGTAGGAGTCTGTGTAGTGGATGGAGGTGTTGAAAAGGTGTTTGGAGGGGTGGATGAAAAAATAGGAGAAACAACATTGTGAGGATGAAATGAGACTTTAGAAGGGGTAGGAATATAAATATGCGGAACTATTTCAGGATTTGAAACAGTAAAATCCTCGGCAGTAAACCCTGCAACCAACTCTTTAGTCTTTGGATTGAAAGCATGATTATCCTCAATCTGTAAGTCAGAAGGTAGTACAATTTCCTCATGACTTGGAGAAGGAAGATTTTGCAAGAAATCTTTAGGATCATGAAAATCATATGACTGAATTTGAGAATGCAAGAGTTCAATTTCCCTTTCATATCTTTCAATGACTAATTCAAGAAAATTGATATTGGTCTTATGCGGGAGTCCTGCTGCTTTGACTTTTAACAACACCAATCTAAAAAATTCTTCATCAAGCTCGAATTCTGATAAGCTCTCCCTGGCTTCATCTAAAACTTGTTCAAATGAAAGATCTTCCACAAATCCGGTCATCCTGTCTTATTATCAATGCTTTGGAATATGGATTATTGGGCTGTAGAAGTGCTCTGAAACTTGAAGCTCTCTCTCTCAGGTTCGTTCCTCCAGTGGAGTCTAGATTGTGAAGATGATGTGGAGTCGCCAGGTGGAAGATATAACCTCAGGTGCGTCTGATCTCTGTCCACCATCACAGATCAGAACTGAACATGAAAAATAACTCTGGTTATTTCCCAGCGGAGCTTTCCAACTTAATTTGTGAAATTATCTGAGGATTTTTCCCCAGTGGAGTCACCATTATGTTAGCACTCAGGTTGTCCCTAAAGCTCCTTAAAGGGATACGGCCGAGGTAACCACAAACCAATCTTTGGACTGCAGGTCCTAGCCTACCAGCAGTCAGAGAGGGCTCTCTCTTTAGGATTTAGCTTTGTTTATGATGATTTTAGGCTAGTTATTGGGTTCAAGGGGTTTTGTTTGTGTTTTGGTGGGAAGGAGAATGCTTTCAAGCAGAGGGGCAATGCATAGTGTGGTAAGTTTCAAACCATTGGGCATGGAGTCATGGAGTAGGACTGCTAGTGCGTTTTCTTGGTCACAAGAGTAATGAGGAGCAAGGTAGCTGCTCATGAAACAATACTCAAAGCTAAATGGAGATGGATTGAGGGCTAAGGAAGGAGAGGCAACAAAGAATCTCTCAATCAGGTTAGCAGAAGGAAGATGAATGAGCTCTATCTAGGAGCAGCTAAGAATTCCTAGATAACAGTCATTCATATGTGAATTAGAGCAAATATGAGCCATAAGGAATCCATATTTATGCCTAAATCAAGAGGAAAACATTAAGAAGCCACAGAAACTGAGCATAGAGTGCAGCTAAGCAAATTCTAAACCAATCCTTTGTTCTGTGACTTGTGCATATATGAAATTGAAATAACAGAGGTAAGAAACACTTATTGATTCATATAGCAGCACAAGAATTCCATCATTCACTCTTCAGAACCATTAACAACACATCAAACAGTCCATTCTCCAAGCTTTCAGCAGTCTTCGATTAAAGAAAACATATCAGGTCTACAGAGCGAGTCTCTCTTGGAGAACATTAACCAACCAACCCTTTAAAACTGTCTATAGGGTGGTTTACATAAAAAAAAATATGTACCGACTGGCCCTTGAGCAGATCTCAAGGGAGAAAAATATCCCAAAGTATCTATCAAAACAGATCCTAAAGAGATCTATGCAATAATTGCTTCTAGTCCTCATATGTGCTGAAAAGTAAATGCATAAAACATTTGAAACAGCTGCGCTGGGGCAGCTAGCATCTCAAGTCATGAAAACAAGGGCTGCACATGAGGCAACAGCCTCAAAAATGGGTGTACAGTGGTCCTTGAGCCGTGTGCTGGCCTCTGTGTATTAACTGTGCATGGGCTGAACAGCGCCACCCAAAATGTGGCTTCATACATTGTTTTTGCAATAAATCTGCTTTGAAATCCTTTATTTGTGCCTTCAAGTGGTCCTGCTGCCTTAAATGGCAAAAACTGTGAGTTGGTGAGCCATTACGGCTCAATGATGCTTCGCTGAATCTGTTGGGGCCCCTTTTGCTTCATCTGCCTTGGGAAATCTTGACTGATACTCTTTGCCGCTTCCCTGATACTCTTTGTCATTGAACTTGGGCTCCTTTATGGCTTCAGAATGCTCTAAACTGTCACATCGCTCTTTTATGGCTTTTGTTTGGCCCAAATACCTACTGCGAGGCGCTCTGCCGCCTTTGGGAGGCTATCGGCCCTTAGCCGATCCAAAATGTCTTTAAAAATGAAAAGAACGCAAAACTGGGCAAGTAGCGAAACACCCGGGGCAAGCCAAGGAGAAATCCCTGTATTTGGCAGTGTTATGGGCTTGAGCGATTGAAAATAGCTAAGGAAACCACTCCTCCCTTGCATCTGTGGTAGGCGCGGGCGCTACACATAAAACCTGTGAAAAATGGCCTTTTCCTTGAAACAGACAAAAAGCCTGAAAACTCTGCATTTTTATGAATTTTGGGTGCCCATCGAAACACTGTTGAAAAGATTAATTCCTGGCCGGTGGATCCGACGCGGGTCGATCCAACGGCTGGCGCTAAATCACATATCGGCAGACCGGCGGTCCCAAAACACAATGCCTCCGAAATGCCGCAGACCCAAAATGCTATAGGCTCCTTCTTGAGGGATTTCGGGTCCGGCCCATCGGCAATGTCATATCGGTGGATTTACAAAAATTTGGTTTGCGGACCTGAAATGCTAATATGCCATGCTTTATTTTATTTCGGGTCCGGCCCATCGGCGAAACCCAAATCGGCGGTTTTAATAGTGGAACGGGTCCGCGGACCCGAAATCCTTTAAACTCTGTTGTATTTGTTATTTCGGCTCCGCCATATCAGAGCAATCCCTTTCACTGTACAAAGGCCCCTTTTTGGACCCGAAATCCTTATGCGCCACACTATATTACTTTTCGGCTTCGCCAGTTGGAGCCATATGGGAGCGATGCGAAATGGGGGGCAGCGCGACAAGATCTGGACCGTTGATCTGAGGGCCCGATCCAACGGCTCTGGGTCAATCGGCATATCGCTAATCGGTGGGGCGGAGGGCCATATATATATATGCAATAGCGATGGGCCGATCACCGATATCATTATCAGCGATCGGGAGAGGAGAGGCCTTTATACATATGAAACAGGCTGGCGAAATGGGGAGCGCTGATTAAATCAGGACCATCGATCTAAGGGTCTGATCCGACGGCTCCCGATAAGTCGGAGCATCGGCGATCGGGGGGACTGGGGTGTGGCCCTTTGAAATATTTGCGATGCGATATGCGATTAAAGCAGGGCTTATGTGAAAACAGAAAAATGCGGGCTTTTAACGTTAAACCCAAGTTTTATGAAAAACTAAGGTTTAAACGATAAAGCGGGTTATAACGATAAAATGGCGGGTATATATACAAAGGGGCTTTTTATGATTCGGCAAAGGGTTTTTAAGGCCTTTGAATGGTTTTTGAGTTTATAGAGGGTTTTTAAGGCATCGGAAGGGGTCCGATAGCCTTGGAAAAGGGATTTTGATGCCTTGAGGGTGTTTTTAATGATTTTTTGCATGATTCTTGGGAATTTCATGCCTTGGAAGGAGTCCAAAGGCAATTAAGAGGAATGTTATGTGTTTTGAGAGGGGTTTTAGTGGCCAAAAGAGGGGTTTATGTCTTAGAAAGGTAAACCAAGGCCAAAAGGATGATTTTTATACGTACGAAGGGATTCTATGCATAGGAATGAGTCCTAATGCATTAGGAGATGGCCTTATGAGGAAAATGAGGCTCTATATTCTAAAACAAGAAATTGAAACCTAGGGAGGCCAAGATTAAGCTGTTTGGCCTTCCCTTAACTGAAAACTCATCAAAAATGGATCAACTCATCAAAATTTGGAACACAGCAGTGGCACTTAGACTAGCACACTCTCATGGACATTTCTCTGGCCTCTGTAGCAAATATGGAGCATTGCAACATGCATAGTACGACATATTTGGCATGTAAAAATGTCGATCATGAAAGATGAGTAACCTGCTGCAGCAGGAGGCTAACAGGCGGAAAAGGTATGTTTGTGCATGTTTTACATGTATTTTCTTATAAGAGAGTTACAATGGATTAAAGGGCTGATAGAAAGGTTTTTCCAATTATAACCCAAAGTTATAAAGTGGGTTTGGATATATGTGTGGCATGGGAACTAACAAAGGTTTGTGAGGGTTTTAAAAGTCCCGATAAGAGGTATTTGAGGAAGGCTTTAATAAAAGGGTTAATGAAGGCTTGAGGGTTGATTTAATTCCCGATATGTGAATTTTGCCTAAGAGTTAGGATATGTTGGGTTTTAGCAAATCATTCAACATTAAAACTAATAAAGGGGCCTTAACCACTGATGGTTGAAGATTTGACTCCTTGGAGAGTTAAATTCCTGGGGCAAATGTGATTATGCATTTGTATATGCATACTATTTGCAAAGCAGGGGTAACCCTACATCACGAAAACTGAGTGTGAAACATTGTTAAGTGGGAAAGCTTTGGAAGATGCTAAAAAGAACATTTAGAGAGACCTTCCAAAAAAATATAAGTTTTTACTCTGTTCTCCATGAAGATAATATATTTGAACATATTTGACACTTTTAAGGAAGAACTTTTAGGGCATGAAACACATTCCAGAGAAGAAAAAATTTGCAACATATTTTTAAATAAAAAATGTATTTCAATTTTATATAAAAATTTATATAAACAAATATTTTTAGTTTTCATAATTACTTCAAATAATTGCAAGCGAGATTTACATATTTTTCTTTTAAAATTGGAAATGTAATCAATTCAACTATTTTACTTACCTAATAATTTATGAATTTGTTTCTAGTTTTCAAGTAATGGTATGTTTCATTTTTTTGATGAACTTTACATTTTGGAAATTATACCATGATTCCAAAAAATTATATTTTTGGTCCTTTTATACTTATGTTAGAAAATATGATCCCTTCATACCATGTTAGAAGATATTCAAATAATTTTCAAATCAAATTTTAATATATTATAACACTAATAACATACCTCATATGTGAAATGGTCATAACAACATGACCAACCCCTAACAACATACTCCAAATCTACAAATGTTTTTCTATGTTTAATGGTATGAACAATTGATTTAATATAACTAATTTACAAAACCCTAGGAACACCTTTACAAAACCCTCTTTGGTAGCAATCTTTCTTTGACAACGTAATGGTATCATAGACATAGCAAGGGAATTCTTTGAGTTTTCCAAAGCCATGAATCCCTCTTTTCATGTTCTTTCAATTATTTTGTTTCTTCCTTAATTTTATGCTTTTTCCCTCTTTAATATATGTTAGTTAATAACTAATTCCTCAATTTTCATATTTTTCTTTTATTTCATTTCATTTTTTAGTTTTGTTTTTTTTATTTAACTCATTTTACATATTTTATAAACTGTTACTAATATCATCTCATCTCATAATTATAGTGAGCCAATTTTTATCATATGGATTTGGATGATAACTAAAAATCTATTTCTCAAAAGTCTATATAGGCTCAATAATAGGATACAGACTAGAGCTATACATTATTTACTAAAGTAAAATCTAGTTTTCTGAACATGTCAAATCTCAATAAAACATGGGTTTTAGAAGTTGACTCATCACCCAAATTTGGAGTGTCAATTTGGTGAAATAATGCTACAAAGTGTATGAAATAGAAATCAACACTTAGTCTTCAATGTCAAACAAACTGGTGTTATAAAACATCAAACATCATACACTTGGAAACAAAGTAATAATATTGTATAGGTTGCGATATAAACCCTTGGATTTTAAGCATTGCGAATCCAAGAGTATATATCCTCCTATACACCATTTATTACTTTGTTGCATGATGCATATTGATTTCCTCATAAGATAATCCAAGTTTGACTTTTGAAAACAAAACTTGATGAAGGTAATCCCAAATCATGTTTTACATGGAACTATCTCTAACTAGTATTGTTCAAAAGAAGATATAAAATTAACAATTAACATTCATATATTAAATACTAAAACGATTGAATAAAATATATACTTTTAAGTCAACAGTTGAATTTAGAAGAAATTCGACCTTATTAGTCCCTGCCTAGGACTCTTAGCGATCGATTGTGCATTGACAGCGTATTAATCTCTTGTTTGACCAAAAAATATCGTTGTACATCACAACTTTAACCAAAGTTTTCATATTACAAAATAATATAAAATTTATTATGTAATTTTTGATTGGACAACAAAGTTGGGGGTCTTATTGCGCGCTTCGCAGCTTTCAAGACATTATGTTCGGGGTAAAAATAAGATATCCAAAGTTTTCAGAGATGAAAAGTTTTTGTTATCCAAAGTTTTCAGAGATGAACATTTTATCAAAAGCACCACTTAGTTTGTCCTAAGTTTTTGCTACCTGTTCTCTGTGTCATGCATGCAGTGTCCTGCATCCTGCGAGTGCCAGTTGTTTGCATATGCAGAGGCGTCCACGGTGGTCTACAAATGCCTTGTCTGGAGTCTGGAGTAAGTTCAGAGCAGAGAGTGTCGAGCAGCTAATTCTCCGGAAGTTGCAAGATCCATCGTTGCAGGTCTTGTTGTGCACAGTGTTTTTAATTTTAGCTGGACCCTCCATGGCCACCTTGGCAAACTAGCTCTTTTGTGTATGATTTTGGCATTGACGGATAGAAACAAATATCATACAGTGCCAACAGCACATTGTTGTGGGCCTGGAATGGATGATAAAAGTTTCAGGTCCCCATGAACGAGATTTTCAGTGGGTCGTTGTGTATCGTAGAGAGGTCCATATAGACGTGCTTGAATAGAGAATGCAGGCGGTTGGCGGGCCTGTGGAAGTGGACTCGACATCTAGGAGGGGATAGCCAGAGCCCAGGACACCTCCTCGTCATCCGGATATCAATGGAAAGTATAGAAAACAGGCCGAATTGGATTAGTTAAACTGAGAAATCTCATCGCTAGAAGTAAGTTTTTTGGACGGTTGAATGTCTTCTTTTCACCATGTTAAAAGGTTGCGGACTTTAAACTGTTACTGCCAATCAGTACATCGAACATCAAATCAATATTTGATTGGTTCTGGCTTTAATCCTATGTTTTTGTTCCTTGGTATGCTTAGAAAGTACTGAAATGATGCCTTGTTTTAAGATCTGATATAACTTCTCCTTGTTTCTTTATTGGGTTTTTTGTCTATGAAAGCTTGAAGTTTTGAATTGTAGATAAACATTCACAGTGTGACCTTTTAGTATTTTCCATGAGGGGAACATGATAAGCTTAGAAGGTTGGCTTCCTTCAAGATGACAGCAGTTCTGTTTCATATTTTGTGCAGTGTAAGTTTTGATTTTGATTTCGACCTAGAGGCTTAGGGCTCAAATGTAACTCCATTCTTAGTAGGCAGCCATGTTCACACTATGGGTTGGGAGGTCCACAAGGAATTTCCAGTCATCATGGTCTATTCAATTATGATTTTGATCATAGCACTCATGGACCCTTGTCATCTGGGGCGCTTTCCAAATCAAACTCCCAAAATAATCCAACAAAGCAGCTCGAGGGGGAGATTGAAGGTTAAAGCCTAATACTTTTCCTCTATATTCCTTAAAGAGAGGGCAGGTCCTACTGGTATGGGCATGAGCTCATTACAGTTTGACGATGTAATGGATTTGTCACTGAGCTTGTATTCCCATTAAAACTGGCAAGCTCTGATTGGTAAATTTCATTGCTACATCAGTTTGGACACGTTTTGTCTAGCATTGTTGGGTTTCCTATCACAAATGTCCTTAGCTGAGGTTTTCTGAGAGTCTAGTTGCCAAAAGGATTTCTACTGCACTGGTGGTGAGATACGGGGTTTAGTCTACTGTCCATTGGCTATTTTTAGCCATCTTCATGTGGTGAAAGTTATTCTAGGCAAGTCTACAATCTATATTAATCTGCAGTATCCAATTTTGTGACAAACTTATTTTCAAGTCTATTCTGGGGGTAATCCAATGGCACTCCAGTTATATTGGGAGTAAATTTCTCTGTCATATTACTTCCACTGTGTGCTTATTTGAGTAGATTGGTCTTTGGTATTGCCAGTTTCTTAAGAGAATGCTTGTGATTATAGGCCAAGTCATATACCTTTTTTTGCTCAAATACAACATCACGAATATTTGAAACAGTGTTGCCACAATTGTCACACTTTGGTTTATCTTCGGCTTTACTAAACCTTTGCTTTACAGATGAGGGGAAACAACTGAAAAATAATAATAGTTATACTACTCTTCTGTCTTGATTTTATGCTTTTGGTTAGAATTGACTTCTGCCTTTGGGACTCAGACTCTTCATTCCACAATGACTGTTCTAACGGTTACCAGTTTGCAAATGCCACCTTATAACTGGGTATGAAACTTAGGTTTATCTTTTATACAAGAATTGTGTTGCATATATGTGAACCTCATGCTACTGGGTTATTTAATTCTAGGACCCTTTTTTCATATATTATAGCAGCATATTATTACTTCTCTGCCACATGTGAGATACACCGAACTTGTTATTGTATTTACAGATCATTTATGGAGGGTGCAGTTGAACGCTTTACTTTTAGTTAAACTCAATTTTTATCTGAAGTTCTGTTTAATATGTTTTTCTTTTTTGAAGTACATTTTTCTTTTTCCAGTTTCCTGCTGCACTTTTGATTATTGAGGTACTGGCACTTTCATGTCAAATTCACTTATATTATGCTTCTAGTGGGAGATGTCCAGTCCTCCTTTTGGAAAATCATATTTCATGGTAACATTATAGTTCTAAAAAAGTTGATTCCCAAGTGCCAATGCTCTTTGCAATGATATATTATTTATATTTTAGAATGGAACTAACAGTTGATAGATGAGTGGCATAACGAAATAAGTTTCATCACCTGTTCTAGTTTGCACTTTGACCTTTAATGACTGTAGGAGATTTGCTTAGTGTGTATTATTGGTCAGTCAAAAAGTACCATCATTGTTTCCTTCCAAATGGAAGAGTATTTTTTATTTGACCTCGTACCATATATGCAAGAATGAAATTTCTTTCCATAAGTGATTTCTCACCAAGGACCGTTCATAGTAAAATCCCTTCGCCTGCGATGTTGATCTATTTCTAGTATGTTTTATGCATACATGAAAATCAGGAAAAATATACCATACACCCTCATATTTACCAATATAATAAAGTTGCAAGGTTACATTTTATTTTTCCTATCTTTTGTGGGTAATCATCTGTGGATCACAAGAAATGTTTCTTTTATTGTGCTTTCCTTTGGAGACATTTATTTCTTCTTTCTGTGCATCCAAATGACTTCTCAACATTATTCTGCTAATTCAAAATACATATTTGTAGCATACTCTAGCTAAGCCCTATAGTTGACAAGGGGGCATGTCGCATAACCATTTTGTGCTTTTCTCATCCATGGCAAAGTGGATGTATTGCGATGATGTTAAATGGGGTCAATACTGCAGACATCTTGATGTAGCATGTGTTTCAACTTTCCAGTTTCAAAGCACTTCATATAATTAATTAAGAAATTACTCTCGATTCTAATGATTTTTAGTATCTTATGTTGGTAAAGTATATCTTAACCTTAAGGTACAATGTTAGAGAAGCACTTGACCAAGTTAACGTTAGATATTAGTTTAGATTGGGAGTCTTGTTTGAGATTATAACAACAAATAGAAGTTGGGTAATGGATCCAACTAGCTGCCTATAATGATGTATGAAGAGATTTTGTCTATTGAACCCTTAGTTTAACATCTCATGTTAGGTAGATATAACCAAATTGGTTATGATTATGTTGTTAGGCTACCATATTTTCCTTAGGAAGAAAAAATAATTTTATTATGAAAAACAAAATTACATTCACTATATGTGTTTCTTCATTTCAGATATATCCTTAAGCATAGGAAGTGATAAAAGTATGGCTGAGAAGATATCTTGCTTCATAAAGAGTCTTTCAAAATGTCAATATGACAGCTTTATAACCAGATTGGTTCTGATTATGCTGTTAGGCTACCTTATTTTCCTCAGGGAGAAAAAATAATTTTATTATGACAACAAAATTACATTCACTATATGTGTTTCTGCATTTCAGAGATATCTTTAAGCATAGGAAGTGATAAAAGTATGGCTGAGAAGATATCTTGCTTCATAAAGAGTCTTCCAAAATGTCAATATGACAACTCTATCACAGTCATTCTAACGTATATGAATATCACAGGTTTGAAACCAGTTTTGTCTCATAAAAAATTAGCTCCTAGATATGTTCATAAATAGTCCCATAAAAAAATATACATATATATATTCACATTTAAACAGTCCCATGATTATATGAAAGGTGTATGAAGACATTCCATGACATGCCCTTCCACTTTCTTCTGACTGATCCAAGCTCCTGCTTCTAAGTGTATATGTTCATAAATAGTCCCATAAAAAAATATACATATAGATATTCACATTTAAACAGTCCCATGATTATATGAAAGGTGTATGAAGATATTCCATGACATGCCCTTCCACTTTCTTCTGAATGATCCAAGCTCCTGCTTCCAAGTGTAATCCAGCTTTTGAGAGTCCATCAGTTTCCATGTTCCTCTCTCTGTACACATGTTGAAAGATAATGTGTTAAATACTCTACTTGAGCAAGTTGAATCTCCTCAAATATAGGCCGAAATTTATAATTATCCAATGAATTTGTTCCATTCATCCAATTCACCACAATTTGTGAATCATCAAAGATCTGTTATTTTTGGGCACCTTTTTTCAGCTGCCAGAATCAGCAACAGTCTTGAGGCAATTTTCTTGGCCAGGTTGTTGTTATGTTTTCCAAAGCTATCCTTTGAAGATATTACATGTTGATCAATTATATGAATCATACCTCCAGCATCACATAATGGTGGATCTTCTTGACAAGCCCCATGGAAGTAGGCTCATGCACTACTCCTATCTGCTCCTTAATGACCTCTATGGGTCACTTGATCCTTGAATTCTGTGTAGAACCATATAGTATAGCCATACTCTCATAGTGAATAGGAGGAATCCTTTTTCCTTGAAATATTTTGGAGTTGCGACCTAGCAGCAATTGGAGGCAATACTTCGTATATTTTGACAACTGAATTGGTGCACCACTTATGTAAAACTCTCTTCAATTATGATGCCTCCCCAAACCTCCCCTAATCCTGTCAGTGTCTGCACAGAGCCTTTGTATTCTGTTGTTATGGTAGACCCCGGCAGGGACTACCGCCACGGCAGTGGCTCCCTTGTTTAGTATTAATTGTCCCTTTTGCGCACCCTAGTATATGATAAATAATGCACTTGTAACTATACCAACAAATTGTTAAAACACGATGAATGGATAAAAAAGTAAGGTGACAATAGATGATTTCATCAACATTAAATTAACATACCGTTTAAATCAATGGCGAAGACGATCCCAATGATTATCTACCGGATATGGATGATTGTGAATGACTTTGAACGCTTAATGAGATATATGAACCACATGAGGTAAATGTTGTAGAAGGTAATTAGAAAAAAAAGGCATGATGACATTTTATAATTTTTTTACTTGGTAAAGTCATATAGAAGAATGAGTAGGGATTGAATAGTTATTGGAAAAATCAAGACTTTTAGTGAATTATATGGATTAAAGATACTACTCCTAATCATTTCTTGTTTCTTTGAATCAATGTAAAGCATGTTAATATTATATGTGACATGTAATATTAAGTTTATAAATCACATAGTAGCTAAATAGAGACCATTGTCTTGAATATTAAATTATATTTTAGTATTGTTTAAAATATAACAAAAATAATTCCATAAGCATGACTTCCAATACCATTTGTTAATATATTTATAAATCATTCCACACAAAAACCATGTATGATTTCTTCAACAAAATATAGAAGTTTCATATATCTTAAATTTACAAAATTTCATGGTTTCTTGGATTGGCTCCTTAAGGGACCTAATTTCTTAAACGAAACATAGAAGTTCATATAGTTAAATATTTACACAATTTCATGGCTTCCTTAAATTAGCACCTCTAAGGGACATGGCTAAATTACTGTAAACACTCATGGCTTCTTTAGGGGTATGAAAGGCATTGAGATAGAGCTAATTATATTTTTTCAAGATCTTGGATTTCCATTACAAATTGACTTCATGAGGGGCTTGCATTATGAATATAATAATTTTTTCCATAGAAAGGCTTCTATTGTTTATAATATTTAGATAACATATTGAATCTTGTTGATATTGGTCTCATCACCATCACTTGAATTTAATCTCTCTTAAGTGCGATACAAGATAGCTAATTATAAAACCAACTATCAGTTGGAACCAAAAACAACATAGGATAGAGCATACATGGAAGGAAATCATTATTCATAAAATGGATAACCATGTTTCATTGAAATAAAAAGATAGGATATTTTTGACATTGGCCTGATCATCATCACTAGACTTTACTCTCCCTTCAAAATAAATCATTAGAAAACCAACAATGAGTTGGAACCAAAAACAACATAAGATAGAGTATATATGGAAAGAAATCATCATTCATAAAAAGGATGACCACATTTCATTTAAATAAAAAGATAGAATCATGATATTAAATAAACGACTATAAAACAACTATAAATAATCTTTATCAAAATTATTAGATTATATAATTAAAAAAAACTAGAGGATAATTGACATACACATATACAATATTTTTTTTACCTTAATTAATATAAACTATAATAAATTATAGACATTTCATAACTGTTATTATGAATCTCTACCTTATATCTACTGAATTATCATTATTTATGTTTTCTATTTTTCTAAAATATAATTAACAACCATAATTTTTTTTGTAAAGTTGGTAGGACTATATCTTCATCATGTCCAACTTTTCACCCCAATCGGGGGATATCACAAGATTTGAACCCATGGCTTTTGGTTCAGTGAGACTTCATTTCCACGACCATTACCAATTAAGTTACCCCAAACAAACTAATTAACAACCATATTAATATTTTTTCTGAATAAGGCTACTTCTATATTAATACAAAAATATTTTACACCGAGGCAATGACCTCGTAGAGCTAGCCCAAAATTGCGGCATGATTACAGTCAAAGCAAATATGTGTACCAAAATCCATTGGAGTATTTCCCTCCAGAACTGTAGAGAGCCTGTTCCTGAGTAAAGCAAAAATACATAAAGCCCCATAGTTGTACTTGGAATTGAGAGTTGGACCTGAGCTGTATGACAACCAAAACTTGGAATTGGGACTTGAACCGGAGCTGGATGACAACCCAGACCGTAAAACTAGACTTGGTAGCTGTGACCAGCTACACGACAACCTATATCTGAAAACAGAGGTAACTGTGACTGCGACCAAAAATAGAATCTGAAGATTGGCAGAATACCCTTTGCATATAGAAAACTGGCAGTATGAACTAATGTGATTGTAATCATAATTAGGACAGTGATAGGTGGATCTTCTCAAGCTGGCAGAAGTCCAACAGAACCAAAAGGAACCAACCTGCTTAAGCATCAGGAGAGGGATCAGGCGGCTCCTCGGTGATGCGGCAGCCAAATTTGTTATCATCATCGTCATCAGAGGAGCTCGCTGGATTCTTCATGCTCTGTGAAGCCTTGCCTTTACCAGAGCCTGAAGCTTTGCTCTGATCTACATTTTCCTGGCTAGGACCTTGATTGACTGCCACCGACTTGTCCGAAGTTGCTCTGAGGGAGCCGGCTCCATGACTCGAATTAAGCTTGGCAAGCTCAATGGTGACCGTGGCCATGAAGGTGGAAGAGTCATGACTGCAGGGGAAACGTAACCGAGTGGCATTGGGCATTGAATGGAATGAGCTTGGAACTAGAATTTGTAACCCTTTACCTCTATCCCGACAGCTTCGAGAGGCAGGGTATCTATCCGACCGCGGGTCCGGGTCTAAAGTTGAAGAGTCTATCATGGAGTAGGTGGCTTAGTGCTCAATTTTCCCACGAGACCTACCTCTTCTACAGCTCATCTGCTTACGCAATTTTGGCATAGCTGGAGGGGCAGGATGAACCTCGCTTCTTGGAGGATGAAGGAAGCTGTGAATGGAGAAAACTAACTTGGCTTCAAAG
This sequence comes from Pinus tabuliformis, assembly GCA_031772625.1. Classification (NCBI taxonomy): domain Eukaryota; kingdom Viridiplantae; phylum Streptophyta; class Pinopsida; order Pinales; family Pinaceae; genus Pinus; species Pinus tabuliformis. The sequence continues at coordinate 473,468,935 of CM062819.1, forward strand.
CTCAGGGCAGCAAGCGGGTGGCAAGCATGAGCACAAGGGGAACAGAGGATGGCTTGGAGGCAAAGCCAGAAGCCTCTCTAGCGAGCCAAAGCCTGGTTTTCTTCCAAGAGAGGACGAAGACAAGTCGCTGCAATTGTAATGGTGGAGGGGCCAGAGCAGAGAGGATAAACATGATTATGGTGGGTTGATGGCGCCATGATCAAGAAATTAGCCAGAGTAAATGACTGTCCTGGTGTCATTAAAGACACATTAAGATGGAGCAAGTGTGGAGTGATAACCAGAGCCTCGAGAGTATATGTGGCTGTACAGAACAACTGCGCATCCATCCCAAGCACTGACCACGTGCTTTTGTTACCGTCAGACACCCGGATCTGGGATGGATAGGTCTTGTTGCACCAAAAGAGTGCAATCGCTTTTAAGTTGTGGATCATTGGAACAATTCAGTGGACCAGAGAAGAAGGGGAGTTGCTGATCAGCCCCTTGATTAGCTAGTCTGTCTGCAACCTTGTTAGTTGTGCGCCTAATGTGCTTGAAGGAAATGCTGCGAGGAGTTTTGAGCCATTCTTCAATTTGTTCCAGTCTGTTGAGAAGCCTCAAACTTGAAGCTATCTTTGCAGTTGAGGATCCTGATTGTATCCAGATGGCAGCGTCTATGAGAATTTGTGAATCCCCTTCAACCTCTAAGGGGACCAAGTTCTCTGTTTCTGCTATACAACCATATTAATATTAATAATAATAAAATCATCTTATTAAAAATAATAATATTTACTAAATTATTTAATTAATAATCAGGGTTTATGTCATATGAAGTGGCAAGATACATACCAAAAACATTCACATCCATATATTTGAAAAGATTGAGTACAATTGTGTGATCAATTCAAATAATGTAATGATATGTATCTCATTGTTGTGTTGAATCACAAGACAAATACAAAAACTTTCTTAAATGGGTACAAGATATGAATCGAGGCCATTTTTATACCTACAATGAAGTAAAAGTTTATTGTTATAAAAGGCATTTAACGTATTATTTTCAATTAGACATATAGAGTAATATTGGACTTTGGTTGAGGGTTGAACAATATTCTATGGAATTAATTAACTACATAGATCTAAAATACTTAGAAGAGTATTTTATTAAAATTAAATTATTATTTAAATAGTTGAAAGAGGTTATTATATTATTTAAATTTAAATATTTTATTTAAATTAAAATATTATTTAAATCTAAGAATTTTAATGTTATCTAAATAGTGGAAATAGTGAATTATTAAAATTGAAATTTTATTCAAACCTAATAATTTTTAGATTAATATTCAATTTTTTTATTATTTAAAATAGTAAATTTAGAGTGAAAATAAATATTTATTTAAAAAATAAATGATTAAAATTTTAAAATTAAATATCTATTAAGGAAAAAAATTACATTCTCTTTGTGTTTGAACTTGATTTTAAAAGGGAATAACATACTGGGTGAGTTGGTGGGAAAGGAAGAACATGGTAGTGCCATATGTGTGGGAATTTTCATTGTCAAGTAAAACATACATACACAAGTGTAATTCATGAATTCTTTAGTTAGTCTTTTTCTTACCCTAGGTGCTGCATGAATTATAGCATGGACTCACATTCTATTTTTGTGGCACAAAATATCCCTATATTATTTTGTTTAGTTTTTCCATTGTCTTGTAAAAATTGCCATCAAAGAAATTTCAAAATGGAGGCTCAATTTTGGACTGCATGTAAGGATTTATTTATACATTGGATGTTAATTGTGGAGATGTCATATCCACAAGGGCATGTAGGATAATGGAGTGGTAGGTGCACACAATAAATTGATTCATGGTGGAAACCAATAGTGAAGGGTGAAGAAAGATAAAGAAAACAATTGAGAAAACAAACTAAGAATATGATGATCAATGTCATATTTTAATTTGTTGGATTGAAAATCTCGCGAGCTTATGATGGAAGCACAATTGTACCACACAAGGTGTGATAACCATAACCACCACCACCAACATGCATGTGACTTGTAGTAGGAAATCACCTATGATAGCTAGTGAGGCCATTGTTCCCACTCCATATCACAGGGTTGTGATTTGAATCCACCTAGCCATACAATTTGATCCTTTGCCTCACAACATAGTAGAAGAAGCTCTAAACTAGACGTCTAAAGGTTTATTGATCATATATATCAATATATGCGATATGTATAGGTCAAATTAGAACATATGGTTTTATAAAAAATATCCATGATAAACATTTCAACACAATTTGATAGTCATCTAATCAATCTAGATTGCTAGGATAGCATATCATGTCATGTCATGACATGAAATTTTGGGAACACAGTGTCCAAACTCAGACTATGATTATTGATTATAGATTTCGTAAATTATGAATTAAAAATTAAAATTATCGATAATTTTTTTATTGAAATCTTGCTTTTCTTAATCAAAGAGGTGAACATCCTAGAAATTTCCAATTCTTGACTTTTTAATGCAAATTCGGAAATTCAACACATGAGATTTTTGAGCAACTAATACACAGTAAGGATCTTCCTCCTGAGTAGGGATGGTGCGGGTAAGGAGATGCCACACATCAAGGTTACTTATTAATTATATTTATTTTTAAAATTTATCAAATTTATGGTAAAAAAGGTATTAAAATTTTAAAAAATTATAATTTTTAATTACATAAATAAATTTGAATATATTAAAAATTAAATACATTTAAATTATTTAATTTTATATATATATATATATATATATATATATATATATATATATATATATATATATATATATATATATATATATAACCTTGGAGAAGAAATATAAAATGCTAACCATTACTTTGCAACTTTGGAAATATTTTAGTTTTATAAAACCATTTTTTAAATCGTAAATTTAAAAAAATATATATTTACTTTTATCTTATTAATTAAAAAGGATAAAAGTATTTTTAGTTACAAGAATTTTTTGAATTTAGAAGTTAATAGACATTGACTAGATTAGATATGTTTATGTCATAATTGTGATTATGCCAATGTAGTAGTAATGCTATACGACTCTCAATTAATATGTGACACAGTTTTCATCTACTCTTACATATTACGAATGTTGCTTTGAAATGCCTTCAAAAAAATATAAATAGAACTCATTGCCTTATTTAGGCTAAATTATATGGATTTTTCATTGCCTCACAATTACAATGCCTGGGATGATGTCCTTACCTTCTTATCAATAATTATGTCAATCATCATTACATTAGTCAACACTTGGGTTAAAATGACCACCATCCAAATCAATTAGGTAAGGATGATTCTCCCTAGCTATAGAGAAAATTTAGACCCATATGAAGATCAATGACTACCTTTGTGTTAATAATTAGGTTAATCATAGTTGTACTAGTTACCACTTCGGTTAGATTCAATTTTGTTAAATTTAACTAGGTAAGGGAAATCCTCTTAAGATTGGGAGAGAATTCACAAGCCTACATAAATCACAATCTAATGAATATATCCTTCTCCTTCCTACCAAACACCATCAATTATCCATTCTTTGATATGGGTAGTTTACCATTTTATTCTAAATGGATTGGGTTTGTCAATTATAAGTACTTCTAAGTTTTCTCCACCTGTCATTGTTTATTAAGTCATAAGGCATCTCCCTTATCCAATCCATGTCACAATGTGACATGATGTGCTATCCTAGCAATCCAGATCGGTTATATGACTTTATCATGGATATTATTTTTTTATAAAACCATATATTCTAATTTTCAACCTTTACCCATTGCATATTTGTTGATGTTTGTTAGATGACCAATGAATCCTTAGGTGTCTATTCTAAAGCTTCTTCTACTATCTTGTGAGGTCATGATCAAATTGTATGGCTAGGTGGATTCGAATCGTGAGCCTATGAGAAGCGGTGGGCACAATTGCCTCACTAACTAGTGTGGGTGGTTTCCTACTTTAGGCCACATGCATATTGGTAGTAGTGGTTTTGTTGATCACACCTCATGCAGTGCAAATGCAATTCCATCATAATCCTACAAGATTTGTCAATCTAAGAAATTAAAATATGTCATCTATCATCATATTTTTAGTTTGTTTTTTCAATTGTCTTCTCTATCTTTGTCAAGTACAAATCAATTTCTTCTGTGTACCTACCCGTCCATCATCCTACATGCATTTGTATGGAGATCACATCCCCACAATTAAAATATGATGTAAAAAAGATTCCTCACATGTAGTAAAAATCCGTGCTTCCATCTCGAAATTTATCTGCACTGTGATCTCTACAAGGCAAAGGAAAAAAATAACCAAATAGAGGGAGAAGGATCTTTTGTGCTACAAAAATAGAATGCAAGTCAAGGCTAGAGAGAAATGGATATTTTTTGTCAAGGCTAGAGAGAAATGGATATTTTTTGTGACAAAAATAGAATGCAAGTCGAGGTTAGAATTCAAACAAAACCTAGAGTACAAAAAATACTTTTGTTTATTTATTTTAATTGACAAAAAAAATCCCCACACCTATGACACCATTATGGGAATTTTGAGGTCTAAAATGGGTCTCCTAAAAAAATGTTCAACCAAAATAAACTTTATAAGAACCCATAGGATTCAAGATGATGATGTCAACCATGGGGATGTTTCACCATTTTTGGAATAAAAAAGTAAAAATATTAAAAAATAATAAAATAATAAAACTACTTTTTCAACACATATTTTAAACTTATCTCCTTAAGGTTTTACTCAAATTTCGAGTGGGAGCACTTGAAAGATGCAAAATTTAATTCCTCATCCAAAGAGTACTCATGTTGCATACTTTCGATGGACCCTACTACATGAAAAATGATAAATACATGAAAAAACGTGGTTGCAATCACATTTTCCATGTATTTCTCATTTTTCGTGTAGCAGGGTCCATCGAAAGTATACAACATGGGTACTCCTTCGACGAAGAATCAAATTAATCACATTTTCCATGTATTTCTCATTTTTCGTGTAGTAGGGTCCATCGAAAGTATACAACATGGGTACTCCTTTGATGAGGAATCAAATTATGTATCCAACAAGCGTTGTCACTCAAAATTTGAGTAAACCCATAAGGAGATAAGTTGAAAATATGAGTTGGAAAAATAGTTTTTCCTTTCTTTTTTTTTCACTCTAAAATTTGATCCATGTTCTTCTTCCCACAAACTCACCAAATGTATTACTAATTTTTCAAATTAAAATTCAAACACACAGGAAATGCAAAACTTTTTGCTTTTAATAAACACAAAAGGAATGTAATTTTTTGTTTTTTAATCATATTTAATTTTAACTTTTTTATATTTTAAGTTTTTGAAATAGATATTTAATTTTCTTATGGTTTAGTATTTTAAATAATATATTTAAAGAATATTTCATTTTTAATAATATTCTTTTAGTATTTTAAATAATATATTTAAATACTAAGCTAAAAATTCTATGTTATTTCATTTTTAATAATATTCTTTTAGTATTTTAAATAATATATTTAAATACTAATCTAAAAATCCTATGATATTTCATTTTTAATAATACTCTTTTGGCTATTAAATAATATTTTAAATTTAATAATACATCCCTTCAACTATTTTAGATCTATGAGGCTAGTTAATTCCATAGATTTCTCCTCGCTCCTCAAACCAAGTTCAACATTATTCTATATTTTAAATTATTTTGTTTACTTAAAATTTTGTTTATACATGGAAAGTAGATGGCCAAATAATGGGTTGAATGCCTTTTATAACAAGGACTGCACGCAGTGGTAGTCCCTTCCACTTTGATAAGAGAATCAAGAAGTTTGATATGAGATATACCTATTGTATTCTAAGGAGAGAAGGTGTATTCGGTATTAAAAGATAGAGAGAATTCCGGTGTAATTATTCTAACTTTGGCCACCCTAAAAAATATACCCAATTTCCAAAGAAGTAGATGACAAAGAAAACTGAAAAACTGCAAACTGAATAGTAAATTGTAAATTGGTGAAACCAGCCCACTATAGATTATTCTTGGCTGCACTTTGAAGTGTTGAAAAGTAAGATCAATGATCAATGTACTGATTTAAGGCTTCCCAATGAATTTGATTGTCAAGATTAACTTTATTCTTGGTTGAACTTTGAAGTGTTGAAAAGTAAGATCAATGATCAATGTACTAATTTAAGGCTTCCCAATGAATTCGATTGTAAAGATTAACCTTTTTTTATTCACATTTATAGCTTCGTGTTTGAAAAGTAAGATCAATGTACTAATTTAAGGCTTCCCAATGAATTCGATGGTCAAGATGTACTGATTTAAGGCTTCCCAATGAATTCGATGGTCAATATTAACTTTTGTGAAGATTAACCTTTTTTGATTCACATTTATAGCTTCATCGGGCTCACACAAATACATTTTTTCTCATGTCCAAAAACAACATAAATAATGGAGATAAATTTAAGTGGCAAAAATCTTTAGAGTTCAATGCGATAGCTTGATATTGAATTCAATAGTACGATGTGAAATCTCGGTAGACCCAACTATTTTAAACATGCACTGGCCAAAAAGCATACAAAAGTAGTATTGACAACATATAATGATAAAAATGTATAAAGGGCACTGTTGACAACGTGCACTAATAAAAAGTAGTGAGGGGAATAATAGACCATCCCAGCAACTCCCCTGCGCTGCATGCATATTCAAGCCAGCTCACAAAAAAGAGAGATGGAAAAGCCAATTCAGATTTCCAATGAGCATTGGAATAGACCATTTTGAAGGAAAGAAATTTTCACATGCTAAAGTGTCTTTGGGGAAGCATCCATTTAAACTCTTCAATATCACTGTGACAACAATATTTTCAATCTTCCAATATCATGGGTTAAAATGTATACAGAATGACCCAGATGATTGTAAATCAAATTTCTCCGGAGTAGAATCACATGATTTCAATCTGTTAAGGTATTCAAATATTTACATCTCATGTTAACTTAGAAACCTTATTTACACTTATTTACACTTAACCTTATTTACACTTATTTACACTTAACATTAGATACCTTATTTACACTTAAGAGTGCCTATGTATCCCATAAAGGGAGACGCATGAATTATTGTCATTTCCCATCAGCTCGATAATACGAACTAAGGACTACTTCAAAACTGCCCCATCATTCAAAAACACTTTGACATTAATATAGGAAAAAACTAATACAGTGATATGGGGTTTAACGGTAAGTTTCACTGGGTGAAACCCACGAGATGAGGGTTCAAATCTCATTGAGTATATATATGACCTGTTGTGTCTTGGCCAGAAGAGTAGGCGACCCCATAGTGGACGTCATAGTGGACGTCTTGGCTCTTGTTGAGGCATAAGTTTCCTACCATTGTGCGGCTTGCAGGCGGTTGCACGTAGCCTAGGTTTATAGTGGCAGCCAGTTAGATTTGATCCTGGGTCTGTTCAAGATAACTCTCACCAGTTACCGATTATCCTAGATTTAAAAAAAAAAAATATAGGAAAAAACTAAGGGACAGTTTTGAAGGAAAATATATATATATTCAACAGTTGATTCTGAAAAGAGGGCACGACATTGCAGAAACTTTTGCATGCACTCCACGTCGCTGAAAAGAGGGCATGACATTGCAGAAACTTTTGCAGGCACTCCATGTGGTTGTGGCCGTCATGTAACGCTCGAAGTAATTCCAAATGTTCCTGTACAAACAACAAGAAGGATGCCTTTATTTCAACGGTGTCGCCGCCTTAGTCATGGGTTCTCTAGCTTTGATGTAATGCTAAATCGAGGATTTGATGTTGAAATGCTGGGAGGTCATGGGGTTGGCCGAAGCTAGTCTATTGTCCCTTCCATCACGCATGGAAAAACTAGTATGAAAGGCGAAACCTCTTCTCCTCATTCTCATTCTGCAGCCCAGACATAAATGTTCTCAGCCTCCGCTTTTGGAAAATTACATTCATTTTTCATAAACAAAAATATTGTTATAAAGGATGTTGGACATGTATGTTAGGGTATTATTTCGACGACTCAATGAAGAAAAGCCACAGTTTTGACTGGCTACATGTAATATGATAGCTTTGTCACCTATTGTGCTCCCCAAAAATATTGGGGGCTCTACACCTCACTGTAAGAACCATTCAAGCAGAACTTGAGGGAGAAACATCCAGAAAATGCACAGACAAATTCAGAAATGTACACGGAAATATTTAGAAAATTAGACGTATAGTTGGTATAATTTAGGGATAAAATGCATACTTAGTATTCAATAGTAAATAATATGCTTACCCACTTGTTTTTTCCCTTCTTGATGAAGTTGGCAGAATTGGAATAGCAAGCTTTAGACCTACTTTGTCTGGTGCTTGGTATAGTCCGCGTTATACCTGAATTTTGAGCAACTAGTGCTTCGTATAGCATGCGTTATACTTGAATTTTGGGCAACTATCCAACATAAGTGTTTGACATAATCTCTCTTGGAATAGCCAGCGTTATACTTGAATTTTGGGCAAAGATCCAACATAAGTATTTGATGGATTCGCTCTCTTCATGCGCTGCGTAAATCAATGGACAAAGAACTGACTTCTCGAGTTTCTTTGCTATAAAGATGGGAAGCGATTTGGCTTCTTCATTCCTGAGTTTCTTTACTATAAAGATGGGAAGGGATATATGGCACTCAAATATCTTGCTCATGGTCTCATGATTCCAAAGCTTGACATATTCTCCTTTGGGGTTTTCATGCTCTTCATGCCTAAGCTTCTCTCAGGCAAACCGACAGTTTTGCGCCGCAGCCCGCTATTCAAATGTTGTACATGTTTATTCTCAATCCTTTGCAGAAGCACCATCAATGAAGCTTGCTTGAGTTTTGCTTCAATTCATTCCTTTAAGCTTCCTTAAGTTTAAGGAAGTTTAATGGCAGAGATGTAATTAATCAACAATGCAAGTATCTAAATTTTTACATCAACGCATGGCCGAGATGTCCACTGACATAGATCTTTCTTCTTTCTTCAGGTACAGGCAATGCATCATTTATGACCTGCTCAACAGCGAGCTCTCTCTTTGCGTACCAATGATCTCTTTGCATACCAATGACTTCGTCCCTGAAGCAGCAAGCTAGTTGGATATCATGTGATTATATTTGGATATCATGTGAGTATAGGAGATGGAATGACGCCCACACAATAACCCAGGCTCGACAGCAACCTTGCATGGTAGCAATAGGTGGCGGCCAACACCATAACCCAGGCTCGATAGCAACCTTGCATGGTAGCAATAGGTGGTGACCTTGCATGGTAGCAATAGGTGCCGGCCCACACCATAACCCAGGCTCGATAGCAACCTTGCATGGTTGCAATAGGTGGTGACCTTGCATGGTAGCAATAGGTGGCGAGGATATATGTAGTGCCAAATTTATATGCAGTGACAAACTTTGAAATATACAACACGGAGGATATATGCAGTTTGAAAAATTTTGGATAAAGAGGTAGGTGGTGACCTTGCATGGTAGCAATAGGTGGCGAGGATATATGTAGTGCCAAATTTATATGCAGTGACAAACTTTGAAATATACAACACGGAGGATATATGCAGTTTGAAAAATTTTGGATAAAGAGGTGGAAGGGTTTTTTCAAACTTTTGATAAAACCTTTGCAGTTTCAAACTTTCGATAAAAAGATGGATGGGTATTCTCAAACTTTGGATAAAACATTTTTTTGGACGAACAAAATTCATAGCCCGAAAATAAGACCTTAAACCGGAAACTTTAGATAAAAGAAATTTAAGAAAAAAATTTAATGAAATTGTTTTTTAAAAAATTGGTTAGATGAGTTGGTGAACCCAACTTAATATAGATTCAACGCTCAATCGAACTCAATAATCCCTGCTATCCGTGAGACAGGGACTAACAATAAACTTTTAACTTTTACTTGCTTTTATGTATAACAATTGTTTCAGTTCAGATCTTGTACTCTTTGCCGATACAAATCATTATATTATTTAAACTAAGCACACTATTTATGTATGGATGTGAGCGTTTTTTTAATGTATCTTGCCACGTCATAGTAGCATATCAAGATTGTGTAAACTGACCTTCTATTTGTATTGTGATTCAACCTAACAATGAGATACAAATCATTATATTATTTAAGTTAAGCACACTATTTATGTATGGATGTGAGTGTTTTATTGTAGTTATCTTGCCATGGTGACGTGGCATATCAAGATTGTGTAAATGAGTCAATGGCTGTCCTTACAGGATTTTTGAACATTTTTGAAGCCATATACAATAGTGAATATGTTTTTCATAAATAAATACGTTTGTGATGAAATGATTATTAATTAAATAATTTAACTGTTTAATAAAAATGATTATAATTAATATGATAATTTATTATTATTAACCATCATTGTATTGTAATTTATTATAATTTTAAAAAATAAAAAATATAAATAACATTAATAGTATATATAAATCAATTGAGATTTATAATATTGATTAGAAATGTTTAATGTTTGTCATTTAATTTATTATAGTTTATATTAGTTGAGGTAAAAAGAAAATATTGTATATGTGTATGTTAATTATTCACCAATTGTTTTTAGTTTTTTTTTTTTTAGCATAACGTAATAATTTTAATAAATTATTTGTATTTGTTTTATATTTGTTTATTTAATGGCGTGATTCTATTTTTATTATTTGAAATGTATTTATTCGTTTTATGAATAATGATGATTTCTTTCTATGTATACTATATCTTATGTTGTTTTTGGTTTCAACTCATAATTAGTTTTCTAATGATCTATCTTGGATGGTAGAGATTAAAGTCTATTGATGATGATGATGATGTCAATATAAACAGAATTTTATCTTCTTATTTATATGGAATGTGGCTATCCATTTTATGAATGATAATTTCCTTCCACGTATGCTCTATCCTATGTTGTTTTTGGTTCTAACTCATAGTTGGTTTTCTAATTATCTATCTTGTATAGAACCTAGGGGACGTTAAAGTCTAGTGACGATGATGATGTCAATGTCAACAAGATCTATGATGTCTAAACATTATAGTGATAATAGAACCCTTTCCATGGAAAGAAATATTATATTCATAGTGCAAGCCCCTCATGAGATCAATTGGTAATGGAAATACAAGATCCTTGAAAGAAATAACTAGCTCTATCTCAGTACTTTCATACCCTAAAGAAGCCATATGTGTTTAAAGTAATGTAGCCATGTCCCTTATAGCTGTTAATATAAAGAAGTGAAATTTTGTAAATTTAAAATATATGAATTTCTATATTTTGTTTAAAAAAATCATACATGGGTTTTTGTGTGGAATAATTTATAAATATTTTAACAAATAGTTTTGTAAGTCTTGCTTATGAATTTTTTTTGGTATATTTTAAGTAATTATATTGTATAGTTTAGTATTCAAGAAATTGGTTTATATTTAACTACTATGTGATTCACAAACTTAATATTACATGTCATCTTTATTATTAAGAGGTTTTACGTTGATTCAAAGAAGCATGAGATGATTGGAGGTAATATCCTTAATCCATATAATCAAACTAAAATTATTGATTCTACCAATGGCTATTTAACTCCTCCTCATCATTCTATATGACTTTTCCAAGTAAATATAAAAGATCATTATGCATTTTTTTTCTAATTACATTCTGAGGAATTTCCCTCATGTGCTTCATATGTCTCATTAAGCCCTCAAGGTCATTGAACACAATCATCCAACTATGTCACACAGTCATTGAGATCATATTGGCCATTGATTTGAATGGTACACTAACTTAATGCAAATGAAATCATCCATTGTCACCTTACCTTTTGATTATTCTCATCATGTTTAAATAATTTGTTGGTGTGCTCTGACATGTTTCTTATTACATATTATGATTTGCAAAAGAGACAATTAATATTGAACAAGACGAAATTGCTTCTAAATTCAAATTTTGGCTTAAAAATGTATAATATTTAATCACTTACTATCTAATAGATGTGAATTTCAATCGTCAATTTTCTATATCTTCTTTTGGACAATACTAGTTAGAGATGGTTCCATGCAAAACACCACTTGGGACTACTTTCATCAAGTTGTGTTCTCAAAAGTCAAACTAGGATTATATTACAAGGCCATCAATATGGATCATGCAACAAAGCAATAAATTTTTTATAAGCTAGGATATATACTCTTGGATTTGAAATTATTAAGATCCAAGGGTTTATATGTCAACCTATATAACATTATTACTTTGTTGTGAGGTGTATAATATTTTCTATTTTATAACACTATTTTGCTTGACATTGGAGTATGATGTTAGGGATTGGTCATCTTGTTCTTACCATTTCACCTATGATGTATGTTATCAATGTTGTAATGTATTAATTTTTGACTTGAAATTTATTTGTAAATATTGTACCATTGTACATATTAAATTTTTACTTGAAATTTATTTGTAAATATTTTACCATGGTATTAAGGGATAATATTTTCAAACATGGTATAAAGGGACCAAAAGAAATATCCTTTTTCACTTATTCTTTATCATTTAATCTCCAAAATGAAAATCTCATCAGAAAAGGAAACATCTAATTACTTAAAAAATAGAAACAAGTGCATTGTTTATAAACTTCAATTTTTCCTTTCATTATTGATTAATATTTGGAAAAATTGATTAAAAATATATATTAGTGAGTAATAAAAAGATTTCAACTCATTACCTTCCTAATTTTAAAAGAAAAATATGCATCCCACTAGTAACTATTGGAAGTAATTCTGAAAACTAAAAGTATATTTTTCCTTATATAATCTTTTATATTAATTTTGAAATAAAATAACAAAAAAAAATTATCACATGTTGCAAAAGCTTTCTTCCTTTTCATGTTTCATATGGGCTAAAAAATTATTTTTCATTTGTTGTGTCTAGCCTTCTGAAAGATATTTTCTTCACAACAAGAAAGATTAGCAAAAACTCATAATTTTCTAGAAAACTTGGCCAAAATTTCCTTTTTGCATTTTCCAAGGCTTTCTTTCTTTGGAACATTTCACACCCAAAGTTCTTTTACTTTTGAAACACCACATTTCCTCAAGTTTCCCTTAAATTCGATATGTCTCATTCCCAATAAATTTCCATGCCCACTATATATCACATCACTTCCATTTCGTACAACATGTTTCCATAATTTTTCTTTCTATGCAACAAAAATTTCCCTTCATTGCCACAGATAGATTTTCTTCTTTTTCTCTAATGCAACTTTTAGTTCATTGCATCTTCCTAAAAATTTGCTCCTTTATCTTCCTAAAATTTTGCTTCTTCGACCATTTCTTATTCAAATTGTTTTCCCTTGCAACACACCATGTCACAATGAAGATTTTTACTTGTGATACATTGTAGCTCTAAAAAAATATTCTTTGAACATTTCACATGAACTAAAAAAACATTTTTACACATCACAAAATTTTCTCTTTTGCAATATATTTCTCACAATATTGTTTTCCATCCAATACATTATATCATAATAAAATATCTTTCTTTAATATATTATTTTTTTTATTAAAAAGCTTCTCTGTAACACACATCACATTCTCTCTTAACCTTTTCTCTGCATAACCAACTTTTCATTTTATATTACATAAAACTAGCATTTGCACCAGATGTTGCAAAGAAAACGCCGTAAGGCATAAAGTGCAGAAATCCATTATCCATGTAGTGTGTGCATTATTCAACAAGGTGGATCTCTCTAAATTCGTTGCAAACATTTATGTTGTTGCATTTCTAATTTATTTAGAATCTACTACCACCTCCTCCTCTTGGAATATTAAATTTCTTATCACCCCATGATGACAATCCCTCTAATTATTGGCATCTCAGTTTTTTCCACTTTAGTGGGTTTACCTTCAACCTAAAGAAACATGAATTTGAGTCACTCAATTAAAAAGAAATTGCTAAATTGCTATTTATCAGGTTTTGAGTAAAAACAATTAATAACTCATATTTACAACCCTTTAAATATTTATAACCTTTTAAGTCTTGTATTTATAACTCATATTTATAACCCTGTAAAATGAAACTGACTATCTATATTTTTATTAATAATAAAAAGAATCTTCTTTATAAAACCGACACTCACATGCTACTCCTATATATTTATGTTATATCTAATATTCAGTGTCCATCAATTGAATGACAAGATGAAAGCTGAACTTAATTGCACCTTTAAAACGTGACTTAAAAGTTTAATTGGTAATTATTTATTTAGTAATTTGTACATTGTTAATTGCAATTTCTCTTGAAAACCAATGTTTATATCAAAATTTTAAAAATTAACACTCACTTCTCCCGTAGTCCGGTGTTTCTTTATTTGATCGTGGTACTCAAGATTGCCTTTCTCCAAAGTATCCAATGTGAAGATGATATCTTATGTGTTTCTGTGTTTCTTTATTTAATCATGGTACTCAAGATTGCCTTTCTCCAAAGTATCCAATGTGAAGATGATACCTTATATGTCTAAATAATATATACATATTTGGTTATCAATAAGACATACATATATATATATATATATATATATAGAGAGAGAGAGAGAGAGAGAGAGAAAGAGATTTTGTAACTTAAGGTTTTATATTAATCAAAGACCATATTTACATGGGTTTATAAGGATTTCTAGAGTGACCATGGAGGATACAACCTCTCATCGTTTGCTCCCTGAAAATATACCTTCAAGGTTCCTTAGGTGGATAGCAGAGCTACTATACTTGACATTGGCAGTGTCCAGTAGCTTTTCTAGCCCAAAACCTGTTATGTATGGCTCCATGTCAAAGCCTAGAAGGATGTTGCTTGGCTTAATATTTCCATGAACAAACTTCCTTTCATGTAAATAAGCCAGGCCTCTGACTACTCCCTTTGCAATTTTAAATGATAAGTCTGTGTTTACAAAACATAATCTACTGCAAGGATGCTAAGCTGGAAATGGCTATCTACCTTTCAGCGAGCATTGTTGACCCTTCCTCAAAGATTTCCTGGACAATGTCTATATTTTGCTGCTTTTCAACTGACTTAGACGATGAATCAGTAGATTTCCTTCTGAAAAGAATTCTTAAATTTGCCTTCCTTCTTAACTGGAGCTGGTGGTGCGGATTTCTTAGGTGGGATCAAATCCACTACAATGCATGTAGTGTCGTCCCTAAGTCCTCTTATCCTCAAAGCCGCCTACAGTTAAAACGGTTAGGCTATGATAGAATATAAACTTAAAGATGGTGACATTGGTCGCTTATCCTTGTCAACAGTGTTTGTACCTTAACAATTTGTTTTGCAGCAAGTTATGCTGGCAAGCCTCGGCAGCAATTTGCAGCCTTCTCAGAGCTCAATGCATCCCAAACACCATCAGTTGCAATGATAAGCCTTCCTCCAACATTTGATAGCTATTGAAACAAAAAATTACCAGTCTAAATCAAACAGACACATTGTGACCAGGTATTTTTTTCCTCCAGTAAATGGATAAAATCCATCCCTTGCCACTGCAACAATAATACACCATATATCACCTTCCCATTAAACTGAGAATGAGCTGCAAGTAAACTGTGAGAATGTGGATGCCTCATAAGCATGGAGTTAAGTTTGATCCCTGAGCTTTGCTACAATTCTCAACTGTAGAAATATTGAAATTCTTAAGAAGACTTTGGCCATTTCATAAGCAGCTGAGTTGACAGCAGAGTTTGTCTGTTGCTGAGTCCCAATCATAGAGATGTCTATATGAGTTATGTCAATGTCTAAGTAGAGTTGTTGAATATGGAATGTGGGTGTAAGTCCTCATCTCTATCCAACTTATGTCAAAGCAAGGATGCTACATAGGAAGAAAGAATTGGTTAATCGGTTGTGGATGATGGCATTTTTTCTAGAAAATGCAATACCTTCATCATTGATGGTCTCTTTTGAGGGGAAGCAGAAGCACAATTCAATGCAATCCCCACAGACACTGAGATTTCTTCCCTTCCTTCAACATCTGGTCGAAGAGTAGGATCTATGATGTGCAAAAGGCGATACTTGTCATCTACAAAGTTTTGACCCTATGCTGCAAAATCCTTATCTGAAGGCCAGCATGCACAGAAATGCCCTCAATAGGTGTGATGTCAGTTTGACAGACAAGAAGCTGCCTTTACTTTTATAATTTCGAAAAACAATGTGATAGAATGAATAAAATATCATAAAATATCATAGACTGAAATGAACAAAATTATAATAAAATATAATATAATAGACTGAAATGAATAAAATTAAAATAAAATATTGAACAAAGAAAGTAGTAATCTTTCCATACAAGTAAAATTTAGTAGCTAATATTGCAGAGGGAAATCCCATCATATTACAGAATTAAATCCCATCCTATTACAAGTAAAACTGAGAAATTTCATATACCACAATACAAGTAAAATTGAAACCAATCTTGTAGAGTGAAATCCCATCATATTACAGAATGAAATCTCATTCTATAGGATTTACTAGGGTCATTACAGAGAAAATAAACATAAGTGGAGAGCTGATTCACAAGGCATGACATGGACTCTGTAGAGTGAATCCCCTAATCTTGTAGAGTGAATCCCATCATATTACAGAATGAAATAGCATTCTAAAGGATTTACCAGAAACATTACAAAGATCGCTATCACAATGGAGAGCTGCTTCACAAGGCAGGACATGGATTCTACTTACAGGATGTAAGCCCTTCATTCACCACAGAAACTCTTGTTGTTGAAGATGAGAAGCAGCACAAAAGTTAGTCATTCCACATCTACTTCAAACTTACAACAATATTAACATCCTGCAAATATTCTCATCTATGAGGAGCTTTGGGGGCCTATAGATTACAAGAGAATAGCAGAAATTCTTCACTAAACATGTTAGTAGCGTACTGATCATCTTGGCTGTTGGAGACAGAACTGGTGTTGAAGCTCTCTTTCCTCACAAACCCAGCAGGGGCTTTCTTGTCATAATTCTGAGTAGAGAAAGGTTGGGTAACCGAGCTGTATGGCACGTATGGCCATAGTTCTGCATGCTTCCCAGTGCGTTTCACTTTCTTCAGTACCTTGTTCAGCTTCACATATCCCGTGACTGTCACTTTCTGCATCTTTCTATTTATATACACCATTTGAACTCCTGCACAAAATGTCCCACAGAAGAGAAACAAAAGTTATTACAATCATCAAAACCCCAGCTTATATTAACGTAGAAAAGAAAATGATGGGCCACTTTGGCCTGTGGCTTAGAGGTAGATCTCGGTAGTAACAGGTGACAAAAGTTAGCATCTCCTTACAGAAATCAGTAACAAAGCTAATGGATTGGTAATGAGCAAACATGGATCCTGAGGTGCAACTTTTCAAAAGCCCAAAGCTAAAAAAATTGGTAAAACAGAGCAAACATGAACTCTGAGCTGAAAAACTGAAGAAACTTTAAAGAATTAATCAGCACACAAGTAGTGAACGCTGAAAGCATTTGCAAGGCAGTGTATCATTCTTCCACTTTGATCCGCATTTCCACCATATGTGTCAGTTCTCCTTGTGGTTTAAATAACCAAGCAATGCCTCTTAGTTTTCCAGTATTGAACAACAAATTTCAATGACAGTTTCACCAGAGGTGAGGGAAAGATTTTAGTTAAGTAGTTTTTAAATACTAGGTTTCCCTAAGCTAGATACATTTGAAGAAACATCTTTGTTAAGCCATGGAGAATTAGTATGTAGATTTGCTTTTCAACTGAAAATACTTAGGGATCCATATGCACACAATAAAGATATCATAACCTACAGCTATAATTTATTGTATGTGCTTTTGTGAAGATGGACATTGCAGTTCATAAGATACTTTTGTTTGGAATTAAATAATCAAATAGCCATTTGGAAGATGGAAACAAGTATAAGAGTTTGACACAAGCTACATTGAGGATTTGAACAAGTATCTTTGAGATGGGTTGCTCTTCATTTGAAATTAGGTTTTATATCATAAACCACTTGTGAATTTGCTTAGCAACTTGGAAGGCTACTCAACATAGTTATTAAAGAAATTAAATTAATAAGATCTTCCACAAATGTTTTACATCATAAACCACTTGTGAATCTACTTAGCAACTTGGAAGGCTACTCAACATAGTTTTTAAAGAAATTAAAGTAATAACATCTCCCCATGACCTCTGTAACAACGACTATGGAAATATAGTGTCTCACCCCTATGCATGAGTGAAATTGGTCTGAAATTTGTTGCACATAATATGCCTATATAGAAGGTTCACATAAAGAAAGACAATATGGAAGGTTCCTTGTGGCTGCTAGACTCAATGTCTGTGATATTATAACCTTTCTTGATCACTGATATACCTAGTCTTTATTTTCATTTTTACAAAATTGAAAAACACAAAATCCCAATACCACACATAATTCTCACAAATTTAAATTTAATTCCTTTTGACAAAATTTAATAACATGGAAAACCCAAAACCACACAAAATTTTCACAACTTAAAACTCTAGCAACTTTGAACAATTCTCTTACAAAAAACCAATATTACACTAAATTCTCACAACTTAAATTCTAGCAATTTGAATTCTCGAAACTTAAAATTTAAGAACTTTAAATAGGTACTTGCTACTTTGTAGCTACCCTTGTTTAATAATAGCAGAGGACTCTATGAAAAAAGTGGTAGATAACCCTTTCTCACTAAATATTTTTCTTGGATGAAAGATTAAAAGTGTGTTTGAATTTTTTTTTATATGATAAAAAGGATTAAGTAATTTTTCCATTAGTCTATGACACATAGTTGATATTTAGAGAAATTAGAAGAGAATGACTAAGAATTTTATGCAGACCTTTAGAAAGTGAATACAAGTTGTATTTCTCAAGTGCACCATCTATATAAGGTGGTTTGGTTAAATAGTGTGCAAGACAACTTTGATTCCAAGCATCAAATGAAAAGGGAAGGAAATATTTAAGTATCACTCAACCTTCTTATATTTATGAACACACTATTTGACCACAAAAAGGTAATAAGAAAATATTTATTGAAATATTAGTGAGACAATCATATCAGCTGAAAAAAAGATAGTTCTGTGATGAGACTTATCCTACCAAAAAACATTGAATGAAAAGGAAAGGAAACATTTAAGTATCACTCACCCTTTTTATATTTAAGAAGACAACATTTTGACAATATATATATATATATATATATATATATATATATATATATATATATATGAAAAATAAATTATTAAAATATTAGTGAGACAACCATATCACCTGAAAAAAATTCATAATTTCGTGGTGAGACTTATCCTATCAAAAAGCAATTATAGGATTAATACATCACATTAAAGTGATAACATTGACATTAAGTTATATTTTGAAATGAAGATCTAAAAAAGATTTAAGAAACAAATGTAATGTTAATGAAAAGTATTGGCCACATAATCTAATAGTTTGGACAAGCCATAACAATAAAAATTTATTGGGACAAAATATGATACACGACTTCTCCAAAATGCTTAAGATGTGCTCTTTAGAAAAACTTTACAGCTGAATTTTAAAAGGTCAGATTGTGAAGTGAAAGGATTTAATGTGCATGTCAAAACATTATTGCCAAAGTTATCAGAACCACACAGGTCAAGAACCAAAATTTCCAAAATCACAAAATAAACTGTACTTACCAAAAAAGTAGATTAAAACATTGGGCAACCGAAAAATACATAAATTCCCATGGATCAGCGTCATCCAGTAAAGTTGGAAAACACAGCTCCAAACCAGTTTAGGGGCAAAATTGGTCTGAATCAGAACTGAACAGTTTTCATAACTATGGTTCATGCAAGCTGGTAAGTGACGTACATCAGACGGTCATCGATTAAAGCTTGGTGGATTGGACCATCGAATTTCAGAAAGAGATAAAACGAGAATGACTGGAGCCGGTGGAGTCACCAGGAAGATTCTGGCCTTGAAAAGTATGGCAGTTTGGACAGTGCAGCGCTAACCATGTGCACAACTATCTCAACGAGCTTGCAGACCAAGTAATAAGGATCACAAGACATAAGGACGAAGATGCTGAACAAGCATATGAGATAGTACACCAAAAAGTGAGTCAGTAGGAAGGATTTGCACCTTTTTTTCAATATCTTATTACAATATGCCAATGTGTAACCTTACAAGAAATATTGTAGTTTAAGACCCAAGTTCTTTTGAAGAAGCTGGATTATATGGGAAATTGTGCATTGACCCAATTTTTTCAATATAGGGAAACTTTAGCAAGAAACATGGTAATTTGAGCAAGGTAATGCATCTTAAAATATATCTATAAATCCCAGCCTAGTGTGCTATACCCAGTGATGGTTTAATACGGAGAGAAACATACTATATCCAGTGAATTAGAATCCATCGTAGAAACCTCATAAAACTCATCCTCAAATTCACAAGAAAAGAAAGACTAGTGAATAGTTGAAGAAAATCAAGAAAGGTATCCCAATTCCAATTTCAGGAAACTCTTAAAACACTCACAACTTAATGCTATGGAAAAAGATCTTAGAGTAAGGTGGCTGCTTTTCACTTCTAGCCCTAAGAATGAGAAAATGGTGAAAATTATTGATGGTCATCCTACTAACTAATAACCATCAAACTCTACCTTGCCATTGGGCTTACTTTGGTATCAGACATGGAAGCTCCTCAAAAAAGAGAGACGAATCCAAATTCGTGACCCCAACCATGCATCCTGCTTTCTATGTCCTCTATTGAGCCCCCGAGAGCAAGTCAGTGTTTCCATACTCTTAATTTTCAGATTTGATAAGTTCAAAAGCTTGCCATCAAATATCTAATTCCACATCATCTAATGAAAAAGAAGTCAGTCCTTACAAAGTGAATAAAACGAAATTGGCACAAAGTGCTCAAGCAATTAAGGACCAGGAAATCATTAAAATAGCAAAGAACAAGAAAAACACAACAGGGTTATTGTGGCCTTAGCAATGTTCACATGTCAAGAAAATCAAATCATGACATAACTAGTCAGTGTCATTGGAAGATGTTTACACCATGATTGATAAGGATGATTCAATATTCATTCAGGTTATGAAAGAGACGTCATTAAATTGGAGAAAGATCACTTGCAAAACCGTGGGAAAAAGTTTATATTACATAAAAAAACATTTTTCCTGCAATATATTACATTTTGCTTAAATATTCAAAAATAAAAAAAACGTCGTGAGGAAGTATATATAGCAGCAGAACACACATTGAACCAATTCTTTTTTAAAATATGATACACATGAGACTGAATTATTCACAAACATTACAAAAAGGTGTTTTTTCCACATTAAGAACAATGGCTCATTATAATTTTATGAAAAAAAAATTGAAATTATTAAACTTCTTGCAAGGGTAAAATTGACCTTACAGAGATCAATATAAAGAGATATAACATACAACGATATTCATAAATTGTTAGATATTAATGTCCAGGAAAATTAGGTATCAACTGTGCAGAATCCAACATACAGTTATATCATATATATGAGTAGTTGATCTTTTCAATTTATTGTTGCAGCGTATCATATATATCTTTCTGGCTGGTCATATTTGGTATTGTGTTGGCACAATTTCCAATTATCATGCTTTTTATTAATATATAACTCATAAATATTTTATAATGTTAAATATATATATATATTTTTATTTGGAAGACAAACACTTTTTAAGTTATAAATGGATAGAGGAAGAAACCACACAATATGAGTTGCTTCTCAGTAATTTTCATTTATTTAATTACTTGAACATGATTAAATAGATTAAAAACGGTTAAGAATAGAATATTATAATATTAGCTCACACATGCATTACTGACATTTACGAAATTAGAACTCTAACATGATCTACATTTCCTAAATTTAGATTGTATGTACATTGTCTAAAACTATGCGTTAATTGAGTTTAACCAGGAGTAATTATCTCCAACACTCCCCTTTTAATTACAATCTCTAATGCTTGTTGGTATAAGTCTTAGCTAGGCTTATAATACTTGAGATTAAGTGAAAATGATGTTTTACTTCAACATGCTAGTGCAGGTTGTCTTATTCATTTTGCTCCATACTTTATACTTTACATATCTTTTATTGTTTGATAGCTTTAGATTTATTTTGGTATTCTTATTCAATATTTCTTTGTCTTTTTTATCTGATTTCTTTGTGCATTGGCTCATACCTCTACTACTGTAGATTGAACTTTTCTCTCAATTCCTATAAGATACCAAAAAACATCTTTATTTTCTTTCATCTCTTCCATTGTTACAACTAATTCAACAACTTTGATGGTTGCCTTTATCTTTTATGTTTCATCTTCTAATGTAGTTATGGTAACTTTTCCATACTTCCATCTCAATCATACTTGAGCTTCACAAGCTACTAGACAAAAAAATGTTAATCAACTTCATTACAAAATTCAAATTTCACTACCAGGTTTTTCATCTATTATTGCTACTATAAAAACTATTTTAATTTCATCTAGACATGTGTATCTACACACTAACTTCACTTTTTCATCTTGTACAGAATCACTTCTGATGCAGGAGCATCTAGACCGGGCCAGCAATGTGACGAAGTGGTCACATGTTGTGGCTAAATGCAAGACTTGAGGAAGAATTAGTTGTTAAATTTGACTTAATTTCAATAAGGGCAAGTAGTTAAGAGTGGTGTAATTAGGAATAAATGGCAAGTGATCATCCCTGCGTGGAGATCAAGCCAAGTGGTCTAGTTTGTTTAGGTAGAGATCAAGATTGAATTGTAACTGTATAACTAATTCCTTCATGTGTGGAAAGTAGTAGTTAGATACGACATATGTATAACTTCCTGTAGGAAGGACCCGAGGAGGCACTTGTAAGCCTATGGGCAGCTAAAAGAGGAGGCCATTAGTTAGCATAAATCAGGCCTGAGAAGAAAAAAAAAAAACCTTCAGGTTCTAAAACAAAAGGAGAGATAACCAAAGCCGGAGGAGAAGCAACAGTGCCCAGCTACAGGCGGCTCAAACAAAATAACCAGAGATAAAAAAAAAATCATTTATGTAATCGAACCATACGAAGTCAGAAATTGCAAGTCCAGTTGAGCGAACAAACACTGTCAATACCAGGTATGCGAACTTACAAATATAACCCAAATCAATTCCAGCGTTGAATTCATGAACTACAAATACAGTCATCAAAATTTATTGTTCATTTACATTCTGTTCAAAGCAAAGGAACGAACCTAGTTCACAGACATGGGAATCATACCTGTGAAGAGAACCAACAAAACGAGATTAGTCTCTATGAAACGGAATACAAGGGAACTGGAAATTGAAGGAACAAATAAAATACAGTGAATTAGTTTACCTGACAGGCAAGCCGTAACTGCAACCATACCTTCGAGTTGTCTTCCTGCTCACGAGGAGCCGAAGACGTTAGACCCAGATAGAAAAAGAGTGCAAGTATCCAACATAGAACAGGGAACTTACCAGGTAAGTTGGCGGAGGAACCGACAGAAATCGCCACCATAGTTCTGTCAAGTTTGTGGAGGAATCGAACCAGCGCTGGAGAAATGTCACCAAGAACCATATGACCATCAACCAACTGTAAATACTCGTGAAAACACAGGCAACGAACCGAGAAAAGGACGCATAGAGGCGGAGACCCACTAAGGCAAACACCAAACACACAGTAACAATCGACATACAAGTAGAAGACCACAAGAAAACAAACCTTACCAGGGTTTCATCAATTTTCCAGGTGAACGAAAGACTTCCAGGTCGAGTCCCGAACCATCGAAGCCGTGAAGACCGCCGAGAGCATACAGAGCAAATGACCAAGAGAAACAACGAATAACCAAATGAGCGCAAAGGTGGTGAAACCCTATACCAAGGCGGGTTCATAGAATTCCGAGGAGGGACAAATGTCCACTAAACAAACAACCAACATACAATCACCGCAACCCCATTCAATTCAATGCAGATTGAAATCAATTGACGTATATCCAAAATCTTTTGATTAATATATTTATTTGTTGGTACACCATCAAGTGGAGCACGTTGACGGCAGGACCACGTGGGCTAGCCCCATCAAGTGGTATCAGAGCTAGAAGGTTCTGTTGAAATTGAAGATGTTTGTTTTTTCTGAATAAGTGCAGGAAGGTTCTGTTGAGAACTGAGTATGTTTTATTTGAATGTGTTCTAAATCTGATATGCAAGCTACACAATTGCAGTGAACAGGATTGCAGAAATGAATGGAGGACAAGATCATGCAGGATCTTAAAGGTGAGATAATTTTCTGATTTGAAATTTGTGATTAAGGTTTATGGTTGCAGAGAAGATGATGGCAGTGAACCTGACATTCAGCTAAAGGCTGGATAAGGAGGACAATTGCAGTGTCCTGAAGAGGAAGTGAGTTGAAGAGATAGCCTAGAGAGAGCAGAGGAGAGTGCTCAAGAGGTTCCAGAGGTCGTGAACCAGTACTTACCAAAAGACCAGATCCAGTGAAGCGGATTGGTGAGGTAAGGGGCAGCAGGAGAGCTTGTTGTTGCAGAGGCTAGTGCAACTCATGGTGAGTGAGAAACTCATGTAGAAGATGATCATGGAGGATCCGAGAAGAGGTTCAAAGGAATGCCACAGAGGTGAGATGACTGATAAAGTCAGAGAAAGAGAAATTGCAGTAATGAAGGTACAATTGCAGGTACTACAAGAATGGCTGCAAGAACAGGAAAACCAGAAAGGAGGATGGATCTTTCCACTGAAGGGAAAGAGAGTGATTTGGCAACCATTGCAGATGAAGTTGAGGCAAAGGGAGACTGCCTTATTGAAGGAGGAACTTAGAGTTCTTGAACCAGAGATGGAATTTGAAGATTCCACGCGCAGATCTGTTCAAAGGGAAGTGTTGGAGGAAACAGTCGAGACTGAAAAGTCTTGTGGTTTTAAAACTAATAAGTTGTGTATGTTTGCAGGTATAGTACAAGGAGATGAGCAAGCTTTAAAGTTTGTTAAAGAACAAGAGAGAGAATTGAATCTGAAGTCTATTCAGATCAATGCTGAGATAGCAAGATCTCAGGAGGAAATGAAGACAAAGAAGTCTAATCAGAATATTGGTGCAGAGAGAGAAAGACTAGATGATGATTGGTCAAGAGCTGGTGAAGGTATGGAAAATTGTGTGAAGTTTCCAAGTTCTACTCCTAATGAAATTGTTGAATTGTATAGGAAACTAGATCTTCAGAGAAGAGAATTAGAGAGGCAGAGAACTTACACACAGGATAATTTACTGAAGAAGCAAGATAAGAAAGTTTTCTTGAATGACAGTCATGAAGCAGAGGATGGAAAGAAGGAGAGACTAGTTGATAGTCTCATGGTGAATGCAAATCAGCATACTGATGTGCTGACAAAGGAGTTGGAAAGGAACTCAGAGAAACATACTGAAGTATTGCCAGAGAAAGCTGAGGAGAAAGCCAGTAAAAATTTTCTGAGTCCTGAGGAAGACTTGGAGCTACAGAGAGAAAACTTGGTGACTGAATCAACAAGTGAGACCATTGGGTCTTGTGATTTTGATGCTGACAATTTGATTGTGTATACAGGTGATGCAGAAGATAGTCCATCACTTGGAGTTGTCTTGAGGGAAGAAAAACTATTGCAGAAAGGAAATGAGACAGTCATGTCTCATATGCAGAGGCTTGTTTCCATGGGTGACAAGAAAGAGTTGGCTTGTCTGAATAGCCAAGAGAGAACTGTGGGGCAGAATTTTGGAACTGCTACAGTGATAGAGGATGAGGCTACAGTGTTTGAAGAACTTGATTTGATTGCAAGAATCAATCAAGATGATGATGGACAATTACTGAAGATTGTCGAAGGGGAAGACGAAGGTTATGCTGGAACTAATTTGCAGCATGTTGATGAAATGCTTGAGAAGAAATGGCTGAAATGTTTGCTGGAGACATTTGAACCTGAGGAAGAATTTGCAGACACTAGAATAAATTTGCCTGAAGTTGAGGAAGGAGCAGATACTAGTTTGTTAAAATTGATTTTGCTTACTAGTATACAGACTGAGATAAATGGATATGTTACTGCAGGAAGAGAATTAAATGATAATTTATTTTCTGAAGATGAATTTGCGGGTGATGAGCAAAAGAATGTTGCAGAGGGACAGGAAGTTTGGGAGGCAGCAACATGTGGGGTGACACCTGCAGGAGTAAAACCAATGTTATCAACAGTCGGGGAGATGACAGCAACAAAATTAATGTTGGCAGCAAGAAGTCAGCAAGTGACAGTACAAATAGAGCGAGTAAGAACTGAGGAAGTCGTCTCAGCTCAGCAGACAACAAGAAATCAACAGCCTGGAGATTTATTGGACCAAGAAATTGAATTAATCAGACGAATCATGTTGAAAGGAGACACACAGTCTGAATGTGTGAAACAGAGGGAGATGCAGCTGGACAGTAGCAACTAGCTAAAGCAGGAAGGGAGAATTAATGAAGAAGACCAGCAAGAAGATCAACTAGAAACGAAGATTGAGAACATAAAGGAACTGATGTTGAAGCAGACCAGAAGACAAAGGCTGGTAGCATCAGGAAAGGTGATCAGTCAATTACTAAACGATTTTCAGCAAGTTAAAAGAATTTGTCCAAATGATCCTGATGCCACCAAAAAGCTTGAAGAGACCGAAACGACAGTCAAAAAAATTAGATTTATTGAGGCCATCTCAATGAATGATCTTGTGAACCATTCTATTGTTGATTCCATTGATTTTCATTCAATAAAGGTAGAGCGACAACATGGAATAGAAGGAGAAAATATAACATTGGAATTTATAAAGAAAGTGATGGATGACGTCAAGAATCTAGAAAACATACGCAGAAGGTGTGCATTTCAAATATTACTGCAAGTAAAGGATTTGCTGGAGGCGATGACATCGCTGGTTGACATCAATATTCCGAATGGGAAGCAATTCACTGTTGGTGATGACATCCATGGTCAGTATTATGACCTTTTTAACATCTTTGAGGTTAGTAGGCTTCTTTCGGAGGACAATCCTTATCTTTTTAATGATGATTTTGTTGACCGAGGATTATTTTCAGTTGAAGTTATACTTGTGCTATTCGTATTCAAGTGTATGTGTCCAACTGAACTCTATCTTGCAAGAGGAAATCGTGAAAGCGGGAGTATGAAGCAGATTTATAGTTTTGAGGGTGAAGTCAAGTCCAAGTACAGTGACAACATGGTTGAGCTTTTCGCTGAAATGTTTTGCTATTTGCCTTTGGTGCATGTCCTCAATGACAAGATTTTTGTTGTCCGTAATAATCTTTTTAGTATTGATAGTATAAAACTGGAGGATATCAAAGACATTGTTTGGTTCTGAAAGCCACCTGAAGAGGGTCTGATGTATGAAATACTTTGTAGCGATCCATAGCTCCATAAAGGGCATAAAGGGCGTGGACCCAGCACAGGGATGTTGGTTTGTCTTTTGGAGAAGATGTGACCAAAAGGGTTTTCCAAGAAAACAATCTTGTGCAGGTGGTCAGGTCTCATGAAATTGAGGAGGAAGATGAAATTGAACACAACGGAAAACTTATTACGGTGTTTTCAGCTCCAAACTATTGTGACCAGAGAAGGAAGATGAAGCAGGAAGTAGCTGACATGCCGCCTAAACGGAGGAGCAGAGCATATGGACAACTCCAGGACAAATTCTAGGATCCAGGAGGAATTTTATTTTTCTTCATTCCTTTTTGAAAGCACATGATCAGGAGATCATGAATGTTTTCAACCGTGAGAGTCTGATGCAGGAGCATCTAGACTGGGCCAGCAATGTGACGAAGTGGTCACATGTTGTGGCTAAATGCAAGACTTGAGGAAGACTTAGTTGTTAAATTTGACTTAATTTCAATAAGGGCAAGTAGTTAAGAGTGGTGTAATTAGGAATAAATGGCAAGTGATCATCCCTACGTGGAGATCAAGCCAAGTGGTCTAGTTTGTTTAGGTAGGGAACAAGATTGAATTGTAACTGTATAACTAATTCCTTCATGTATGGAAAGTAGTAGTTAGATACGACATATGTATAACTTCCTGTAGGAAGGACCTGAGGAGGCACTGGTAAGCCTACGGGCAACGAAAAGAGGAGGCCATTAGTTAGCGTAAATCAGGCCTGAGAAGAAAAAAAAAAACCTTCAGGTTCTAAATCAAAAGGAGAGATAACCAAAGCCAGAGGAGAAGCAACAGTGCCCAGCTACAGGCGGCTCAAACAAAATAACCAAACATAAAAAAAAATCATTTATGTAATCGAACCATTCAAAGTCAGAAATTGCAAGTCCAGTTGAGCGAACAAACACTATCAATACCAAGTATGCGAACTTACAAATATAACCCAAATCAATTCCAGCGTTGAATTCATAGAACTACAAATATAGTCATCAAAATTTATTGTTCATTTACATTCTACTCAAAGCAAAGGAACGAACCCAGTTCACAGACATGGGAATCATACCTGTGAAGAGAACCAACAAAATGAGATTAGTCTCTATGAAACGGAATACAGGGGAACTGGAAATTGAAGGAACAAATAAAATACAGTGAATTAGTTTACCTGACAGGCAAGCCGTAACCGCAACCATACCTTCGAGTTGTCTTCCTGCTCATGAGGAGCCAAAGACGTTAGACCCAGATAGAAAAAGAGTACAAGTATCCAGCATAGAACAGGGAACTTACCAGGTAAGTTGGCGGAGGAACCGACGGAAATCGCCACCATAATTCTGCCGAGTTTGTGGAGGAATCGAACCAGCGCTGGAGAAATGTCACCAAGAACCATACGACCATCAACCAACTATAAATACTTGTGAAAACACAGGCAACGAACCGAGAAAAGGACGCACAGAGGCGGAGACCCACTAAGGCAGACACCAAACACACAGTAACAGTCGACATACAAGCATAAGACCACAAGAAAACAAACCTTACCAGGGTTTCATCAATTTGCCAGGTGAACGAAAGACTTCCAAGTCGAGTCCCGAACCATCGAAGCCATGAAGACCGCTGAGAGCATACAGAGCAAATGACCGAGAGAAACAACGAATAACCAAATGAGCGTGAAGGTGGTGACACCCTATACCAAGGCGGGTTCATAGAATTCCGAGGAGGGACATATGTCCACCAAACAAACAACCAACGTACAATCACCGCAACCCCATTCAATTCAACGCAGATTGAAATCAATTGACGTATATCCAAAATCTTTTGATTAATATATTTATTTGTTGGTACACCATCAAGTGGAGCGTGTTGATGGGAGGACCACGTGGGCTGGCCCCATCAAATTCACTTTTTCTACCATGTCCATGCACTGCATCTTGTACAGACTCATATGTGAGTATTTAAAATATATATTGTTTAGATCTTTTGAAACCACAGTTATCTTTCTTTGTATGTACTAACAATTTAAATTTTTGGTTTAGCTATTATTGTTCATTTGGCCCAGAGGACAAAAGAGGAAATCTTTCAGCTAAGCGAAGGACTTCATTTGTGCAGAAGAGGGGTTGCCAATGCCACTTTATTGTGAAAGTTATGCATGAAATTCCTGATAGAGCAATATTAACTTTCAATATGTATGAACATGTAGATGGGGAAGGTTGGGCTTGTCATGGTCAATGTGACACTTCAGGTGAGACCAGGGCCTTGCTTAGGCCAAGGCTTTCGAGGGACATTATTGCATATGTAGAGAGTCGTTTCTTTTTGGGAGTGCCTATTGATGTAGTGTATAGAACCCATGTTAAGAGACATGTTGACATCGATGTGGCAACTCGAGATAGAGATTTCTTCTTATGCAGGAAAGATATTGTAAACATTTATAATAGGTTGGCGAAGGGAAATTATCAACTTCACAAAAAGGATGAAATGAGTGTAAACCTTTGGTATCAAAAGCATCGGGAAGATTTTTTCTTTTACCAAAAGCCCAATGGTGTGGAGGTCCCTTTTATAATAGGGATTCAAACAAAGTGGATGTTGGATACAATGGTCAAGCTATCGCACAATCGCTTAATAGCCATGGATTCAACATTTAACACAAACAAATATGGGGTAAGTCAGATGCCAATGATTTATTGAATATATTTATTTAAGTTGTATCCATTCAAAATGATTAATAACTTGTATTTGAATTTATGTAATGTTGAAAATGACAGTATCAGTTGTATACACTCGTGGCATTTGATGAACAACAAAGCGGGGTGCCTGTTGCATGGGTCGTGGCATCACGAAACACATCAGATGATATTGCAATATGGCTGGAGCAGCTCATGCGCAAGTGTTTCCAAACCCGTCCTGATTGGAAAGTCAATGCTTTCATGGTTGATGATGCACTGGCTGAAATCAGTGCCTTGAGGTAACTTTAACATTGTCATGATATAACCAAACTTGCATTTTTTCTAAAAATATCACACTAAAATGCATTGAATATGGCAGGAGGATCACAGGTTGTGATGTGATCTTATGCGTTTGGCATGTACGGAGGGCTTGGTTGAAAAATGTCAATCGATTGGCCACTAGTTCCATAAAATCCAAAGAGATGTTCAGTGAGTTAGGTTTCATCATGAAACACACTCTCAATTATGAAGTGGAAGATGCAATCAATCAATTTTTTATCAAGTTTGCAGATGAAGAGAAGTTCTTAGACTATTTCAACAAGAATTGGGTCACTGGAGATAAGATTCGTAAGTAAACATTTTTTTCATATTATATGTATTTTTTTCTTTTATAAAGGTGATAGAGTGAGACTGACATCGTTCTATTTGCAATTAGGTATGTGGGTGAAAGGTTGTCGGGAGTTTCCTCATGCAAATCAGGAGACCAATAATGCTGTTGAGTCATACCATTGTTACCTAAAAACAACATTTCTATCTGATAGAAGGAAAAAATGTGCCCGGAGGATGGATTGGTTATTGCATATGCTACTAAGAATAGTTGAAACTTGTTATTGGTTCAAGGAAATCTTAAAAGAAGAAGGATTCCTAAACAACTACAAGAGAGAAAAGCAGCTAGAATCATCAGTGGAACGAGCAAGAAAAATTATGGATACTGATTGTTGTCCTCATGAGAACATAACACGTGCTTATTGGGTGAGAAGTCAGACAGATCGAGATAAAAAATACCTTGTCACCTGGTATCAGAAGGATTTTATAACGTGTGAATGTCCATGGTCTATTCGTGGAAACATTTGCAAGCATGCCATAAAGGTTAATTGGTTGTATTTCCAATCGGATAATTCAAATCCATTGCTTCATCAACATGTAGAGGATAACATATGCAATGACCCACCTGAGATCAATATAGAGCCTCAAAACCATGATGAAGATGTCGATGCTACTCTTATGGCCACAAATGTTGTTGACGCAGATGCCGAGGCACTTCATTTGGCAAGGGAGGAGTTGTTTAGCTATACCCATCTCATTTTAGATAACCCTCCTACTACTTTGGCAAAGACAATCCAATTGACTGATATGCTTAAAAAAATGTTGGATGAAGCCAATAATTTGCACGTTACTGATTTTGACTTCACACCTGGATTGGAATCTCTTGATCCATCTTTGAAGAGGAAGAAGAGTTTCCTTAGCCCCACAAAGAAAAGAAGAAGCAGCAGAAAAAACAATGGTTTGGAAATTGATTTAAATGTTGATCCATCAGAATATGAACCATTTGAGTTTCGATACCTCAATAAGCGAGGACGTCATCGATCAAATAATGCAGTCTCTATGGTTCCAGGTTAGTTTCATGTGTTGAATAGAGTCATGATTTTAGATTTAAGTATTTAATCATCACTATTCATTAACATGTGGTATGTTTATTTTTACAGCAATGCAACAATCCCCAACCATGGCGATAACCCAAGACCAAAGGGAGATGCAAGACCATCCAACCTTACTTGCCATGCCAGGTAGATTTGACACTCTTTCATTGTGTGTGCACATATACCTTGATGCTCTAGAAAATTTCTTTGCGATAACGTTTGACATTTTTCTAGGTAACTATAGAATAAGTGGAGAAGCATCATCTTCAACCATGACTGATCATCTACAGAAGGACTTCAACTCTAGTGGGAATCAATGAGGTATGCACAAATAATAGATAAGCTAGGTTATTATGGCGTCGTCAGGTGGCCCTTTATCATATGATAAGTATATTTATGTTTTTTCATTGTTATGTTGTTATAAAAATACCTTTTTCATAATCTGTTCTCTTAAAGTTCATGAAACTTTGTGTTTTGACATGGAATGTTGTGTTGTTTCAGAAGGTTCTAGGTACATTGAGAACATGGGTGCCTGCAAAATTTGAGGAAAGTTTGAGCCTTCATCAGTGCAATATTAAAAATATGGGTGCCTGATGAGCACCGAGGAATGTTTGAGCTCTCATCACCGCAAAAGTAAAAGTTCAATTATATGCCACTACTCTCCTGAAGTTTCATGAAATTTTGAACTTTGACATGGAATGTCAAGTTAAATCACATGGCTTTGTAATTGTTCAACAAATTCAATTGTCGGTTCTTTTTATTGCAATGTTTCTGTATTTTCTCACGTAATTGGTCTAATACTGCAGACTAAGCTGTAACAATGTTGTATACACACCACAATTTGGTAATGAATTAGTGTTTTAGACATCAATCTAAATTGTTCTTCAAAAATATTCTCAAATGTTAGATGTGTTATATGATCAAAACAAATCTGATTTTATTTATGGTGTTCATATTTAAGAAAGAAGCTCTTGGGTTTATAGCATCTTGATGTGCAATTTTATGAACCTGTTGCTTTTGAACCAAGTCAACATGAAACTTGCATTCTTAGTTATTCTAATGCTTCAATTATGAACTCTGTTACCAACTGCACAACCAACCACTGGGATTGAACACATGCAAGGAATCCAGGGGCATTGACTAGGTTGTAGATTTGTTGCTAGTGGACATCACCTACAGAGGCTGGTTGTAGCCATTCATGTACAGAGCATTGTCTTGGCAAACCCCTGTTCAGCATTGAAATTGATGATAGCATTACAGCGATATCAAAGTCCTTCAATATTCTGAGAGTGGTCAAATTACAGTCCACTCAGTAAGCTTATTTAGCACTTACATAAGCATTAATCCAGTATATCTACAGAGATTTGATGATTATACAAGTTGGCATACTTGCTTAAGGGTGATGTACCCTAAATGAAGTAAGACTCCTAAATGATGTACCCTAAATTGCACAACGTATATAATTTCAAGGTAAAACTCCAGCAATAACAAACATTTATCCATGCACAAATCTGTCTCTTACAAGCTGTTCCAGAAAGGTTGGTGTAACAGATTTATACATCAATATGTAGTCTGGCATATTTGATCTCAAATGAGGCATGCAACCAAACCTTGAGGACAGATTTGAATAAAAATATTCTCAAGTAAAATTCTAGATATTTAGGACAAGTAAAGGTGAGTTTAAAGAGACTTTTTATGAGGCCATAAGGTGCTACCAATGCCTCATCCTTCACTTGGGCACCTGGGATCTAAACAAATCCGTGAAAGAAGCTCTAATAAAAAGTTCTTTAACGAAGATATTCCGCACGAAGTTCTTCTCATATAACTTCAGCAATAATATATCATTTATTCATGCACAAATCTGTCTCTAACATGCTGTTCCAGAATGGTTTATCTAACATATTTATACATCAATACATAGTCTGTTTTATTTGATGTTAAATGAGACATACAAGCAAGCCTTGAAAAGATCTGAATAAACATCTCCTTCAGTAAAATTTCAGATCTGTCAGGCAAGCAAAGGTGAGTTCAAAGAGATTTTTATGTGGTTGTAAGGCACTACCAATGCCTTATTCCTCACTTGAGCCCCATGGGGTCTAAACAAATCCCTGAGGGACGCCACTCTAATAAAAAGGCAAGGGTTCTTTTGGCTGTAGGTTGCAAGTTGAAATTACCCCTCTTAATCCTTTGAAATACCCAGAAATTTCTTACAACAAATCTTACTAGAGTAGAAAAGATCATGGATTATGATCAAATGACAAATTCTTATAAACAAGTACAATATCACCCGAATTTCATTGCCTCATAATCGTTGAAGAAGAGATTTTCAGCATGAAGGAGCTTACAAAATAGATAGCATCCTCCTCTACAACACCTTGCCAAAGCATCTAGCTTGAAAGAAAATTACAATGCAAAATGATACCCAAGAGCTCAAGTGTTCATTCCTCCAACAACCATTTCAATTGGGAAGGGTTTCTTTAAATAAGAGAAGAGCCAATCTCTGATGAAATAAAATAACAATATTTTTTCTAACTAAAGATAAATTAATAAAATGTTGATGGCGGTGGCACAGAGATAACAGCTAATTTCTAAAAGCTAGATGAGTGGATTGAATGGCTCAAGAGATGCCTAAGAGATTTGATGATTATACAAGTTGGCATACTTGCTTAAGGGTGATGTACCCTAAATGAAGTAAGACTCCTAAATGATGTACCCTAAATTGCACAACGTATATAATTTCAAGGTAAAACTCCAGCAATAACAAACATTTATCCATGCACAAATCTTTCTCTTACAAGCTGTTCCAGAAAGGTTGGTGTAACAGATTTATACATCAATATGTAGTCTGGCATATTTGATCTCAAATGAGGCATGCAACCAAACCTTGAGGACAGATTTGAATAAAAATATTCTCAAGTAAAATTCTAGATATTTAGGACAAGTAAAGGTGAGTTTAAAGAGACTTTTTATGAGGCCATAAGGTGCTACCAATGCCTCATCCTTCACTTGGGCACCTGGGATCTAAACAAATCCGTGAAAGAAGCTCTAATAAAAAGTTCTTTAACGAAGATATTCCGCACGAAGTTCTTCTCATATAACTTTAGCAATAATATATCATTTATTCATGCACAAATCTGTCTCTAACATGCTGTTCCGGAATGGTTTATCTAACATATTTATACATCAATACATAGTCTGTTTTATTTGATGTTAAATGAGACATACAAGCAGGCCTTGAGAAGATCTGAATAAACATCTCCTTCAGTAAAATTTCAGATCTGTCAGGCAAGCAAAGGTGAGTTCAAAGAGATTTTTATGTGGCTGTAAGGCGCTACCAATGCCTTATTCCTCACTTGAGCCCCATGGGGTCTAAACAAATCCCTGAGGGACGCCACTCTAATAAAAAGGCAAGGGTTCTTTTGGCTGTAGGTTGCAAGTTGAAATTACCCCTCTTAATCCTTTGAAATACCCAGAAATTTCTTACAACAAATCTTACTAGAGTAGAAAAGATCATGGATTATGATCAAATGACAAATTCTTATAAAAAAGTACAATATCACCCGAATTTCATTGCCTCATAATCGTTGAAGAAGAGATTTTCAGCATGAAGGAGCTTACAAAATAGATAGCATCCTCCTCTACAACACCTTGCCAAAGCATCTAGCTTGAAAGAAAATTACAATGCAAAATGATACCCAAGAGCTCAAGTGTTCATTCCTCCAACAACCATTTCAATTGGGAATGGTTTCTTTAAATAAGAGAAGAGCCAATCTCTGATGAAATAAAATAACAATATTTTTTCTAACTAAAGATAAATTAATAAAATGTTGATGGCGGTGGCACAAAGATAACAGCTAATTTCTAAAAGCTAGATGAGTGGATTGAATGGCTCAAGAGATGCCTAAGAGATTTGATGATTATACAAGTTGGAATACTTGCTTAAGGGTGATGTACCCTAAATGAAGTAAGACTCCTAAATGATGTACCCTAAATTGCACAACGCATATAATTTCAAGGTAAAACTCCAGCAATAACAAACATTTATCCATGCACAAATCTGTCTCTTACAAGCTGTTCCAGAAAGGTTGGTGTAACAGATTTATACATCAATATGTAGTCTGGCATATTTGATCTCAAATGAGGCATGTCCGACTGTAAAATTTGTGTGAATTCTGCAAGTGATTGGCAAGGTGGTTGGAGATGACTGAGAAGTAGTGCCCAGGATTTACCATGCCAATTTGTTTCTTTTCCTATTAACCTTGTAACCCAAACTGCTCATGAGTTTATCCAAACACTTGATTTTTAGCATGCATATTGTATTGAAGAACATGTTATATATGATGGTCACTTCATACTAGTTCTGTCTCAGCCATTGCAGGGAATATTGGCCCTACCTGCTGTCGAGGAACAACCCACAATCCAATCATTGGATCAACTCCCAAAGATGATTACATTACCAGTAGAGGATGGAAATGTATTGCAGCCATTGCAAGGAATATTGGCCCTACCTGCTGTCGAGGGACAACCCAGTATCAAATCATTGGATGAACTCCCAGAGATGATTACATTACCAGTAGAGGATGGAACTGTATTACAGATTAACAAAGCTATGTATGCAGAAATTTATCACAAGAAATCTATGCCTTGTGAAGTGCTGTAGCTAGGAAATTGATATTTTTGACATATTTGTTTATATACCCATGGTAGCCTACATGTTTTATAGTAGAGATTGCTATCCAATGGTACTTTTACATATTCACTGCAATGGTCATCATTTGACATTTAAAACTCCATATGTATATGCGTATATATATAATGGATGCTTGGTTTTTTCAATTATGTTTACAGTTTCAAGTGATGTAAAGAGGCCAATAATCACTGAATCAAATAATATTATTTAAAATATAAACGTGAGGGAAAAGTGCACACTTGTGAGTCGAGACCTTAGTCAGCCCAGGGACCCCAGAGACCTTTGTCAATCAGTGAAACAGTATACAAATACTGAGATCTAAATATGTTCATGTTTATTTAAAATCTTGACTGTGTTGGGATTAGGGATGTGACTATCTAGTTTTTCAATAAAGAATCAGGGTGCATCTTTGGTATTTCAGGGGACAGTTGCAATGCTTCTGGAGGGGTTGGTTGCATCATTAAAGGTGACAGGTGGAATATTGGTTGATGATACCTTCCACTTCCTAGGAGCTGGAGAGGTAAACCCAGCTCTATGTGTGAACCATGAAAATAAGACAGAGACCAGTTACTTTACAGTAATTGTGTGAACCATGAAAATAAGACAGAGACCAGTTACTTTACAGTAATTGAAAATATTGGTGACCTTATCTTCCAAGCTTGCATGCTGAATTTCTAGGTGAGGCACCAATTTCTATTGCAGAGCTGGGTTTATGACAGCCTCCAACCGATGCAGTATTATATCTTTTCAACCTACACAATATTATAATAAAGTTTCTGAGCCAAATTGCTTTCAAAATTATGACTCTTTCTAAAGTGATTAGTCGAAGTTGTGGGCAATTTTTATTTCCAATTTCTTTCTTATCTAGATTGGAGGAAGCTTCGTTGTACTAGTTTCGCAGCTCCGTTTCCACTTTCTAATACTGCCAAAAGTCTAATAAGGATTAAATCTTTAAACTATATCAAGACATTCCCTGCATTCTTTACCAAGACATTCTTTAAACTATTGTTGTATTAGCAAAAATTGCAATATTTAAAATTTATTTTCAACTCTGGAAAAGCCCATCAGAAAAATACAGAGACTGGACTTCCTACTGGGCAGGGGCTTGTTTTAGCAACCCATCTTGTTACTGCATAGGAAGTTTAATGAGTTTTAATCATTTCCAAGCATCATTGTTAAATACTTAATAGCTAAAGCTGACCCATAGCCTCGCTCGATAGATTTCTGTTGAAAAACAAGAACGAAATAACAAATGAAATCGCTCACAGTCATGCCCGACAGAATTATATGTGAAATCGACGCATTAATTAATTATAACAAACAGTAAGAAATGGCCCCAACATAAACACATCATCGCCATTGTTGGATTGGATTCCATTTGATTAAACCGCATAGACGAATTGATGAATTTACAATTGGTCTAACTTATTTCTTCACGACAGCAGCGATAATGCAAGTGGCATAACGGGAGGGATGAATAATCCTCTTTTCCAAGAACTCCCCCGATCTGCTCTCCAATCTCTGAAACAGCGCGTCAGCTTTCTCTGATCCGATCTTCTGTTCGACGAGGCTTCCTACAAAGCTTCTCACTAGATTTGATTTCTTCTTCCCAAAACTCCGGGCGTCGTACACCCAGTCCTTGAAATCTTCTTCGCTCATGCAGCACACATCGCTGAGGACCTCCAGTCCCCTGATCTCGAAGGCCGACGACGCTTCAATCGCTTCTCTCACTTCTTCTGCGTTCGGAAAGTACCATGGCAGATTAAAACTGTCTCGGCTCTCTGCCTCCACTATTCCCTTCACCCAAAAATTATTTGTGTATTAGTCCAATGAAATCTTTAATTTCTGTTGGGCAGCCTCTCCATGGTTCCAAGCACCATTTTGATAATCGGCAGTGGGCGACAGATACATAATAGTACTCTGATCTGCTCTGCACTGGAAGGCTGGTGTGAAGAAAATGGAATTCGACGCTCGGTTTAAAAGAGAAGGAACACTTATGGCATTCGCGGTGGGGCCGGGGATAGGAAGGCACCTGCGAAGAGTACCTGGCCTCCGAGCTGCAGTGCGGAAGGAGTTCGCAGAGGGGTAAGCGCAGAGCATCAGAGCTTGAATGGGCGCGGGTGAGTTCGCAGAGCATCAGAGCTTGAATGGGCGCGGGTGGAAATTTCGAATGGAGGGAATTACTCCCCGCATGAATTCCAGCTAATTACTCCCCGCAGGAATTACTCCCCGATCGGTCAGGGATGTCAGGCGATCGGTCAGGGATGTCAGGCGATCGGTCAGGGATGTCAGGGCGGTGAGGGAGGGTGGCCGAGGAAGGTGGTGGTGGAGCGGAGAGATGGTGGCGGAAGAGGGAGAGATTTCCGGCAGCCGGAGCCGGACGATTTTCCGGTCGGTGCCGGAAAAAGGTCCATTCTACCGCCTAGGTAAACTAAAAATCAAAAGTATTATTTCCGGGAAAACAATATAAATTAATTTGACTCTTCGGGGGGCAAACAATATAAATTAATTTGACTCTTCGGGACCTACAATGGCCTTTTCTGGGAAAGCACACCCTCAATCTACGAAAGACTTTATTATCCAAATGTTTATTTAAAAAAGTAAATGATTAAAATTTTAAAGTTAAATATCTATTAAGGAAAAAGAAAGTTACATTTTCTTTCTATTCGAACTTGATTTTAAAAGGGAGTAACACACTCGGTGAGTTGGTGGGAGAAGAAGAAGATGGTAGTGCCATATGTGTGGGAATTTTCGTTGTCAAGTAAAACATATATACACAAGTGTAATTTATGAATTCTTTAGTTAGACTTTTTCTTACCCTAGGTGTTGTATGAATTACAATGTGGACTTACATTCTATTTATGTGGTACAAAATATCCGTAACATACATACACAAGTGTAATTCATGAATTGTTTAGTAGTCTTTTTCTTACCCTAGGCGTTGCATGAATTATAGCGTGGACTTACATTCTATTTCTGTGGCACAAAATATCCCTGTATTTTTTGTTTAGTTTTTCCATTGTGTTGTAAAAATTGCCATCAAACAAATTTCAAAGTGGAGGCTCAATTTTGGACTGCATGTAAGGATTTATTTCTACATTGGATGTTAATTGTGGAGATGTCATATTCACAAGGGCATGTAGGATAATGGAGGGGTAGGTGCACACAATAAATTGATTCATGGTGGAAACCGATAGTGAAGGGGGTGAAGAAAGATAGAGAAGACAATTGAGAAAACAAACTAAGAATATTATGATCAATGGCATATTTTAATTTGTTGGATTGAAAGTCTTGCGAACTTATGATGGAAGCACAATTGTACCGCACTAAGTGTAATAACCACAACCACCACCACCAAAATGCATGTGACCTTTAGTAGGAAATCACCTATGCTAGCTAGTGAGGCCATTGTTCCCACTCCATATCACACGGTTGTGATTTGAGTCCACCTAGCCGTACAATTTGATCCTTCGCCTCACAACATAGTAGAAGAAGCTCTAAAATAGTCGTCTAAGGGTTTATTGATCATATATATCAATATATGCAATATGTATAGGTCAAATTAGAACATATGGTTTTATAAAAAATATCCATGATAAACATTTCAACACAATTTGATGGTCATCTAATCGATCTGGATGGCTAGGATAGCATATCATGTCACGTCATGACATGAAATTTTGGGAACACGGTGTCAAAACTCAGACTATAATTATTGATTATAGGTTTCACAAATTATGAATTAAAAATTAAAATTAGCGATAATTTTTTTATTGAAATCTTGCTTTTCTTAATCAAAGAGGTGAACATCCTAGAAATTTCCAATTCTTGACTTCTTAATGCAAATTCTGAAATTCAACACATGAGATTTTTGAGCAACTAATACACAGTAAGGATCTTCCTCGTGAGTAGGGATGGTGGGAGTAAGGAGATGCCATACATCAAGGTTATTTAGTAATTATATTTATTTCTAAAATTTATCAAATTTATGGTAAAAAAATTATTAAAAAATTGTAAAATTATAATTTTTAATTATATAAATAAATTTGAATATATTAAAAATTAAATACATTTAAATTACTTAATTTTTAAATTGTATATATCTATCTATATATAATCTTGGAGAAGAAATATAAAATGCTAACCATTATTTTGCAATTTAGAAATATTTTAATTTTATAAAACCATTTTTTTAAATCATAAATTTAAAAAAATAAATATTGGCTTTTATCTTATTAATTAAAAAGGATAAAAGTATTTTTAGTTACAAGAATTTTCTGAATTTAGAAGTTAATAGACATTGAGTAGATTAGATATGTTTATGTCATAATTGTGATTATGCCAAAGTAGTAATAATGCTATACCGCCCTCAATTAATATGTGACACGGTTTTCATCTACTCTTACATATTACGAATGTTGGTTTGAAATGCCTTCAAAAAAATATAAATAGAACTCATTGCCTTATCTAGGCTAAATTATATGGATTTTTCATTCCTTAACAATTACATTGCCTGGGATGATGTCCTTACCTTCTTATCAATAATTATGTCAATCATCATTACTTTAATCAACACTTGGGTTAAAATGACGACCATCCAAATCAATTAGGTAAGGATGATTCTCCCTAGCTATAGAGAAAATTTAGACCCATATGAAGATCAATGACTACCTTTGTGTTAATAATTAGGTTAATCATAATTGTACTAATTACCACTTCGGTTAGATTGATTTTTATTAAATTTAACTAGATAAGGGAAATCCTCTTAAGATTGGGAGAGAATTTACAAGCCTACATAAATCAAAATCTAATGAATATATCTTTCTCCTTCCTACCAAAGACCATCAATTATCCATTATTTGATATGGGTAGTTTACAATTCTATTCTAAATGGACTGGGTTTGTCAATTATAAGTACTTCTAAGTTTTCTTCACTTGTCATTGTTTATTAAGTCATAAGGCATCTCCCTTATCCAATCCATGTCACAATGTGACATGATGTGCTATCTTAGCCATCCAGATTGGTTATATGACTTTATCATGCATATCATTTTTTTATAAAACCATATATTCTAATTTTCAACCTTTACCCATTGCATATTTATTGATGTTTGTTATATGACCAATGAATCCTTAGGTGTCTATTCTAGAGCTTTTTCTACTATCATGTGAGGTCATGATCAAATTTTATGGCTAGGTGGATTTGAATCATGTGCCTATGAGAATGGGTGGGCACAATGACCTCACTAACTAGTGTGGGTGGTTTCCTACTTTAGGCCACATGGATATTGGTGGTAGTGGTTTTGTTGATCACACCTCATGCAATGAAAATGCACTTCTATCATAAGCCTGCAAGATTTTTCAATCTAAGAAATTAAAACATGTCATCTATCATCATGTTTTTAGTTTGCTTTTTCAATTGTCTTCTTTATCTTTGTCAGCTACAAATCAATTTATTCTGTGTACCTACCTGTCCATCATCCTACATGCATTTGTATTGGAGATGACATCCCCACAATTAACATATGATGTAAAAAGCATT
Source organism: Pinus tabuliformis (assembly GCA_031772625.1). Classification (NCBI taxonomy): domain Eukaryota; kingdom Viridiplantae; phylum Streptophyta; class Pinopsida; order Pinales; family Pinaceae; genus Pinus; species Pinus tabuliformis. The sequence goes on from CM062819.1 coordinate 473,510,988, forward strand.
CCTCACATCTAGTAAAAAACCATGCTTCCATCTCGAAATTGATCTGCATTGTGATCTCTACAAGGAAAAGGAAAAAAATAAACAAATAGAGGGAGAAGGATCTTTTGTGCCACAAAAATAGAATGCAACTCAAGGCTATAGAGAAATGGGTATTTTTTACGACAAAAATAGAATGCAAGTCGAGGCTAGAATTCAAACAACACCTAGAGTAAAAATATACTTTTGTTTATTTATTTTAATTGACAAAAAAAATCCCACACCTATGACACCATTAGGGGAATTTTGAAGTCCAAAATGGGCCTCCTAAAAAAATGTACAACCAAAATAAACTTAATAAGAACTAATAGGATTCAAGATGATGATGTCAACCATGGGAGATGTTTCACCATTTTTGGAGTAAAAAAGTAAAAATATTAAAAAATAATAAAATAATAAAACTATTTTTTCAACATGTATTTAAAACTTATCTCCCTAAGGTTTTACTCAAATTTCGAGCAGGAGCACTTGAAGGATGCAAAATTTAATTCCTCATCCAAGGAGTACCCTTCCTGCATACTTTTGATGGACCCTGCTACATGAAAAATGATAAAAACATGAAAAAACATGATTGCAATCACATTTTCCGTGTATTTCTCATTTTTCGTGTAATAGGGTCCATCGAAAGTATATACCATGGGTACAGGCGTTGTCGCTTAAAATTTGAGTAAACCCATAAGGAGATAAGTTGAAAAAATATCTTTTTCTTTTTCTCACTCTAAAATTTGATCCATATTCTTCTTCCCACAAACTCACCAAATGTATTACTAACTTTTCAAATTAAAATTCACAATAAATGCAATTTTTTTTTTGCTTTTAATAAACACAAAAAGAATGTAATTTTTTTTGTTTTTTAATAATATTTAATTTTAATTTTTTTTATTATTTTAATTGTCAAAATAAATATTTAATTTTTCCATGATTTAATATTTTAAATAATATATTTAAATATTAAGCTAAAAATTCTATGATATTTCATTTAAATAATATATTTAAATATTAAGCTAAAAATTCTATGATATTTCATTTTTAATAATACTCTTTTGGCTATTAAATAATATTTTAAATTTAATAAGACATCCCTTCGACTATTTTAGATCTATGAGGCTAGTTAATTCCATAGATTTTTCCTCCCTCCTCAACCCAAGTTCAACATTACTCTATATTTTTAATTATTTTGTTTACTTAAAATTTTGTTTATACATGGGAAGTAGATGGACAAATAATGGGTTGAATGCCTTTTATAACAATAAACTTTTATGTATAACAACTTTTAACTTTTACTTGCTTTTATGTATAACAATTGTTTCAGTTCAGATCTTTTACTGTTTGCCGATACAAATCATTATATTATTTAAACTAAGCACACTATTTATGTATGGATGTGAGCGTTTTTTATGTATCTTGCCACGCCATAGTAGCATATCAAGATTGTGTAAACTGACCTTCTATTTGTATTGTGATTCAACCTAACAATGAGATACAAATCATTATATTATTTAAGTTAAGCACACTATTTATGTATGGATGTGAGTGTTTTATTGCAGGTATCTTGCTATGGTGACGTGGCATATCAAGATTGTGTAAATGAGTCAATGGCTGTCCTTACAGGATTTTTGAACATTTTTGAAGCCATATACGATAGTGAATATGTTTTTCATAAATTACTACGTTTGTGATGAAATGATTATTAATTAAATAATTTAACTGTTTAATAAAAACTATTATAATTAATATAATAATTTTATTATTATTAACCATCATTGTATTGTAATTTATTATAATTTAAAAAAATAAAAAATATAAATAACATTAATAGTATATATAAGTCAATTGAGATTTATAATATTGATTAGAAACTGTTTAATTTTTGTCATTTAATTTATTATAGTAAAAAAAAATATTGTATATGTGTATGTTAATTATTTACCAATTGTTTTGAGTTATTTTTTTTAAGCATAACGTAATATTTTTAATAAATTATTTGTATTTGTTTATTTAATGTTGTGATTTTATTTTTATTATTTGAGATGTATCTATCCATTTTATGAATAATGATGATTTTTTTCCATGTATACTATATCTTATGTTGTTTTTGGTTTCAACTCATGATTAGTTTTCTAATTATCTATCTTGTATGGTAGAGATTAAAGTCTATTGATGATGATGATGTCAATATAAACAAAATTCTAGCTTTTTATTTAAATGGAATGTGGCTATCCATTTTATGAATGATGATTTCCTTCCATGTATGCTCTATCCTATGTTGTTTTTGGTTCTAACTCATAGTTGGTTTTCTAATTATCTATCTTGTATAAAACCTAGGGGATGTTAAAGTCTAGTGATGATGATGAGGTCAATGTCAACAAGATCTATGATGTCTAAATATTATAGTGATAATAGAACCCTTTCCATGGAAAGAAATATTATATTCATAGTGTAAGCCAGTAGTGAGGTCAATTTGTAATGGAAATACAAGATCCTTGAAAGAAATAAGCAGCTCTCTCTCAATACTTTCATACCCTAAAGAAGTCATATGTGTTTAAAGTAATGTAGCCATGTCCCTTATAGCTCTTAATATAAAGAAGTGAAATTTTGTAAATTTAAAATATATGAATTTCTATATTTTGTTTAAAAAATCATACATGGGTTTTTGTGTGGAATAATTTATAAATATTTTAACAAATAGTTTTGTAAGTCTTTCTTATGAATTTTTTTGGTATATTTTAAATAACTATACTATATAATTTAGTATTCAAGAAAATGGTTTTTATTTAACTATTATGTGATTTACAAACTTAATATCACATATCATCTTTATTATTAAGATGTTTTACATTGATTCAAAGAAACATGAAATGATTGGAGGGAATATCCTTAGTCCATATAATCCAACTAAAATTATTGATCTTACCAATGGCTATTTAACTCCTCCTCATCATTCTATATGACTTTTCCAAGTAAATATAAAAGGTCATTATGCATTTTTTTTCCAAATTACCTTCTAACGAATTTCACGGATGTGCTTCATGTGTCTCATTAAGCCCTCAAGGTTATTGAACACAATCATCCAAATATGTGAGACAATCATTGAGATCATATTAGCCATTGATTTCAGGTACACTGACTTAATGCAAACGAAATCATCCATTGTCACCTTACCTTTTGATTATTCTCACCATGTTTTAACAATTTGTTGGTGTGGTCACTGACATGTTTCTTATTACATATTATGATTTGCAAAAGGGACAATTAATATTGAATGAGACCAAATTGCTTCTAAATTCAAATTTTGGCTTAAAAATGTATAATATTAATCACTTACTATCTAATAGATGTGAATTTCAATCATCAATTTTCTATATCTTCTTTTGAACAATACTAGTTAGAGATGGTTCCATGCAAAACACCACTTGGGACTACCTTCATCAAGTTGTGTTCTTAAAAGTCAAACTAGGATTATATTACAAGGAAATCAATATGGATCATGCAAAAAAGTAATAAATTTTTTATAAGCAAGGATATATACTCTTGGATTTAAGATTATTAAGATCCAAGGGTTTATATGCCAACCTATATAACATTATTACTTTGTTCTGAGGTGTATAATATTTCCTATTTTGTAACACTATTTTTCTTGACATTGGAGTGTGATGTTAGAGATTGGTCATCTTGTTCTTACCATTTCACCTATGATGTATGTTATCAATGTTGTAACATATTAAATTTTGACTTGAAATTTATTTGTAAATATTGTACCATGATACATATTAAATTTTGACTTGAAATTTATTTGTAAATATTGTACCATAGAATTAAGGGATCATATTTTCTAACATGGTATAAAGGGACCAAAAGAAATATCCTTTTCCACTTATTCTTTATCATTTAATCTCCAAAATGAAAATCTCATCAGAAAAGGAAACATCTGATTACTTGAAAAATAGAAACAAGTGCATTTTTTATAAACTTCAATTTTTCCTTTCATTATTGATTTATATTTGGAAAAATTGATTAAAAATATAGATTAGTGGGTAAGAAAAAGATTTCAACTCATTACCTTCCTAATTAAAAAAAAAAAATATGCATCCAACTAGTAACTATTGGAAGTAATTCTCAAAACTAAAAGTGTATTTTCCTTTATATAACCTTTTATATTAATTTTGAAATAAATTAAAAAAAAAAAAAATTATCACATGTTGCAAAAGCTTTCTTCCTTTTCATGTTTCATATGCGCTAAAAAATTCTTTTTCATTTGTTATGTCTAGTCTTCTAAAAGATATTTTCTTCACAACAAAAGAGATTAGCAAAAACTTATAATTTTCTAGAAAACTTGGCCAAAATTTCCTTGTTGCATTTTCCAAAACTTTCTTTCTTTGCAACATTTCACACCCAAAGTTCTTTTACTTGTGAAACACCACATTTCCTCAAGTTCCCCTTCAATTCCATATGTCTCATTCCTAATAAATTTCCATGCCCACTATATATCACATCACTTAAAAGTTTAACTCCATCTGGTACAATGTGTTTCCATAATTTTTCTTTCTGTGCAACACAAATTTCCCTTCATTACAACAGATCGACTTTCTACTTTTTCTCTAATGCATCTTTTAGTTCATTGCATCTTCCTAAAAATTTGCTCCTTTGACCTTTTTTATTCAGATTTTTTTCCCTTACACCTCACCATGTCACAATGAAGATTTTTACTTGTGATACATTGTAACTCTAAAAAAACATTCTTTGAACATTTCGCATGAACTAAAAAAACATTTTTACACATTAGAAAATTTTCTCTTTTACAATATATTTCTCACAATATTATTTTCCCTACAGTACATTACATCATAATAAAATATCTTTCTTTAATATATTGTTTTATTTTTTTTATTTTTTTTTATAAGAAAACTTACATCTCTCTTGAGCTTTTCTCTCCCTATCAAACTTTATATTTTACGTTACATAAAAAACATTTTCGGTGCAATATATTACATTTTGCTTAAATATTCAAAGAATGTCAGGAGGAAGTATATATCTCAGCAGAACACACATTGAACCAATTCTTTTTTATTTTTTAAAATATGATACACATGAGACTGAATTATTCACAAAGATTATAAAAAGGTGTTTTTTCCACCCTAAGAACAATGGCTCATTATGAAAGAGAAAATTGAAATTATTAAACTTCTTCCCAACGTAAAATTGACATTACAGAGATCAATATAAAGAGATATAACATACAACGATATTCATAAATTGTTAGATATTAATGTCCAGGAAAATTAGGTATCAACTATGCAGAATCCAACATATAGTTATATCATATATATGAGTAGTTGATATTTTCAATTTTATTGTTGTAGCGTATCATATATATTTTTTTTTGCAGACATGCAGACATGCAGAACTTCTCATTTGGGGATCTCCTCTTCCCCATGCATGTCGATTATGAACATTTTCACAAAAGCTTTTTCTCTCATATGCATTTCTGACAATTATATGATCTTAATATAATCTATTCAGCTTTTCTCTCTGAAAAAAAAAATATATATATCTTTCTGGCCGGTAATATTTGGTATTGTGTTGGCATAATTTCTAATTATTATGGTTTTTATTAGTATATAACTCATAAATATTTTATCATGTTAAATATATATATTTTTTTTATTTGAAAAACAAATATTTTTTAAATTATAGATGGACAGAGGAAAAAACCACACAATATGAGTTACTTTTCAGTAATTTGCATTTATTTAATTACTTGAACATGATTAAATAGATTGAAAACAACTAAGAACAGAATATTATAATATTAGCTCTCACATGCATCACTGACATTTACGGAATTAGAACTCTAACATGACACTTCTTAAATTTAAATTGGATGTACATTTGAGTGCAACGGCATGTACAAAATTTTTATTCATTTTGCTCCATACTTTATACTTTACATATATTTTATTGTTTGATAGCTTTAGATTCATTTTGGTATTTTTATTCAATATTTCTTTGTCTTCTTTATCTGATTTCTTTGTGCATTGGCTTATACCTCTACTACTATAGATTGAACTTTTCTCTCAATCCCAATAAAATACCAAAAAACATCTTTATTTTCTTTCATCTCTTCCACTGTTACAACTAATTCAACAACTTTGATGATTGTTTTTATCTTTTATGTTTCATCTTCTAATGTAGTTATGGTAGCTTTTCCATATTTCCATTTCAATCATACTTGAGCTTCACAAGACAAAAAATGTTAATCAACTTCAGAATGAATTTCGAACAAAAGGATTGGAACTCGCCGATAGGGAAAGAGGGAAAAACAAAGCAATGCCAACAGAGTCAATCCGCTGTTCATCGATGGGCGAAGCTCTATCTTTTGCATCTCGTGCCAAGTGCAGTGCTATGGGCTTTTTTCTGCTACGCGCTCGTTCTCGCGAACCTTTGTTTCGGGAGCGCCTAGCGCCGAGAGAAGCAAAGCTCATTTTCCTCCCTCTGCCTATGAAAATGAAGTAGTCAAGCAGCGCATAAGAAAGAGAAAGGGCGGGTTTACGTTTCCTGTGAAAAGTCCGGCCCGTTCGCGAAGGAACAAAGGTTCGTGGAACGGTGTACAATTTACAAAATTCAAATTTCACTACTAGGTTTTTCATCTGTTGTTGCTACTATAAAGACAATTTTAATTTCAAGATAGACATGTGTATCTACACACTAACTTCACTTTTTTTAACATGTCCATACACTACATCTTGTACAGAATTATTTCACTTTTTTTTACCAGGTCCATGCACTGCTTCTTCTACAGAATCATCATTTTCTTATTCAAATTTACCATGTCCATGCACTGCTTCTTCTACAGAATCATCATTTTCTTATTCAAATTCTTCAACTAACTTTACTGTATGATTCTTATGCAAATTCTTTAACTAGCTTTACTGTATTTTCTAAAACAATTATAATGTCCATAATGTCTTATTTATGTTCTTTTACTTTGATGTGCTATTCGATAATGTCCTGCCCCAATTATTTTTTGTGATATCAAAATCTCCCACTTCTCTTAAAAAAACTACACGATTAAAGAAATTCAAAACCGCTAAAAACAAATACAGTAATATTAACTCACACAGACCTGATTGACACTTCCAGAATTAAAACTCTAATATAACCGATACTTTCTAAATTTATATTGTATGTACGCTGCGTAAAACTACAAATTAATGGAGTGTAACGGGGAGTAATTATCTCCAAGAAGATATTTGAGTGCTGTAAGACCAAAGTCGCAAAAAGCCCTGGTTAACAACAAAATCTCCATATTCATACAACAGACTTGAAATTTCGAAATTTGATAAACAGAAATGAATTCAATTTGGAAATACAATTTCAAATTATTCTCAAAATCTGTTTAATAACCCAATCGCCCTACATGCCAGTTGATGAAGATTCTTCAGTCCTGGCCAGCAAAGGTATTTCAGGGGTAGCGGGCATTTCAGGTGTAACGGAGGATATATCGAAGCGCAAAGGAGGATTGACCACGTCGTCTCCATTGCCTTCTAACATCTGAACAACTCTGGCCATACAAGGCCGATCTGTGGAGTTGTATTGAATGCACCAAAGCCCAATTTTAGTGATAAGCCTCATCACCTTCTCCTCGTCTTCTGTTTCAATTTCTCCTCTTCCTTCTCTCAATCGCATCCCTAACTCCCCACTCTCCAGCAGTTTGGAAACCCAGTCAGGAAAGTACCGCTGACTGGAACGACTCAACTGCACATCAAGATTCTTTCTTCTTCCAACAATCTCTAGCAACAGCATTCCGAAACTATAGACGTCTGATTTATCCGTAACCAGACCCGCGTCACTGTGACACAGCTCTGGAGCAACATAACCCGGCGTGGCTCTTGCGTCTGTCATTGATATGTGGTCGTCTCCCCTCCCACAAAGTTCGGCCATACCGAAATCCGAAACTTTTGGTGTGAACTCGGCGTCCAACAATATATTGTGAGGTTTGATGTCGAAGTGTACGATGAGATTGTTGCAATCCTGGTGCAAATATGAAATTCCTCGAGCCGCGCCCAGTGCTATTGAATACAACTGTTCCCACTTTAACATTCGCCCTTCCTCTTTTCGGGCAAATAGAAATTTATCGAGAGATCCATTAGGCATGTATTCATATAGCAGCGCGCTTGTAAAGCTGTCAAAGAAAAAACCCAAGAGACGAACCAAATTGACATGATGAACATGTCCTATGGTGGCCACTTCATTCATGAATTGGGCCTCGCTGTGCCTATGCCTATCTAGAAGCTTCACAGCCACTAGAGTTCCATTGTGTAGCTTTCCTTTATAAACCACACCGTAACCTCCTTCGCCCAACTTTTCTGCGAAGTCGTTTGTGATCTTCTTGAGTTGAGACTGTGAATATCTGGTTGGCATTGGCATTTCATAAGCATATTCCCTTAGGAATTTCTCTACCGATGAAATAGAGCCACCGGGAGGAGATTTAATTCTCCTCAAGCAGGAAGGACATGTTATTAGGCAAAAGAGGATGCCTGAGAACACCCCTAGTCCTGGAAGTAAGAAAGCTGGAAGGGACATGTACATTGATATCAATCTCGATTTTAAAAATCCAAATTACAAGATACAAAATTTCTGGTGAGCGTCAATAAAACACTGACACCGGAAGAAATCGTAAATTTACCTACTGATCCCAATGGCCAGCGGCAAGTTCCTTCAGGTAAACAAACTACAAATGCTGTTGAATGAAGAGATTGATATGAGTATATAATCTTCATCAAACCTCAATATACAATTCCAAAGTGAGGTTCAATAGAAGATAGTGAAATAGGAAGAAATCATAAACGTACTTATGAGAAAAAGAAGTGCTCCCACGGTGCAAACTGCAACTGTGGGGGAATGAAGAGATTAATGTCATTGTGATAATCGTCCAAACCAGAAGACAATAATGGAATCAAGATACAAAATCGTAGTGAGGTTCAATAGGAGCCCATGAAATAGAAAAAAACGACAATATTACCTGCTGCCATGAGCCTAACACTTGCCATGGTGAATCTGCAAGTGCCGTCGAATAAGGGACTGATAAAATTACAAATCTGAAATCTTATATAACGAAATTTTAATAACAACAAAATGAACAAAGTCAGAATAATCTTCGAAGGCTTAAACATCTTCCCATGCAATAGTTAGAAGAATACAGTGAAGCTTCTTGCTAGGGAAAGGCATGGTTATGGTTCATTCTGGGATGCAACTACGAAGATGCCCAAGGTTATGTCATCGTCAATTCTTCTTGAATATTATGTGAGCTTTTGGGGTCAATAACTACCATTGGGTGAAAAGGAACGGCAGTGACAAACGCGCTGTGAGAAAGTCTTCGGCGTGTAGAATAGCCCTTTGGGGCATTATGAGAGACTCTTCGCCGGTCTTCGCGGTCTTGCTGAGTTGGGCCGAGCACGGTTAAATTGAATTGACGACTGGATTGGGATAGGCATGAATGAAGCATGGAAAGCACATCCTCAATCTACGAAAGACTTTATTATCACTCATTTGTACTTTTTCTCCTCGGGCAATGGACCGCGGTACAAACTAGCCTACTGCAGTTAGATTCGTTGAGTTATGAATATACTCAGGAGTCAGCGTGATCCTGGCTGCAAACATGTTTTTTCCGAACGAGATATAAGCAACAGCGATCACAAAATTTTATGTCGCAGCTACCGTTACATGTGAACTGATTTCTAAGTGCCTTTTTAATATATATTTTTATATTTTTGTTGGGAAAGGAAAATGGATATTATATGAATTGTTTGAATTTTTGCAGTAACATGACCTGCATCCTCCTCGTTACCTACCCGTTTATGTAATGTGAATAGGCCGATTTATTATTCTCTCCATGGTCAGAATAATAGATGTGATTTTGACTGCATCTACACATGAGTTGGGTTGAACTTTGTCAATGTGTTAAACTTTTAAGGTTAAATATTTCTTATATAAAGAGTAATATTTGTTATGGAATTTGAAATGGAAAATATTATTTTATATTTACATTGAATTAAAATTTAATAATTGAAAAGCAGTGGTATTGTAATTTAATTGTGAAAAATATATATTTCTGATATTAATTTTGATAATAAGTTTGGTTTAGATGTGCATATATTGATTTCCAATATTAAAATTTTAGAGAAAACATATTTTTAATATTAAATTCAATAATAGGTTTGGTTTGCATGTGCATATATTGATTTCCAATATTAAATTTAATAATGTATTTGGTGTCTCCAAATAGACAGTATATGTTTTCATTCTTTTATTTTCTTTGTATGTATGACTATCTTTTTTGGTGTCTTCAAAGCTAATGCAATGTCTTTCAATATTTATATTTCCAAATTTTCGAAAGTAAAAATGAAGAAAGAGAAAGCGTAAAAATAAACAGTAACTTTGTAATTGTTGAAATGCTTAATTTTACACAAAACATAGGAACATAGAACATCAAATAATAAAATTAGACTAAAATGGTGGAAGACAAATTCATCTCCATGAGCATTTATTCTTAAGAGATTATAACAAAAACTTTAACAAAAATTGTTGCACCAATTTTAATATATTAATTCTAACTTAACTTATCACCCTAGATCCATCAATTTCTATCTACCTAGCAGCCTGGAGAGGGATCAGAACTCTTGATATGCAAATTTGGAGTTAAATACATCTAGGTCAATTTAATTATTAATTTGAATTAATCATAATTATAATTATTAATATTATGTTATTTTATTTAAATTTAAATTTTATGTGATTTTAATGAGTGAAAATGTTTTATTAATAATTATAATTAATAATTATTTTATTTTAATTTGATTTAATCATTTATATTACATTCAATATCTCTACCATATTGCTTTGGAGACCATATCTCTACCCAAAAATCAAGATAAATAATAGGGAAAAAATGTTTTATGTATTATATAATATTGTTGATTTTACTTTATTTTTGTAAATTTAAAATTAAATTAAATTTATTAAATTTTAAGTTAAAAAATTCAATAAATTTGTAATTTTTTTTTATCCCATTTATAAAATTTTAAAATGGCATTAAAGTTTGCGAAACTATATTTTACACTCTACTTATCTCTAAAATCTAAAAATAACATAACCATCCTCTAAGTACTACAATCCTCTAAGTACTACACGATACAATAAACTTTACATTGTATGCATTTTTTCAAAGGAATAAAACAAAGCATAAAAAACTTAGAGAAAATTGGTAGAAGTATTACATATTAGAAGATGAACCTTCCACCATCTTATATTATTCTTTGTTGTATTGTGTTTTCATTTTGAGTATGCTTTATTAGATTTCTTCATCTTTTAAAGAAGATGAGGTAGATTTAGTTTTTTGTTAGTTTAATGGAAACCACATTTTTCACCAGGTATATTCCACTTGTTTTAATCATTGTGGTTGGTGAACTTTATCATCAATCACATTATAGTATTGAATTTATTACCAGTATAGATCCATCTTAAGCATGGATCTAATATCAGCCGAGAGGGAGCTTAAAAACTTTACGTAGATCTTCAAATAGTTTATTTTTTTTGCTTCTAATTATTTTACAGGAAATTACTTTACATGCATAGCATATTCATTTTTATTTATTATAACCGACATTTATTTTCTATTTAGAGTATATTTTATTTTTATTTTTGTTGGAGTCACGATTGCCGTTACACCGAAACCCGTAGGTGTTAGTAAACAGACAAATCGCTAGATTTAAGCACATGCCACGAAACACACAGGGAGCATCGACCTTCTACACTGCCATTAATGGGGAGCCAACAATCTCCCCCCCAACGCGAGCCCAGTGTGTTTTGAACTCGAGAACTCTGGCTCTGATACAACTTGTTAGAAGAGAGCATACATAAAACACAACGGATTTATACTCAGAAACTTCGATGACAATATCAAAGAATGATTTCAGAGGCAGACAAATGGAGAAACAACAAGATTACTCAATCAGAAATAGTGGAATAGATAAAACAATCACTGGAGAACAGAAATCACTTTGCATTACATAACAGGCTTGGGCCTTGGCTTGCTTTCCTTGGCTAGAGAAATTACAAATTTATAGAGGCAGAAGAAGGATCTAGAATCCTGTATGTGATTCAGATGGAGATCTGGAATGATATAGAAACTAATGGCGATGTAGAAAGATCTAGAAACTATTGGCGATGTAGAAGAATCTAGAATCCTGCATGTGATTCATGAATTTGGCTTCACACTTAGCATTCTCCCACTTGAAGCCAAATAGGAGTCATCAAGTCACACAGAGTCCTACCATGACTCTACATAACTCATGTTTATTTCGTGGTAGAATCTTAGTGAGCATATCAGTAGGGTTCCTATCTATATGGATCTTTTCCAAGGATAACTGTTCTTCCTTCAACACATGCCCGATCCAATGGTACCTTAAGTCAATGTGCTTGGTTTTTGAATGAAATGCTGGGTTTTTCACCAAGAGAATGGCACTCTGACTATCACAATATAACGCATACTTGTCCTCCTTTATTCCTATCTCTCCTAGGAATCGATGTATCCACAACATCTCTTTACAAGCTTCTGTTGTAGCTATGTACTCTGCTTCTGTTGTAGAGAGGGCTACTATTCTTTATAGCCTTGACACCCAAGATATTGTTGCACCTGCAAATGTATACAAATAACCTGTAGTGGACTTTCTGGTATCCATATCTCTAGCCATATCCGCATCTGTAAATCCTTCAAGCACAATCTCTTCATGACAAAAACATAAACAATAATGACTAGTACCCTTGAGATACCTCAAAATCCATTTTACTGCTTGCCAATGTTGTTTTCCTGGATTGGCAAGGAACCTACTCACTACTCCCACTGAATATGCAATGTCTGGTCGTGTGCATACCATGGCATACATCAAATTGCCAACTGTTGAAGCATAAGGAATCTTGCTCATCTCTTCTTTCTCCTTGTCATCACTAGGACATAATTCAGTACTCAGCTTGAAGTGGGCTGCAAGGGGTGTACCAACTGGCTTGGCATCCTTCATATTAAACATGTCAAGCACCTTCTTGATATATTTTTCTTGTGACAACCACAACCTTTTGTTTTTCCTGTCACGCATAATCTGCATGCCCAATATCTGTTGTGCTGGTCCCAAATCCTTCATTGCAAATTTGCTACCCAAATCTTTTTTCAACCTATTGATCTTATTCTTATCAAGCCCAACAATCAACATGTCATCCACATATAACAATAATATGATATACTTTCCTTGATCATACCTCTTGATATAGACACAATGGTCAACTTCCAATCTTTGAAAACCATGTTCCAACATGAATGAATCAAATTTCTTGTACCACTGTCTAGGTGCTTGTTTCAACCCATAAAGACTCTTCTTCAACCTGCAAACAAGGTCTTCTTTTCCTTTTTCTATGAAGCCTTCTGGCTGCTCCATATAAATTTCTTCCTCCAATTCACTTTGAAGGAATGTAGTTTTTACACCTAACCGTTCACATTCTAGGTCTAAAGCAACAACTAGACCAAGAATGACTCTAATGGATGACATTTTAACAATGAAGTCAATACCTTATTTTTGGGCAAAACCTTTCACCACCAGCCTTGCTTTATATGTTTCCTTCTTGTCGTCACCTTCATGCTTTCATGTAAACCCATTTGTTTTGTAGAGCCTTCCTTACTTTTGGGAGGTTTCCAACTCCCAAGTTTTATTTTCCTGCAAAGAGTTCATTTCTTCTTCCATTGCTTTCTTCCATTCTTTAATGTGTTCAACTTTACAAGCTTCTTGAAAATAATTAGGTTCACCTTCATTAGTCAACAAAATATAGTTTGAAGGAGGATACCTTTGTGAAGGCTTATGAGGCCTAGAAGATCTGCGAACCAAATGTGGTGGTGCATTATCAGGTTGAATCTCCTGTAAAGGTTCCTGCAAGATTCCTTCTTCTTGTTCATCATTTTCCACTTGTTGTTCTTCATGCTCCTGAATTTGCTGTTCATTTTCTTGTATTGGTGGTATGTTTTCCTGCTGCTCTTCAAACCTGTCAATAACCTTCTTGACCTCCAACTCACGTACAGTCTTCTTGAACATTTATGACTCACTAAATATAACATCCCTGATTCTAATAATTTTATGTTTGACTGGATCCCATAGATGATAACCAAAATCTTCATTTGCATATCCCAAAAAAAATGCATTTCATATATTTATCATCTAGCTTAGTTCTTTCTTTGGGAATGTGTACGAATGCTTCACATCCAAAGATTTTCAAGTGAGAATAATTCAAATTCTTACCAGTCCTAACTTCTTCAGGGATACCACCATCCAAGGCTATAGTTGGGGATCTATTTATGAGGTAGCAAGCAATCCTGACTGCTTCAGCCTAAAAATTCTTCTCCAAACCGGAATTGGACAACATACTACGCACCTTTTCCATAATGGTGCGATTCATCCCTTCTGCGACACCATTCTGTTGAGGAGTACTAGGCACAGTCTTCTCATGATTTATGCCAAACCTGTTACAATATTCCTTAAATTCATTTGAGAAATATTCTCCACCATTATCTGTTCTTAAACACTTCAGTGATTTGTTAGTCTCTCTTTCAACAGCAACATGGAATTTTTGAAATATTCCAAACACTTCACTTTTATTTTTCATGGGATGTGCCCAAACCTTCCTGGATGCATCATCTATAAATGTTACAAAATATGATGCTCCTCCTAATGATTTGATGTTAACAGGCCCAAACACATCTGAGTGTACCAATTCTAACAAACTTTTTTTTCTGTCATGGCCACCTCTAAGGAATGAAACGCTTCTTTGTCTACCATATATACAATGCTCACAAAGATCAAGATTGTAGGATTTCAAACCTGGCAATAAATTTTTACCAACAAGGATTTTTAAGCGCTTCTCGCTCATGTGACCCAAACGCTTATGCCAGAGATTTGTTGAATTTCCTTCTTTTGTGACAAAAGCCAAATCTAATTTTCCTATCAGTGTCGTCAATGTGTATAATGTTCCTGTATTGGGTCCTTTGGCCACGACTAATGCACCTTTGCTAATTTTCCAGCCTCCTTTTCCAAAGCTTGCCGAATAGCCTTCATCATCCAGTCGTCCCATAGAGATTAAACTCATGCGCATTTCTGGTACATGCCTGACCTGTTTCAACAATATATCTTGTCCATCTTTCATCTTGATCTGTGTCAGGCTAGGCAGTAACTCCATTAGGCAGAAAATTGATTAGTGTATTCATTCAATCAGGTAGGTCTATTATATACATGAGGGAGAGACTGTTTAGTTCATCTCCCGATGACTGTTCACATTTCTCATTTATTTAGTTACATATATTTACCCAATCACAAGGATTAGGTGTCAACATTCCCCCCCTAATCTGAAGGGATGTTGGTGAGTCCAAGCATCGTTCTGAATCGTTCAAGCTTTTCTCTTCCAAGCGCTTTGGTGAATATGTCTGCAATTTGCTCATTTGTGGAACAATGATGGAGATGGATTGTTTTGGCCTCAACATGATGTCGAATCAGATGATATTTAGTATTGATGTGCTTTTTTCGATCATGGAACTTTGGGTTCTTGGCCAACTTTATTGCAGAGGTGTTGTCAATCATGAGTGGAGTTGATTGTACTTGTTTTACCTACAAATCTTCAAGAATTTTCCTGAGCCACACAATTTCTTTTGTTGCTTCAGCTGCTGCCACGTATTCTGCTTTTGTTGTGGAATCTGCTGGAACTGATTGTTTGCGTGATCTCCAGAAGACAGCTCCTGATCTAAGACTCATAGCATACCCTGAAGTAGATACCCCAGTTTCTTTGTCTCCATCGAAGTCTGAATTAGAGTATCCGATCAAGTTGAAGCCATCCACCTGTGTGTACTTGATTCCAAAGTCTTAAGTTCCCTTCAAGTACTTTAGAACTCTTTTTACAGCAAACCAATGTCCCTCACAAGGCTTTTGCATAAACCTGGAAAGGATTCCAACAACAAATGAAATGTCTGGTCTGGTGGTAGTTAGGTAGTTGAAACTTCCTACAAGCTGTCTATACTTTGATGCATCCTCAAATTCCTTTTCTTCAATAGATGTGAGCTTCAAGTTTTGTTCCATTGGAGTAGTAAGAGGATTGCACTCTGTCATGCCAAACCTATTCAAAAAATCTCCAATGTATTTCTTTTGAGAAAGAAATATGGAATTTGGATGTTGGGTTACTTCAATGCCAAGATAGTAATGAACATAGCCCAAATCAGTCATTTCAAAACTTTTTCCTAATTCCTTCTTTATGGATGCAATGTAGTTTTCATTGTTCCCTGTCATTAAAAGATCATCTACATATACCACAAGATATACAACTGTTTTGCCAACTTTCTTGACAAATAAAGTTGCATCATCAAGATCAAAATGATTGAAATTGAGTTTCAGAAGATGCTCAGTTAGTTTTTCATACCAGGCTTGTGCTTGTTTGAGGCCATACAAGGACTTCACAAGTTTGCATACTTTATGTTCATGTCCTTTCACAACAAATCCTTCAGGCTGGGACATAAAAACATTCTCGTTTAGATCTCCATTCAAGAAGGCAGTTTTTACATCCATTTGATGGACTTTCCAACCGTTCTGAGCTGCTAGTGCAAAAAGTGTCCGGATGGTAGCCCATTTTGCTGTGGGGGCAAAAGTCTCCTCATAATCGACCCCTTCCTTCTGTGCAAAACCTTTTGCCACAAGCCTAGCTTTGTGCTTATCAAGTGAGCCATCAACTTTGTACTTGTTCTTGTAGACCCACTTGCAGCGAATTGGTTTGGTTCCAAATGGAGGATCAAGCAGCTTCCAAGTTCCGTTCTTTATGAGGGCATCATACTCCTTTTGCATTGCTTCTTTCCATTCATCATGAGAAGAAGCTTATTTGAAGGAAGTTGGTTCAAAATCTGTAGACAAGTTCAATTCACAATCATAATAAACATCCATATCAACAGGTGAAATAGAGTCATCTACATCACCTCCATTTTGTCGGTTTGAATTTCTGGTTCCTGTTTTTCCAATTTCATCAGGATGAACACTTTCAAGTGTCTTTGTCACCCACTTTGGGGGACCTTTCTATGATGGTCCAGGATGCTCCGTTGATTGAGTTGGGACTAAATCAAGATTAAATCTCCCAATTCTATCAATTACATCACTTAAAGCATCATCCGTTGTTGGAGTTTCATGTGGGGGAGAGTGTTCTTCAGAAGAAGATTCCACATGTTGATCTAGAATAGGAATCCCCCCTTCAAGATGTGGAATCTGATTATCAAATTCTTGAAATGATTTTGTTTTTTCGAATCTATCCAAGCGATCAAGTTGCCACTCAACAACATTTTCAGATTTGGATGATTCAAGAAAAATTACATCTCTAGATACAACAAACTTTTTATTTACTTCATCATAGAGGTGGTATGCTTTGGAGGTGTATGAATACCCCAGGAAGATACACTTATGACTTCTAGCACCAAGTTTGTTTCTATGTACCTTTGGTATCAAAGCATAACAGGTGGAACCAAAGACCCTGAGATGTTTTACCGAAGGAACATGTCCATACCACATTTCATAAGGAGTCTTGTTTCTTATAGCATTAGATGGACATCTATTCTTTATATATGCAGCACATAGAACAGCATTAGCCCAAAACATTATCTTTACATTTTTGAAGAAAAGCATGGATCGTGCCATATTCAGGATTGTTCTATTCATTCTTTCAGCTACACCATTCTGTTGGGGATTATAAGGCACAGTTGTTTGATGTTTGATCCCATGTTGGCGAAGATAGTTTTCAAATTCATTTAATGTGTATTCTTTTCCATTATCAGTGCGAATAGACCCAATATGATATTGTGCATCATTTTCAATCCATTTATGAAAATTCTTGAATGTTTGAAAAGCATCAGATTTGTTCTTCAATAAATAAACCCAACACATTCTAGTGTAGTCATCAATAAATGTCATGATATATTTATTTCCATTTGCAGAAGGAACAGGCATTGGACCACATAAATCTGAATGAATAAGTTCAAGCTTCCTATGTGCTCTGGAATGTGAATCATGAAAAGACTGTTTGCTATGCTTTCCGAGAATGCAAGCATCACATTGCTTAAGTTTTCTAGGAATTGTAGGCAAACCAACAACACTATTTTTCTTCAATAAGCGAAGACTGTCATAGTTCAAATGTCCAAATCTAGCATGCCATAATAAACTTGATGGAAGTGTACCTTCCTCATGATGAGAATTGTATGAGAAATGTTGTGCATGAGCAGAGGTTCCTTGCAGTTTGAGAAGCCTTTCTTCTTCTATTCCCCTCATGACAAGTGAGTGGTCAGATGCTTTTCTTACCTCAAGCTTGCCATCAAACATATGAATGGAGTGACCTTGCTGGTGGATGTAGACCAAGGACAACAAGTTTCTCTTGAGCTATGGGAGATATAAAACATGATCCAAAAGAAAGTTTGGAAGACCAGGCAGTTTAAGCCTGATTGTGCCAAGCCCTGATGGCTTGATTTTTGATTGATCTGCAAAGTATACTGCTCCATCAACATTGTCAGTGAAATCTTCAAAAAAATATTTTCTATGAGGCATGTGGCAGGTTGCTCCTGAATCAAGCAACCAATCATTTTTCCATGAAGCAAGTGAAGCATTAAACAAATCTTCATTTACTCCAATGCTACATTGTGCCTCAACATAGTGAGCGGATTCAGGTGCTTTACCTTTGTCTGTATCATTAGTTTTACCTTTCTGTTAGTTTCTTTTCTGCTCAATTTTGTCCCATGGTAGCTTGCATGTAGAGGCATCATGTGATCCATTTCTTTTGCAGCGAATGCAGTGAAAATCTGCCTTTTCTCCTTGAGAATGTCTGCCCCCCCTGCCTCTGAAATATCTTCCTCTTCCTCTTCGTCCACCTCTTCCTCTTGTAGAATCTTGAGCAGGATGCTTTTCTTTATGAGAAAAACTTCTGCTGCTAAAAGAAAATTGATTCTGATATCAAAATGTATATGGCTACTAATAAAAACATTCAATGTATATGCAGTATATGGCCTCTTTTAAAAAGGGCTCAACGCATTATGGATGTTCTGCCTCCACCAAATATTTTGCTACAAATTTTTTTATTTTTATTTTTTTCATTCAAATGTATGATTTCAACTGTTAGGCCACCCATTAGATTGAATAGGTTTGTAGAACATCATCAAAACTATTACATACAAAATCCTTATGTAGCACAGCGTACTCAATTTATTCTTAGGTTCACCTAATAACCACCTTCCAAATGTTTGTATCTGGCTTACTGTTGTATCCTTTTCGCATAATAATGCAAACTAGAGCGACAAGTAATAGATACACCTATTCATACTTTAAAAAACAAGCTTATAAATAACCAACTGCTCATATTCATCCTTGAAGATCGACAACCCCGCAAGCAAATCTGCCACTAGCATTTCCAGATACCAAAGCCGACGTTTTATACCATGTCAAATATCAAAGCCGGCGTTTAATTATTTGAAACCAGGCAGGCAGCGTTCAAATATTATTTGAAAGGATATATCAAGCAGCGTTCAAATATTATAACAGGCAAACTAGCTGTTTTTCTAGCAGATCGAGCTCTCTATTTATCAATGTTTTGTGCTGGAATAAAATAAGTAAACAACAGAAATTCGACCTTTGAGTGGAGCGCAATCATCCATAAAGAAGATCACACTGACATGGCCTTACAGATTTTTTTTTTTTCGAGGTCTCACCTTCGTCTCAGGCACTGAATACGTATTTGAGGTTCTCTTCACTTCTTGTCGTTGTCACATTTGAGCTTCAGTCCTGCGATGGCTGAAAACAGAGGTTCTCGAAAATGGAACTCCAATATGATAAGCATCATGGGTAAGCCAAAGTCAGACCAGCATTATGGAATATGGATAGACCAACGTTATGGATAGAGGCAGCGTTGGTGCGCCAAAAAGCGTTATGTTAGGACAGAGGCAGCACTGGTGTGCCAGAGAGCATTATGGACAGATGTGTTATGTGGCAGAGGCAGGACAGAGGGGATATGGCAGACAGAGGAGTTACAGGAGCATAAGAGCTAAAACAAGGAGCTGGCTCTGATACCATGTCAGGCCAGGCAGTAACTCCATTAGGCAGAAAATTGATTTGTGTATTCATTCAATCAGGTAGGTCTATTATATACATGAGGGAGAGACTGTTCAGTTCATCTCCCGATGACTATTCACATTTCTCATTTATTTATTTACAGATATTTACCCAATCACAAGGATTAGGTGTCAACAATGTGGACATCTCTCAGTCCAACAATACTGCAAAAATGATTATTCCCCAAATGCACTCTACCATAATCACTAGGATTATATGAAACAAAACTATCTTTGCATGGGGTAACATGGTGAGATGCCCCAGAGTCAAGGATCCAATCAAAGTTACTGCTAGATGTATATACACATGCATCCTCTACTGAAACAGTAAACAACACATCACCATCTGTGGCTACAGCAGTAGTCTCACCTTCATTTGTGCTAGATGACTTGTGATTTGTACTGGACGGTCTCTGATCCTTTTGTCCTTTCTTCTAGAATCGACATTCTTTCTTCATGTGCCCAGGTTTGCCACAATGAAAGCAAATGATTCCGCCTCTCCTTAATTTTGATCGGCCTCTCGATCTTGATTGCCCTTGCCGGCCTCGATCCATTCTCCTACCACGATCAGCTAGAGCTAGAGCCTCTCCTCCCTAGTTTCCCACGATTGACTTGCGTCGCAGCTCCTCATTCATTAAACTACTGCTGACATCATCAAACTTAAAGGTCCCTGTAGTTGTTGAAGTGCTCATAGCTACAATTAAATTTTCCCAGCTGTCTGGCATAGAACACATTAGCAAAATAGCTCTAATTTCATCATCTAAAATGATTTTAACAGAGGCAAGCTTATTAGTAATAATATTAAATGCATTCAAGTGCTCGGCAACTGAAGCACCCTCCTTCATTTTGAGATTATAAAGCTTCTTCATCAAGAACACTTTGTTTGATGTCGTGTTCTTCTCATATAGATAATGGAGCTTCTTCCATAATCCTTTTATCGTCTTTTCTCGAGACACATTGGCATAAACATTCTTTGCTAAATATTGGCAGATTGTTGCAATCGCCTTTCTATCTAGCTTATTCCACTCTTCATTTGTCATTGATGAGGGTTTCTTTGTTGTGCCCTCAATCGGCAAATATTGATCCTTTAAAATCAGTATATGCTCCATCTATGATTTCCATAGGGAAAAATTAGCCCCACTCAACTTCTCCATATTTGTTATTGTTGTCTCCATTTTCAATCAAATTCATGCCCCAAAACACAAAAACTCCACTTAAAAATAAAACTTTAATTATTACTCTTTAAAATTTAGTAATAATGACCTTCCTCCTTTTAAAATACCCTTTTCAAAATTCCTTTTTCTTTTAAAATATACTTTTCAAAATTACAACATATAATTATATAAATATAAGAAACATATATAATGTTTTAACCTTTTCACATTTCACACATACATATGTTGGTTTGAGAAAAAACTTGACGTATACGTGCAAGCTTGATGTAAAAAGACTTATGAACACCACATTTCAACTCCAATCTCCACAGATCTCCACATTTCAAACTCTAGCAACACGTTTCAACATAGGTCCATGACCTTGTTTTTCTTGCAGCAACTGTCTTTTAGTTCTAGCTTTCCTCAGCTATTTCATGGACAGATCCTTCAATAGCTCCGGGGGTAACAACCAACATTTTAACAAACGTTGCCAGAGTAAGATGATGGCACTAAGCAGCTTGCACAGTGGATATTCGACCCTAGCTCTGATACCAGTTGTTGGAGTCACGATTGCCATTACACCAAAACCCGCAGGTGTTAGTAAACAGACACATCGCTAGATTTAAGCACATGCCACGAAACACACGGGGAGCATTGACCTTCTACACCGCCATTAATGGGGAGCCAACAATCTCCCCCCCAACGCGAGCCCAGTGTGTTTCAAACTCGAGAACTCTAGCTGTTATACCATTTGTTAGAACAGAGCATACATAACAGACATCGGATTTATACTCAGAGACTTAGATAGCAATATCAAAGAATGATTTCAGAGGCAGACAAATGGAGAAACAACAAGATTACTCAATCATAAACAGCGGAATAGATAAAACAATCACTGGAGAATAGAAATCACTTTTCATTACATAACAGGCTTGGGCCTTGGCTTGCTTTCCTTGGCCAGAGAAATTACAAATTTATAGAGGCAGAAGAAGGATCTAGAATCCTGTATGTGATTTAGATGGAGATCTGGAATGATCTAGAAGCTAATGGCAGTGCAGGAAGATCTAGAAACTATTGGCGGTGTAGAAGAATATAGAATCCTGCATGTGATTCATGAATTTGGCTTCACACTTAACAATTTTAAGAGGAACACTTGTCAACTCCACGTTGAGCACAAACATACTTACATATCCCCTGATACTGAGCTCTAGAATGTGCCTGAGTTGTAAAATAAGCCTCTGGGCTCAATTAAAACTTAAGGTATTAAATTTATTATTAAAGTTTAAAATTAACATATATTATAATTTGATATTAAAATTTATATTTTAAATCTTTTATTTTTCATTTATAAAAATAATTTTATTTTATTTTATTAAAAAATTGTTTTAAATAAATAAATATATATATATATAATTTAAAAGTATCTAATTTATAATTTTAATCATTTTTTCAACCAATTTTTAAATAAATTTAACTAAAAATGTATTTGGAAAGATCCTAAATTTGAATTTAAATTATATTTTCAATTTTTTTCAATGATTTTTTTTCTAAATTCAACGTAATAAAAAAAATTAACTACAATTAAAATTTTCCCCATATATTTGTATAATCCAATAAAAATAACAATTTATTTTTTTATTGTTTAACATTTATTGTTTATTTTTTAAAGGCTTCGTGCAAAAAAAATGAATCCGGTCTTCTTCGCTATTTTTGATTATTTACTTTAATTTGGCTAGGGAGCGCGAGTTTTTGACATAGTGTGTTTCGATAAAGATCAAATAAACTGTTTTTTTTTGACATAGTGTGTTTCAATAAAGATCAAATAAACCATTTCATAATGGTTAATGGTTATTAATGAGTAGATCTTTATAAATTGATTTGGATAAGGATTAAATTTCTTGATGTGCAAATTTTGTAAATCTTTTAAAATGTATAGAAAAAAATTATATTTTAAAAAGATTCGATCCCTCTTGATATTTGATACATCTATGGTTACAATAAATCTATATTTTGAATGCATAAATAGATTCAACACCTTGATTTTTTTTGAGAAATTTCAATTGTATACACTTTAAATTTACAATTTCAACAAATTTCTATTGAATTTTCACTGAAATTGAAATTCTATCAGAAAGCCAAATCTAAAATAATGAGATTACTTCAAATATTTTAAACATAACCATTTATTTTTTTCAATTACTTTTATATAATATATACATAGTTTCTTTTATCAACCATATTTAATATATATACATATTTTACATTGAAATATTTTATTCAAAATAAAGATTATAATATCCTATTATTTTAATTAAAATGGCAATTGAAAATTTTCATTTGAAATATTAAAATTTCCTTCTTATTACTCTTTCTCTTTCTAAAAAGTAATTGCATTTTTACTTTTAAATAGTTTAAGTTAAAAAGTTTAAGAGTGAAAATATAAGGTTGTTTTTTTGTTAACTTTTAATTATTTTATCTCTTTTAAAAGTTGATATAAATTTTGTTGTTTCATATGAACATCAAATTATTATATTTATGGGTGAGGGTGAGAGTGAAATATTTTTACCACATTTCATATGTCAAAGTAGGATTATTGACGTTTTATAATGCTTTGAATTGAAACTAACCAAATATCTATATCCATTTTTATTTTTTTATCATAGTCAACATTCTTTTTTATTTAGACAATATTTATTTATTTATTTATTTTTAATGGACATACATGAACTCCACATTTAGCACAAAAAAAATTACACATCGCCCTCATACTAGGTTGTACAATGACCCTAGGTAGAATTAGGATACTTTTTTAAGGGGATGCTTCGTGGTGGTGTGTTTGTTCCCTTCTTATAAGTAAAATTTCTTCATGGATTTATCCTCTAAGTTTTGTTATTGCAAATCAAATAAATGATGATTATCGATAAAGTAAATTAAATAACTAAACTAGATCTTAACTCTGGATTTATCGAGGTTGTACAATGAGCCTAGGTACAATTAAGATACTTCCTTAAGGGGATGTTTCGTGGTGGTGTGTTTGTTCCCTTCTTATAAGTAAACTTTCTTCATGGATTTATCCTCTAAGTTTTGTTATTGTAAATAAACTAAATGATGATTCTCGATAAAGTAAATTAAATAACTAAACTAGATCTTAACTTTGGATTTATCAAGGGTCAAGTCTATTTTCTAGTGAAAAACTTGAGAAAAAGTTTGCACCTCAAGATTTGATTTTGGTAGACCATGAGTTAAAATGGATCTACGCTGATTCTTAATAATATTATTGATATTTATAATCACATAAATCTATGTTAACCAAGGATCTAGCAATCTCATAGAGGTATCAAATCTCCCAGGGTGCAAACCTCTTTTAGACTGCAAAACATGGAAAAATATTTACACCTCAATAAATTTGATCCCAATGTTCAAGATGAATCTCTCTTTTTTCTCTCTATTTTTTTTTAATGCATCAATGGACTATATTGTGGACACTGGACACTATTGAGCTTAAACTTGCAATTCCAACAAATCTAAGCTACATTTAGAGAAAATGACTAAAAATGTATAATTGAAAAATATCTAAATATATAATAATTAAACTACCTAAAATGTCTATATTACATCGAAATATTTTATTTAGAGATCACATGATTTACATTAAAATCTTTTTTAATTAATATATTTTTAAATACACTCAATATATTGAAATATTTTATTTATAACCTACATTATTTTTTATTTTTTCTCTTTTAGTATCTTTTAAATACCAAATTTTAGGTTGATAATTAAATAAACTACATTTCCATATTATTAAAAGTCTTAAAATTTTTTACAATAAAATACAAATCATTATATTATATAAACTAACTACACTATTTATGTAGGGATGTGTGCGTTTTTTGTATGTATCTTGCCACGTCACCGTGGCATGTCAAGATTGTGTAAATGACTGAATGCCTATGTCTTTATAGGATTTTTGAAGCCATATACAATAGTGAACATGTTTTTCATAAATTACTACATTTGTTAGGAAATGATTATTAATTAAATAATTTACATGTTTAATAAATATTATTATATTTAATATAATAATTTTATTATTATTATTAATCATTGGTATGTTAATTTATTATAATTTAGAAAAATAAAAAATATAAATAACATTAATGGTATTGATAAATCAATGGATATAAGGTAGAGATTTATAATATCGGTTAGTTGTGTTGTGATTTTATTTTTATTATTTGAAATGTACCCATCTATTTTATGAATGATGATTTTTTTCCATGTATGCTTTATTTTATGTTGTTTTTGGTTCCAATTCATAATTGGTTTTTAATGATCTGTCTTGTATAGCAGTTAGTAGAGATTAAAGTCTACTGATGATGATCAAGTCAATATCAACAAAATTCTATCCTTCTAATTAAATGGAATGTGGCTATCCATTTTATGAATTGTGATTTCCTTCCATGTATGCTCTATCTTATGTTTTTTTTTTGTTAAGCTTGGCAGGACCCTTCATTTTCTATTTATAATCGGCAAATTTACACCACATAGGTTGGCTAGGTGGCCTCAACTTGCCCAGTGGGAAACCAAGTCTGTTGGCCACCTATCTTCATTGTAAGCCATCCAAAAACAGTAAAGTTTCAATCTTTCTAACCAAGCTAGGTATGTCTCTATTTCATGACAAGACTCTATATGTCTATCTATCCATAAGCATGCATAATGTAAATTAAATGCTAACTGCATCATATAAAAAAACAAAAAAACAAAAAACTAGGTAAACTGACTATCCCTTCTACTCTTCTGATGTCGATTCCACTAGTGCCGGATCCTTGATAGTTTCTCCAGGCATCTTAGTCAATTCAATGATGCATGGGATGTGCCTTTGAATTTTGTGCAATCGGATGTCCTACTTGTGGAGTTGGAACTAGATTCACTGCAAATCTTATTTGTGGTTTGGCATGTCTTGGAGAGAAAGAGCCATCCCCACCGAGATCTATTCCATGGCCTTCCGCAACAGGCTTTTCATAAGCCATTAGAGGTATAAAGTATGCTTGAATTGGTTTATCCTTCCTCTGGTATTCCTAGGGCCTCGGACTAATGTCCTCCAATTCTCTATCTCCCCCTCTGTCTTACTACTCTGCTTGATTTCTTCCTCCCATTCTTCTAACAAATTTCGAATGCCTTCGTCTGTTCCATCCCGGTATGCCACGATGAATTCACTAATAAGATGGTCAACTGATTTCATTCCTCAACAGGGTTCCTACATGCTCGGGTCCTTAGCCTTTGCAGCTCCCAACCTCGTCTTCCACGACCCCTTCTTCTTATTGGCTGAGCCATATCTGCTCTGTTTGATACATGTTCACAGAAAGAGGTGTTATCCTCAAGCTTTGAAGCATTTTACTGTCTTGCTTGGAATTTTCAATGCCATCATTCTCTCCATTCTTTATCTTAACCCAATTACTCATAGAATAGGGAGCGGGGTGGCTTATGGGCCAGTCATGAGACATGGCCAGTCTCCATATCCCTTCAAGCTTTTCACTCCTCCCTCTCTGATGCCTCAAAAACCCTGTAAGATTGACAGGTCCCTGCCAAGGCCATGCAAGTATCCATAGCATCAGCTCAACTAGTCTTCTACCCTAGTATGCCATCCTGGTTCCCCTCTGCATAGTAAACCAAAGCCATTCCTCTGCCCTTGTCATACCCTTTCTCCCCCTAGGGATCCTAGCAGGTTTCTCTGCACAGTTACTACTCCGAGTTCCCCATATCTTTCCGAGGTTGCATCCATAGGTCCACCCACCAGTCGAACAAGTTAGATGCTCTTTACTACCTTTAGCCTCTACTGCCAGGATGCTACCTACCCATCCCTATCACCCAACCTCTCTCAGTCCACACCATGTGAAGCCTGAAGTCTCAATGCTACCCACAAAAAGGGCCTCACAGCCACTGGCCAGATCAGTTCCTGATGAACTCAAAACTAAGATGCAAAACCAGACTAATACAACACGATGCTTCTTCCAATTTCCTTTCATTTCCCCCAATTTCCCTTCCCAGATTCTCCCATTCCCCCTAGCAAGAATCAAATGAGGTCGGCATTGCAAGGGAAGAGCAGAACCAGGATACATACCCATTTTCGCTCCAATGTTGTTGTCACTGATGCTGTCGCCTTCCTTGTCTGCTGCTCCAGCTCCTTATTCCATATACCATATTACAATTCTTCCTCACCTGTCTTACCTTCATCGCTATGCCTCTTACCTCATCCCTGCCACCTTTCCCACCACCCTTGCATGTACTCATGTGAAAGGTCACCGCACCCATCGTCTTGAGTGCGTGGGGGGCGATTGAGCGTACCTCTCCTTTATTCTTCATTACTACCTGCAAGCACTGTCATCCTCTGGCACACACCTTGATTAGGGTTATCCTATGTTGATTTTGGTTCTAACTGATAGTTGGTTCTCTAATGATCTATCTTGTATAGCACCTAGTGGACATTAAATTCTAGTGATGATGATGAGGTCAATGTCAACGAGATCTATGATGTCTAAATATTATAGCGACAATAGAACCCTTTCCATGGAAATAAATATTATATTCATAATGGAAGCCCTCACAAGGTCGATTTGTAATGGAAATACAAGATCCTTGAAAGAGATACCTAGTTGTATCTCAATACTTTCACACCCTAAAGAATCCATAACTATTTACAGTAATGTAGCAATGTCCCTTAGAGTTGTTAATATAAAGAAGTGAATTTTTGTAAATTTAAGATATATGAATTTCTATATTTTGTTTAAAAAATCATACATGGGTTTTTGTGTGGAATAATTTATAAATATTTTAACAAATAGTTTTGGAAGTCTTGCTTATGATTTTTTTGGTATATTTTAAATAATTCTACTATATAATTTAGTATTTAAGAAAATGGTCTTTTTTAACTACTATGTGATTCACGAACTTAATATTACATGTCATCTATATTATTAAGATGTTTTACGTTGATTCAAAGAAACATGAAATGATTGGAGGTAATATCCTTAACCCATATAATCCAACTAAAAGTATTGATTCTACCAATGACTATTTAACTCCTACTCATCATTCTATATGACTTTTCCAAGTAAATATAAAAGGTCATTATGCATTTGTTTCTAATTACCTTCTAAGGAATTTCCCTCATGTGCTTCATATGTTTTATTAAGCCCTCAAGGTCATTGAACACAATCATCCAAATCTATCAGACAATCATTGAGATCATATTGACCATTGATTTGAATGGTACACTGAATTAGTGCAAATTAAATCATCCATTGTCACCTTACCTTTTGATTATTCTCATCATGTTTTAACAATTTGTTGGTGTGGTCACTGACATGTTTCTTATTACATATTATCATTTGCAAAATGGACAATTAATACTGAATGAGACCGCATTGCTTCTAAATTCAACTTTGGGCTTAATAATGTATAATATTTAATCACTTGACTATCTAATATATGGGAATTTCAATCGTTAATTTTTTATATCTTCTTTTGAACATTATCAGTTAGAGATGGTTCCATGCAAAACACCACTTGGGACTACCTTCATCAAGTTTTGTTCTTCAAAGTCAAACTAGGATTATATTACGAGGCAATCAATATGCATCATTTAACAAATTAATAAATGTTTTATAAGTTAGGATATATACTCTTGGATTTAAAATGCTTAAGATCCAAGGGTTTATATGCCAACCTATACAACATTATTACTTTGTTGCGAGTTGTATAATATTTGTTATTTTATAATACTATTTTTCTTGACATTGGAGTATGATGTTAGGGATTGGTCATCTTGTTCTTACCATTTCACCTATGATGTATGTTATCAATGTTGTAACATATTAAAATTTGACTTGAAATTTATTTGTATATATTGTACCATGGTATTAAGGGATCATATTTTCTAACATGGTATAAAGGGACCAAAATAAATATCCTTTTCCACTGATTCTTCATCATTTAATCTCCAAAATGAAAAGCTCATCGGAAAAGGAAACATCTGATTACTTGAAAAATAGAAACAAATGTATTGTTTTTAAACTTCAATTTTTCATTTCATTATTGATTTATATTTGAAAAAATTGATTAAAACTATAGATTAGTGGGTAAGCAAAAGATTTCTACTCATTACCTTCCTAATTTTAAAAGAAAAATATGCATCTCACTAGTAAATATTGGAAGTAATTCTGAAAACTAAAAGTATATTTTTCCTTATATGATCTTTTATATAAATTTTGAAAAAAAAAATATCACATGTTGCAAAAGCTTTCTTCCTTGTGATGTGTCATATGCGCTAAAAGTTGTTTTTCATTTGTTGTGTCAAGGCTTTTGAAAGATATTTTCTTCACAACAAAAGAGAATATTAAAAACTTATAATTTTCTAAAAATCTTAGCCAAAATTTCCTTTCTTCATTTTCCAAAACTTTCTTCCTTTGCAACATTTCACACCCAAAGTTCTTTTACTTGTGAAACACCACATTTCCTCAAGTTTCCCTTTAATTCGATATTATTCCCAATAAATTTCCATGTCCACTATATATCACATCACTTAAACGTTTAACTCCATTTAGTACAACGTGTTTCCATAATTTTTCTATCTATGCGACACAAATTTCCCTTCATTGTGACAAATAGATTTTCTTCTTTTTCTCTAATGCAACTTTTAATTCATTGCATTTTCCTAAGAATTTGCTCCTTTGACCATTTTGTATTCAAACTTATTTCCTTTGCAACACACCATGTCACAATGAATATTTTTACTTGTGATACATTGTAGCTCTAAAAAAAACATTTCTTGAACATTTCACATGAACTAAAAAAAAACATTTTTGCACATCACAAAATTTTCCGTATTATATAATATTTTATATAATTTTTTTGTATTATATAATATAATGCAAAAAAGTATTTTATATATTATATAATATTGTCAATTTTACCCTATCTCTGTAAAT
Organism: Pinus tabuliformis; assembly: GCA_031772625.1. Classification (NCBI taxonomy): domain Eukaryota; kingdom Viridiplantae; phylum Streptophyta; class Pinopsida; order Pinales; family Pinaceae; genus Pinus; species Pinus tabuliformis. The sequence goes on from CM062819.1 coordinate 473,541,377, forward strand.
TTAAAATTAAATTAAATTTATTAAATTTTAATTAAAAAATTCAATAAATTTGTAATTTTTTTATCCCATTTATAAAATTTAAAAATGCCATAAAAATTTGCAAAAATATATTTTACACTCTATTTATCACTAAAATCTAAAAATAACATAACCATCCTCTATGTACTACACAATACAATAAACTTTACATTGTATACATTATTTTCCAAAGGAATAAAACAAAACATAAAAAAAATTAGAGAAAATTGCTCGAATCTTCCACCATTCTCTTCATAAGTCAATGGATCCTAGCTACTTATCTATAATACAATGAAACAATTTCCTCTTATATTACTCTTTCTTCTGTTGTGTTTTCATTTTGAGTATACTTTATTAGGTTTCTTCATCTTTTAAAGAAGATGAAGTAGATTTAGGTTTTTGTTAGTTTAATGGAAAACACTTTTTCATCAGGTATATTCCACTTGTTTTAATCATTGTAGTTGGTGAACTTTATCATCAATCATATTATAGTATTGAATTTATTGCCAGTATAGATCCATCTTAAGTAGAGATCTAATATTTACACCACTTCAAACATTTTAACCATAAAAACTTAACATAGATCTTCAAATATTTTATTTAAATACCGTGTTGTTTTTTTTTTAAATATAAAGTTTAGACATCTTACTCACACATTTCTTTTATCTCTAATTATTTTACATGAAATTACTTTACCTGCATAGCATATTCAATGTTATTTATTATAGCCTAAATTTATTTTCTATTAAGATTTTAAGAGGGACACTTGCCAACTCCAGGTTGCGCACAAACATACTTACATATCCCCTCGTACTGAGTTGTAGAATGAGCCGTTGGACTCAATTAAAGCTTATAGTAATAAATTTATTATTAAAGTTGAAAATTAACATATTTTATAATATGATATTAAAATTTATATTTTAAACATTTTGTTTTTCATTTATAAAATTTATTTTATTTTATTTTACTAAATTTTTGTTTTATTTTATTTGGAAAAATCCAAAATTTAAATTTAAATTATATTTTCAGCTTTTTTTAATGAATTTTTTTCTAAATTCAATGCCATAATTTTTTTAAACTACAATTAAGATTTACAATATATATTTGCATAATCCAATAAAAAAAAAACAATTTATTTTTGATTGCTCAAGATTTATTAAACATTTATTATTTATTTTTTAATGGCTTCATACAAAAAATGAATCTAGTCTTTTTGGCTATTTTTCATTTATTTATTTTAATTTGGCTATATCTAAACTAAGCCTTAGGGAGCACTAGCTATGTTGCCTTGTTTTTTGACATAGTGGGTTTCAATAAAGATCAAATAAACCATCTCATAATGGTTAATATGGTTAATTGTTATTAATGAGTAGATCTTTATAAATTGATTTGGATAGGGATCAAATTTCTTGATATGCAAATTTTGCAAATCTTTTAAAATGTATAACTTGAAAAAAAAAGGTTTATATTTTAAAAGGATTTGAGCCCTCTTGATACTTGATATATCCATGGTTATAATAAATCTATATGAGTGTTAATTTCATTTTTGAATGCATAAATGGATTCAACACCTTGAATTTTTTTTTAGAAATTTCAATTGTGTACACTTTAAATTTACAATTTCAACAAATTTATATTGAATTTTAACTGAAATTATATTTGAAAGTTAATATCTCAAATAATGAGACTACTTCAAATATTTTAAACATAATCATTTATTGTTTTCAATTACTTTCATATAATATATACATAGTTTCTTTTTTTAACCATATTTAATATATACATATTTTACATTGAAATATTTTACTCAAAATAAAGATTAAAATACCCTATTTTTTTTCCTTAAAATGATGCTTAAAAAATTTCTTTTGAAATATTAAAATTTCATTCTTATTACTCTTTCTAAAAAGTAATTGCATTTTTACTTTCAAATAGTTTAAGTTAAAAAGTATAAGAGTTATATAGAGTGCAAATATAAGGTTGTTTTTTTTGTTAACTTTTAATTATTTTATCTCTTTTAAAAGTTGATATAAACTTTGTTGTTTTGTATGAAATATTTTTACCACATTTCATATGTCAAAGTAGGATTATTGATGTTTTATAATGCTTTGAATTGAAACTAACCAAATATCTATATCCAGTTTTATTTTTATCATAGTCAACATTTTTTTATTTAGAGAATATTTATTTTTTTTATTTAAAGAACATGCATGAACTCCACATTTAGCACAGAAAAAATCACACATCACCCTCATACTAGATTGTACAATGAGCTTGGGTACAATAAGGATACTTTCTTAAGGGGATGCCTCGTGGTGGTGTTACTTCCCTTCTTATAAATAAACTTTCTTCATGGATTTATCCTCTAAGTTTTGTTAGTGTAAATCAAATAAATGATGATTGTGGATAAAGTAAATTAAATAACTAAACTAGATCTTAAGTCTTGATTTATCAAGGGTCAAGAGGGATTAAATATCCCAAGATGCGAATCTATTTTCTAGTGAAAAACATGAGAAAAAGTTTGCACCTCAAGATTTGATTCCTTTGGGGATTGGTAGACCATGAGTTAAAATGGACCTATGTTGATTCTTAATAATAGTATTGATATTTATAATCACATAAATCTATGTTAACCAAGGAACTAGGAATCTCATAGAGGTATGAAATCTCCCTAGGTGCAAACCTCTTTTAGAGTGCAAAACTTGGAAAAATGTTTACACCTCAATAAATTTGATCCCAATGGTCAAGATGAATCACTCTCTTTTTTCTCTCTATTTTTTTTTTTAATGCATCAATGGACTATATTGTGGACACTATTGAGGTTAAAATTGCAATTGCAACAAATCTAAGCTACATTTAGAGAAATTGACTAAAAAAGTATGATTGAAAATATCAAAACATAGAATAATTAAACTACTTAAAATGTCTATATGACATCGGAATATTTTATTTAAGGATCACATAGTTTACATTAAAATCATTTTTTAGTTAATATATTTTTAAATACACTCAATATATTGTAATATTTTATTTATAACTCACATTGAAATTTATTTTTCTCTTTTTGTTTTTTAAATGCTAAATTAAATTTTATGTTGATAATTGAATAAATTACATATTTCCCTATTATTAAAAAGTCATTAAATTTTGCACTTTCAATCACTTATCTTTCTTGGAAATTGAAATATTTCATTTCTAGTAATTAACTTTTTTACTTTCAATTACTTATTGTTGTTGAGCATTGAAATATTTCATTCTATTAATATTAAAATATGTTTTTTGACTCTCAGTTTCACATATGCATCTATATATACATTTATATGAGGTTGATATGGAAATATTACTTAATATAGATATTTAAATAATTTATTTAAGTTTTATATTAAAATATTTTAAAAATATATACAAATTAGACATCTTCTTTAAACTGATTTTTTCACTTTTAATTTCTTTATCTATTTTTAAAATTGATATAAAATTATTTTACTTAACCTATAATATTTAATGTAAATATTTATTAAGTTACTTGCATTTACCTTACTATTTAAAGACTTAAGAATATATGTGTGCGCCGGCGATATAGAAAAGCCTAACGGAACTTTTGATGTTAAAATTAATTTTTGTTAGAGTTAATTGTCACTTACCTTCCCTTCCTATGAGATAATTTCTTATGAATAGGACAGAGCCTAGGAACGCAAAGGGAGATAATTTCTTATGAATAGGACAGAGCCTAGGAACGCAGAGGGAAAAAAACACTGGAGACATATGGAAATAGGAAAGAAGAAAAGATTGGAAAACTTACAGAGGACGTTGTGTAAGGAGCAAGATGTTGCACATGAGGTGTTCTTGAGCTGGACAGAGGGCCAGTGAAAGCCTCAAAGTTTTGGTGATTATAAAAGAGTTTTGGGTTGGATCTTGGAGGGGTCTTGTTGTCCAAGAATCACCTTGAAGGGGGATTTATCAATCATTGTTCTGGTATCAAAGAAGCACGAGGGAGAAAAACAGACGTAATTTCCATTCTCGTTGGGTGATTGTGGTATTTCCAGTGGCTTATCAGATACCTTAGCAGCATAGATAAATATTTATCAGTTCTTGGCATAGGGAAAATATGTTGATGAATACTGTTAATGATCATTAAAGAGGTGTGTTTATTTAAACACAAAGTGTGTCTGGTATAAAAACTAGTTGTAGTTGGTAAAATAATTGGTCTTATTGCTTATGCTCAACTGCACCTTTAATTGTTGCTTTGTTACTACTATTGTGTATTAGGAAAAAATTTAGAAGCCATTACATAAGTTAGTATGTGAGGATTTTCTTACGAATGTAATTGATAGAAAGAAAACTTTGTTCTTTATTCCTACATTAGAAATTAGAAGCAATATTATAAGGAAAAGAAAATTGTTAGTGACCACATGGAGATAAAAATCAGATTTGAATTAAAAAGGAGTTACAGCGCACAGGTAAGTACTGCACCTGGAGACTGTACTTAAACAAAGAGAAATCTCTCTGTACACTCTCCTTTACATTCAATGAGCAATTACATCATTAAGTACTTTACTAGAACTCAGGAAGTTGCAACCAAACTCCTAAACTCTAGGAACAAATCCTAAACTAAGGAGATACATTACAACTTGTGTAACCATTTCTCCATTAATACAAAATAATATTAATTTTTTCAACTCCCCCCCTTAATGGAGAAATGATTATCCTGAACTCCTAACATCCCTCTAAACAATTCAAACTTTACACGCCCAAGAGGCTTAGTAAACATATCAGCCATGTTATCACAAATTTTACAATATTCAACACATATCTCTTTTGACAGTAGTTTCTCTCGATGAAGCCGAGCTATAGTGCTCTGCTTTTTGCTGCTCCATGCTATGACCCTGGATCCAATGCTGAATGCGTAACCTGTGATAGATCTTCGATCATCCAAGTTACCTGCCCAATTGGAATCTGAAAAACCTGCTAGAATAACCATTCTGAACCTTTCCAGCAAGCTTCTGGCATACTTTCCTTGAGTAAGAAAGGTTTGTCCAGAGTCTTTCCATCTCATACACTTGTGACATTTGATTTCTTTGATCAGATTGTTAGCATTCCCTGTTACAATCATATCATCTACATACAAAGAAATCAAACTAATTTGCCTCTATTTATTAAACTTGGTATACAGATTTTGATCATTCAAGCTCCTATGAAAGCCATGATGTACAAAAAATGAGTCAGTTTTCTCATACCACAACCTGGGTGCCTGTTTTAAACCATAAAGTGCCTTTTTCAATTTACACACAAGATGTTTCTGCCCCTTTTTCACAAAACCTTCAGGCTGTACTAAATAAATTTCTTCCTTCAAGTCACCATTCAGAAATGTAGACTTAACATCTAGCTGGTGTAGCTGCCATTGTGTTTTGTTGCTAAGGAAATTAGCATTCTAATGGTGTTTAATTTGGCTATACGAGCAAAGGTGTCATCGAAATCTATTCCCTCTTGCTGTGAGTAACCCTTTGCTACCAGTCTAGCTTTAAGTTTCTCTATACTCCCATCTGCATTTATTTTTGGTTTATACAGCCATTTGCGTCCTATGGGGGTTTTACCTTTAGGAAATTCAACCAAATCCCAAGTATGGTTTCTATTTATTGATTCTATTTCCTCATACATTGCAGCCCTCCATGCATCAAATTTACTTGCTTCCTCATAATTTGCAGGTTCTACAATGTTTAAAATCTTTGACATTAATGCATAGTCTTTCAATTTAGAAGGTAGTCGAGTATTCCTACTTGATCTCCTTGGTAGGGGACTTACCTCAAATCTGTCTATTTCAGCCTTTTCTGGGCTTGCATTATTGATTACATTTCCTGTTACTTCTTCTTCTTGTTTCTGTTCCTGCTCTTCATCCTCCTTACTGTTTTCTTCCATTAGCAATGGAATGTGCCAATCACTATTAGAGTCATCATTTCCTTCTTCAACCTGTTCTAGTTCTAACATTGTAAATTCCCTAGGATTCCCAAGATTGAAAGGACCAACATGTTCGCCCTCAATAAGTCACATAAGGCCTTCAACCTGATCAGAAACGAACTGGAAGCTCCATGTATATTCCCCATTTCCAAAGACTGTCAAAGGCTCCTTGCGCAAAGCCTGAGCAACAAAATTACTTGCAACCCGACCGTCATCACGACACATTCGCGGATTAAAAATTCGAGCACTCTGAACCTCAACATTTGCCCCAACATTCTTGGCAAGTCTGGATATGTTTAAGATTCTCACATCATTAGTTTTGATAGTCTTCATAAGATTGTGTTTGTAATGCACAGGGAAAGCCAAATGATAGATCTGATCAACCTTCAACAATAAGGGTTCCACAACATCATGCCTTATCCGTTCAAACCTTGGATTGCCAAAATGATGCAAAACATTCTCCTTCCTTCCTGTGAAGAAATTGTCAACAACAATAACACTGTTGCCTCTTGCCATGAGCCTTTCAACCAGGTGACTGCCAACAAAGCCAGCTCCACCCGTCACGACAACTCGCAGGGACATTCTCTTCAAACCTACGGACACATTATCCCCCGAATTCACCATCAAACCCGAATGATACTGAGCACACCGAGAAATAAGCGTCTCATAAACAACCTGATGAGGTTTGTTGGGCACAAACCTTCCATTTTCATTAACATTAGAAGCCAAAAAACCACGCTGAAGGATAAAGAATGTCGATGTGATGGCGATTCCTATCAAAATTAATAGCAATCATTGCTCCCTGAGCAAATAATCTACTGGCCTGATAATAGACCACGTCTTTTCTGGCTTAAGAGAGTACTCATCACTGTTATTCATATTGGACTGATAAAATTTCTGATCCTTTGATGAATAAGTCTTCAATGAGCCACCACCGGGCAAGTCTGATTTGCTGCCACCAAACAGATCAGGAACTCCAATGTTCCACCATTGGGCAAATCCGATCTGCTACCACCGAACAGATCAAGAACTCCAATGCGCCACCACCGGGCAAGTCTGATCTGCTGCCACCAAATAGATCAGGAACTCCAATATGCCACCACCGGGCAAGTCCGATCTGCTACCATCGAACAGATCAGGAACTCCAATGTGCCACCACCGGGCAAGTCCGATCTGCTACCACCGAACAGATCAGGAACTCCAATGCGCCACCACTGGGCAAGTCTGATCTGCTACCACCGAGTAGATCGGGAACTCCAATGCGCCACCACCAAGCTACTCCAATCTGCTGCCACCGAATAGATCCGGAAATTCAAAGTGCCACCACCAGGCAAGGTCGATCTGCAAAAAATTTCAGATTTTCCAAAGAGAAAGAGGTTGGCACTCCTCGACAGCGAAATACCCGCACCAGAAATGAAATCGATGCGTCTTACGAAATTGGCGTGATTAAAGCTTGATTTTCTATGCCAATAGGATTTTCTGGCGCGCTTATCACCCTCAAAACCGTGCCAAGTGGCGCGTATGTTCCTTAAAAAGCTGCGCCAACTCTTCGTTTCGCTCAAAAATGGCATGACTGTTCGCGACGAAACCACGCCAACACTTTCTTGCGCTCAGAGATGATTAGTCATCTGAGACCTGTCTTCAGGTGTTACTGCAGTCCACCTAATCCTACGAATGCTTTTGTACACTCCACCACCACTACAGTTCTGTAATCAATGATGCATCCTAAAAAAAATAAAAATTAAGGCTATCCCTACTCTGTGCTCTGATACCAAGATAAAAATTAGATTTGAATTAAAAAGAAGGAGTTACAGCTCACAGGTGAGTACTGCACCTGGAGACTGTACTAAAACAAAGAGAAATCTCTCCGTACACTCTCCTTTACATCCAATGAGCAATTACATCATTAAGTACTTTACTAGAACTCAGGAAGTTGCAACCAAAATCCTAAACTCTAGGAACAAATCCTAAACTAAGGAGATACGTTACAACTTGTGTAACCATTTCTCCATTAATACAAAATAATATTAATTATTTTCAACTATAAAAATCAGATTTGAATTAAAAAGAAGGAGTTACAACTCACAGGTGAGTACTGCACCTCGAGACTGTACTCAAACAAAGAAAAATCTCTCTGTACACTCTACCTTCATCAAATGAGCAATTACATCATTAAGTACTTTACTAGAACTCAAGAAGTTGAACCAAACTCCTAAACTCTAGGAACAAATCCTAAACTAAGGAGATACGTTACAACTTGTGTAACCATTTCTCCATTAATACAAAATAATATTAATTATTTTCAACTCATGGTTCTCAGACCTTGTCCCAAATAATTAAAGAAAAGGATTTGGTGGCAAAAAGTAATCAGTCAGTGGTTATCTGAGGAACTGTAAACCCTAGGCATGGGCGGGTTAGCATCCTGGCAGGGAAGGGTGAAACCATCCACATGGACACAATCCAGACCAGGCGTTAAAAATACGTATATTAAGGAAATAAAATTTACAGGTCGATAGCCCTGCGTAGTCAGGACAGAATTCCGACAGTGCATAACCAAGAAATAATGCAAACTTTGTAGCCAAATCTTTAAGTTTCAAAACCAGGCTCTTGAGTTTTGAAAATAATGCAAGAAAGAAACATGTAGTACATAAATAAGCATAAAGACAAGAACCCATATCAACAAATTCAGCTAGACTGTGAATTGAAAAATTTCACGAAGTATCAGATAAAAAATAACAGTTATAATTCAAAATACACATATATTGTAACACTAAAGAGTCAAAATAATATGTCAAATTTAAATCATGGTCTCTGGAAATTTAAAAATGGATGACTAATGAAGTTTAAAAAACTCATGATCGACAGAACCTCTGCCCTGAGCTAGCTAGAACCCTACGACTAAGCTCCTAGATTGTTGAAACCCTAATATAGGAGAACAACTTTTGGACTTCTCAATGACCCTTTAGCAGAAAGGTGTAGCTGTATCTTTTTCAAAAGAAAGAATAATTGTAGAAGCTGTGAGACCAAATGTTCACCTGTAAGGTCAAAAAAGGAGGCAAGGTTATACTCATAACGATTGGAGTAAGAGCCTTTATGCTTAGGTAACAAGCAAGAGACCAGCATACCTACAACAAAAAAGGGGAAAAATGGAAGTAAGTACCCTAATAGTTGGGTTGAGCCGCAGTTGAGCTCCCAAAAAAACAAAAAAATAGCAAATCCTACCATCAAAATTGATAGCTCATCTGTTACCTGTAATCCTCTTAATAATGAAAAAGGAGTTTGAAACCTGGGCCAACCCAGAAATCAGGAATTTGAGACCAGGTAATTAAGCCCAACATCATTAAGAAAAGAAAGGTGAAAAGCCATCAAACCATAGCTATGAACTATTGAGGAGATTGTCTATGAGCTGGGGATGGTCAACTCAACCTTTGTTCAACCTAGACAATTTAATAAGACAAAAATACTAAGAATGAACTCAGTATCGCTTAATAATTTCAAAGGTGCGTAAGTCTATGAGCTGGGGATGGTCAACTCAGCCTTTGTTCAACCTAGACGGTTTAATAAGACAAAAATACTAAGAATGAACTCAGTATCGCTTAATAAACAGAAACAGTAATTACTTGGACTCAAGTTGGGATAGATGGAGGCACCGAACAAAGTGTTGCATAGACTTCCTGCTAGCCACCACAATGCAAATGATTCAAGTCGTGAGGGGGTAAACCAAGAGGTTATGTGTTAACCAAACTAAAAATCATTGAGTCATTCCATGAGTAACCTTAGTCAATTGACGATTGATCACATGCTAACTATTCTGGGTTCGAGAGTGTTCCACTGTAATGCTTCTTAAACTCAGAGCCAGGCTCCAATACATGTAGCTTGATGTGGCAGGAAGTTCACACAACTATATAATAACCATTATAACTGTGACTTAAATGCAAAGGGTAAGTTAGGAGGTTAGTAAAGATATGAGGTCCAAACTTAGGTCTAAGTGTAATCCCCATTGCAAAAGGGATTGAGGCATCCAAACATATATTTAATGTAAACAAGGGATCCACTGTTGTAGCGGTAGTCCCTGCCGGGTTTTTTGCAATATTTGTGAAGCGTTTGTTGAACAACCAATGCTTGGGCTTTGCGCAGAATTCGATATGCAAATTGACAAAATTTTGGAATGTTAGCAATCGGTGCAATTAAGTGATCTATCTGACATTGGAAGCAAATCGCATATAAAATGATGTATGTGACAGGAAAAGCAAATCGGGAATTAAGTGATGTATCTGACATCAGAGGCAAATCTCAAATAAAATCTTAGTGTTAGATTGCAAGTGTTTCATCTGGGGCAATTAAGTGATCTATTTGACCGATGTATGTGACAGCGAAAGCAAATCGGGAATTAAGTGATGTATCTGACATCAGAGGCAAATCTCAAATAAAATCCTGGTGTTAGATTGCAAGTGTTTCATCTACCCAATTAAGTGCTTGGAAAAACAATAAAGGAGATCGATTGTCAGGTTTTGGCAGTTGAGTGCGACAGGCTCCAACTTCTCGTTTCTGTTGAAGTTGGCAATTTTTTCTGTGGACAATTTTAGAGTGTAAGACCCAGTAGTGACTTTGATTCAGGTTTAGTGGTTCAGTGCAATAGCTCTGAAGTTGTTGGTTCAGTCCTTTTGTGCTTAGCACTCTAAATATTAGACATGATGCACATACAATGTCTTTTATTTTGAGGCATTCAAAAGCTAAGGATGTCTTTGTGCATTACCAATTCTTGGAAGTTACAAAAGCAGCAATAAGGATTATTTCACGGGTGAAAAAGGAATTACCATTAATGATTGTAATTCATGAATTGGACAAGTATAGAGTATCTTTGAATGATGATCATGAATATGTTCTAGAGTATGAAAAGCTTTTGGCAAGTGGAGATCCTAATTTTGAGACTTGCTAGCCTGAACATAAATGGGATGCTCATAAATATGAAACTCAGTCCTTACTCAATATGAACAGAGTGTAAATGTGTACAGAGATGCCTTTATCAAGAATCCCAGCACAATGGAAAGTGTTCTTAATGACGGTACTACAATTGGTGAAATCATGATCAAGGGCAGCATTGTCATGAAGGGATACTTCAAAAATGCTGAAGCTACAGCCAAAGCATTTGAAAAAATGGGATGCTATTACCACTGGAAATGTGCCCTTAAGACCAGTCTGAGAAGTGAGTGTAACAGACACACAAAAAATGACATTTTAATTCATTAAGTTGCATTATGAAGAAGATGAGTAAAACAGGGAAAGATTCATAAATATGAAACTCAGTCCTTATTCAATATGAACAGAGTGTAAATGTGTACAGAGGTGCCTTTATCAAGAATCCCAACACAATGGAAAGTGTTCTTCATGATGGTACTACAATTTGTGGATTCATGATCAAGGGCAGCATAGTCATGAACAGATGCTTTGTTGCATCATGAATGGATCCTCCAATTGCATCTTCACAAGCCTTGCAGAGAAGAAAGGATATGATAGTCAGCCATATGACAATCTATAAAGAGAAAGAGAGGAAGTAATGAGAATATATATAAAGTCTAATACTACAGTGCTTGCAGTACTAATTACTGTAAAGTAAAGTATTGTAGTGACAATAGATAAAGACAAGGGTTACATGCTGTGAAACTCCACAAATAGTTTTGACAAAAATTATAAAGATACATACCCATAGGGTCCTATTTGAAGATGAGGATAAAGGCCTACTTCTTGTACTGTTTTCAAAAACCTCACCAGGTCAAATTTTCCTTCAAAATTATATGCAATTAAATTGTATGATACAATAAATTCATCAACAATTCAGAGTTCAATTTGAAGTCATACATAGATTTGAATATTGTTAAAATATTTTAAATGCTTATTACCTGACGTTGCTCTGGGAGCTTATGTGCTAAGAGAGATGCATGACGTCAAATTTTCCTTCAAAATCGCAACACTTCAATGAGAGATAAATTTCTGACAAGTGCATAAATAAATACATATATTGTCCGATTTGAAATGGAACTGAAATAGTTCAAGTTCAGATCGGAGAGGATATAATCCAAGATCAACAACATTTCTTGGACCAAACCAGTGTTTAATGATTGCCATAAAACAAAAAGCCTACCACTTCAATGTGGCAAGATGCATAATGTTCAGCACTTACAATGCATGATAAATTTACCTGTGTTAAGGTAAAAGCTGTTGACTATGCAGAAATTTTTTGAGTATTTCTATTACCTAGCATGGATGCTGTAGAGGCAGAAGTAGTAGAAGGATAGTCTAATAGCTGAGTACTTTTCATACATTCCCATGCTCCTCGTTCGAGATGTTATTGTTAGAGGTTGTTTCTTGGTTTCTTTTTTCTTTGTGCTTCTACTTTTAGGATGTCCATAATCAGAAGAATCATGAGAGCAAGTGCTAAAAGGAACAATGATGCCAGTTGAGTAAGTTCGCTTATGCTAATGGATTCCATGTTATGTGAAGCAGAGAGATGTATGTCAATATGTAGGTGTAGAAAGAAGTTATGTTTTGTAGGTGAGAAATTAGGCATTGCTTTTGCCAATTTATGGAAGAGTTCAAGGTTTTTGCAAGCTGGTTTTAAGTGTGAATAGAACTGAGTTTTTGGGAATATTTTACTACAAGCAAGAGGTAATCATTTGAAAAGATTGAAAGAGAGTGGGTAATGGATGTTTGTATACGCTTGTTCAACCTCATGGAACAAGCGTTTTTGGAGCTTATGTGCTAATAGAGATGCAACCGAAAAGTCTTGTAGAACCAAACAGGGAAACCCCTGCAAGATCACAACACTTCAATGCGAGATAAATTTTTGACAAGTGTAAAAATAAATACATATACGGACCTATTTGAAATGGAATTGAAATACTTGAAGTTCAGATTGAAGAGGATATAATCCAAGATCAACAGCATTTATTGGACCAAACCGGTGTTTAATGATCGCCATAAAACAAAAAACTTACCACTTCAATGTTGCAAGATGCATCATGTTCACCACTGACAATCTATAAAGAGAAAGAGAGGAAGTAATGATGATATATATATAAAGTCTAATACTACAGTGCATGCAGTACTAATTACTGTAAAGTAAAGTACTGTAGTGACAATAGATAAAGACAAGGATTACAGGCCGTGAAACTCCACAAATATTTTTGACAAAAATGAAAAAGATATATACCCATAGTTCCACTCTGCACGAGCATAGGGTGTTATTCAAAGATGAGCATAAAGGCCTGCTTCTTGTACTATCTTCAAAAACCTCACCAAGTCAAATTTTCCTTCAAAATTATACTGCAATTAAATTGTATGCCACAATAAATTCGTCAACAATTCAGAGTTCAATTTGAAGTCGTACATACATTTCAAGATTGTTAAAATATTTTAAATGCTTATTACCTGACTTTGTTGTGGGATCTTATGTGCTAAGAGTGATGCAATCGAGAAGTCCTATACTTCCAGTTTTTTAGCATCTAGTTTTTTCAATTTGATTCTTGGTATGGTGTGCAACCAAAAAGGGAAGCCCCTGTAAGATTGCAACACTTCAATGAGAGATAAATTTCTGACAAGTGCAGAAATAAATACATATACTGTCCGATTTGAAATGGAACTGATACTTCAAGTTTAGATATGGAATTGATGTATACGACAATATCCATCATATATTTGAAGAATATTTAAATACGTGAGGTATCTGCACAGTCACTTTGTTAGGAATGAGTTTAGACAAAAGCTTCATTGCCTTTGGAGCTTCTTTGTTTCGTTCATGTAACCTCCCAATGTTATCCTGCATCTTTCCAAAATTCAGCACATCATCCATATAAGATAATAATAAGAAGATAGAGGTTCAATTGTTTAAATTTTGGATTCAAATTTCAGAAGAATACTGTAAAACTCGAATCAAAATCAAAATTAGTCCTAAATTTAAAGACAACGAATTAGGAATCTGTATCAACATTAGAACAATACGATGGCCATACACACTGTACAGTTAAACAATCTTGACTATGAATTAATTTTATTACATGGAGTTGTAGAATGTTTGCTGATGTGATATTTTCTCTTATCCTATGTAACAATGGAATATAACTTGGCACATTTTTTGCAGAACAGAGATTTTGTATTGTGTTGAGAAAGCTCAAAGCTCAAGAGAAACTTCATGCTTAAATAGACACACACCTTTCACAATCGCTTAGGATATCTGCACTGGCTACTTACAAATTCTCAATCAATGTGTTCTATCTACTTATAATTTCGCTCATATCAATCTTGGTGACCAGTGCCCCCTCTAATTAATCCTCTCCTTAAAGATCCAAGGTTGCTCAAAGTAGGGGAGTAGGAAATAAACAACATATCCCATTAGTCTACATTTGTGTACCCTACATAGAAAATAGGCCATAACCATAACAAACACCAAATTTTGTATCTGTTTCATTCAAAATAAGACATGAATTTATAGAGTTAGGGTACCGATTTGAAGCACAAGTGTCGTCATGGGAGCATGGAATGCATTATAACTTTTGAGGTATCAAGTGTATCACTACAAAAATTGTATGAATTAGAGTCTAATGTTTCTACTCACTGAGTAGGACAGAAAGAAGGGAGTGGATCAAAGCAACAAGGGACAAAGGGACCTTCAGCATATTGTAGACCACAAAGTGGTGAGACCTTGTTTGTCCCCTAAATTTCCCCTTGGGATTTCAATCAATATCCTTAACACCAGTTCTATGGGGCCAAACCAAACCTCTAACTGCACATCATCATAGTGACTGACAAATCAACCCCAGACAGACCTTGAGTAGGGCACCTCAAACCCATCAGACTAACAGATACTTAGCATGAATGAAAATTCTTTGTACTATGGAGCTGTAAACTGACATAAGAAACAATTATCTATGCTATGGAGCTATAAGGTGGGATAAGAAAGATCTCAAGTTGATTCATTGTATTGATTATAAGCTCAATGATTGCAGAGAATATAGTATTCAGAAATGACAAGGAATAAGCTAGCTATGATACTTACTTAGAACCAACAACAGCAAATGACTCCTTTGAAGATCAATACAATATTCAGCTACTTTTTGATTTGAGAGTTTTTTACTTTCAAAATGTTGCAAGGTGCATAATGTTCACCACTGACAATCTATAAAGAGAAAGAGAGGAATTAATGAAAATTCTTTGTACTATGGAGCTGTAAGCTGACATAAGAAATAATTATCTGTGCTAAGGAGCTATAAGGTGGGATAAGAAAGATCTCAAGTTGATTCATTGTATTGATTGTAAGCTCAACGATTGTAGAGAATATAGTATTCAGAAATGGAAAGGAATAAGCTAGCTATGATACTTACTTAGAACCAGCAGCAGCAACTGACTCCTTTGAAGATCAATATAATATTCAACTACTTTTTGATTCGAGAGATTTTTACTTTCAAAATGTTGCAAGGTGCATAATGTTCACCACTGACAATCTATAAAGAGAAAGAGACGAAGTAATGAAAATTATTTGTACTATGGAGCTGCATGCTGACATAAGAAACAATTATCTATGCTATGGAGCTATAAGGTGGGATAAGAAAGATCTCAAGTTGATTCATTGTATTGATTGTAAGCTCAACGATTGCAAATAGTGACAATAGATAAAGACAAGGGTTACAGGCCGTGAAACTCCACAAATATTTTTGACAAAAATTATAAAGATACATACCCATAGTTCCACTCTGCACAAGCATAGGGTTCCATTTGAAGATGAGCATAAAGGCCTGCTTCTTATACTGTTTTTGAAAACCTCACCAGGTCAAATTTTCCTTCAAAATTATACTGCAATTAAATTCTATGCCACAATAAATTCATCAACAATTCAGAGTTCAATTTGAAGTCATACATACATTTCAAGATTGTTAAAATATTTTAAATGCTTATTACCTGACGTTGGTATGGGAGCTTATGTGCTAAGAGAGATGCAATCGAGAAGTCTTGTACTTCCAGTTTTTTTGCATCTAGTCTTTTCAATTTGATTCCTGGTATGGTGTGCAACCAAACAAGGAAAGGCCTGCAAGATCGCAACACTTCAATGAGAGATAAATTTCTGACAAGTGCAGAAATAAATACATATACTATCCGATTTGAAATGGAACTGAAATACTTCAAGTTCAGATCAGGGAGGATATAATCCAAGGTCAATAGCATTTATTGGACCAAACCTATGTTTAATGATTGCCATAAAAAAAAAAGCCTATCACTTCAATGTTGCAAGATGCATAATGTTCAACACTTACAATCTATAAAGAGAGAGAGGAAGTAATGAGGATATATATAAAGTCTAATACTACAGTGCATGAAGTACTAATTACTGTAAAGTAAAGTACTGTAGTGAAAATAGATAAAGACAAAGGTTACAGGCCATGAAACTCCACAAATATTTTTGATAAGTTCCCCCCCTTTGTTAGGTCTTATAAAATAATGAATTAAACCTGATTGCTTTCAATATATATATCATTAACAATTCAGAGTTCAATTTGAAGTCATACATACATTTCAAGATTGTTAAAATATTTTAAATGCTTATTACCTGATGTTGCTCTAGCTCATGCCCATTCCAAGAGACATATGTCTTAATAACATCTATTGCTCCATCTTTAGACTTGGCAATAAGATCGGGCCACATCTGTTTAATAACATGCAAAAAATTTAAGCAAATTGTACAGTTAACAATAAACAGAAACATAGCTAAAATAATACCAAATGCAATACAAACCTCTGTGGTTCTTCAGGGGTAATGTATGGACCCAGAAATTAATAACATATGCTGTCCATTGATTAGAAAAGCTCTCCCATCATAGCTAGTTATCATTGGATTTTGTATAGCACTATGCCATAATTCCATCTTCAAACAACATAAATTCATTTTAAAGTTCACATAGTTGCTGGTATCTACAAATTTTACCTGGTGTGCTAACATATCTCTCCTGAGTAGTTTGGAGTACTTAATTTAATAGATGAAAGTGCCATAGTACAACAAATTAAATAAATTATTAATACTTAATAGATCTATCCTAGGTTTGGATTATTTAGCTTTAGCTATTAAAGCAGATATTAATACTTGATGTATTTACCTAGCTATTAAACCAGCTATTAATACTTGATATATTTAGCTATTAAACTAGCTATTGATACTTGGGACATCTATGCATCTCAATTTTGTAATATTTAACTTTTTAAAATGTACAACATAATTTTGGTTTGAAATAACCTAGCTTAATATAGTGCAAAAGTACAACAACCTCATTATGACTAAAATTTGAAGTGACAACAGAAATTTAAAATCTTCTCTTCTTGGTTTGAAGTGGCAATGAAATTTAAAATATTGAAAGTACATTTTCTTGGTAAATGAGTGGAAACTACAAGTTAAATAGTCTATTACAATAACACCATAATATGAAGAAACATATTCATATCACTTTTGCATTTGTTGTGTACTTGAAGGCAGTCAATCGCATTGAACAAGCTATTGGATTCCAATAGTTGCCATGTTCCTGGATTTTGTGATCTGTATAACAAATAGTTAGTTATAATAAAATGATAACATTGTGAATTGAACAGAGGACATATTTGAAAGAAAAGATGTTAAGGCATATGTTGATGTACCTTCCATTTGTTAGCCGACATGTAATAGTTCACTATCTTCATTGAGTGTGAACTTGCTGTGAATTTTGAAGTCACGTAACATGTATACAGTGGTAGCTTTCTGTTCCAAATATGCCTCATATGACATTGGTTTTAAATCAGGAAGTAAGTCATGTAGTAAAGGCTGTCTGATAATGCAATGCACAATGTTATTTGTAATAGATTCTATTACAGCATTTATACAATGCTTGTAGATGAAAGGGCAATTATTATTGCATTGTGAACAGTAGATTGTTCCATTGGTTATCAGTATGGATGAATTGATTGGAGAGTTACAAATAGCACAAACAGGTTCGAAAGGAGTTGAATATGGATTTGCTGCCATCAAAATACCTTCGACCTATTTATAAAATATTCAAATGTTAATCTACATTATTACATATGAAATACAAAGCTAGTAAAAAGATCATTATTGTTATACTTACAACATAGGTAGATGTAGTTAGTTTTCTGAGATTGTTTACTGCATCTGTGTTAAGTTCAGTCATGAAAATTGACTTTGTTGCTTTGAATATTTTTTCTTTCATGTCTGCCTTTTTTGTTACATTTTTGAAAAGGATTAGGGGGAACTCTCCTTTTTGCAGTTGTTCTTCCATTGAAATAAAATATTGTTTGTAAGTGTCAAACAATTGCAACTGCAAGAGACAAATTACAATAATTATATAATGAAGTAATTCATGTTATCTACTGAAAGTTACGAATAAGTAATATGCAAATACATTGTTGGTATGTGTTGAACAATTGCAAGTGCAAGAGAAAAATTACAATAATTATATAGTGAAGTGATGCATGTGATCTATTGAAAATTAGGAATAAGTAATATGCAAATACATACGGTTGCATTGTCATTTTTAGAATCTCCATCTTTGATATGGAGTATGTAATGCAATCCAACCTGTTTGGCAAGTGTAATGGCTGCAGCGATTGTACCAATTGGGTACATTTCTTTTTTGTTTGCAAATTGCCTAATGGTTGTATTGGGAATGAAGCAATATTCTTTGCAAACCTTAGGTACAGTTTCTATGATACTTGATTCATTGAGCGAAATTATTTTGTCACAGTCACCACAATCATAAACAGTTTTAGGCAATATCCTGAAATTTGTAACTGATATGTTGTTGCCTTGCAAAATGTTTTGTTCATGTTGCTCAACTAAATGTGTAGGTACAGTTAATGTTATAGTCATCATTCCTTTAGCATCTGTCAAATCGGCTCGTAATATTTGACGTGATTTGTTTGATTTATCAAGAAATGCACTATACACAACCATTATGTCTCCAACAAATAGCTATCCAATTCTACGACTATTGAGATCTTCAATTGATACTTTAACTGGGAGTATCTGTTTTTGCCTATAAAAATTTCTTAGTTAGATACTGCTATAAACATTTCTGCAATGCTATGTTTTTCCTATAAATTGTAGAAGTATAAATAGATATCAATGTTCTATTTCATATGCATACCTTTTTGATGTATCATTTTGTAGATTTGTTGAATCAAGTTTTGTTGTGATTGTTTCACTTGGACTAAAAAAAATAATTGCACATTTCAATATGATGTGGATATTATCACATGTATTTTGCATAAGCAATCAATAAAAAAATAATGATATCTAACCTATACATGTATTGTTGCTGCATTGTGTGGGGGGACTTACTAGTAGTGCTCTCTCCACTCGTCCAACATTTTCTAATTTATATACATTTAAATATATATATGTAAAAATAGAATGCATATATAATAAACATTAATATTCTAAATACAAATTAGCATATTTGTATAGTTGTCATAGACATACCTTTTCAAAACAAGCGGTTGGCTTGGGTTTTCTATTTGGGTTATGCACTCTATCTCTTTAATTGTTTCTTTTCCTTTTTCAAGATTTATACTATGTTATAGAATAGTAGCATATATTTAGTTCAATTTAAAAGAGCATATAAAACTAAAAATTGAACAAGAATATAAAAACCATAGAAATATACATATGTAAAAACAGAATGCATATATAGTAAACATTAATATTCTAAATACAAATTAGCATATCTGTATAGTTGTCATAGACATACCTTTTCAAAACAAGCGGTTGGCTTGCCTTTTCTATTTGGGTTATTCCTTCTATCTCTTCAATTGTTTCTTTTCCTTTTTCAAGATTTATGCTATGTTATAGAATAGTAGCATATATTTAGTTCAATTTAAAAGAGCATATAAAAATAAAAAATGAACAAGAACATAAAAACCATAGAGAAGGAAAAGCAAGAAGAATATACTCTCTTTGTTCATGTTCCATGTTGTTGTTCTTTTTTATTGTTCATTTTGTTCAATTGAAAAAGTTTTTACTGGTACAATCTGCATTCATAAATATATGAGGTTATATCTGTAAATTTACAATAGGATGTTTGTGTTGCTTAATTGAAAAGGGTTTCATTGGCACAATTTGCATTGACGAATATATGAGGTCATATATGTAAATGTACAATAGAATGCATAATATGCATGGTGTTATTATTTGGTTTACTACAAAGAGAATATGCTAATAAGCTTTAGTAAAATAGAAGTGGTAAAAACAATGAGGTATTGCAAAAGTATCAAAAATTGCAATTTTGTAAAGTGTTTCATGTGTATATCATAGCTCAAGGACAAGAGATATTGTATCATGATCAGACCAATATGTATCTAATATGAAAATTCTATATTTTATATTAGCTAGATTTTTCCAAACATGGTCAATGAATGATTTATGCATGCTATTAGTTTTGTCAATAAGGAAATGAAGATTGTAGTTTTCCATGTAGCTTTCTAGCTGATTTGTTTTTTGATTGCAATGCAACATATCAATATTGAAGTCCCCCAATATAATTATGATATTGTTTAGATCTAAGTGGCATAAAGCTTTTGCAATGACATTCAAAATATTGTCTACATTTGCATGTGGCGATGCATACATATTGAGTACTGCAATTTGTAATGCGTGAACTTTTATTTTTGCGAGTAATGCCTCTACAAGTTGCTCTTCAAAATGGGTATGTTCAAGGATAATGATATTTTTTTTTATCAGTATCATTACTCCATGCTTAATGCAACTTGAGATGCAATTGAAATTTCTGAAGTACTCATTTTGCATACACAATGACATATGTGTTTCTTGTAAGCATAAGATATCAGATTGCATTGTGTCATAATCATTGCATATGTCATTAAGATGTGCATGAAGATTATGAGTGTTCAATGAAAGAATAAAGATGGATCCCAATGATTGTATTGATGAATAGTCATATTCTAATTGCCATTTTGCAGTGGTTCGCAAACGTTGCATTTTACAATTTACCTTTTGCTTAACCTTAATACTATTGCCTTAAGAGCATTAAGCAAATACAATGATTCTATGTTTCTGACACGTGATAGCGTTGTGTATACTAAGCCATGCACTTGTACTCCAGTAGGGTCGAATGCAAGCCTATCCAAGGTTAAGCCTTGTGATCTATGTATTGTGCATGCACATGCAAGTTGAATTGGAAATTGTTTTCGTATTTTCAAATGAGCCATCTTTGGTGTGATAGGCATTGCTTTTGATATTCGCAGTATTGGTGTCCAATTATGTGCTATGTCTGAAGTATACAAATGAGCCAGTTTTCTAGATTGTCGATGACCAATATTAGGGTCATGGAACTCAATCCATAGAACATTGACCTTATCTATATGGGTATATGATTTAACTATTCCATCTACACCATTTACTAGCCCATTTGGTGCATCATAATTGCAAGAATAAATTTCAACTAACATGTTCAACTTTATCACAAGTTGTGAAGGCAAAATAGCTGTATGTTGATGTGTTGGGAAATTGCCGTTATTCTCCTCATTTTCATCAATTGCATTAATTAAAATTTCATTGCCAGGCATGAGCATTAACATTTTCTTGTTATGCATTGCA
Organism: Pinus tabuliformis; assembly: GCA_031772625.1. NCBI lineage: Eukaryota > Viridiplantae > Streptophyta > Pinopsida > Pinales > Pinaceae > Pinus > Pinus tabuliformis. The sequence continues at coordinate 473,562,993 of CM062819.1, forward strand.
ACATCTTTGTTTTTGTAAAATAAATAGGGAAATGTTGGATCATTTGGTACAGGGCGCATGCAACTTGTATTCATATATGTTATATCATCAGATGTTTGACAATTTGTTCGCATTCTATTTAAAACTGATATGAATCTCTCATTTGTTTGTCACATAGTCATATGAAATTGGAAGCACTTGACATTATCCTTCCAGAAATCATGTGTTATTGTTTGATTGTTGATTCTTGGTTGTTCAAAAATAAGAGAGTCTTGAATAGGTTGCGCTTGATAGAAATCACCACAAAATATGATGTCAATGTTTCCAAAGTATTTGGTTTGGACATGTTTTATGTTTTTGAATCTACTGTCAATAGAATATAAGAACCATCTACCAATCATAGAGGCCTCATATATGAAAGCTAGCTGCAATTCTTGATATAGCTTTGATAAGTTGTCTAATACTTCTTTGCTAAGTGGCAATAGTTGAGACTTGTTAAAAGGCATTAGCAATGCAGAATGGATTGTTGTTCCACCAACATTATATGCAGCTTTTCCTGTATATGCTAATATTAGACCTTTTGGTTTCATAGGATCAGTTGTGTTCTGTGAATCATAAATTCGTATAAGCATTTGGAAAATTGTGTTTGCTGTATGTGTTCTGCCTACGCCTGCTCCACCTGTAATAAATAGGTAAATTGGTTCCTTAGGGTTTTTTTTTTAGATGCAATGTCTTTTACAATTGCTTGTTGCTCTTTGTTCAACATTCTTCTGAGTTTGTAATACTCATTGTTATCCATTAAAAATGGATGAGCAGCTATTTGATACCCAAGATTGATTTTTTTCTTCATTTCAAATTGTTTTGGAAATTGCAAGTCCGATTGCAAATCATATTCCTCATAATGGGAACTGTTCTCTTGGTTTCACATATTTATTTGGTTAGTATTCAAAGAACTAATTTGTTCATTTGTTGCAGTCTCTAAATCACCCCATGTTGGATTGATGTTATATGTAAATTTAGCTTCATTGGCTTGAACTATTTTTTCATGTAATGTATATGCAGATAGCCATGTAGGCAATTCTTGTTTCAATGTATTTTCACAATTTTCAAATGGCATATATAATAATAATTTCTCTCTACAAAAGTTTTCAATATCATTGTATTTGTTATATTTGACAAATCGTATAACATTTGTTTGTTTCCTTTTAGATATGTATGTGCCATCTTTCTTGTAGTTTGATACAAATTCTGCAAGGCATATTTTGCTAATGGAACTTGGGTGTCCAATGTAGTAGTCAATAATGGAATGGCACATCACATCATCTGAATCATTAGGTTCTTGTTTCAAGAGAATAGGCAGTTTAAGCATAAATGTGCGTTCATCAACTGGAGATGTGTTTATGAATATACATTCCCTTGAACTACAACTCAATGGCAATGAAAGTGCTATATGCACTGCTTGTTGAGCTAACATTTGTTGGAGATTGAGTAATGTATTTCCGAGTTTACGAATCATTTGCATAGCATCAATTTCATTTTTCTCATGCTCTTTGCGTATTCTTCTAAATGCATTTGTCATAGACTTGTCAATTTTGGTCATATATGAACTACAATATGATGTTGCGGCATATGCATTTAGCACAAATTATGCATCTGTATTTGCATTCCATAGAGTAGGCATAGCCTTTGCAAAATTGTTATTCGAAATGTGAGAAGGTTTTCGTTTTAGGAAAATTGTTGGTAGCTTTATTGTATGTTGTAATAGTTGTATGTACTCACTTTCTATTAGTCCTATTTCTAGCAGGAAATTGTCATGGGTTATTGAATCATTGTAGTTTGTTTGCTCCAAAAATGCCAAAAGTGATATTGATTTCTCTGCAAGTTTTTTATTTTGTACATTGGTTGGCTCAATGATCATTGTTGATTTCATTGGTGGCAAGGGGAAATTGTATCTACAGTTTGAATTTTTTCGCTTCTTACAGTGTCTTGTATGGTGATGTTTATGCAATTTAGCAACATCTGGCTCCAAATGATTTGTATCACAAGTTATGTAATTGTCAAGAAACTTCTCAATTTCTGAATTGCTTTGTTTTCCAGCATTTTCTATCCATAACAGTCCATGTTCATGTTCAGTTCTTCTATTTTAAGTTATGTTACGAAATAGTAATCAGATATTTTTCCAAAGAATGTAGTATCTTGACATATCATTCGCTTTACAGCATTAATTCTATGTCTATAGTATTGGCTACATGTGACTGGATATTTTCTTATAAGGTAGTCAATGTCATCATCTTCTAATGTATCAGTATCATTTTTACTTGCTTTATTTCTAAACAATGTGACCAGTGTATCTACTAATGGTTTCCATCGATGTTCTGCACTTGTAAATGTCACAAAGAAAGTTGGAGGTCCCAATTGTCGTATCATTGCAAATATGTTTTTCTTAATTTGTTCCAAATGATTAGAAGATATGCGGATGTTTCTGAAATCTATGTATCCAATATCAGATTTCAATAACTTTTCCAAATTTGCTCGATACTTGACATCTTTTGCTAATATTTTTCTCCCTTTCAGTTGTCCTTTTCTTATTTGTACCCATATGCAAGAAAGCACTTTATCAATGATTATTTGCATTGCCTTGAAAAACAAATTTGTTGTATGATATGAGAAGTCACCACTTGCTTGTAACAATTCCCATTGTACAATTTTTTGGTAGCTAAACCTATTTGTGATGTCATCATCACGCGCATCACCATAGAATAATGTTGGAAAGTTCATTTCTTCTGCATATTTGTCCTTGAAAATCCCTAGTGGTCGTTGTCCGTCAGTAGGTGCTAGTTCAATAATCTTGTCTTGCAAATCGTAGATGCGTTGTGACTCTATTAATCCATGCACCAATGTTTCAATGGGTGCTTCATTATTTGCATCACTATTTGTATCACTTTCATTATCACTGTTTGCATTTTGTACGATGTATTCATTATTCTCTTGTAAAACATGGGTCCAATTCTCATTTATACAAATATTCTCATCTTTATAAAGACTTCTAGAGCATAGTTTGTTCAATTCTTTCATGACAATAATTGGACGTACTTTACTTGTTTGGTATGTATTTTTGTATTGCAATCGTCTTTTCAATGCAACTGCAATTGTCATTGTATCACTTAGATATTGAGGCAATGCTTTTGGCACAACGTCCATATGAACTGGTACATTGATAATTGATCCTGTTAAGCCAATTTGTGATCGCCTATATTCCCATTGTTTGATTTGTACAAATGCAATTCTCAGTGACACAAGTCTTTCTTCTAGATCTGAAAGTGTATTTACAGTTGGTAATGGAATGTTACATCTTATTTGTTCAGGTGTTGCAAATTGTGGAAGCTTTCCATTCTGGAGTGCTTTTTTGCAAGCAACACATATGTTTTCATTGTTGAAGGTCCTATTGTTCAATGTCAAATTCATATGCTTTTCTTGCAACTCTGTAGTGAAGCATCTGATATTTTTTGCAAAATGCAATCTGGTACAAACTTCACATGTATTCGTAGGTGTGTCTTCGACTTGTTTCATATAAATGTATTTTGCATCTTTCTTGCTTGGATGGATTTGTTTGCTTATTGTATTTTTCTTATTGTTTCCGATGTTGCGCAATATTTGTTTTAATCCAAGAAATGTCATTCTTGTCTTCTTATTAGAAGATGCTTTTTTGCATATGTCATTGCATTTGCTTCTTGTACGTATGAATTGCTTCATTTGGTGATAAGTAAGCTTATGACACTTGGGCAATTTTTGTAAGAAAGATGCTATTTCAAATTTAATGTTGTTATTGAGATGTATGCGAGAACTAGATTGTTGATTTTCAAGTACATGCTTATGAAAAAAGATGTTATCATTGTTATTTACATCACTGCATTTGCTTTTTGTACGTATGAATTGCTTCAGTATGTGATAATTGAGCTTATGATGCTTAGTTGGTTACATTTGTTCTAAATGAGATGCTAGCTCAAATTGAATATTATTGTTAAAATGTACTTGAGATATACATTGTTGTTTTTCTAGTAAAAAACAATCAATGTTGTCAGGCACAGTGCATTGTAATCTGAATTTGTAACTGTCAACATCTATTATTTCTTCCATCATTTCCAATTGCTTACCAGAGTTGCTTATGCAAGAATTAGATTGCTGCTTTTCTAGTACATGATTATGACAAAAGATGTTATCATTGTTATGTACATGACTGCATTTGCTTTTTGTACTTATGAATTGCTTTAGTTTGTGATAATTGAGCCTACGACGCTTAGTTGGTCACATTTGTTCTAAATGAGATGCTATCTCAAACTGAATATTATTGTTAAAATGTACTTGAGACATACATTGTTGTTTTTCTAGTATATGCTTATGACGCAATTGATTACAATCCTCTTTTGCTTCCATGTACATTTGTTCAGAATTGCGAACATATTTTTGTATCATTGCGTGGTAATGAATATGTAATGTATCTGTTCTGAATGACATGATGTTAACAATACAATTGCATCTCGAATAAGCAGAACTGTAACTGACAAAGTTATTAGCAATAGAGGACCATACCTGGATATTGACTTTGAATATGACAGATATCCATTGCAAACAGAATGGTCCACCTTCTACATGTCCTTTCTCATATGGCATTGCCATATTTATGAGATATTGTTGCCAGTTGTTATTCATTGCATAGTGTATCACATCAACTATTAGGTATTGTTCTAAACAATGCAATGCATCTTGATTCTTATGCATAAGTGCATTGCAAAAAGATTGGACAATGTAAAGTTGCAAACACTGTGCATCGAATTCTGTTGCTACTAAATAGCAAATTTCATTAAAGAGACTGTCACCACAATTAGATGTCATTTGCTTTGCGATCGTTAATTCATTTAAAAGCATATTATATGCAATATGCATCCAATTGCTTTCAATATCTTTGCAAATAGATGATAGGTAGATATTAGAATGGTTACAAATGCATATTGGAAACTTTTGGTAAAGAAATGGTTCATAATGACCACTAATAGGATTTGCATCATGAAAGAGAATGAAATATGGAATTGTATTTTCATGTTGATTAAAAAGCAAATATCTTGTTTGCCTTGTCAATGAGCAAACTCCAATTGATATATATAGCCATTTAGCTAACCAATGTATGCAAAAGGTATCACCCCATAAACCTCAGTTAGACTCCTTTATATTTGTAGATGCAGAACAATGCATTTTACGAAGATATGTACCAATATCATTAATTCCATGTAACTCATATAGGAAGTCGGGTGCTAGTTCATATTCATATGACTCTATTGCTTCAACATCATTATTGTTTAAGAAAAAAAGAAAATGTTCTATTAACCCATTTCGTAGTTGATTTGAAGTATAACGAAAATGTAGAAGCATTTCGAATGAGTCAAATAGACAATCTCCTACAGTATATGAAAATGCATCTAGTCTAAAGAGACCATTTCTTTTTAATACACAATCAATGTTGTCAGGCACAATGCATTGTAATCTGAATTTGTAACTGTCAACATCTATTATTTCTTCCATCATTTCCAATTTCTTACCAGAGTTGCCTTGTGCAATTGTCTTTGCAAAAACTTAATTACTTTAGCAATTTTTACTATTGCTGTTATCTACAGGTTTGCAAAAAATATTGATCAGATTAGCAAAAACTGAAGATGATTGTTTCCAACAAAATATATATATATTAAAACAATAGGCTCTTGCATTATGTTGCCAAAAAAATATCAAATTTCTAGCAACAAGTCATATTTAGAAATGACAAAGGAATTGGAAATGAAAAAATTGCTCTGGAAAGCAATATAACTTGATAAAAGAAGCAGTGGAAAGACATAATGAAAATGACTGGGATGGAAAAGTTGCAACTGAGTCCTTTGTTGATGGATAGCAAGTTGGCAAGGACATCTAGGATAGATCAAAAGACATTATAATCTCAGGGGGCGAGAATATTTGCAGCATCGAAGTTGAAACTGTTATTTATGCTCATTAAAAAATGAAATATCATGATTAAAAAATACATGAAAAACCACACTAAAATGAAAAAATGGTGATGGAGTGACAATTATTGTCAAAACCTAGTGATCAGTTTATGTTCATGATAATTCCATTAGGTTTTGGTTTCACCGTGGGATTCAGCATATTACTCATTCTTCTCGTATGGTAGGTAGGCCTTAGTAAACTAATGCCTACAGGCAAGGATTGCCGCCTTTCAGGTCAGTCTTTTGGCCTTTACAGAATAAGCATTTGCATTCTTAGAGAAAATCTGGACAATTTTAGAAATCGCCAGTATGAGTAAGATCTTTGCATATGCCCCTTGACAAGAGCTCAAGCACATCATCTTCCAACTCAAAACTAAAGGCAATAATACCCTGTATGAGAAGACAACTTGCAAAATATGCAATATACAGTAAGAAGAAGAAGACAAACATCATTCCTTAGAGTGTCCAACTGTCACAACTTCTAGAATCGAAAATATATCTAGGAGATTCTGCTGAAAATAAGAAACTTAAAATATCTCTAGCAGAATAATATGAAAAAAATTGAAATAGTACAATAAAGCACTAATAGGGGTGCATCCAATGGATACTTGTAAAATGGTTGTAATTTTGTTTAAGAATTTTTGCTTGACCACTACCACTGGGATAAATAGAGGATCTTAAGTAGTTCTGGTCCCTAGATATCTGCTAAGCCATTCTACAACATGGGCACCTAGGAAAATGCAGGACATATGCTTGATCCCAAATCTCACCAGCTCAAAATTAAAAGCAATAGTACCCTGCGTGAGAAGACAGCTTGCAAAATATGCAATATATACTTGTGCTTCAAATCGGTACCCTGACTCTATAAATTCATGTCTTATTCTAAATGAAGCAGATACAAAATTTGGTGTTTGTTATGGTTATGGCCTATTTTCTATGTAGGGTACACAAACGTAGACTAATGGGATTTAAGAGTGAAGTTTGTCTTGAGCTTTGATCTTTGTCAACACAATACAAAATCTCTGTTCTGCAAAAAATGTGCCAAGTTATATTCCATTGTTACATAGGATAAGAGCAAATATCACATGAGCAAACATTCTACAACTCCATGTAATAAAATTAATTCATAGTCAGGATTGTTTGACTATACAGTGTGTATGGCCATCATATTGTTCTAATGTTGATACAAATTCCTAGTTCACTCTCCTTAAATTTAGGACTAATTTTGATTTTGATTCGATTTTTACAGTATTCTTCTGAAATTTGAATCCAAAATTTAAACAATTGAACCTCTATCTTCTTATTATTATCTTATATGGATGATGTACTGAATTTTTGAAAAATGCAAGATAACTTTGGGAGGTTACATGAACGAAACAAAGAAGCTCTAAAGGCAATGAAGCTTTTGTCAAAACTCTTTCCTAACAAAGTGACTATGCAGATGCCTCAAGTATTTAAATATTCTTCAAATATATGATGGATATTGTCACGTACATCAATTCCATAGTTAACAAATTTCTCATTTTAAATACAGGAAGAATCCCTTATCGTTGATTGGAAACATCAATTAGAGCGTGATGTTGAAACACTTAAAGCAAAGGCAAATCTTGTAAGCATTCGCAATGTAAGTTGTATTTTGTTTCTTATGTTGTTCCTTCATTAATTTTAGTCAAATTTTGGAATGCCTTTTCTGTATGGAATTCTTAGCAAATTTAAATTCAGTTTTTAACTTACTAACAATGAATTGGGCATGAAATTGTCAAGCTCCTTTTTACTTGGCCTACCATAATCCTTCAAACTAGGGGTTTTGTCACTTGTGTGATGGGATCTTCCTACCATTTAATCCCAACTAGATTCCCCTTTCTTTCCCTCTTGGCCCCTAAGCATCAACCATATTAAAGTACCATAGACAAACCAGTGAGCTTTTGGAAGTTCATCAGCTTTCCACTTCCAAATTTGTGTTCTTTTTTTTGCAATGCAGGTCAAATGAATATTTACTAATTGCAACATGTGCACATCAAAATTAATCAAAATTGACATTAATCCCTATGGTGTGTCTATTCTCTAAATTCTAATCAATGAGAACAACAACATAGAGAGAGACTAGATTTGATACATCTCCCATTCATCATTAGGGAGGGGGGCGGGAGGTGGGGGTGTGGGGTGGGGTGTTGGCGGGGAAGTAAAAATGCCTACATGTTGCAAAATAAATTTCAATGAACTTTTGAAAAGAAAACCCAAAGCTTTTTTTCCCTTATTGTAGACAAAATGCCTAGATTTGGGAGTAAGGATCCCTCCTACATTGCATCTTGATACGTTCATTGGGTTAGAAAGAAATGGAATCCATGTTACCCTTAACATTATCAGATAGGCCAGTTAGAATTTTGAAGGAGTTCAAAGTTGATGGCATGGTGGAATTTTTGGGTTTTATTTTGGCCTCACTGGGGTTAAAAGGTTCCTAGGATTCCAAGAGAGGACACAAACAATGTTCCCTTTTGTTGTGGCCTCAAAGGGTGACATTTTGAGGGGATTACATTGACTCCTTGATTGTGGATGAGGCCATTGGCTTTCTTCTAGCTATCCCAACAGAAGTCAAAGCATTGCTATCTTGTGCCTTTTGGGCGATCGTAGCCTGTGTCTTGTGAATTCGTTTGGACCACTTGAACCCATACATCTTCAATGTATTTGTTTGAAGCATACTATGATATGTTGTCAAAATATCACAAGCTGATGTAAAATATTGGGGATATTTTGAAAATTTTGGATTTTTTTGTCCACTTTAAAGAGAAAAAGGAGGGGATTGAAAGCAAAAGGGTTATTCACTGTTATATCCTAATATTTTTTTTAGTTTCCCGATACTCTATTATTTCTAATAAGTTTCTTTTCAGTCTCTTGGCAATATATTCACCAACATGATATTTGCAACATTGGGGCATTGAAGAGTGTGAGGTGCTGGGTGAGAGCCTTTCCTTCTCAAGGTCTTTAGACAAGTTAATTTTAAGGAAGAAGCTCTTCTGAGGAGGAAGTTTTGAGAACCTTCTAGGTTGATGGAAAATTTAGTTTCCCATATAATTTTGATATAAGGGAATGAACTAAATTGCATGGACAGGCCCTGAATTTTTTTCCTTACAGGACAACAGAGCTGTGGACACTGCTTAGCTGAAAAGTCCTGTAACCAATGGGAGAGTACAACAAAAGTACTCATGCATAACCAAGTGCTGCAAGATGTGATAGCTCAACATGCAGACTATTTGGAAATAAAATATAAACTGGCCTTTAGTCAGGCTTCTGCTACTTTAGGAATGCGAACGATGTAGTTTCCACATCTCAATCCATTCCCAAATGCAGGACATATGCTTGATCCCAAATCTCACCAGCTCAAAATTAAAAGCAATAGTACCCTACGTGAGAAGACAACTTGCAAAATATGCAATATATGGTAAGAAGATGAAGACAAATTTCATTCCTTAGAGTGTCCAGTTGTCACAACTTCAAGATTTGAAAATATATCCCAGGCAATTGTGCTGAAAATAAGAAACTTAAAATATCTTTAGCATATTAATATGAAAACATTGGTTAAGGAAGAAGTGAAAATTGAACCCTTATTCCAACCTGCAAGTTTTTCTATTGAACAAAATGCAGAAGTCTTGAATGGTATAAAAGTTTTCATTTTGTTTATGATGATCTCAATTTCCGTTAAATGATAAATAAAGGATATGCTTAGTTGATAAACCAGTTAGAAGTGGATCTGTCCAATTGCTAACATTCCTAAAAATATTAAATACCCTGCCTGTTGATACGTGAATATTGTGAAAGAATGATGCATACCACAATATTGGGGTTTGCAAGAGATCACCAATTGAAGTGCAAAGGCTGTCAAATTAAACTAGACCTCAAACGCTGTAGCAGTTCACTGCTCTGAAACTGTAATGTATAAAAGCAAAGACAAACTGTATCTTAACAAGCTAAAGATAGAGCTTTTAAATAGACACTTGTCACACATGCAGAAAAAAAATGTATAATACAAAAATATATTTCAAACACGTAAAATACCGTGGGCCCACAATTTTACCACCTGCTTGCCTCTCGTCCTTCTTGCATACCCAACGTCTTTACCTCTGTCTCTTTTGCATGTCCAACGTGTCTACCTCCTAGCTAACCAACTCACTTGCATCCATCCAAATGATTGAATCTCCTTCTAGAGTCTTTCTAAAACTGTCCTGAAGAAATGATTCAAGGCAGTCGAGGCACGTGGAATGATTCAAGGCAATCGAGGCATGTGGATTGTATCAAGGCAGTTTCTCCTGCCCCCCTAATGTGGCCTCTCACTTCGTTTCATTCTTAGTCTGTATCATCAGAAAACAAACCCAACCCAGAGAAAAAAAAGGAGGGCATTCTTCCCTACGTGCATAAAGCCCTCACTGCACGCCCAGCAAAATACAGACCATAAAAATGACATTTCTGTGTGTGGAGATGACCCCCTTGGACATTCCAGTAGTCCCAGATGAATAAAGCAGCAAAATAAGTCGGTCAAGGTTCGGGTCAAGCCCCGTCCCTCGCTCACCCTGCAAGCAAATCGGCTCGCCTATGATGGAAAGAAAAGTACCGGCCAAGCCACTCGAGCCGAGCTGTAGCAGCCATCAGACAGAGGGGCAAGGCTTTCTTACTGTCAAAGGCATAACCAGGTCAGTCAGGGTATTCAAGAAAACCTGTCCCGGAGCATTGGAGCTCATCCGATGAGTGAAAGCATCCCATCAAGGGGCAGATCCTTGGCCCTCAGGGGTTGTTGCCATGCCTTTCAATGACCAAAATCGTATCCCTAAGTTAGAAGAAGATGAAGAAATTAGCAGATTTCGCAACTGGGTGCCTTCCAATTTGGCAGGAAATTCTTACAATGGCAAGGATGTATAGAGGTAATGACAATGAATAAGTCAAAGAAGGATTTTATGGTATGCTATATTTTGGTCAGAACTAAAAATGGACAATTGGTTTGTATTTTTGGATCTTGCATTGACCCGAGCAAACAAAGATACGGGGTATTTGGCCTCGAGAGCCTGTTCTTCGAAAGCCAGCACCAGAGGGAAGTGGATCTGAAGTCCGAGAGGGAGGTGGGTATGAGGCCCGATAATTAGGATCTAGGTCAATACCTGCACAGCTACAGCTAGGGTTGCCTCCAATCCTCAGCAAGACGTTACCTTCTTTCAACTCCTGGGTTGCCGCTGTCCTGCAGGAGCTCCTCGTCTCTCAAAAGGGTTTCTTCCAAAAACATGTCCTCATCCAATTCTTCCTCCTCGGGCTGGAACCTCTTAGAAGGAGGATTGGAAGCAGAGGGAGGACCCCCAAAATTCCATTTGCCCCCCATGGTATCCATATTTCGAAGGTTTTGTCTTTGCCCTGGCTATCCCCTCTGTATCTCTGTGTATCTCTATGTATGTAACCGCGATAGATGACGAGGAGAAAATGGATAGCGGGAGGCTCCTGGACTGGACTGAGGCAAATGTCCCTATAGCGGACTAACATGAGGGCATGGGCACGGGGGTAACAACAATGATTTTCCTGCCATTTTAGACTCCACCACCCGAGGTCTTCATCAATCAATCTAAAATGAAAATATTATCCTGACTAGTAAAGCCAGTAAAATTAGGTCATTGTAAAATGAAACCACTAAACATACTTACAAGTAGTAAGAATCCCAATCAATCAAGAAACTCCTCCTCTCTTCCTTGGCTGAAACTAAAGCTGAAGCTCCCCCCTTGACAGATGTTGTTGTTGGCTCGGATACTAGCTCGGATGCTGCTAGTGGACACTCTCTGCTCTGCTCCTCAAACTAGCTCGAAACTGAAACTCACTCTCTCCCCTACTCCTCTCCTCCAGAGGAAGGATTTCTGGACAAACGTGGATGCCTCTGCACAGACATCAAACATCTGGCACTTGCAGCATGCAGGGCACTGCATGCAGGGCACAAGGAACAGGCACCAGAATAACTTTGTTTTGAGAAAACTTAGGATAAATTAAGTTGCGCGCACTAAAATAACATTGGGCCAAGTGATGCGGGCAATAAGAGGGTAAACTGAAAACTTTGGTTAAAATTTTCTTGCAGAGAAAGTGCCCAGCATAAACCCAGCATAAACTTTGGTTAAACAGTAATTAACCCATACAAATTGACGGTCAACGCGAAAATTAATAGCGAGTCAATGCTGTATCGAATGTTATAGTCCCTGCTATGCCAGAGGCAGGGACTAATAAGACCCAAGAACATTAATATTATTACGATGTTTGAAGAGAAAATATAAGAAAAAATAAATAAATGGAGTAAGTAATATTTTTTATTTTTTTATTTTCTTTGGTTATGTGTCTAATGGATGTTACGGGTGGTCTCAAGGCTATGGTTTCAACGCTATGGTATGTTTGGGCATTGTAGTAATAACCAATGTTTTGATGCATACATAAGTGAGAAACAAGATGAGAAGGGGAGATGGAAATGTACCCCTAATAAGGTAAACTATGGAATTTGGTCCCATACCAATTACAGAGAGGCATCTAAAAATGTTGTTGCAATTGGGTGAAGAATGACATAACCCAACAACTATGTTGTTAGAAACCATTTAACAACTAAAATTTGAGATGGCACATCTACAAACTAATCATGAAAGATTAATGCAACCTTTCTTTGATATACTGCATTGTAGGAAAGAGATTCAACATACAACACATCACATTCTCTCAAGCTCTTCTCTCCATAACCAAATTTTCATTTTGCATTGCATAAAAGATATTTTTCCATGCAGTATATTACATTTCGCTTAAATATTCAAAGAATGTCATGACAAAGTGTATACAACAACAGAAAAAACATTGAAACAATTTTATTTCTTTTAAATATGATACACATGAGGCTGAAGTATTCACAAACATTATCAAAAGGTGTTTTTCCCACCTTTAAGAACAATTGTTAATTATAATTTTACGAAAGAAAAAAATTGTAATTATTAAACTTCTTGCGAGGGAAAAATTGACCTTATAGAAATCAATACAAAGAGATATAACATACAATGATAATCATAAATTGTTGTTAGAAAAATATATATTATAGAGCAATGGTACACATAAAATATTGCAAAAACACAAACAAAAAAAACACCTAAAATAAGACCCAATTTGGGCTACATCCATAGATAAACAACGAGTCCTTCCTTTATATTATCCAACAAAATGAAGAGATACAACCTATAGCAGATCCGTTGTAATTTCCTATTTTCTCTCACACAATATCCTCTCTCTTTCTCGCTAAGAATAATAATACACAGTCACAATACAATTGCCTCATATAAATTGAGGGCTGCCTTCTAGGGAAAAAAACCCTAAATTAAACATAACTTCTATGGTCATATCATTTGCCTAATGAACGACCCAGATTGACTACGAAATTACAATATTTTACATGGCAATTTTACATCTATTTTTAGCTTTGGGGGCGCTGCCCTCGAATCCCCTATCTAGGGGATGCCCTCCCAGGGTGTACAATCTTACTGGGGTACACAATCGGCTAAAACAAAGACCTCTAAATCATGAAGATAATCATGCTCCACACCCAACAATTGTTAGATATTAATGTCTAGGAAAATTAGGTATCAAGTGTGCAAAATCCAACATACAATTATATCATATATATGAGAAGTTGATATTTTCAATTTTGTTGTTGCAGCTTATCACATATATGTTTCTGACCTATCATATTCTGTATTGTGTGGGCATAATTTCCTATCATATTTTGTATTGTGTTGGCACATATAACCCACAAATATTTCATAATGTTAAATACATATTCTCTTTTGGTTTGGAAGATACACAACAAGATCAAGTTATAGATGGACATAGGAGTAAACCACACAATAACACATTATGATTTGCTTCTCAATAATTTGCATTTATTCAATTACTTGAAGTTGCATGATTAAATAGATTCAAGACCGCTAAGAATAGGTATGCTAATATTAGCTCACACATGCATGACTGAAACTTCTGAAATTAGAACTCTAGCATTTAAATTGTATGCACAATGCCTAAAAGTACATGTTAATTGAGTGTAACATGGTGTAATTATCTCCAACACTCCCTCTTAATTATAACCACTAATGCTTGCTCATTTAAATCTCAACTAGACTTAGAATACTTGAGATTAAGTGAAAACAATGTTTTACTTCAACACGCTAGTGCATGTTGTCCTCAACTTTACTTTATTTTGGTCTTCGTATTCAATATTTCTTTGTCTTCTTTATTTGATTTCTTTGTGCATTGGCTTATACCTTTGTTGCTGTCAATTGAACTTTTCTATCAATCCCTATAATATACCAAAAACATCTTTATTGTATTTCATCTCTTCCATTGTTATAACTAATTCAACAACATTGATGGTTGTCTTTATCTTTTATGTTTCATCTTATAATGTAGTTATGGTATCTTTTCCATACTTCCATCTCAATCATACTTGGACCTCACAAACCACTAGTCAAAAAAATGTTAATCAATTTCATAACAAAATTCAAATTTCACTACTAAGTTTTTCTTATCTCTTGTTGTTGCTATGAAGACAATTTTAATTTCATCCTCCACATGTGTATCTACACACTAACTTCACTTTTTTTACCATGTTCATGCACTACATCTTCTACAAAATCCCCATTTTGTTACGCAAATTCTTCAACTAGCTTTATTGTATTTACCAAGACAATTGTAATGTTTATGTCTTATTTATGTTGTTCTACTTGGAGAGGATCTTCCATAATGTCTCAAATTATTTTTGTGATATCAAATTCTTCAGCTTCTCCTATTACAATGGGTTCTTTAGGGTTAATTGCAATGCTCTATGGTTCAACTTTAGGGTCAATTACAATGCTCTATGGTTCAACTCAATATTGAATGTTTTTCCCCGTTTTATTTTATGTCATCTCTAGAACATTCCAACCTTGGTGTGATTAATGTTACAATCTTGGGAAGAACGTTGTCATCCAAGCCCTATTGAATGAGAGATAAGTTGTTGCATCATCCTTCCTATTGGCCATAAGTAGATCCTTTTAAACTTGTGTCATTGCCTCATAAGTTGCTTAAATTGAGTATTCTTCAAACCCATGCAATACTATTGCATAACTCAACTCATTCATTCATAATTTGATTCTCATCTTAATGGCCCAAGACTCATAATATTTACCTAATAAAATAAAAAGTCATAGAAAATAATTGTTGAAAAAATCCATACTCAAAATACCTCAATGGCCTTTTACAAATAACAATAAAGAGAAAACTTTTTAAAATTATTTTTAACTTTTATATTTATATTTATATTTTTATATCTCATTATTATCTTAGAATCTATTTCTCTTTCAAAATATCTTTAAAATAAACAAGGTTGCATAGCTAGCATTCCTGTAGCTTAGTTTAATTATTGAATTTTGAAAGGTATGAACTAACTACCACATTTGAACAAGGCCTACATTGTAGATATTCTCACTTAGTTTAAGTATAGTTAAATTGGAGTAAAAAACAATAATGACATACATGAATAGATGAACAAAGCATTTTTCAACTGAGAGTAATGTGAATGACCTCAAACTTATATAGTATGTAGATATTCCAATAAATCAATGCTAAATATAGTTTAAGGGCAAGTGGACAAAATTGTGAGTGACTTCACACTTATATAGTATGTAGACATTCAAATAAATCAACACTAAATATAGTTTAAGGGCAAGTGGAAAAAATTGATCTACAACCATAAATCTTACGTACCAACTTCCCTCACAAAATTCTATTTATTTAGATGAATACAATGCGTATATGTTTCTTCTCAGCCAACTATGAAAAATTGGTTGAGACTATTTGTAATTTCGTTAAACTAACAATTATATAACTATAAATTTTACCATGTAGTAAAAGTTTATATTAATCTATTGCAAAAACACAAATTAATGAGTTTTTTTAGTCAACAACCCTAAGTGTTTAACAAGAAAACAAGGTGTGCTTAAGATATTGATAAACCCTGAAAATGGCAAAGCAATATTGCTTCTTAGCGAACTATGAAAAATATGTTGTGACTATTTGTAATGTTGTTAAACTAACAATTATATAACTATAAATTTTACCATGTAGTAAAAGTTTATATTAGTCTATTGCAAGAACACAAATTAATAAGCCTTTTTTAGTCAACAACCCTCAAAATGTTTAACAAGCAAACAAGACGTGCTTAAGATATTTATAAAGTGTCAAAATAACAAAGCAATAGCATAATACAATTCTTCCTATCTAAATGATAGATTTGTAAATTTTAAAAATATATATATTATAAAAAATTTTATATTATAATTTAAAACAAATTAAATACATAACCAAAAAAATAATTTTATTTATATAAAAGAATCAAATTTTTAAAATAAATATATCAAAATTTTTGAAAATATATTTTAAAATAAAAAATTCAAACCAATAGCCAATTCATTCGAATTTGTATTGTATTTAAGTAGTTGATAAACCACCGCATTAATAACACAATTCCATTAATTGTTCCTTTACACCTAAGTAACTCCGCTACGACTTTGTCTTCTTTAGCCTCAGGGGTTTTTGCCTTGTGCTACGAAGCTCGAAGCATATTTCTACAAATTTGATCCTCTGGAACTTTGCTATTTGCATCTAGATTTGCAGCTAAAAGAAAAACTCTAATTGCTATGAGGGACTATGTAATGACACGTTCATGGTAGGTTAAGGATAATGAAAGCTTGGTATGAATTTACATCACGTAGATAAAGTGGCCATATTTTTTATCAAGTTAGTTTTTCCTTCCTTTTCAACATTAATTTTTGATACGGGAATCATTAGTCCCTCTATCGAACTAGTTGATATATATTAAATGAAAAAAACTTTTTAATTCCGTAAATTTAAAAATATGATAATTTGTTGACTATTAAAATAAGATTTAGATTTGATGTTTAATTTGATGGTGATTTTGAATAGTCGTGGCTGGTTCAAAATTTTCCATGTGGCTGTCATTAGTCTTTCTTAGTCTTTCTTAGCATGTCTGGAAATTGACGTTTTACAAGACGTATTTTAAGTTTCAGCACCTATTTTACGGTTGGTGAAAATTTTTGCAAGTCAAATCTAACGTCTAAAATATATTGGGGTCCCCTCATTCTGACGTTTAATTAAAAATCCAAACCATAAAAATCTACTATACCTGAATTTACTAATCTCCAAAATTATTTATTATAACTAAGGTTGAGTTTACTACAAGGCTATGAAAGGGCTATGGCTAACGTGCTATATTCTTTCAAGATCTGGTTGTTGAGAATTAATGGAACATTATGGGCATTGGGCAATGGGGACTATAGGGCTATGCCACGCCACACAGCTAGCTAGCGTGCTATATTCTTTCAAGATCTGGTTGTTGATGACATAATTTGATGACCTATTTACTAGCATTGGATTTCACTCTCTTGTGAAACAACTTTAGAATTTACCAGGGTCCAAATACCACTTTAGCCTTTAGAATTTACCAGGTCTAGTTACCACTTTAGCCTTTAGAATTTACCAAGGTCCAGTTTCGAATTTACTAGGGTCCAGTTACCACTTTCGCCTTTAGAATTTACCATGGTCTAGTTACCATTTTCGCCTTTGGCATTTAACTATATGTGGTTTGATGAATTATGTGTTTTATGGTCTTACATTTTCCTCTATAATTGCTCTTTCTTTCTAATTGGGAAAAGCAATAACATCCCTGCAATCTTTTGATTTACCCTACTTCACTGTTGAATTTGTTTTTACTTGCACAGTGGAGTGTTGAATTTGTTAGCCTGTGAATATGGCATGCTTAAAATTTGCTAGATAGGTATGTACTCTTTATTTACTTATGCCATTAGTTTATTGTAAAACCTGAAAAATACTTACAAGTTATATAAAATTTAGTATGGTATACAACCCTCGGGAAATTTTCAAGTAAATTAAGGTGTGGTTGCTTTTGGAAATTTTGAAGTAAATTAAGGTGTGGTTGCTTTTGATTTTGTTTTTATTTTACTGCAGTGTTGAATTTGTCATTAGCTTATTATAATACTTGAAAAATACTTACAAGTTATGTAAAATTTGATATGGTATACAACCCCTCATGAAATTTTTAAGTAAATTAAGGCATGGTTGCTTTTGAATTCGTTTTTATGAGAATTAAATTAAGGGGTGGTTGCTTTTGAATTTGTTTTTACTCTACTGTAGTGTTGAATTTGTTAGCCTCTGAATATGGCATGCTTTCTCGTTCAAAACTGCTAGACTGGTGGTGCCTATGAGGTATGTATTCTTTATTTATTGTAAAACCTGAAAAATACTTACAAGTTATGTCAAATTTGATATGGTATACAGGCCCTGAGGAAATTTTGAGGTAAATTAAGGCGTGGTTTCTTTATTTACTTATGTAATTAGTTATTGTAAAACCTGAAAAATACTTACAAGGTGGTGCCTATGAGGTATGTACTCTTTATTTATTGTAAAAACTAAAAAATACTTACAAGTTATGTCAAATTTGATATGGTATATAGCCCTGAGGAAATTTTGAAGTAAATTAAGGCGTGGTTTCTTTATTTACTTATGTAGTTAGTTATTGTAAAACTTGAAAAATACTTACAAGTTATATGTACATTTTGATATGGTATACAACACTTCACGAAATTTTGAAGTAAATTAAGGCGTGACTTATTCCAACCAGCTTACGGAGCCCCTAAAGAAATTTTGAAGTAAATTAAGGGGTGATTTCTTCCAACCAGCTTGGGGAGCAGCTCAAACTCAAGTTGGTAGCGCCATAAACCCTTAAATTCAACAAAAAAAGTCTGTATTTTATTTTTTGTATTCTAATCTATTATGTGATTTATGGTTTTATGTTATTTGGTATTTTGAATTTTCAAAATTGATGTGGATAAGAGGTTTAACATTATTTGGTAGTTTTCTGGAATGGGAAGTTGAAGATTTTGAATCTACAGGGGTTGCAATTTACAGGTGCGTGACTTCAAAATTGAAATTTGAAACCATTCATTATCATTCATCATCTTATAATGTGATATGAAATTTATATCTAAAAGCTTATGATTTCTATATTTATAGGGACGTGACTTCAAAATTGAAATCATTCATTATCTTATAACGTAATCTGAAATTCCTATCCCAAAGCTTATCATTTCTGTGATTTTAAGATTCTCAAAACATTCTCCAAGAATATTAATTTATTTATTAACTCATAAAATTATATTAGTAAAATCAAGAACCGTGATCTTATAAGTGAGCTGAAAATTTTCTATCCTAAAGCTTGTCGTTTCAAATTCTCATGTCCGTTTTTAAATAGTTTGAAATGAATATAAATTTATTTTATAACTAGATGTGATGGTATAACTTTAGGTGATTATGGTGCATGTGAAGGCCGTTGAAGTTGTTGAATTGAGTTATATATAGTAGTTAAATTTTATTTAACAATTTCTTTTGTTTTAAATGCATTTGTTAATACCTTGTTTTTTAACATTTAATATTTTTTTAACAAATATTTTGTTGGGTAATGGGTTTAACAATGTTTATGCTTTTTTACGTAATAAATAAATATCCATTATTAGAAAGTATTAACTAGGCCAATTTGTATGATTTAATGAACAAACATCTAATGAAGTATCTACTTTAAAGCTTTATGAACAAACATAGAATTATTTCTTGATTATTACATAGAAGAGTTGAATGTGGGGAGATCCAATGCTACTAGTTTAGTTTATTAGTATGAAAAGTGGTTTATTGGCGTAAAACGTAAAGTGAAAGACATGTAAAATTGAAAAACATGTAAAATTTAAAAATGTCACGAAATTTTCATTTGATGGGCAAAGGGAATTTGAAATTCCAGAACTGCTCCCTAGACCGCAAGCGTCTTAATAACCCCTTAAATTCATACAACATTTTATTGGAATTTAAAAATATTATTTTAAATTTCTAAATAGCATTTCACTCCTATTTTACTTACCTCAATATAAACTTATTGTAGTAACTTCAGTATTTGGATGTCATGATTAGAAATTAAGACCCCAATGATTTCAGCCAATTAGACCAAAAAAATAAAAATAAAAAATAATTTAGAAAATAAATAATTTATTTTTATAAAATTAACAATCCAAAATGCAGTTCAATTTATTAATAATCCATGGTCAAAGTGTTTATCAAATACGATATACTAGGGTGGCAAGATAATAATGCTTTCCACTTTTAAAAACGTTCACAATAAATATTTCCTTCAACTTCCAAAATATCTCTAAAATAAATAAAATCGTTTTATGACTTCGACTCTGGAAAAAAACCATTCCACTCGCCCCCACCGCAAAAAATCCTTCCAAATAGATCAAACAAATTCGTAAAAACTCTTTGGCTACGATGTCCGAATATATACCTAAAATACGTTTTAAAAAAACCTATCGACTATTTTTCCTGAACAACACCGCAGATTCCTATGACTGGCGGCTCATCTTATTCCCTTGGCGGCTCGATTCCTTTTAACATTTCTGGTTCCGAATTCTTACTCTGTCTAACACTCAGTCTGTTGAACTTTTGTTTATGCTCATTCTATAACCCATTATGATGTGCATCATTTTCCGTCCATTATCAAAGTTGAATTTTTGCTCAACTCCCTCAAAAAAAAATTTAGAAAATCTAAAAATTAAAAAAATTAAATAACTATACAAAATATTTAAATAATATACGTTCATAAAAATTACCAGTGAAGAAATTAGATCTTTCCTATTCATATTAAATCTATATTTATTTTCTTATATTTATAAGAGTGAGTTTACAAATCCTTGATTCTGTCTATCTCTCTTGCTATCTCAAAAATATAATCTATTTTTTTTAGCTACTCTGACTCTCAGACTAATTAGATAAATAGACATAAGAAAAAGTCACAATAGCAAAATATGTAATTTTAATTGGTTCAGTTGCTTAAAGTTATATGACTAAATAAATTCAGAACTGCTAAGAATAAATAAGTTAACTCTTATACAGGTTATTTAACACTTCCAATATGTTAACATTAACTTATACATGTTAACACTTCTTAAATTAAAATTCTAATATGGCTATTTTAATTGGTTAAATTGCTTAAAGTTATATGACTAAATAAATTCGAAACTACTAAGAATAAATAAGTTAACTCTTATACATGTTATCTAACACTTGGAATATGTTAATATTAACTTGTTAACACTTCTTAAATTAAAATTCTAATATGACTATTTTAATTGGTTAAATTGCTTGAAGTTATATGACTAAATAAATTCAAAACTACTAAGAATAAATAAGTTAACTCTTATACATGTTATCTAACACTTCAAATATGTTAACATTAAATTATACATGTTAACACTTTTTAAATTAAAATTCTAATATGACTATTTTAATTGGTTAAATTGCTTAAAGTTATATGACTAAATAAATTCAAAACTGGTAAGAATAAATAAGTTAACTCTTATACATATTATTTAACACTTTGAATATGTTAACATTAACTTATACAGGTTAACACTTTTTAAATTAAAATTTTAATTGGTTAAATTGCTTAAAGTTATATGACTAAATAAATTCAAACCATTAAAAATAAATAAATTAACTCTAACCCTTCCAACCACTAAAAATAAATAAATTAACTCTTATAAATGTTAAATAAATTAACTCCAACCCTTCCAACCACTAAAAATAAATAAATTAACTCTTATAAATGTTATCTAACACTTCGAATATGTTAACATTAGCTTATACATGTTAACACTTCTTAAATCAAAATTCTAATATGAATATGGATTCAAAACTCCTAAAAATAAATGTGTTAATATTAGCTCACATAACACTTCCTAAATTAGAATTCCGGCAAGACTCACCCTTCTTAAATTTAAATTGTATATACACTATATGTGGAATCAGTGTAACTAGAACAATTCAACATCAAAATGGATCATCCAATCTTCAATTTAAAACCAATATTAATATGGAAAAGCGGATAGTTAGATTTAAAATTTCATAATAACTGATGATGAATGGCATTTTCAAAGAGATAATAATTAAAATATGAACATCATTTTTCTGTAACTCTTGCAAAATCAATTTAACAAAATCTGCAAAATCAATTTAACAAAAAAGTTGTTTTCCCAAGCTTGATGTATAAACCAAAGAGTGATTTTGTTCGTGGTAATTTTGAGAACCACCATCTATATAACTGTAATGCCTCTGCACTAAAAGTGGCTAAGCATTCTAACCTGCTTAACACAGACAATCCATATGTTTTTTATTTTCTTTGGCTACCTAAGTATCCTAACCTGCCTAACACAAACAGTCCATATGTTTTAATTTCTTCGGCGGGCATTACCTGCATAGCAGTTTTCTCTGGTCTATCGACTCAACACCAACCTTCCTACTTCATGGAAAAAATAGTCGGGGATTTAGTGCTGTAAGACAAAAGTCGCAAAAGGCCCTTGTGAATACAAAAATCTCCATATTCATACTAGACTTTGAAATTTCGAAATTTGATAAACAGAAATGAATTCAATTTGGAAATACAATTTCAAGTTATTCTCAAAATTTGTTTAATAACCCAACCTCTTCTACATATCAATTGATGAAGATTCTTCAGTCCTGGACAGCAAAGGTATTTCAGGGGTAGCGGGCATTTCAGTTGCAACTGATGATATATCGAAGCCCAAAGTGGCCATTGTCTACATTGCCTTCTAACATCTGAACAACACTGGCCATACAAGGCCGATCTGTGGAGTTGTATTGTATGCACCAAAGCCCAACTTTGGTCATAGGCCTAATCATCTTCTCCTCGTCTTCTGTTTCAATTCCTCCTCTTCCTTCTCTCAATCGCGTCCCTAACTCCCCACTCTCCAGCAGTTTGGAAACCCAGTCGGGAAAGTACCATTGACTGGAACGGCTCAACTGCACATCAAGATTCTTTCTGCCCCCAACAATCTCTAGCAAGAGTATTCCGAAACTATATACGTCTAATTTATTTGTCAGGACCTGCGTCGCTGTGACACAGCTCCGGAGCAACATAACCGGGCATGCCTCTCCCAGCTGTCATTGATATATGGTCATCTCCCTTCCCATGAAGTTTGGCCAGATCGAAATCTGAAACTTTTGGTGTGAACTCCTTGTCCAGCAATATATTGTGAGGTTTGATGTCGAAGTGTACGATGAGGTTGTTGCAATCCTGGTGCAAATATGCAATTCCTCGAGCCGCACCCAGAGCTATTGAATACAATTGTTCCCACTTCAACACTCCCCCTTCCTCTTTTCCGGCAAATATAAAGTTATCCAGAGATCCATTAGGCATGTATTCATATAGCAGCGCGCTTGTAAAGCTTTCAGAGCAAAACCCAAGAGACAAACGAAATTGACATGGTGGAGATGTCCAATGGTGGCCACTTCGTTAATGCACTGGGCCTCGCTGTGCCTATGCCAATCTAGAAGCTTCACAGCCATTGGGGTTCCATTCTGTAGCTTGCCTTTATAAACCACACCGTAACCTCCTTCACCCAACTTTTCTGCAAAGTTGTTTGTGATCTTCTTGAGTTGA
Organism: Pinus tabuliformis; assembly: GCA_031772625.1. Taxonomy (NCBI): domain Eukaryota; kingdom Viridiplantae; phylum Streptophyta; class Pinopsida; order Pinales; family Pinaceae; genus Pinus; species Pinus tabuliformis. The sequence goes on from CM062819.1 coordinate 473,586,621, forward strand.
GACTGTGAATATCTGGTTGGCATTGGCATTTCATAAGCATGGTCCCTCAAGAATCTCCACCAATGAAATAGAGCTCCCAGGACGAGATTTAATTCTCCTCAAGCAAGCACGACAAGTTAGGGAGAGTATTGTGCAAAAGAGGATGCCTAAGAACACCATTAGTCCCAGAACAAAGGAAGTTGTAGGGGATACATAGAGGATACCAATGCGATTTTAATCCAAACAAATTACAAAATTTCCAGTGAGAGTCAATAAAACCGTAACACAGGTAGAAAGCATAAATTTACCTTTGGATCCCAATAGCCTGTGACATCTTCCTGTCCGTAAACAAACTACAAATTCTGTTGATTGAAAAGATTGATATCAGTGCATAATCTCATCAAAGTGAGGTTCAATAGGAGATGGTGAAATAGGAAAAAATCATAAACGTACTTATCAGACAAAAAAGTGCTCCCGCTGTGAAAACTGCAATTGTGGCGGAACGAAGAGATTAATATCATTGTGATAATCATCCAACCCGGAAGAGAGTAATGGAAACAAGATGTTGAAATATAATTTCAACTGCAGCAAACCGTTTTTCTTTACCTTTGCGATGCGATGAGATCGCAGATCGCAAATCGCATGCATGCTTGGATCCTCCATTTCGTTCACTTGATTTCTCTGATTGCGATGGTGCGATGCGATCCCATCGCATATCGCAGACCGCACCATAACCCTGTGCTCCATTTTTTTTGTGTTCCGCCAAATGGGATTTCGCTATGAGATCAAATCGCAAATCGCACCAACATAATAGTGTTCCATTTTTCCTCCCGCAGTTTGTGATTCTGCGATGTGATCAAATTGAAGTCAATGGTTGAGTACAGGCGTGCAGCATGAATTTTACGTGAAGTGAAAGTTACATTTTTTACCGCTAGTAAATGTCAGTAAAACAGTAAATGTAATTTACTGTGGGTTGGTAAGTTTTGGTAAGGATTTTAATTTTATTTCAGCGGGAGTATGGGCTCAAGTAAAAGCTGGTAAAACCATTTAATTTTATTGTTTTTTATTTTACGGGAGTATGGCAAGTGAAAACGTGAAGTAATTTCCTTTTGTTGTCATATATATATGTAATGTTTTTTATATGTTGACAATGTAATTGAGGAGAGGGAAAAACGCAGCAGCGCGTATGAACATATACACAACAGTGTGAAGTAAAATAGAATGCAGCAGCGTGAGAAAATTGGTGTGTAATTTCCACAAAGCAGTGTGTTGATCTCTTCAGTAGAGACAAAATATTTTTTTGTAATGCAGTGTAAATCCTTTTAAAAGGAGGGACAGAGTAATTTTTGTGTTGAACCTCAAATGTTCCTGTGTAATCCCTTTGAAAGAGGAAGAAGTCTGTAACAACAGTTATTTTATTGATGAATGCAAAGTTCGTTTTCATGTGCGTAAATCTCTGTCTGCTTAGAAATTTTAAAGCTTCCCTGTGCTAAGATCCTGTGTGGAGAAAAACAGAGCATTGTTCTCTGTTCTGTGATTTTGTTTTTGTGATTTTACCAGGAAAATCCCCAACAGTGGTATCAGAGCTAGTTCAGGCTCTTTAAGGGTGTCAAAGAAGCTGAAGGAAGGATTCTTACTGCAGCAACTTCTCCAGCAGTGTGAAGACTCAGGCAAAATAATCCAAGGTATTTCTCTTAAATACTTGACTGTATTTTGAAGCATAGTTAAGAGTGCAAAAATGGCTGGCACCAGCACCAGCGATAGCATGGGTATGCAGCTCCCACTATTTGATGGCAAAAACTATGATTATTGGGCAATAGCAATGAAAGCTTTGTTTGTTTCCCAAGACTTATGGGAAATAGTTGAGGATGGTTTTGAACAACCAGCAGATGAAAATGAGTTTAATGCATTAACTCAGGGAGAGAAAGATTTGTTGAAGAGCTACAAGAAGAAGGATTCAAAAGCCCTCTTCTTCTTGTATCAAGCAGTGCATGGAAGCGTGTTTCCAAGGTTAGCAGCAGCTAAGACATCCAAAGAAGCATGGCAAACTCTCAAGACAGCCTATCAAGGCATGGAGAGAGTGAAGACAGCAAAACTACAATTGTTGAGGAAAGATTTTGAGAATCTGAACATGAAGGAGTTAGACAGTGTTGACTCATTCTTCACACAAGCAATTGGTCTGGTCACACAGATAAGGTCTCATGGAGAAACTCTTAAAGAAAGGAGGATTGTGGAGAAACTATTGATGTGCCTACCCTCAAAGTTTGATGTGGTTGTTACCACCATAGAAGAGACAAAGGATCTCTCAAATTTTTCAGTTGATGAACTTCATGCATCACTGATAACACATGAGCAGAGGTTGAGTAGAAATGAAAACTCATCTCTAGAGCAAGCCTTGAAGACCCAGATGTCCTTTGGAAGAGGAAGAGGTCAAGGCAGAGGAAACAAGAGAGGAAGAGGCAGAAGCCAAAATAGAGGAGGAAGGAACAGTCCAGCAAATGCTCAAGGAAGAGGCAGCAATCCAAATCAGAACCAAGGCCAAGGCAGCAGTGAACAAAGTGGACAACATCATGCTCAAGGACAAAGGTATGAAAAATCAAATGTCCAATGTTATTATTGTAAAAAATATGGGCATTATGCCAGTGAATGTAGGAAGAAGCAGCATGATGTGAATAATAAATCTAGTGCAAACATTACTAGAGAAAATGTCAGCCAAGATAATGTGTTGTTAGCTTGTAACATGGCTGAAACAAATAGTGAAGACATATGGTTTCTAGACTCCGGTTGCAGCAACCATATGACAGGAAACATAGCTTTGTTTTCTGCTTTAGATCAAAGTGTGAAGTCACAAGTCACACTTGGGACTGATAGCAAAATTTCTGTTATGGGTAAAGGAGAAGTTAAAATATTTACAAAGCAAGGTGAAAGGAAAACCATAACAGATGTCTACTATGTCCCTGGAATGAAATGTAACCTCTTGAGTATTGGACAACTTGTTCAAAAGGGTTACAATGTCTTCTTTGAGAATGATGTATGCACCATCATGGATAGAGCACCCAGCAAGCGATGCATTGCTGAAGTGAGGATGACGAGGAACATAATGTTCCCTCTCAGAATAAGAGCAGAATTGAAAAACAAAGAAGTAATTGCAGCAGTTTCCCAAGAGGCTCTCCAAAGTGTGCCAAAGGATGAAAATTGGTTGTGGCACTTGAGATTTGGACATCTCAACTTTGGAGGTCTTAGCTTGTTGAGCAGAAAAGGAATGGTAAGAGGATTACCATTGATAGAGAAACCGGACAGCCTTTGTGAAGGTTGTATCTTGGGAAAACAACATAGAGAAAGTTTTCCATCGGGGAAAAGCATCAGGGCAAAAGCACCCTTAGAAATTGTCCACTCAAATTTATGTGGACCAATGCAAACCCCATATTTAGCAGGCAGCTAATATTTTCTAACATTTATTGATGATTTCACCAGAAAAACTTGGATTTATTTCTTGAAGAACAAATCGGAAGTGTTTGAAAAATTCTAAAATTTCAAAGCACTTGTGGAAAATCAAAGTGGGTTGCGCATCAAAGTTTTGAGAATAGACAGAGGAGGTGAGTATATCTCCAAAGAATTTTTATGTTTTTGTAGAGAAAATGGAATACACAAGTAGTTTACAGCAAGGTACACCCCACAGCAAAATGGAGTTGCTGAAAGGAAGAACAAGACCATTATGGATATGGCGAGGAGCATGTTGAAGGCAAAGCATTTGCCAAATGATTATTAGGCTGAAGCCGTAAACTGTGCAGTATATATTCTAAATAGGTGTCCTACAAAAGCTGTGATGAATAAAGTGCCGGAAGAAGCATGGAGTAGGAGAAAGCAAGGAGTCACCCACATGAAAGTTTTTGGATGTGTGACCTATGCACACATTCCTGATCAGCTAAGGAAGAAGTTGGACAGCAAAGGGGAGAAATGTATTTTCATTGGATACAGTGAGGAATCCAAAGCTTACAGGTTGTAAATCCCATCTACCAAGAAGTTCTTTGTGAGCAGAGATGTTCAATTTATTGAGGAGGAAGCTTGGGATGGAAGCATAGAGAAAACAGTTAATGTTAAAAACTGTTTGTCTCATGATGAAGATAATGAAGAGATGGCTGAAATACATCCCCAAATAGCAGCGCCAACACAAGGACAGCAAGGAACACCCTTGAGGATAAATGAGAGTGCTTCTCCAAGCACACCACAAGGAGGAAATTCAAGTACATCTTCAAGCACTTGCACACCAAATGAAAGAGGTAAGAAGCTTAGGAATTTAAGTGACATTTATAATGAAGGAATGAATTCCTTATTTGCCTTGTATTGTCATGTTGATGATCCTATTCATTTCGAAGATGCAATTAAAGATAAGAAATGGATAGAAGCTATGGATGAGGAGATGAAAGCCATAGAAAGAAACAAGACATGGGATTTGGTTGAGCTACCAAAAGGTAAAGAAGTCATTGGAGTCAAATGGGTCTATAAGACCAAATGCAATGCTGAAGGCAAAATTGGAAGACACAAGGCAAGGCTGGTTGTCAAGGGATACAAGCAGCAGTATGGGAGAGATTATGAGGAAACTTTCGCACCGGTTGCAAGAATGGAAACCGTGAGAGCAGTGCTGTCTATAACAGCACAAAACAAGTGGAAAATTTACCAGATGGATGTGAAGTCGGCATTCCTAAATGGAGTGTTAAAGGAGGAGGTTTACATTGAACAACCTCTAGGCTATGAGAAGAAAGGCCAAGAGCACAAAGTTTGCAGATTGAAGAAAGCTCTTTATGGGCTGAAGCAAGCGCCAAGAGCGTGGTACAATAGGATAGATTCCTATCTACTGGAAAATGAATTTGACAAATGTGAGGGAGAACCCACCGTCTACATCAAAGAAGAGGATGGTAAGATTTTAATTGTAGTCTTGTATGTTGATGATGTGATTTTTACAGGTAATGATGACTACCTCATTGAAAACTTCAAATCAGTCATGAAAGAGGAATTTTAGATGACTGACATGGGTTTGCTGAGATACTTCTTAGGAATAGAAGTAGATCAAAATGAAAATGGGATTTTTATCTCACACGCAAAATATGTAAAAGAAGTGTTGGAAAGATTCCATATGCAAGAGTGCAAAGCAGCAATCACTCCCACGGTAATGGGATTAAAACTCAGCAAAGAGGACAGCATCAAGGATTTTGATTCTAGCTTGTATAAGAGCATAGTTGGCAGCCTTATGTATTTAACTGCAACTAGGCCTGCCATAATGTTTGCTGTTAGTTTGATTTCCAGATTCATAGAGAAGCCAAAAGAAGCACATTGGCAGGCAGCAAAAAGAATACTAAGGTATGTCAAAGGCACAAAAAGATTTGGCATTTTATATACTTTTTCAGAAAATCCAGATTTAGTTGGCTACACCAATAGTGATTGGGCTGGAAGTGTAGATGATCGGAAAAGCACATCCAGTTACATTTTTCACATGGGTTCAGGAGCAATTTCATGGGCTTCCAAGAAACAGCCAAGTGTGGCTCTGTCTACAGCAGAAGCAGAGTATGTGGCAGCTACAGCAGCAGCGTGTCAAGCGGTTTGGATGAGGAGACTGTTAAGAAGTCTATGCCAAGAGCAGGCAACAACAACGGTGATTTTTTGTGACAATAGTTCAGCTATTGCGTTGTCCAAGAATTCTGTGTTTCACAAGCGAACGAAACACATAGATACAAAGTTCCACTACATCAGAGAATTGGTGAACAATGGAGAAATTGTTTTACAACATTGCAGCACTCAAGAACAGGTTGCGGACATTCTGACCAAGCCTTTGGGACAGAAAAGTTTTGAGTTTTTAAGGAAGCGTCTGGGTATGATTGATAACCCAGCAGTTGAAATTAAAGGGGAGTGTTGAAATATAATTTCAACTGCAGCAAACCGTTTTTCTTTACCTTTGCGATGCGATGAGATCGCAGATCGCAAATCGCATGCATGCTTGGATCCTCCGTTTCGTTCACTTGATTTCTCAGATTGCGATGGTGCGATGCAATCCGATCGCATATCGCAGATCGCACCATAAGCCTGTGCTCCATTTTTTTTGTGTTCCGCCAAATGGGATTTCGCGATGCGATCAAATCGCAAATCACACCAACATAATAGTGTTCCATTTTTCCTCCCGCAGTTTGTGATTCTCCGATGCGATCAAATTGAAGTCAACGGTTGAGTACATGCCTGCAACATGAATTTTATGTGAAGTGAAAGTTACATTTTTGACCGCCAGTAAATGTCAGTAAAACAGTAAATGTAATTTATTGTGGGTTGGTAAGTTTTGGTAAGGATTTTAATTTTATTTCAGTGGGAGTATGGGCTCAAGTAAAAGCTGGTAAAACCATTTAATTTTATTGTTTTTTATTTTACGGGAGCATGGCAAGTGAAAACGTGAAGTAATTTCCTTTTGTTGTCATATATATGTAATGTTTTTTTTGTGTTGACAATGTAATTGAGGAGAGGGAAAAACGCAATAGCGTGTATGAACATATACACAGCAATGTGAAGTAAAATAGAATGCAGCAGCGTGAGAAAATTGGTGTGTAATTTCCACACAGCAGTGTGTTGATCTCTTCAACAGAGACAGAAGATTTTTTTGTAATGCAGTGTAAATCCTTTTAAAAGGAGGGACAGAGTATTTTTTGTGTTGAACCTCAAATGTTCTTGTGTAATCCCTCTGAGAGAGGAAGAAGTCTGTAACAACAGTTATTTTATTGATGAATGCAAAGTTCGTTTTCATGTGTGTAAATCTCTGTCTGCTCAGAAATTTTAAAGTTTCCCTGTGCTAAGATCCTGTGTGGAGAAAAACAGAGCATTGTTCTCTGTTCTGTGATTTTGTTTTTGGGATTTTACCAGAAAAATCCCCAACACAAGATACAAATTCACAGTGAGGTTCAAACAATGAAATAGGAAAAAACCATAATTTTACCAGCTGCCAAGAACCTAAGAGTTGCCATGGTGAAGCTGCAACTGCTGTGGAATGAAGGGATTGATATCGATGCCATCTTCGTCCAACCCGGAAGAGAATGGAACGAATCATAAATTAAACCATTCAAAATCATAATTAATAATCGATTTTGATACAAGCAACGAAGAAGACAATGAAGCTTCTTACTAGTGAAAGGAAAGGAAAGGTGGTGATGGTTCATCCTTGTACGCAACTTCGAAGATTCTGTCACGGTTCATTCTTGGCCGCATTATGAGAAAGTCTTAGGAGGCTCCAATGGCCTTTTTGCCATCTTATGATAAAAGTCTTTGGAGTCTACATTAACCTTTTATTGGCATAATTAAAGGGAGTTTTATTAGGACAATTTTTTTATTTCAACTTAGGAAAGTTGATTTTTTTTTAATTGATTGATTAAATTGATTTTCAAGGGAATATGCTTGATGTAAGCTCAATATTGATGTTAATTAATGATTGTAGTGTGTTACATAGTTTGTTAGGTTGCATTGGCTTTTAATAAATTTAAAAAATTATATTTATGCCATTTGGATGATGAAAAAACTTAAACAATGGGTTCCTTTTTTGTTCCACCTATTGAATATTCTTCTTATGTTTAGTATTAATGTTTTTCAATAGTTGTAGTGTGTTACAGAGTTTATTAGGTTGTATTGGCTTTTAATAAATTTAAAAAATTATACCCCTAATCGAGGTGTGACAGGCCATGCAGGTTAGAGGGAAGAGAGGCTGGCCAAAGGTCAAGGCAAATCGAGGACAGAAAAGCCAACTAGATGGCACGATGGATAGAGGGAAGAGAGGCTGGTTAGGGGCCACGGGAGCTAGCAAACAGAAGTGGAGGAACGGGAAACTCAGGACATGATCAGCTGTCAAGGTGGGTAGAGGAAAGAGAAGTCAGCCAGTTGGCATGGCGCGCAAAGGGATGAAGGCTAAGACAGTTGGCACGAGAGCCAGCAAGTGGTGAGAGAGCAATAGGAAACTCACGGCAAGAGCAACCAGCGGTAGGCAAGGATTAATGATTGACATTTATGGGAAGGTAAGTGGACTCCCATCCTGAGACCCACATGAGAGAGAAAGGGCGACAGACAATGACATTGATCATGTGGCGGGCTTCTCGGAAGGAATGCCAGGCAGGTGGACGAGAAAAAAAAAAATGAAATGTGGTAAAGATGAGAAGCAATTGCATACAGGAAGAAAGGGCAGGACATGCTGCTGGAGGTGGTAAGAGCCGAGTGTTGGGAGACACCGAGCAGTGTCCGTCTTTTGACTGTAAAACCTAGTATGTGCTCCCTGCCTTCACTTGCGTTGGTTTGGAAAATATGAATTGGCATCTGCGAAGACTTCAATTAGAAAGAGGCATTGTAATGGATCCGAAAGTAGATTACTGGTTAATAATTATGGTGTTCCCTGTCAATTCAAGCACTGAGGCCTCCTCGTATCCTTGGGCAATTGGCATGTCAAACCTGGGGTGGGATTGAATGATTAGCCATCTGGGGAGGGGGGGTACGGACATCTGATTTTATTCTCAAGGTAGCTAGGTTCTCGGGCAGAAGGAGAATGCTAGGTCAGATTGATGCCAACAACATCATCTTAAGCAGTTTTAACTACGTCTGTAGGAAAAATTTCTTTAGGTAGTTAAGGATGGGTATGTGGATTGATAGGGAAGGATTTAAGGAAAATTGCGGGAGGCCTGAACCGATATCTGACCCTAGTCCCTCCTTCGGTCCGTCGGCCTGAAGCGATATCTGACCCTGGTCCCTCCTTTGGCCTGTTGGCCTGGCTGCAAATCCTTAGTCCAATGTCGATTCAAGACCTGGAAAGGACAAGCAGAAGAGGGTGCATTAACTAGGCCTGAAACTGGGGAAGGGAGAATGACCAATTTGGGCTTTGGCTCATCTCCTCTGAGGGGATTCAATGGCGAAGGGTAGGACTTTCGTGGCCCGGGGATAGAACTATAGTCTGGTGGGAAATTGAGAAGCATTGTCTTACCCTCTCAGGTGGCGAAACCTAGGAAAAAAAATACTCTGGGAAATGGTTAGCAAGGTCGGGTTCATAGAATGTTGGAGGTGTAGGGTGGTCTTGCGGGAGCCAGACAGAGGAGCTATTCAATTTCTTATAGGAACCAACCTAGAAGATGGTGCTATCACTATCCTGCAAAACTTTGAAGGAAGTGTGTGGAACCTGGGGGTAAAAACAGTAAACAGGCACTGAGCGGATGAAAGAGATTGCTCCTGAGCACTCTCATCTGGAATTGGGGAAGTACGCTGGGAATCCTGAAAGGACCAAGGCCAATTCTTAGGTAGAGTATCAAAACAAGAATATAAAGAATGATATCAAAATCAAAACCAACTTACAGAACATAAAATATTATGTGTTCACTATGGTAAAGTTGATGATGGTTCATAATGTTTTAATTTTGGTTTCTGTTATAGGTAGTTTAGAAAACAATGTGAAAAGGACTCTGATGGTTCGGCAATTGAACCACGCCAGTGAGTACCAAGCCTTGATCCAGGTGAGTTGCTTAGATAGGAAAGTAAAAAGGAGAAAGAATATTTGGATAGCGAAGGAAGGCAATCAACAGGAAAGGAAAGGAAACAAAAGATCGGGAAAGACAGAGAACAAGACGAAAGACCTGGAACTGACAACAAGCAAAGGAGCGAGCAAAAGAGATAGGAAATCATGGAAGGAAAGTATGTAGAACCTTATCCATGCACACTACGTAGGAACCCCAGCCGAGGTGAACATTGTCATCTCTAAGTGGGAAAGAGAACTAAACACAAACATCGAAAATGAAGAGATCTAGGTAGAGGGATGAGAGATAATAGTTAAGATCCAGGTAATATCAGAGGTTTCCAAACTTTGTTTTCGCAAACCATCTAGTAGTATTGGGTCATGAAAAACATTCTACCTCGTACTATGACCACCTATAAGGAACGAGAAGACCCAGAAGAGGACAAACCAAAAGAGCCAAGTTTGAAGGATCTCTAGAGGGAGATACAATCTGTCTAAAATGCAACTGTATCAAAACAACCTATGCCTGAATAGGGTCGAACAGAGTCTCCAGAGTATGATGTGAAGTGAAGTTCCGGGATCAAGCGCTAAAGCCCGAGCCCAAGTCGATTCTTCATATGAATGAAGCAAATAATTTGATTTTGTTTTGATGACGGTTAGCATTTACTTTTTTAGCAAGAATTATATAGAAGATAAAGTAACCAATGTAGTGTGGATGATTAGAAAAACTCTGTTTCAATTTTGGACAGTGTTTGATTTGATATAGATAAATGGCCAACAAACCTAGTTTCCTTCAAGCAAGTTAAAACCACGTGCAGTTTTGTTGAAATTAAACTTAGTATTATGAAATATTAATAAAAAAACGATGTACCAAACTTACACATAGAAAAAATAAAAAAAATATATCTGTGCCCGGCAGCTGATGAGAAAACTTAAAACAGTGGCATACATATAATCGGAATAGGTACGTTTTTCGATCCCGCTTACTGAAAATGAATTGATCAAATGGCTTGAGCTGAAGAACACGATTCAATTTCCCTAGCGCCGATTAGATCATACTCGAAATTCCAAAATCAGCACCAGACGAAGCGGTAGAAGGAAGAGAACCACGATGGCGAGGGGAACTCTGGAGGTGCTGCTTGTCAACGCCGAGGGACTGCAGAATACTGATTTCCTCTGTAATTCTCTGTGCTGGTGTATGTTCAGTTGGATATTTGATTTAATTTTTCTCTGATAAATATTAATGTGGTTGTGGTTGTGGTTGCAGGTAACATTCTCCAGTGTTGAACTCACCAAGAAAAGAGCAGTTCGTCGATCCGGGTGGCGCTGTCAAATTCTTCGATCCCGCGATCAAAACGAAAATGTGAAGCGTACATTTTATATCATGATGAAACAGTAAATACATTTTATATCATGCGAAAAATATGTCCAGTCAGTAAATACATTTTATATTGTGCGTAAAAAATTCCCGCTAGGAAGTTTAAGCACAAATTTTAATTGTTTTCTAATTCACTATTACGCATAAGTGACATTAATAATGAAATTAATCCTTAATAGCATTTTAACCTTCTAGAAAAATATAGTACTAGACATAGAAGAAGATAAGAAGCGAAAGCTAAAATTTCACATTTGACTATAGAAACATTTTGAGATCAAATGAAAAAAAGAACACAAGTAAGGATTATTCCAATTTATTTATGATTGATTTTATACCCATTTATTTAGGACTGATTTTACATTAGTTATGTTTTGACTATTTAGCTATTTGTTAATATGAAACAATAAATAATTAATTTTTTAGTATTATAAATTTATTTTTTGTTGAATTGAGACTTCTGTGATCCATAACAGTTATAAGTAGAGTTTTGGCGTAAATCACATAAAGAAAGACCTTTGTCTTCGAACCAACTAGTGTAGTTCATCGTGAGGACAAGTTGAAGAAACAGATTCTGAGTAGAGTCTCCAACGGCTAAATGGACTAACGGCTAATTTTGACCCTAGGACCCAGGTCAAATTATTATTTATTAATTTAATATTATTATTATTTTTATTATTATTTTTCCAATTATTATTTATGGAGATAAGTTAAATTAAGTAAAAATAAATAAAATATTTTTAATGGTTAATTTATTTAAATTATATATATATATATATATATATATATATATATATATATATATATATATATTTAATTAAAGTTATAATATTAAGTTATTAAAATAATTTCAGTCTAAAAAGATATATTTATTTATTTAAATTATTTAATAGTTATTATTAATATTATATATATATATATATTAATTAAAATCATAATATTAGGTTGTTAAGTGACGAATATATTTTCATTCAATAATAATTTTAATGGTTAGTTTAATATTATTATTTAAGGAATATATATATATATATATATATATATATATATATATATATAATAAAATAATTTTAATGGTTGGTTAAAGAAGTAAACTCCTTATCTATTTAAATTATTTATTGATAATTATATATATATATATATATATATATAATAAAATCATAATATTAGGTCGAGAGTTTTCATTTATTAATATAATAATAATTTTTAATGGTTAAAAAAATAAATAAAATAATAATTAATTAGTTGATAAAAAGAATTAAATTATTTAATAATTAAATTAAATTTAAAGAAAAAAACGCGCAAAAAGCTATATATTTAAATAGAAAAAACAAAAGAAACCTAAAAATTAATAATAAAAAAATTAAAAGTTAGTTTAACCTAAAATTCTTAAAATTATGATTTTTTAACAACATTATATATATTTCGAAGCTCACTATTCTCCTTAAAAACCTTCATCATTGTATTGTTAAAAAGTTGTTTTCAAAATTATTGCAAAATCCAATATCTATTTGGATATTTTATATTATGCATAAATATTTAATTAATAAATAAACTCAATTTCATAAATTCAATTTAATTAATAAGTATTTTGAAATATTTTTTAATTAGATAAAAAAAATTAATACTTTAAAAAACTTCAATTTAATTTTAAACATTATAACTTATAATTCTATATTATTTATCTCTAAGAATAAGGTATTTAGAATTGGATATTTCAATTTAATATTTGAAATAAATAAGTTTAATTTAATTAATCATTATTAATAAATAAACTTAATTTAATTAAAAAATAGTTTAAGATATTTTTTTATTATATAAAAAAATTTAATATCTTTAAGAAAATGTTAGTTAAATTTTGGGTTTAATATTATTCCCTTGAGGTTTTAGTATTAATCCCTTGGGTTTAATATTATTTCTATGCATTTATAATCCCTTGGATTTTTAGTATTAATATCTTCGGTTTATTAGTTTCTTGGGTTTATAATATCAATCCCTTGAGATTATTAATCTAAAGTTTCATATTCTTAGTGTATAATATTATTCGTAGGGTTTACAATATTAATCCTAGGGTTTAATATAAATACCTTGGGTTTATAATCACTGTCAACCATGGTCCAACGTCACATCGTGATAAAGATTTTCTCAATATGAAAATCAACCATGTTCAACCATGGTCAATAATCATGGTCACATTGTCATAAAGATTGTCTTTTGGTTTAGTGTCACATTATGACAACCATGGTCATCCATGGTCAACCATGACTGAGTGTTGCATTGTGACAAAGATTGTCTCAATATGAAAATCAACCATGATCAACCATGGTCCAACGTCGCATTGTGACAAAGATTGTCTCAATATGAAAATCAATGATGATCAATCATTCTCCAACGTTGCATTTTGACAAAGATTGTGTCAATATGAAAATCAATCATGGTCATCCATGGTCAACAATGTGTATTTTAGGGTTTATAATATTTATCATAGGGTTTTTATACCTTAGGTTTACAATATAAAAAATGTGAAAACATGAAAATCAACCATGGTTGATCATGGTCAACCATGGTTAATCATGGTCCAACATCACATTGTGACAAATATTGTCTCAATATGAAAATCAACCATGGTGCAATGTCATATTGTGACAAAGATTGTCTTAATATCTAAATCAATCATGGTCAATCATGGTCAACCGTGTTTTTTTTAGCATTTATAATATTTATCATAGGGTTTATATACCTTGGTTTATAATATGTATCTTAGTGTTTATCATAGGATCTTCTCGATATGAAAATCAATCATGGTCAACCATGATCCAACGTTGCATTGTGACAAAGATTGTCTCACTATGAAAATCAACCATTGTCCAGTGCCACATTGCGAAAAATATTGTCTCAATATGAAAATTCAATCATTGTCAACCATCATCAACCATGGTCCAACGTCATGACATTACAATGATTGTCTCAATACGAAAATCAATCATGGTCAACCATTTTTATTTTATCGTTTATAATATTTATCTTAGGGTTTATATACCTTTGGTTTATAGTATCAATGTCTTGGGTTTAATATTATTCCCTTGGGTTTATAATCCCTTGGGGTTTTAGTATTAATCCCTTGGGTTTATTAATCTAAGGGTTCATATTCATAGGGTATAATATTATTCATAGGGTTTATAAAATTAATCCTAGGGTTTAATATAAATCTCTTTGATTTATAATCATGGTCCAACGTCACATTATGACAAATATTGTCTCAATATGAAAATCAACCATGTTCAACTCTCGTCCACCATGGTCAATAATCATGATTAGGTTGTGACAAAGATTGTCTCTTGGTCCAGCGTCACATTGTGGCAACCATGGTCCAATGTTGCATTGTGACAAAGATTGTCTCAACATGAAAATCAATCATGGTCAACCATGGTCCAAGGTAAAGGATGAACCTGAAATATGCCTTTTGAATTTATGTCGTTACAATTTCACTTTGAATATGTATTTTATTCATGCTTCTACTTCTGTATATAGCTAGAAGCTAGGTACAAGACGAAAATGAAATAATCTATTCTTTTGAAACCCTATTGATAAAGGCCCATCAAAACAGAGCTGCAATGGAATACCTTACCCTTAAATTCAACAAGCAATTTTCTAGCGTTGATATGGGTTCTTATGAAAATGTTCCCTAGGAATCAGGTTCCCATAATAACTGCAAAGAAAAGTTCGTATTTGTCACTTATAGTATGATTCATAGCACTCGTGATTGATCTTTTGAAAAAATCCTTGAGTAACCTCAACCACTCAAGATTATCCATAGCTCTATGTGCTTATATCAAGTCGAGTCCCCTTGATCCATAGCTCTTTATGCTTCTATCCAGTTGAGTCTCCCTGAAATTAGCAGAGACCGTGGCATACACAAAGTTCCTAGTTTCAGGTACATCCATTGAAGCAACAATAATAATACTTTTTTAAGCATGGCCCATAGTAGTGCTTCTAGCTTACCCAGTTGAAGACCCTGCATAAGACCCTACATCTTGGGCGGTTGTTTCCAGGTAGAATATGTCATATTTTTCCACGCAAAGCCCATAGAAGGACATGTCAGGCTAAAAAAGTTTATAAAACATAGGCAAAGGAAAAATCATAAACATTAAATGTTAGGGAATTAATGTTAGGATTAATTCAATTGTTAGTTTATGTGAAGCAAACGGATTAATATAACATATGGTTTTTCCTCCCCTCCTTGGGAAGAGGCCAAATAAGATGGAAAAAGAGGTTACAGTAGAGAATATACAGACGTGCAGTGCATGACTAAAAAATTGGGTTATTTGTTATTGTCCGTGATAGTAAGTAGCTAAACTAATGCTAGCCTCGCCATTTTGATTACTATAGTCCCAGTCGTGCCTGTTGTTAAGAATTGAAGAACCAACTTTATTAATCAAATTGAGCAGCTCTCAGGTGAGGGCTTCACTTGGAGACTACCTCTGTCAGAACGCTCTACATCCAAATCGCATTACAAATCATGAATATATAATTTACACGCACATTGGGAAGTTAAACATATACCTAATAAGTAGGAACTAATTCCTAATATAAGGCTCCAGTGAACCGACTCTCTCCTAAATTACATTTCTCCATTATCTGCAACACTCCCCCTTAATGGAGAAAGGGGTTCACAAGTATTCCTAACATTTCCCTAAATAATTCAAACTTGATTCTACAGAGAGGCTTAGTGAAAATATCAGCAACATTGTCACATGTATTAGAATATTCAATATGGATTTCCTTTGAGTGAAATTTCTCCAATACAAAATGAAACTGTGTATTGATGTACTTTGTGTTTTTATGAAATATTGGATTATTTTCAAGTTTGATAGAGATCTGGTTGGTGCAACCTTCTTTTCTTCTCCAACATCATGGACAATTCTCCTCAACCAAATTACTTCAAAAGTTGCTACACAAATTGCTTGATACTCAGCTCCTGCTGAAGACAAGGATATTGTGTTCTGCTTTTTGCTACTCCATGCAATGACCCCGGACCCAATGTTGAATTCATAGCCTATTATGAATCGTCTTTCATCTATGTTTCCAACCCAATCAGAGTCTGAAAAACATGTCAATTTAACATCACATGAATCGGTATATTTAATACCATAGTCTAATGTTGCTTGCAAATACCTTAAGATGCCTTTTGTTGCAACCCAATGACTCTCAATAGGTTTTGACATGAATTGGCTCAATACACTGACTACATAAGCCAAATCCGGCCAGGTTGTAGTCAAGTAGATTAGACTCCCAACCAGTTGTCTATACAATGTTGCATCTGCCTCCTTAGAACCATCATCATTATGAAGCTTCGTATTCTTCTATAAAGGCATTGATGCAGCTTTACACTGATACATTCTGAACTTTCTCAGTAAACTCATGAAAATCTTACCCTATGATAGAAAAGTCTGGCTAAAATCCCTCCAGACTTGTACACCCAAATAGTAGTGTAACTCTCCAAGGTATTTCATCTCAAAAACCTGTGAGATCTGCTCTTTGATTTCTTTAATGAGTTCTTCTGCATTTCCTGTAATGATAAGATCATCTACATATAAAGAAATCAAAACAATTTGTTCCTCTTTGTCGAACAAGATATATAGATTAGGGTCATTCTTGCTTCTTTTATAACTATGCAATAGGAAAAATGAATCAATTTTATCAGACCATGACCTGGGTGCCTATTTTAGTCCATGAAATGCTTTCTTCAATCTACAGACTAAACGTTCTTCCCCCTGTTTAACAAACCCCTCAGGTTGCACTAAATACACATCTTCTTTTAACTCCCCATTTAAAAATGAATATTTCACATCTAGTTGTTGTATCATCCAGTGATTTTTGGTAGCTAAAGAAATTAACATTATGATTGTGTTTAATTTAGCTACAGGGGCGAAGGTTTCCTCATACTCTATACCTTCTTTCTACAAGTGCCCCTTTGCAACTAGCTTAGCTTTATATTTATCTATACTCCCATTTGCTTTAAATTTAGGCTTGTATATCCATTTTCAACACATGGGTTGTTTGCCTTCAGGTAATTCAATAAGATCCCAGGTGTTGTTTTTAAGTATTGATTCATATTCATCTTCCATGGCTACCCTCCATTCAATATATTGACTAGTGTCTTTATAACTAGAGGGTTCAACAACAATTACCATACTAGTTATAAAATCATTATCCCAATATCTTACTGGCAACTAAATTTGCCTACCTAATCTCCTGAGTGGCGGAGTGGCTTCAAACCTATTCTGACCATCCCTTGGTGGACTTGTCTTGGCAACTGCAACTATATCATCCAATTCATTTTTCTGTTGTTGTTGTTGCTGCTCATGGTTGTCTCCTATTTCATCACTCCCTTCTTCCATCAGCAAAGGCATGTGCCACTCTTCATTGACACTCTCATGGTTTCCATCATTAACCTGCTCATGAAATACTACATCTCTACTTGCAAAGACTTTATGAGAAGAGGGATTAAACAATTTATAAGCTTTAAACTATGTACAATACCCAACAAAAATGCATTTAATGGCCTTTGAATCTAGTTTCTTCTTATCCTGCTTTGGAACATGAGAAAAATATTTGGAGCCAAAAACTCTTAAATGATTAACTACAGGCTTAAAACCTAGTAAATATTCGAAAGAAGTTTTGCAAATCAAGAATTTTTGTTGGACTCTTATTCTTCAAATACACTACAGTACTTATTGCTTCAACCCAAAATCCATTAGACATATTCTTCCCTTTAAGCATGCTGCGAGCACACTCCACAAGGGTTTTGTTTTTCCTCTTTACAACCCTGTTTTTTTGAGGAGTGTGGGGTACTATGAAGTGCTATAGTATCCCATGATATTTATAGTATTTTATGAAACCAACCTTCATGTATTCTCACCCATGGTTCGAGCGGATAATCTTGATGAATTTTCCTATCTACTTCTCAATCATGCTTCTGAATTCGTTAAAGTATTCAAAGGTATGACTCTTTTTTATGAGAAAATATACCCAAGTGAATCTCGTACATTCATCAACAAACAGTAAGAAATAATAGGCACCTCCCAATGACCTTGTTTGCATCAGCGCACACTAATCAGTGTGCACAAGCTCTAGTATATATCTCTTCTTTCTATCTACATTTGTAGGAAACTCATCCCTATGCATCTTCCCAAGAGCACATGCTTCAAAATCAACATGAACATTCTTTAAAACAAGGAGACCATTGACCATACCTCATTTTTGAAGTAGCAGTAGGTTATTGAAATTAATATGGCCGAATATTTGATGCCATAAGTCTTCTGCAGTCATAACTGATGATGTCAATGCTTGGTGTGGTGCACTTCTCACATTCAGCTTGTACAGACATCCCACATGAACACTTGATGCAATTGTCTTCATACGATCCAATAGATTTTTAATAACACAATAAGATTTAAAAAACTCTACCTTAAGATTCTGATATTTTATCATAGAAATAGGGATCAGATTCTTTTTTATTCTGGGTACATACATTACATTTTGAATATTCCTAATATCTCCATCAAGTAAAACAATAAGAAAATTACCATATCCTTTGATTTGGTACCCTCTATCATCACCAAGATAGATGTTTGCTCCACTGCTCGTCTCTTTGAAATTTTCAAATGAATTCTTGTTTCCTGTCATGTGGATGGAATCTCCTGAGTCCAAAAGCCAAGTTTATGCTTCATCATCCTCAGTAGAAAACACAGAATTAGATACGAATGATCTGCAATTCAGATTCTGATCTTCATCAACAAAATGACTGGCATGCTTATTGTGTCTCTGTTGACCTTCATCAAACATCTTCTTCCAGTAATATTTGGCTATATGACCAGCTCTACCACAATAAAAACATTTGGTTGTTGAATCATTTCTATTTGAAGACATACCTTGAGATGGAGGCGACTTTCTTTGTGGGGCTCCTCCGCTTTTGTGTGCTGCATTTTCCTTTCCTTTGAAGGGCTTCTTCTTCGCCATTAAAGAAAGCTCTGAACTCTAGGGTTTGAGAGTCAATCACATTTTCTCCTCTTGCATTAGAATTCTTGTCAATTCTTCAAACTTGGGGGCTTTCTCTCTCGCATTCAAGCCAACGATAAACATTTGATAGTCGTCAGTCATACCATTCGTGGTATGCATGACTAGATCAGTGTCTGACACTGTTTTGCCAATGTCACCAAACTTATTTTTGAGCTCCTTGATACGAGAGATGAACCCTGCTACTGATTTATTCTCCTCCATTTTAATGGAGAGAATATTTCTCTTTAGAAACAACATGCGATTTGTGTTCTAGATCTCATACAGGTCTTTGAGAGTTGTGTAGATGTTTGTAGTAGATTTACATTCTCGGATATGAGGAATAATGCAATATTTCATAGACAATTTAAGAAGCATCTTCACTTTATTCTCCCTTTTTTCCCAATCTTGGATTATTGTTGTTGTTCTTTCTATAGCTAGGGTCGGCTTCAACTCATCACCAGTTGCAATCGCCCATGCATCTTTCCCCTCCAATAGAGTCTGCAACTTAAATTTCCAATTAGAATAATTGGATCCTTCAAGCTTGTTTCTTTCGCTCAGGTAGGCCTTTGTGATCTGGTTATTCATCTTCACACTAAAAAAAAGACAACCTCCGACAATTAGAAAAACCATATCTATCCCAGTTCCACAAAAGATGATCTCAAGGCACCTTCTCAAAAATGCAATCTTAATTGCACAAGCCAATATGTTGCAATTCAATTTAATTCAAAGAACCCATTTTAAATTCAATTAAAAAAATGATCCCTTTTCAATTATGCTCCCAATGAATTTTCTTCATGCCCAATACAAATATACAAATATGCCCCAACGTATCACAGCCAAAATTTTAAAAAATATATGTATTATGACCCCTCTTTACAAATACGACCAACAGAATAAAAATATTATAACCCCTTTTTAAAAAACAATGCCATACAACGCTGATCACATAACAAACAACACTTCACGATGGGTTCACTTACTAATCCAGTAAGCACGCAACTCAATCCACCACACTTCCTGTTGAACAGAGACATGAACACCATGGCTCAACACTTCCTTTGCTCAGCTCACCACAAACAGACTTGGATCAACTCAGCTCATAATATTCAACAATATTGTCACGTGATTCTTAATATTCCTGCTCGATGATATTTGTATGGCTTGAAAGGACCCGAGCTCAACGTTTTAAAGATTTTATGTATCTTGGTGGGCATACACATTTCCATTGATTGCAGCATCAGTGGAAACCATCAAATATATAGAGGAGGTGAAGTTCAATTCCCCAACAACTTAACCATTGCAATTACAGAGAGGATCGACCCTGTAGCAGTCACGACCCTGGAGTGCTTAACATCTCCCAGTGGACACATCGATCTGCTGACTACTCGGCATCACCATTGGCTCCACACCACAGCAGGGCTGACTTCTTCCATTGATATGCCTTAACAGTCTCCATTGCACCACCACTCGGATAGAAGCTTGCTCCTCTACTAGGCCTGCCAAACTACACCATCAACAACCTTTGAGCCTCACTATTAGTCGACGGCTACACGTGAGCTCCTTTGCTACCACCATCATGCACATCATAGCATGGGTCAGTCCCTTCGCGTCAATCCAGGCATCGCCAACTGCTGTATGGTTGCTCGCACTAGATCCTCCAACAATCTCCATGGATCATTCAGCTCACCAGTCAAGCTGGCTCCCACAGTAGATCAATCTCTCATGCAGTAAGCACGGCTCACGAGGTTTTCGATGTCTACTCAGCCCTCATGCAACACTCTGGGCCACCTGATCAACAAACATGATAGTCAACAGGTTTGGTCAACGTCAACGCCCCTTCAAAAGCACCCACACTGCTCCAACACTAAAAGCGTGACTATCATATATAAGAGACGCGCTACTGCAATTTCCTCAGAGAGAAAAAAATAATTTTCTCAGAGACTTCACCTCTTCGCCAGGTCTCCTTCGTTCCAATCACGAAAGGCCACACTATAGCCCGCAGACACTCACTCAGCTAGCAAAGCATATTGAATGACTCACCAGCCCTAGAGCTCTGATACCATGTTAAGAATTGAAGAACCAACTTTATTAATCAAACTAGGCAGCTCTCAGGTAAGCGCTTCACCTGGAGACTGCCTCTGGTAGAACGCTCTACATCCAAATCACATTACAAATCATGAATATATAATTTACACGCAAATAGGGAAGTTAGAATAAATACCTAAGAAGTAGGAACTAATTCCTAATCTAAGGCTCCATTGACCTGACCCTCTCCTAAATTACATTTCTCCATTATCTGCAACACCTATGGAACAGACTAATAAGAACATAAATGTAAATATAATAGTACAACTAAGTATACTAATTTGCTTGGTACAAATAGTCTATCTATTTAATTTTCTTCAGCGGGCGCTAGCTCTGGTATATACTACCAACCTATCGTCTCAATACCAACATTCGTAGTTTAGAAGAAGAAAAAATAGTCTGTGAGGTTTCAACAATATCTGTGAGTGTTGCAAGACTAAAGGCCCAAAAGGCTCAACTTCATAGCAAAATTTCCATATTCATATCATACATTTGAACTTATCTAAATTAGTACAACCACATTAAAAATATTAATGTGGTTGATATAGCCTAAGACTTCATAAATATAACTAAAAAAACTATTGCAACACGAACAATGCCTTATTAATGCACACATTTACCTGAACCATGTATAGAAAAGTTATGGATCAACTTTAACTTAAGAAAAAAAGAGAATTATAAATTAACGTTATTAATAATAATGAGGAACTTATCATGAAGGAACTTATTAGAATTGGAATAATCTCAAATCCATGGAAATTGGTGGGTGGGGAGCCAAGTGGCAGGAATCTAATTTTTTAAATTTATTAAAAGTAATTGACCATTTTGCTAAATACAATTTGTTTCTATAAAATGAATGTTATAAATAATAGTGTGGAACTTATTATGGAGGAACTTATTAGAATTGGAATAACCTAACAAACTCTTTAATACACTATAGCCATTGATAAGCATTAAGACTAAACATATGCACATATTACCTTGAGAATCAATCTAGACCCTCAATTAAAATATTAAGAAAAAGGTCAATCAATATTCATCCACAAAAAATTAAAATCATATAAATTATACATATAAAAAATATTTGGAAACTTAAAAAGTCCAAAATATTCATAGAATCTACAATCTAAATCTAGATCGATCGATAAGGATAAGAACAGCCATACCACAGACCCCACACTTTGAATATAACATAGATAGCATGGTAGAGATACCGAATTTGAATAACCCAATCTCCCCTACTTATCAATTGAATATTCTTCAGAAGTGGACAATAAAGGTATTTCAGGGGAAGCGGGCATTTCAGTTGCAACTGGGGAAATAACGAAGCCCAAAGGAGGATTAGCCACGTTATTTGCATTGCCTTCTAATATCTTGACAACATTGGACATACAAGGCCGATCTATGGAGTTGTACTGTACGCACCAAAGCCCAACTTTGGTCATAAGCCTAATCATCTTCTCCTCGTCTTCTATTTCAATTTCTCCTCTTCCTTCTCTCAATTGTGTCCCTAACTTCCCACTCTCGAGCAGTTTGGAAACCCATTCCAAAAAGTACCATTGACTGGAACGGATCAACTGAACATCAATATTCTTTCCACCCCCAACAATCTCTAGCAAGAGTATTCCAAAACTATATATGTCAGATTTATCTGTGAGAGGACCTACGTCGCTGCAACACAACTCTGAAGCCACATAATCGGGCATGCCTCTCCGAGTTGTCATTGATATATGGTTGTCTCCCTTCCCACAAAGTTTGGCCAAAATTAAATTTGAAACTTTTGGTGTGAACTAGGCGTCCATCAATATATTGTGAGGTTTGATGTCGAAGTGTATGATGAGCTTCTTGCAAATATGAAATTCTTCGAGCCGCACCTAGAGCTATTGAATATAATTGTTCCCACTTTAACACTCCCCCTTCCTCTTTTTTAGCAAATATAAATTTATTGAGAGATCTATTAGGCATGTATTCATATAGTAGCGTGCTTGTAAAGCTTTCAAGGGAAAACCCTAAGAGATGAACCAAATTGACATGATGGAGATGTCCAAAGGTGGCCACTTCATTAATGAACCAGGCCTTGCTGTGCCTATGCCTATATACAAGCTTCACATCCACTATAGTTCCATTATGTAGATTTCCTTTATAAACCACACCATAGCCTCCTTCACCCAACTTTTCTGCAAAGTTGTTTATGATCTTCTTGAGTTGATGTTAGAAAAAAATTTCGCAGGGGAAGAGGAGAGGAGTCTGGCTCAGAATTAAGTTGCGGAAAGGTAAGTCTTATGTTGCAGATAGGATATCGCAACTACACACAGGTTTAAATAATACAAAGTTAATAACTCACGGGAAAATAGAGTAAAAACAAAAAAGGTCGCTGTAAATTCACTCATGAAGGTTTAAGACCACATCACAACATAACATAATTTGTATTATATTTCAAAACATAGGAAAATACATTCACATGATAAATGGAGGTTGCAACTGCAATTGAAAACACAAAAGACTTACTGTGATTTACGCTTCACTGAGTTGCGGAGTAACTGTTTGTAAAACTTCATAAAGCTAGTTTTCCGCCATGATTTTCTCCTCACTACCTCACATAATTTTACCCTCTCTTGCTCTCTATAACTTGCCCAACATTGCATGCATTTTACATTCATATTTATCTCAACATACAAATTTGACATTAATACATGACAGAGCAAATAATTAATATGCAGCATGGGCGATTTTACATAATAAATGGTTTTCTGAACTTGCAGGTGTTGTGGAATGTGGGCAACAGTCACGGAGTAAATGTTTTCCCATATCTATTTACCAAAATTTATTAAATTCCTTAAACTCTTTGTTGTGTTGCGGAATGGTCAACGTTGTACTTCTGCTCTGACTTTAGTCTTTTCACTTGCAAAAAAAATCACAATTGTGCAGTAGTTGACTGGGGAAGCATGGTGTTCGTCAATGTTTTTAAGACAGTGGTTGGGATTATTATTTCCAACACCCCCCCTTAATCACAACTACTGCCATTGACAATTACCAAACAGTCTCTAAGATAAACCAAATTTTCATGTGCTAATGGATTTGTGAAAATATCAGCAAACTATTTCTGTGACTTGCAGTGTTGTAACACATTTTCATCATTGTTAATCAACTCTCTGATAAAATGATATTTAGCATCAATATGCTTGGTCCTCTTGTGAAACACATAATTATTTGACAATGCAATTGTGGATGTGTTGTCGCAGAAAACAGTGGTTGTTCCCTCTTGGTCATGACGAAGATCCCTCAACATCCTTCTCACCCAAACTACTCTACACACTACTGCTATTGCGGAGACATATTCAACCTCTGTTGTTGACAATGAAACTATCGGCTACTTCTTGGAGGCCCATGAAATGGCTCTGGAACCCAAATGAAAAACATATCATGACGTGCTTTTTCTATCATCGACACTTCCTACCCAATCATTGTCAGTGTAACCAACCAGCTTGAAATCATCTATTATAGCATACTAAACAACATATTATTGTGTCCCATTGACATACCTTAGAATTCTTTTCGCTGCTTTCCAATGTGTCTCCTTGGGTGTCTCCATGAACCTTGACACCAAACTCATTGCATACATTATATCCGGCCTAGTGGCGGTCAAATACATCGAGCTGCCTATCATGCTTTTGTACAACGTCAGATTGGCATTGCTACTGCAACCTTCTTTGCTCAACTTCAATCCCATGAAAGTTGGAGTTGGTGCAGGCTTGTTGTTTTGCATATTAAACCTCTGCAAAATATCTGCTACATGTTGGCATTATGAATCAGGTTTGGCACTATGGCACAGGTGTTGTCCTTGATGGAAACTCACTCAAGTGGCAAATCACTGTTCAGGCCCTCAAAATGATAGAAAATGAGATACTCGCAGGTGTGCTTAACAAAAGCTGCGGACCCGCAGGTGCCCCGAACAAGAAGTGTGAACATACCCACAGGTCTTCCGAACAAAAGGTGCGGACATCAAATTCACTCACTTTCATGCAGAGAAGCACGCACACGTGGGAATTTTTATGATTGGTTCATGGTATCTAGTCCGACATGTTTGATCCTATGGTTTTGGTCCGTGGTATTGCTTATAAAATATTGAACCCTGGTTTTTGGGTCCCTTGTATTGGCTTTCTATGTTTTTGATCCATGGGTTTGAGTAAGGGCTTGCTTATGAAAAAGGAAAGGAGATAAATTGGCTAAGCACTTATGTGTTGAATATCTTAAGAGGAACAAGATCTGAAATAATAGTAATCGGTTGGTGAGTTAGAGTTGAACCTGAGCATGAGAAGACATATCAATTGAGGGGTCGTGATCTCTTTGGCGCATGATCAGATCTGTGGATCTGACAGTCTATGGCACATTGGAGGACTGATAATTTGGCTCTATTCGGAGGTCCGCAGGCGATCCACAGTGCAGGTGCGGAGGTGCGCAGCTCAGCGACAAGATCAGGTGCAGAGGTATGCAGTCCAGCAAAAGCTGCAGGTGCGGAGGTATGCAGTCCAGCAGAAGCCGCAGGTGCGCAGTCTAGCAAACGGATCAGGTGCGGAGATCCGTAGTCCAGTAAACGGCGTAGGTACGAAGGTGCACAGTTCAACAGACGGATCGAGTGCAGAGGTGCGCTATCAAGTGGAAAAAGCAGGTGTGGGGCTACGCAGGCTAGACACAGAAGAACTGCGGATATTCACAGGTTTCTATTGGTGAAGTTGTGGACTTTTCTTGAAATATTTGTTGGCTGCCTTTTGTCTATATCTGCAAAATTCTGGGTTTAGATTATTGGGATTGCTTGTCTGGTTGCTGCATTCTGAGAGGCTGTTGGTTGATTCATTAGTTGATTGTAAAAGGAGATTGGTTGATTCACATGTACTTGATGATTATTCGATGTTCATGGATCCAGTATGAAAATTAATGAAACGTGGTCCTTGGAAGAAAAGAAGTTAGCATCTACGTATTAGTAGCTCACCGAGTACAAGAGCTAAGGGGGTTGTAGCTCCCTTGTAGGAGAGTCTGGAAAATGAGAGAGGGTTATAGCTCTTTGCAGGTTGTAGCCTGCGTACTGATAAAGGAATGCACCAGTACAGAATCATTGTAAAAGAAGTTTCTAATTGAAAGAAGATAGAGTCACATTGCAGCAGGTGGTTTTCACCCACATTGGGTTTCCACCTTATATCTGGTGTTCTTTGGTGTGACTGTCTATTTTTCTTGTTCCTGTTCATTATTATATGGTACTGACATTCAAATTATTGGTCGACATCTGACGAATAAATTAAATTATAAATCTAGAGGGAATATTGAAAAGAATTTGATAATACTGATTCACCCCCCCTCTCAGTATTATTTCCAACACTACATACTTTTCTTGAGAGATAAAAATGCCATTTTCTGTTTGCTTCACTTCTATGCCCAAAAACTACTTTAACAACCCCAAGTCAGTCATTTCAAATTCATTCTTCATAACTTGTTTGAATTCAGCGAGGAGGAAATCATCACTGCCTGTAAAAATCAAATCATCTACATATAATACGACAATAAGAATCTTACCATCGCTTTCTTTGATGTAGAGAGTAGGCTCACTGTCACATTTGTCGAAACCATTGTCCAACAAGTAGGCATCTATCCTATTATACCATGCAGACGGTGCTTGCTTCAGCCCATAAAGAGCTTTTCTCAACTGATGCACTTTGTCTTCTTTGCCTTCTACCTCATAACCAGGTGGTTGCACAACATACACTTCCTCTTTCAGCACTCCATTCAAGAATGATGATTTTACGTCCATTTGATACACTTTCCATTTATGTTGTGTGACAATTGCCACAGTGGTACGCATTGTTTCCATCCTCGCGACTGGCGCAAACGTATCAACATAATCTCTTCCATGCTACTACTTGTATCCTTTGACAACTAGCCTCGGTTTACGCCTTTCAACCTCCCCGTCGACATTGCTCGTGGTCTTATGGACCCACTTCACTCCAATGACTTCTTTTCCTTGCAGAAGGTTCACTAACTCCCATGTGTCGATCTTTTCTATTGCATATATTTCTTTCTCCATTGTCGCAACCCATTTTTCGTCTTTGACTGCATATTCAAAATCAATTGGGTCATCTACATGACAAAAGAATGCAAATAAAGAATTCAGACCAGTGTTGCTATCAACTTCATCTTGCTCATAAATTTCATTTAAATTTTTGAATTTTGGTCTTCTTGTGCTTCTGAAGATGGGCTTGACATGTCACTTGGTGTTGCGTTTTGTGGCGTGCTTGGAAAAGCACTTACTTGACTGCATGATGCTTCCCTATTATTTGTCGATGGTGTTACTTGTTGTCTACTTTGTTGGGCTTGAATAGGAGTAGAGGGAGTCACTGTTGAGGAATTTCTTGCTGTTGTCAATTCCTCTTTGTCCTCATGTGGTATACATGCATTCATATTGACTATATTCTCTAAACTTCCATCACATGCTTCCTCTTCTATGAACTGCACATCTCTGTTGGTTATGATCTTATTGGTTGATGGATTGTAGAGCTTGTATGCCTTGGATTCATCACTATATCCAACAAATATGCATGTCTCCCCCTTGCTATCCTACTTCTTCCTCAACTCGTCTGAGACATGTGCATATGCCACACAACCAAAGACTCTCATGTGAGTGACACTATGCTTTCTTCCACTCCATGCCTCTTTAGGAACTATGTTCTGGATGCTTTTGGTTGGACATCTATTCAAGATATACGCTGCACAAGCGGCAACTTTAGCCCAATAATCATTTGGCAAATGCTTTTCCTTCAACATACTCCTTTCCATGTCCATAATGGTCCTATTCTTCCTTTCCGCTACACCATTTTGTTGAGGCGTATACATTGCTGTAAATTTCTTATGAATTCCATGTTCCCTACATAAGTGTAGGAAATCATTTGAGATGTATTCACCAACTCTGTCAATCCTAAGGACTTTGATGTAGTGTCCACTTTTCTTCTCAACAAGAGCTTTGTATTGGCGAAAGCGCTCAAACACTTCACTTTTCTGTTTTAGGAGATAAACATGTGTCTTCCTTGTGTAGTCATCTATGAAGGTCAATAAATAGTGGCGGCCACCAATTAATGGTGTCTACATTGGTCCACATAAATCTGAGCGAACGATCTTCAAAGGTACCTTCTCCCTACTAACTTTCCTGCTGGAAATGTCTCTCTGTGTTGTTTTCCCAAGATACATCCTTCACATAGCCTATCCGATTTTTCTATGAATGGTAATCCCTTCACCATTTCTTTCCTATGCAACAAATTCAAACCTCCAAAGTTGAGATGACCAAATCTCAAATGCCATAACCAATTTTCATCTTTGACCTCCGCTTGGAAGATTACTTGTGTGACAGCCACATCTTTTCTTCCATCCTCTTGTGAGAGCATTGATAATTGTGTTTGTGCACCTTCTTCCTTCAAATCTGATCTTATCTTTAGGGCAAACATTTTATTGTTTGTCATCAGAACCTTTGCAATTAGTTGCCTGCTTGGAGGCCTATCCAAAATTGTGCACACATCATTTTTGAAGAAGACATTGTAGCCCTTTTGCATGAGTTGTCCAATGCTTGAGGTTATGCTTCAAGCCAGGGACAAATTAAACATCCGAGATGTGCTTCGTCTACCCCTTCTTTGTTAGGATATTAACTCTTCATTTTCCCATGACAGAGACTTTACTATCAATCCCCAATGTCACTTCAGATTTCACACTTTCATCTAGATTGGAAAACATTTCTATGTTCCCTGACATGTGGTTGCTACACTGTGAATCTAGATACCATATATCACTTTGTTTTTCTTGTGCTATATTACAAAATGAAAACATGATATCATGGTTCTCATTTTCTTTTGTGAAATTTACACTTGGTTTGTTACTAATGTCATATTGCTTCTTTCTACATTCATTTGCATAATGACCATACTTCTTACAATAATGACATTGGACTTGAGATTTATCATATCTTTGACCTTGTGCTTGATTTTGGCTTGGGCCTTGACTTGGCTTTTGATTGTTGCCCCTTCCAATTGAGCTTGAAGAGCTACTTCTTCCACCTTTGTGTGGGCTTCTTCCTCTTCCTCTAGCATATGATCTTCCTCTTCCTTGACCTTGACCAAACGAAGCTTGTGTCTTGAAGGCATGCTCCAATGAGGAGCTTGTTGCTCTATTTAGTCTATGTTCTTGAGAAATCGGTGATGCATGAAGCTCATCCACTGAGAACTGTGAGAGATCTTTTGTCTCTTCTATGGCCACAACAATGGCATCAAACCTTGCTGGAAAACTTCTGAAAACTTTCTCAACTATTCTCCTTTCTTCAAGTGTCTCACCATAAGATCTGATTTTAGTAACTAGTCCAATTACATGTGTAAAAAACGAGTCTACATTCTCAGACTCATTCATACAAGGTGTCTCAAAGTCTCTTATTAGCATTTGTAGCTTTGTTGTCTTCACTTTTACCATGCCTTGGTAGGCTGTCTGGAGGGTGTCCCATGCTTGCTTGGACTTTGTTGTTGCTGCAACCCTTGA
Source organism: Pinus tabuliformis (assembly GCA_031772625.1). Lineage (NCBI taxonomy): Eukaryota > Viridiplantae > Streptophyta > Pinopsida > Pinales > Pinaceae > Pinus > Pinus tabuliformis. The sequence continues at coordinate 473,616,194 of CM062819.1, forward strand.
GAAAATACATTCATGAACTGCTTGAAAAATATAGAACAGGGTTTTTGAATCCTTCTTCCTGTTGTCCATTAACAAATCTCTTTTTTCTTGAGAGAAAACATTGTGTGTTGTTGCATCTGTTGGTTTTGGAAAACCATTCTCCACCGAATGCCAAATGTCTTGAGACGAAAACAAGGCCTTCATTGTAATAATCTAATAATCATGATTTTTTCCATTAAACTGAGGTATCTGAGGATTAGTCAAGCTTGTGCTTGATGCTGCCATTTCTGAGTATAAAAAAAAAACTTTCTACTTGCTGGTAAATTCGCTCCAAAGGAAAAAACAATCTGCCCTCAAAAGAATTTTTAATTCCTAATAAAAACACTTGTTTTTACACCAACAATATTTAACTTGCTCTGATACCATGTTAGAAAAAAAATTCGCAGAGGCAGATTAGTGGAGTTTGGTTCAAAATTCAGTTGCTGCAAGGTAAGTCTTATGTTGCAGCAAGAATATGCAACTACAGAGAGGTTTAAATAATACACAAGAAATAACTCACTGAAAAACAAAGTAGAAACAAAAAAGATTGTGGTAAATTCACTCATGAAGGTTTAATACCACATCACAACATAGCATACTTTGTATTATATTTCAAAACATAGGAAATAGTGATAAATTGAGGTTGCAACTCCAAGTGAAAATACAAAAGATTTACTGCTATTTACGCTTCACTCGGTTGTAGAGTAATTGTCTGTAAAACTCCACAAAACTAGTTTTCACGCGCCCACCAATATTTCCTCCACTATTTTATCCTCACTTTCTCCCTCTCTTGCTCTCTCTAACTTGGGTGACATTGCAAATGACATTTACATTCATATTTATCTCAACACACAAATTTGACCTTAATACATGACACAACAAATAATTAATAGGTGATTTTACATAATAAATGGTTTTCTGAACTTGCAGGTGTTGTGGAGTGTCGGCAACAATGCCTTAAAGTCTCCGTTGTGTTACGGAATGGTTAGCATTGTACTTGTGCTCTGACTTCAATCCTTTCGCCTGCAAACACAATTGCAACCGTGTGGTAGTTCACCGAGCAAGGGTGTTTGTAAGACGGTGGTTAGGATTATTATTTCCAAAAGTTGACAATGTGAATATCTGGTTGGCATTGGCATTTCATAAGAATGTTCCCTTAAGAATTTCTCCACCAATGAAATAGAGGTACCTGGACGAAATTTAATTCTCCTCAACCAAGCACGACAAGTTAGGGAGAGTATTATTCAAAAGAGGATGCCTAAGAACACCATTAGTCCTAGAACAAAGAAAGCTGCAGGGGATACATAGATTGATATCATGCGATTTTAATCCAAACAAGCTACAAAATTTCCAGTGAGATTCAATAAAACCGTGACACAGGAAGAAAGCGTAAATTTACCTTTGGATCCCAATGCTGTGACATCTTCCTGTCCGTAAACAAACTACAAATTCTGTTGATTGAAGAGATTGATATCAGTGCATAATCTTCATCAAAGTGAGGTTCAATAGGAAGAAATCATAAACGTACTTATGAGAAAAACAAGTGCTCCCACGGTGCAAACTGCAACTGTGGTGGAATGAAGAGATTAATGTCATTGTGATAATCGTCCAAACCAGAAGATAATAATGGAATCAAGATACAAAATCGCAGTGAGGTTCAATAGGAGCCCATGAAATAGATAAAAACCATAATTTTACCTGCTGCCATGAGCCTAACACTTTCCATGGTGAATCTGCAAGTGCCGTGGAATGAAGGGATTGATATCAATGCAATCTTCGTCTAATGCGGAAATGACGTAAAGAAATTACAAATTAAACCATTCAAAATTACAAATCTTCTAAGGATTTAATAACGAAATTTTAAAAACAACAAACCGAACAAAGTCAGAATCTTCGAAATCTTAAACATCTTCCCATACAATAGTTATGGGAATACGGTGAAGCTTCTTGCTAGGGAAAGACATGGTTATGGTTCATTCCAGTATGCAACTACGAAGATGCGAACGACAGTCACAATATGAGACTCTTCGGTCTACAATATGAGAGACTCTTCGAGGTCTACAATGGCCTTTTCTTGGAAAGCACAGCCGCAATTTAGGGAAGACTCTTTTTTTTTGACATGGTGTGTTTCGATAAAGATACATAAACTATCTGATAATTGTTAATGGTTGATGGTTATTAATGAGTTTTATAAATTGACTTGGTGAGTGTGTATAGGGATTCAATTTTTTTGATGGCTAAAATTTTTCCAAAATATATAATTTGGAAAAAAAAATTATATGTCAAAAAGATTTGATTTGTTTGATATTTGATATATCTATGGTTATAATAAATTTATATTGGTTTTAATTGCATTTTTGAATGCATAAATGAATTCAACATCTTGAATTTTTTTTTTGATTTATTTATTTTTTATTATGAACTTCAATTGTGTACATTTTAAATTTACAATTCTAACAAATTTCTATTGAATTTTAACTGAAATTATATCTAAAAACCAAAATATAAAATAATAAGACTACTTCAAGTATTTTAAGCATAACTATTTATTTTTTTCAATTACTTTTATATAGTATATACATAGTTTCTATTTTTAACCATATTTGATATATACATCTTTTAAATTGAAATATTTTACTCTAAAGATTGAAATATCTTATTATTTTACTTAAAATGACGATTTTCATTTTCATTTGAAAGATTAAAATTTCCTTCTTATTAGTCTTTCGAAAAAGTAATTGAATTTTTATTTTCAAATTTTTTATTCAAATTAAAGTAAGATCATTGATGTTTTATATGTGAAAGTAGGATCATTGATGTTTTATAATGCTTTGAATTGAAACTAACCAAATATCTATATGAATTTTTTTATTTATTTATTTATTTATTTATATTTATTTATTTATTTTTTTTAGATGAGATAACATTTTTTTAGAGAGTATTTTTTTATTTATTTTATCTTTTAAAGGACATGCATGAACTCCACATTTAGCACAGAAAAAATCACACATCACCCTCACACTAGGTTGTACAATGAGCCTAGGTACAATTAGGGTGCTTTCTTAAGGGGATGCTTCGTGGTGGTTTGTTTGTTCCCTACTTATAAGTAAACTTTCTTCACGGATTTATCCTCTTAGTTTTGTTAATGTAAATCAAATAAATCATGATCGATGAAGTAAATTAAATAACGAAACTAGTTCTTAACTCTAGATTTATCAAGGGTCAAGAGGGATCAAATCTCTCAAGATGCAAATCTATTTTCTAGTGAAAATTTTGAGAAAAAAATTGCACCTCAAGATTTGATTCCTTTGGGGATTGGTAGAGCAGGAATTAAAATGGATCTATGTTGAATCTTAATAATATTATTGATATTTATAATCACATAAATATATGTTAACCAAGGATCTAGCAAGCACATAGAGGTATTAAATCTTTTGGAGTGCAAAATTTGGAAAATTGTTTACACCTCAATAAGTTTGATCCCAATGGTCAAGATGAATCTCTCTCTTTTTCTCTCTAATTTTTTTAATGCATCAATGGACTCTGTTGTGGACACTATTGAGCATAAACTTGTAATTCCAAAAAACCTAAGCTACATTTAGATAAATTGACTAAAAGGGTACAATTGAAAAATATCAAAATATAGAATAATTAAACTACTTAAAATGTCTATATGACATCAGAATATTTTATTTGGGGATCACATAATTTACATTAAAATATTTTTTAAGTTAATATATTTTTAAATACACTCAATATATTGAAATATTATATTTATAAGTCACATTGATTTTTTTGGTTAAATGCCAAATCTTAATTTTATGTTGATAATTGAATAAATTACACATTTCCCTATTACTAAAAAGTAATTAAAATTTTTACTTTCAATTACTTATTCTTCTTGGACTTTGAAATATTTCATTCTATTAATATTAAAATATGTTTTTTTGACTCTCTCTTTCATATATACATCTATATGAGGTTGATATGGAAATATATTATTTAATATGGATATCCAAATAGTTTATTTAAGTTCTATATTAAAATGTTTTTAAAATGCATACGAATTAGATATCTTCCTCAAACTAATATTTTCACATTTAATTTCTTTATCTATTTTTAAAGTTGATATAAAATTATTTTACTTAACATGTACACTAAAATATTTTATTTATGGGTAAGAGTGAGAGTGAAATATTTTTACCACATCTCTTTCATATTGAGCTATAATATCATCCACTATAGACCCTGTTATCACTCTATAATTTTCTAAGGTTGTGAAAGAAATCCATAGGTAACTACAAAACCACTTGTAAGCTTAGAAGCTAGTCCTTCTAAACTCAAAGAGAGATCTCTCTATTGGATTTGGATTTGTTGTTTTGAGATTTTATGTTAGTTATTGAGCTTCGAGTTTGGTTTTTTCAAATATTTGGTTGAAACTACAAGGAAATGCCATTGGGAAATGGTGTCAAAAAGTATTAGGGTGATCAAATATAATAATGCCATAACAGATTTAACAGGGCACGGTAGGCAGGCTATTAGATCTTTGGAGATTTTGTGGAATGAAAGGGAGGAAAATATTTAAATTCAATTAAATATAGAGCATTTCAGAATGAATTCTATATTTAATCTCAGTGTGAAAACAACACAAATATTATTTATACGCTAGAGCATAGTGTAATTAAACATGTTCAACCCTTAATCTTCTTTCAAAGATACAAATACAGAAAACATATGGAAAAATAAAGAAATAAAAATTATGCAAGAGGAAGAACATAAAAAATTTGCCTGGCACATGAATCCTAGAACGACTTTATGTATTAATGAAGTGATCACTTTAGCTCAATACATAACCTTACATCAAAGGTATTCTTTCTTGGTACAAGTTCCAACATTTGTACTTCGAATTATGAAGTATTTATACAAAACTTATCAAAATATCTTGATTTAAAATATCAAGATTTTCTACAAAATATCCTAGGAAATTGTTTACAAAAATATAGGAAAATAAATTTGTTGTAGCTCTTTGGCACTATCATCGAGGATTCTGGTGCTGACTTGGCCTGAAAAATGTTGCTTTCACACCTGTTTTACTCAAGAAGTTGGCACAACTTATCCCAGATGTCTTCATCTGGGGTGGAGAATTTAATTAGATTCCTATAACTTTTATCCACCTAAGTGTATTTTTGGAAATTAGGTTTGATTATGAATATATGCTTTATCTCATGTTTGATAAGCAAGTCAAATTTCAAACCTTCCATGTAGGCTTTTCCTATGATGGTTCCTTTGATGCTGGAAAAATTTGACTTATCTCTTGCTATGGAGTATAATTTATGTTGATAATCATCTAACTGAACCAATTTATCTCCAATTCCTTTGAACCTTGGAAGCCCCTTTTGATGCAACACACTGAATTTTCTGTGAAACTTCTGAATGCTGCCCTCCAAGTTATGGCACTTGTTTTCTCACTTTAGCATCAAGTTATTTTTTGTAAGGACTCTTCTCACCTCAAAGATTGTTTCTGTCATGTCTGCAATCTCAAATTCCTCTAGTTCCTCTTTTTTCTTTGAATTTAGAATCCTTATTAATGCAGTGGCTTCACTTCGCTTCGATCCTAAAGTTTCTTTTACTTCTTCAATGACTTCTTTTGATCTCTGCACTAATTCCTCCTGCTAAAAAATAATCTCAATAGAGGGCCATATTTTATTAATAGCTTCATTGATTTCTACCCAAATGTTTTATTTTTCATGTGCAGGTTTTTGTGCCATGGAAGACTCATGTTCGAACTGCTCAATTGTTTGGGTTAATCGATGAGTATTTTGAAGCTCTGCTATGTACACATTATCAATCTTTAATTTATGCTCTTGGGGATTATTTAGCTAAGATTTCAGCTTCTCAATCTCCCGCCCCCTGATAGACAAGTCCTCCATTGCTTTGTCATTTTAGGGAACATGGAGGATGGATAAGGAGGATTTTTCTTAGGCAATTGGACATTCTCATGCAGAAATGTCTCAAATATTTTGGATCTGTGAGGGAAAGTGAGGTTTTTGTAGAGTTCCATGAGGGAATCTAGTGAAATAGGTTTCAAAGGGTCAAAATTTTGAATTTGAAGAATTTGGCTTAAGGAATTAGGGGTAATTGTGAAAAGAATGTGATTTTTTTGGGCTACAATTTCCTTTTGACCTGGTATATACTTGAAATGGCACCATGCCACAAATTCTAGAAAATGATGGGTTTGGGGAAAAACAAATTGAGGCAGGAAGGAGTAGCACAAGTTCAATTCGCCACTGAGGTCAAGGAATTTTTGTTTTAACCAGTTGTGGAGTTCGTAGAGGTCAAACTCACAACTAGTTTTAGAAATACTATAATGTTTGTCGATTAATGGTCTAAATCAATCACAAGGTGAAGCAGGGGGTTTTTTACTGTGGCTTTTGATTTTCCTTTAGAAGACATTTTGGAAAGAAAAGGAAGGAAACACTGTAATTACTAGAGTATTGTCTGATGATACTAGTGGCTCAATAACTGATAGTAGTAATAGTAGCAGGTTCATTGTCGCAATATTTGTAGTGGGATCGCAATAGGAAGGATGACTAAATGGGTTTTGGTGATTTTATTGGCCAGATCACTTACCATTCAACAATTATCCATTTAACGAGATAAATTCATTAATCCAGGAATGGTTAGGTGCTGATGGGATATTTAACAGTTAGTGATGAGCACACGGATGTGCCATTCGGCAAGATAGGAGTGGAGCAAGAAGAAGCTTGTTTTACGATGCAATATATCAAAGAAATGTGTTTTGTGCAATGAGATGTATTTTGTGTGCCACTTGTGTGTAATGTATTTTAAAGAGAAAATTTTGTGATGTGTAAAAATGTTTATTTAATTAATATGAAATGTTGTTAATTTTTTTTAGCTATAAGATATGAAGTGAAGATATTTTGAATATAAAATGGTGAAAGCAACAAATTTTTAAGAAGTTTCAATAACTAAAAGTTGTATTAGAAATATATATATATATATATATATATATATATATATATATATATATATATATATATATATATATATATATATATATATATATGCACTTTTGTTAGGGGAAATTTGCATTGCAACGAAAGAAAATTTATGGCAACAAGTTGTATTAAATGAAGCAAATTTTTTGAGGGAAATTTATTGGGAATGACACATGTTCAAGAGAAGGGAAACTTGAGTTTATGTGGTGTTTTGCAAGTAAAAAAATTTTGGGTGTAAAATGTTGCAAATGAAGAAACTTTAGGAAGATGCTAAAAGTAATGTTTGACCAAGTTTTCTAAAAATTTACAAATTTTAGCTATTCTCTCTTATTGTAAAGATAATATTTTTGAGCGGATGTGACACATTTAATGAAGAAGACCTTTCATTGCATAGCACACATAGCAAGGAAGAAAGTTTTGCAACATGGGATAAAATTATTATTTTTATAAAAAAATATTTCAATTTTATATAAAAATAATATAAATATTTTTTTTAGTTTCCATAATTACTTCCAATAATTATGGTTGCGGATTCACCATGGAAACTCTTAAGCTCGTGGAATTAGGCAAAATTATGGTTTTCTCCTATTTCTTTTGCTCCTACATCACCTCATTGTGAATTTGTATCTTGTTTTCATTATCCTCTTCTGAGTTGGATGATTATATTAATGATATTAATCTCTTCATTCTGCCACAGTTGGAGTTTGCACCATGGGAGGTCTTCTTATTTTGATAAGTATGTCTATGATTTCTCCCTATTTCACTTTCTCGTATCAAAACTCACTTTGGAATTGTATATTGAGGTTTGATGAAGATAATATACTAAAATCAATCTCTTCATTTAACAACATTTATAGTTTGTGCCACATTGGGATATTCAAAATGCCCTGCGATATTGAGATCACTAGGTAAATTTATGATTTCTTCTTGCAAAATTTGTATATTATTTCCATTATACTGTTAGGATTGGGTTAAAATTGCATTGATATCAATCTATTTATCCCTTGCAGGTTTCTTAGTTCCAGGACTAGGGGTGTTCTTAGGCATCCTCTTTTGGATAATACTCTCCATAACTTGTCATGCCTACTTGAGGAGAATTAAAACTCCTCGAGGTGGATCTATTTCATTGGTAGAGAAATGCTTATGAAATTCCATTTCCATCTAGATATTCATAGTCTCAACTCAAGAAAATAACTAGCAACTTTGCAGGAAAGTTGGGTGAAGGAGGTTACAATGTGGTTTATAAAGGAAAGCTACACAATGGAACTCTAGCAGTTGTGAAGCTTCTTCATAGGAATAGGCACAATGAGGCCCAATTCATGAATGAGGTGACCACCATTGGACATATCCATCATGTCAATTTGGTTCGTCTGCTAAGCATTTTCTTTGAAAACTTTACAAGCGTGCAGCTATATGAATAAATGCCTAGTGGATCTCTCAATAAATTTATTTTTTCTTGAAAATAAGCAGGGCAAATGTTAAATTGGGAACAATTGAATTCAATAGCTATGGGCACTAGTACAAATGGGGAAAAAATCTGACGTATATTCATTAGCTATTTAACTTATTGTCGTCAGCTATGCGACACATTAGAGTCGAACTCCTCATTACTGATATTGTGTCGAATAGTTGACTGTTTATTAAACGTCAGATATTCAAAGAGAAGATGTCATATATCCGATGCCAAAGATGGTCGAAAATGTCTTTCAACATCTGATGCTTTGAAGTTGGTTTTGCGACACCCAAATTTGTGGGATATGCAATGGGTAAAACGTTGGTTGTGACAACCACATTTATCAAATATGCGATGGGGTAAACATTGAATATTCTCCACCTAGATGGAAAAAATGGCAATGCTTTGAGGTTGAATATTTGACGCCTTTTTAGTCTAGTCCGACGGAACTCAATGGTTTGTTCCATCGATGTGGAGTCAGATAGTTGATGGTTGAGTGTCATATAATCAGAATTATAATAATTTTGTTTGATGAGAGTGTTATAGCTCCACCGCCCAAGATGCCAAAAATGATGACACTTTGATGTCAGATATTCAACAACTTATTAGTGTAGTCCGACGAGACCCGATGCTTTATTATGGCACTTGAGCATCGGATAACCAATGTTATAATAAGTTTGTGTGACGAGAGTGTTATAGCTCCAATGCTTAGTTCTGTTGGTACATCGTTGGATATCCAATGATTTGTCTCGTCGGTTAAGAGTCAGATATTCGACAGTTTCCACATACCATCGAATATTTGACAATCTTTTGTGCATTAAACAAAATATAATTTAATCCAAGGCACTCGATCAAATCCACTTATGGTGGGTGCATATTTGGGACCACCTACTATAGATCATCAAAAGGATTATTACTCTTGATTTTTTATTAGTGATGAGGGAAAAGACAATTACTATGGTGGTTAATTTTAACACTGACAACTTAGTATGGAAACAATGAAGAATCATAATAAAAGCTAATCCCTTTGAGGGGCCCTTATGGGGATGTCATTGCACAACTATATTCTAATATTATTACTGGTAAAATCAATTTCGACAATATTTATACTTGATCATTCCATGAGTCATTCTAAAGGAAAATTGGGCTGTGTACACACGTGTTGCAGGATGCTTCTGTGACTGGTATGTGGGGAAAAAAATGAGGGAAGTTGCAGAAAATATTTGAGTATGCAACAAAAACATTTTTTAATAGATAAAACTCAAGTGAGGTGAAAAAATAGAGAGTTTCCTAGGCACGTAAACCAAAATAGAGAAGTTTATAATTAAAGACTATTCTTCATGCTACAATCTTTGTATTCTTGGAAACATGTCCAAGTTCTCACAAACATAAGACAATAAGCGATCCTTGAATCCAAGGATAACTAAAATGTTCCATTACCAAGTCATCATTATGAATACAAATCATCATTCGTAACTCTCAAACTAAATTTCTTCAGACAATGTAAATTTTGTAGATATTTTAATATTGAATTTCATAAGGCTCAAATTATAATATATATTGTAATAGTGAAGCAACAATTTTTTGTGTAATGGTACACAATGAAAAGCACTGCCATGGTTCTCTTACAACTAATATGAAAATGTCAAAGCATCAATTTGTAACGTTATTCACATAAAATCACAAACTAAAGCATTTCACCAACCAATTTTAAATTCTTAATGCTAAAAGCTTGAATATTAACAATCTATGATGTTTTAACCAAATAACACTAGTTCTCTTAACAAGCCCAAAATTTTGTGTAGTAATACATCTGGGTATATATATGCACAAGCTCAAAACCACAAAGGCACAAGCTTGCAACCCATCTCTGATAATATTGAATCCGTATGTCTGAATCTATCTATGAGAAATTTTAACTCATATTTTATTTCTATTAGGACCAAAGCTCTTGATCTGAATGAAATTGTCCAACTTATTGGAAAGGATACATTAGTAGAAACTAATAAAATTGCTCTAGAGACTATGAAACTAAAGGAATATTATCTAGCTCAAAATGTGTTTACTCTATATGGTAGATTCTACCCTATAAAAAAATTAGGTTTAGACTAGAAAAAAGGATTTTGCACTGGCGTCTTTAAAAAATGTAAATGGAAACACAGAGTCATTTAATATATAACAAGTGTCCCTAATGATGAAATAAGTAAGAGAAGGATATAGGGTCCAAATTCAATCTATTACTAAGTTACAAAATATTTACCTACCTTCACTCTCACAGATCACAATAGAATATACCATAGTGTGTGACTACTAGTACATAGAAAAGGATGATTTTATGAGATAGTTACAACTTCAAAACCTATAATTCAAGGAAAAAATAGAATTTTTGGAAACATAAAAACACGTACTCCAAAGGAATAGATAGCTTATTATGGAATGAAAGAAATTAGTAAAAACAAGTAGAAGAGGCCATCATAATGTTAACTAAAAAAAGAGCTTTTTCCTACTTAAAATTTACGTAGATAAATTGTTGATTCATGGAAGCATGAAATAGAAGCTCTAAAAGAGATGCTAACTAAATGGGGAGAAATAATTATTTTTTGGAAGTGGTCACACACTTGCTAGAAGCTCTTAGGATCACTCAACAAAAAATAAATGTAGAAACTAACAATGACACTATAACATATCATAGAAAACAAGAAGTTCTTGATATAGTCCATTGCAAGACATAAAACAAAGACAAAAAAGGACAAGAAGGAAGAACTAGCAGGAGTTGTTTAGGTAAAGGGTCATAGGAAAATAAAAAAATTGATTATTGATCCTATGATCATTTAAACTTGAGAAAAAAATAGAGAAGTTAGAGTTACTGCATTTTCTTGTTGGTATCTATGGATGAAATTTTAAAAACAAGAGGATATCATTGTAGAACCAAAATATAAAATAAAGTAGGAGATCAAGAAACTTTTCAATATGAGAAGGTGTACATTGAGTCCATAATGCCATATTCTCCAAATGTCAATATAGAAAAGTCTCAACACATATCAATTAGAAAAAATGTTATAGAAGATGAGAATAAGTTAAGAAATTTGATAAGAGAACTCATGAGGAAAGTGCAATCCTAGTTCACAATGATCTAAAAGATGATGTAAAAATCAAACACCAAGCATGTCACATTATGAGGGTAATACACCGTACCAAAGTATTGAAAAACTTATTAGTAATAGGGTATGCACAAAAAAAATCTAGGGAGCAAGCAAGAGTTGGATAGATGTTTTTAATTAATTAAGTTTAGATGTTCTACTATAAGAGATATTCTACACTTGGAGTCCATTTTGTAGGAACAAGAGGTATATCTCAACTTAAGGACATGTCTGAATATTTGTTTAGGAAATTTCTATGGACCAATTTTAACTAAATATTGCTACAAATCATAGTTTAGCATAAGATGAATCTACAAGAACTATAAGAATGTAGAATCCTAAGCACATAGAGGCTAAGGAGTCATACTATACATCCTCTAGACTAATTTCCCTAATCTGATGCTCATGTATCTAAAGGCTTAGAATATACATGAGTGGGTTACAACTAGGCGATTCCCCTAGTATATTTTTAAATCTTCTAATAACCTCTTATATATATATATATATATATATCTCTCTCTCTCTCTCTCTCTCTCTCTCTCTATATATATATATATATATATAAGGATCTTAATGTTATAAAAGAAGTCAGTTGGTTGGTTTGTTGTTTGTAGTTGATATAATGAGGAAAATATTGAGGTAGGTGCTTTCTCATGAGCATTGCACAAGACCTTTGTAGTATTAATCATTCTACTAATATGATGAAGACATATTCTATTTATGTGTTTGTGTTTATCCCATGTCTTAATGGTATGTTTATGATTGCAATTGATGTGTCTCTTGTTATTCGCATTAGCTTAAGTGAGAGTCATCAAAGGTAAATGATGGAGTGATGGAATGATCCATTTTATCAAAGCAACAAGAATACCATGACATCGATGGAAGAAGAAATACCTTGAATTGTAAAGAAGGCCTCATAAAAAGAGGTTAGTCGTGATGTTTTTGGAAACAGTGGAAACGTTGTAGTAGCTATTGAAGTTAAATAAGGCAGGTTTTCAACGATCATGGTTGGTTAGGGTATGTAGTCATAAGGTATGTGCATTTGCATGGTTGAAAGGTTTGTTTTTTTTATTATGTTGGGATTTTTCTATGGATGTTTTGATCATAAGGTTTGTAGACTTCATTTTTGGAATCTAGGGATTACAATACCCTAGATGATGTTTGAAGTAGAAAACCCTTATAAGTAAGAAAAACCTAACCCTAATTTGATAGAAAACCTTTCTTTTGACTTCTAAAGGTTTGTAGTCTTCATAAAGGTCTTTAATCTTTGTAAATGAAACCATAATAATATATTTGTTCCCTCATAAGAAACCATACTTTTGGTTTTTGTTCCCTCATAAGAAACCATAACTTTTGGTTTTTAAGGTTTCTAGGTAATCTAGGATAAATGGAAAATCCAAGAAAAAATATAATTGGATCTTAGACTCAAACCCTAGGATTGATACAAAAATAAATATCATGAAAGTTAAGGTTTGAATCTTCCTAGAATTCTGCCTCTCTGAAATTTATTGAAAATCCGAGAGTGACAACCATGTTTTCATGTACTTTTACTTTATACTTTACTTGGTTGTATTTTCTATTAAAGAATTGGATGTAAGAACCAGATGAGAAAAGAGAAGAAGTAAAGCAACTCCTATGCTCAATGATGCCTCTTGGAAATAATGAGCATGGTGAATGGAGGGAATGATAACTTGCTAATAAGTTGGATCCTTGGGCACTATGATAATAAAGTCTTTCCTCTTGATTGCGGTTGTGCTTTCGAAGAAAAGGCCACTACGCGCTCCGAAGACTTTCTCGTAATGCGGCCAAAAGGTCATCGTAGCCTCGGAAGACTTGTGGCTTTCCACAGAATGGTAGTTGTTGACCCGAAACACTCGTAATATTCAAAAAGAAATGAACATAACATAACTTGCGGTATCTTTTTCATCCCAGAATGAACCCTAACCATTCCTTTTAGCAAGAAGCTTCATTGTATTCTTCTAACTATTGTATGGGAAGTTATTTAAGCGTTCGAAGATTCTGACTTCGTTCAGTTTGTTATTATTAAAATCAATATAAGAATTGTAATTTTGGATGGTTTAATTTATAATTTATTTACTGCATTTAATTTATAAATTCTTCACATCATTTCCGGGTTCTTCCGGTTTGGACGAAGATTGCATTGATATCAATCCCTTCATTCCACAGCAGTTGCAGATTCGCCATGGCAAGTCTTCGGCTCTTGGCAGCAGGTAAAGTTATGGTTTTCTCCTATTGAAATTCACTGTGAATTTCTATCTTGTTTCCATTATTCTCTTCCGGGTTTGACGATTATCATAATGATATCCATTTCACCAGTTGGTAGTTGTTTACAAGAAAGGACTTTTCATTTGTCTTTTCTTGCTACTGTTCTCGGTCTTCAAACCAAGTAGAGGACCTGGAGTAAACATTACAAAATATATGTCCCTTAAATGCTAATGAAAACAATGATGATTGGAAATGTGTGCCGACACAATACGAAATATAACAGGTGAGAAAGATATATATGATAAGCTGAACAATAAAATTAAAAATATCATCCGCTCATATACTGCACAGTTGATACCCGATTTTTATATACATTCATATATGACAATTAATGAATATCGTTGTAAGTTATATCTTTTCAGATTGATCGTCAATTTTACCTTTGCAACAAGTTTAGAAATTACATTTTTTATTAAATTAAGACTCTTTTGATTGAAATTTATTTGAAATACATTTTCCTCATCTATCACATAGAAATCATAATTGTGCAAGTTATTTAAAATTTAGATTTATTATTATTATTAACAATTGTTGCTGAAAGAGGAAAAAGCATGCTGTTATAATGTTTATGAATACATCAGTTTCATGTGTATCAGTTTTAAGAAAATATTTGATTTCGCTATACACATTGTATCTTCACCTTCTTTGAATATGAAGAAACATGGAATATATATTGGGTGGAAAAGTTTTTTTTTTAATGCAAAATGGAAAATTGGTAATGGAGAGAAGAACTTGGGAGAATGTGATGTGTAGTATATTAAGAAGCTTTTTCTTACAATGCAAAAGGGAAAGTTTGTTTTTTTTTTTTTGAGATGTATTGCATGGAAAATTGTGTGCAACTATTTTAAAATGAGAAAATTTTGTGATGTGCAAAAATGTTTTATTTAGTTTATCATGTAAAATGTTGTGGAGAAAAGTATTTTTTAAAGTTACTATGAAGAAAAGTTTTTTTTAGAGCTACTATATATCACAACTAAAAGATCTACCTTGTGAGACAATTTGTTGCAAGGAAGATATTTTGAATACAAAATGGTCAATTGAACAATTTTTTAAGATGTTGTAATCAACTAAAAGTTGTATTAGAGAAAAAGGAAGAAATTCTTTGTCTTGGCGAAGGGAAATTTGTGTTTATGGAAACATGTTGTATCAAATGAAACTAAAATTTTGAGTGATGTGTGGACATGGAAATTATTGGGAATAAGATATGTTGAAGAGAAGAGAAACTTGAGGCTATGTGGTGTTTAGTAAGTAAACGAAAATTGGATATGAAACATTGCCAAGCAAGAACACTTTGGAAGATGCTAAAAACAAATATTCCAAAAAAATATAAGTTTTTACTCTGCTATCTTGTTATGAAGATAATATCTTTGAACATATATGACACATTTAATGAAAAACTTTTAGTGCACGCAACACATTCCAAAGAAGAAAAAAATTTCAACATATGATCAAATTAGTTTTTTACATTAAAAAAAATTATTTTAATTTTATATAAAATTTATATAAAAAAATATTTTTAGTTTTCATATTACTTCCAATAATTATGAGTGGGATGTATATATTTTCTTTTAAAATTGGAAAGGTAAATAGTTCAACTCTTTTACTTACTTAGTAATTTATATTTTTAATGAATTTTTCCATAAATAAATAAATAATCAAAGAAATATTTGATGTTTAAAAATTATGAGTTTGTTTCTAGTTTTCAAGGAATGATATTTTTTTTTTTTTGCTGTGGTTCACAGACACCTTGGTCAACGGGTGGTTGCTACGTCCATGGAAAAATCTGCGCTGATTGACCCCAAAGGGAATCTAGCCCCACGGCCCACTAGCAAGGCCTAACCCCAAGGGCTTCGAGGAAAATGGACCTTGTGACCTCCCAAATGGCGAAGCACTGATTTTGACTAACTGAGGTAACCCTTGGGGCTGGTTTTCAAGTAATGATATGTTTACTTAGTAATATATATTTTTAATGGAATTTTTCAAAAATAAATAAATAATCAAAGGAAAATTTGATGTTTAAAAATTATGAGTTTGTTTTTAGTTTTCAAGTAATGATATGTTTCCTTTTCTGATGAACTTTGCATTTTGGAAATTAAATCATGAATCTAAAAAGTTAAATTTTTGGTCCCTTTATACCAATGTTAGAAAATATGATCCCTTCATACCATGTTAGAAGATATACACATAATTTTCAAGTCAAGTTTTGAGATATAACACTAATAACATACATCATATGTGAAATGGTCATAACAACATGACCAACCCCTAACAACATACTCCAACTCTACAAATGTTTTGTTTTTTTTGTTTTTTTACATAATCGGTTGCTGTTTGTATTTCAAAAAAAGATTTGAGAGGCTAAGCTCCATTGTTACAAGGTGTTATGCCCGAGAAGCAAAGTAAGGAAATATTACAGAGAGGACAAAATTCCCCTTTGCTTCTGTCATTCTTGACTTTAGGAAAACATGAACTAGTATAGATTCTAATAAACTGAAACAGTAAGAAATAGAATTTGCAAGTCATGCTTAGTCAATGTTTATATGAATAATTTGGTGGGCTGTAGATTCTTCAGGATTGCCTTCAACACCTGCATTCCTTAAATTTGAAGAGCTGGTGCTGGGAGCGTTACTTTTTTCCATGATGAACTTCAGGATGTCAATGGACTTTTGGACATGATCGCATCTATTTGAAAGGTCATTGAACTACTCCTAAAGGGAAGAAACTTTGTGGAGAAAGAGATTGAGGTTGGCCTCATGCTTCTCTGTAGTGATCTGGACTTGGGTGTCGATTTTGGTGTCCAAAATCTTCTGGTGAGCTTGGATTTTCTCCAGTTCTGCCTGCAGATCGACATAATGTAAGCATTCCTCATTTCTTGCCATTGCGTATGGCCAAACTGAATTCTCCGTGTTACAAGAATGTTGTTCCAAAGAGCCTGGGAAGAAAGAACTTGGAGGAGATTTAACATAAATGGAAATGAGGGAATGGGAATGAAGGCTCAGTGCAATATATGATCGGCCGAGACCAAACAAGGGATGGAGTGGATGCATCCAAGGAGAGGGAGTGTTGCGATTCTGAGTGAAGAAGAGCGCGAATAAATAGGCAGGCTCCGATGAGGGGATAAGGAAGAACGGGGAGGGAGTCATGAGAAAATTGAGAGAAGGATCACGGGAAAAGAATGAGAGAAACATAGTACCTTGGGTGATGGGACAAAAGAGAGATTAGTGGATCGAATTCAGAGATATGGTGGTGGAGTCATCATCATGATGGATTTCAATGAAGATTTTTGCAGCGACCAGGATCTGATTACGCTTGAGGATGCTGCGATTGACAGCAAAAAGGTACCCAATGCTATTAATAAATTTAGCAGCCGGTCTGAGTACTGATTTGCTTCTAATCATGGAAGATAATTTTGAGATTCGATGGAGTTGCATAGGAGATTGCCTATGGATTTGGTGCATGCTTTATTTTCACAAGTATCGACCCCTTGTTGAGGGAACAAAGAACATGGTAGAAATGGACATCTATCATTTTCTAGGTTAGAACTTGACACCGATTGATAGTTTGTTGTAGGAGCACATTGGAGGCGCTCGGGTTGTAAACCATTAGACTTATGATGGTGGTCGAGTCTCCTAAGACCATTGTAGTGCTGATGCCAAGTTTTTGAAGCTGAATGAGCCCTTGGTATAGTGCGAGAGCTTCAGTCCTGTTACTGGAGTGGGGGCCTAATCCCCATTCATAAGCCATTTTGATGTCTCCATTGGCATTGCAGATGATAAATCTACAAATGTTTTGTTATGAAAAATTGATTTGATGTAATTAATTTATACAAGAAATGAGATTATTGCATAGAAACTCACTGCACCATAGCAAGACCTTTACAAAACTCTCTTTTGCAACAATCTTTCTTTGACAACACAATGGTATCATAAACATCACAAGGGCACTTTTTGAATTTTCCAAAGCCATGAATCCTCCTTTCATGTTCTTTCAATTCTTTTGTTTCTTATTTAATTTTATGCTTTCACCTCTTCATTATTCTTAATATATGTTAGTTAATAACTAATCCCTCAATATTTATATTTTTCTTTTCTTTCATTTTAATTTTTAATTTTGTTTATTTTATTATTCTTTATTTATTTAACTCATTTTACATATTTTTATAAACCCTTACAAATATCATCCCATAATTATAGCGAGTCAATATTTTTCAAAAATCCATTGGTCAAAAGCCTATATAGGTTCAATGATAGGATACAAACTAGAGCTATACATTGTTTGAGAAAGTAAAATCTAGTTTTCCAAACATGTCAAATCTCATTGAAACATCGATTTTAGAAGTTGACTCATCACCCCAATTTGGAGTGTCAATTTGGTGAAATAATGCTACAAAGTGTATGAAATGGAAATCAACACTTAGTCTTCAATGTCAAGCAAATTGGTGTTATAAGGTGACAATTGATGATTTCATCAACATTAAATTAACATACCATTCAAATCAATGGCCAAAATGATCTCAATGATTATCTAGAAGATCTAGAGGATTGTGAATAACCTTGAAGTCTTATTGACATATATGAACCACATGAGGTAAATGTTGTAGAAGGTAATTAGAAAAAAAGGCATAATGAAATTTTATAATTTTTTTACTTGGTAAAGTCATATAGAAGAATGAGTATAAGTTGAATAGTAAAATCAACACTTTTAGTTGAATAATACGGATTAAAGATACTACTCCCAATCATTTCTTGTTTCTTTGAATCAATGTAAAGCATGTCCATATTATGGATGACATATAATATTAAGTTCGTAAATCACAGAGTAAATAAATAGAAACCAATATCTTGAATATTAAATTATCAGCATGACTTCCAAAACCATTTCTTAATAAATTTATAAATCATTCCACACAAAAACCATATATGGTTTCTTATTTCATATATCTTAAATTTACAAAATTTCATGGTTTCTTGGTTTGACTCCTTAAGGGACCTAATTTCTTAAACGAAACATAGAAGTTCATGCAGTTAAATATTTACATAATTTCATGGCTTATTTATATTAGCATCGATAAGGGACATGGCTACATTATTGTAAACACTCATGGCTTCTTTAGGATGTGAAAGCTATGGAAATAGAGCTAGTTATCTCTTTCCAGCATCTTAGATTTCCATTACAAATTGACTTCATGAGGGGATTGCATAATGAATAGAATATCACTTTCCATGGAAACAGTTCTATTGTTTATAGCATTTAGATAACATATCATATCTTATTGATATTGGTCTCATCACCATCACTTGAATTTAATCTCCCCTAGTTGCGATACAAGAAAGATAATTAGAAAACCAACTATGAGTTGGAACCAGAAACAACATAGGATAGAACAAACATGGAAGGAAATCATTATTAATGAAATAGATAACCACATTTCATTGAAATAAAAAAGATAAGATCTTATTGACATTGGCCTTATCATCATCACTAGACTTTAATCTCCCTTAAGTACTTATCTAACATAAATCATTAGAAAACCAACAATAAGTAACAAAATACATGGAAGGAAATCATCATTCATAAAATGGATGAACACATTTCATGTAAGTAAAAATATAGAATCATGACATTGAATAGATGAATATAAAGCAACTACAAATAATTTTTATCAAAAGTATGAGATTATACTCATAAGAAAAAAAGATAACTAGAAAATGGAAAATAATTGACATACACATATACAATAGTTTTTTAAAGAGTTGTCTATAGTGTGACTTTTTGGAGTTTCCGATGCTGAAATCTGGTGGAAAAATTTGAGGTGAAATCTTGATTTGTGTTATTTAAACTAGTTTTTTGACTATATATATATATATGGATTCAACACCATGAAAAACCCCTAGGGCACTTCTATTGTGCAGGATTTACCCATCAATTTTGTGATTTCAATGAATTCTTGTTGGATTTTAGAGAAATTAAACCAGAAAAATCTACCGTAAAAGCTTCCAAAAAATTACACTAAAAACAACTCTTTTTTAACCTTAATTATTTTAAACTATAATAAATTAAATAAAAAAAATATGAACAGTTTCTAATTCTTATTATTAATCTCCACCTTATATCAATTGAATTCGCTATACTATTGATATTATTTATGTTTTCTATTTTTCCAAAATATAATTAACAACCATATTAATCATGAATAATGATAAAAAAGTCATCCTATTAAATATGATAATATTTACTAAATTATTTAATTAATAATCATGTCATTTATGAAAAACGTGTTCAGTATTGTATTTGGCTTCCTAAAGAGACATAGGCTTTATGTCATCATGAAGTGGCAAGATACATACCAAAAGCACTCACATCCATACATTTCAAAAGATTGAGTACAATGGTGTGCTCAATTCAAAGAATATAATGATATGTATCTCATTGTCGAGACCAATTTTATACATATGAGCAAGTAAAGTTTATTGTTATAAAAGGAAGTTAACGTATATTTGTCAATTAGACATATAGAGGAATATTGGAGATTGGTTGAGGGTTTAAGAGAATTCTATGGAATTAATTAGCTATATGGATCTAAAATACTTTGAAGTGTATTTTATTAAAATGAAAATATTTAGAATTATTTGTCAATTAGACATATAATGTAATATTGGACATTGGTTGAGGGTTTAAGAGAATTCTAGGGAATTAGTTAGATATATAGATCTTATTAAAATTAAAATATTGTTAAAATAATAAAAATAGTCCATTACTAGAATTGAAATATCATTAAATTCTAATAATTTTAATGTAATCTAAATAGTGGAAATAGTGAATTACTCAAATTAAAATATCATTTAAATTTAAGAATTTTTAAGATTATTATTTAGTTTATTATTATTATTTAAAATAGTAAATTATAATGAAACTAAATATTTATTTAAAAAATTAAAGTGTAATTTATGAATTTTTTAGTTAGTTTTTTTCTTATTCTAGGGGTTGCATGAATTATAGCCTGGACTTGCTTTCTATTTTTATGGCAAATATCGCTTCTTTTGTTTGTTTAGTTTTTCCATTGTGTTGTAGAAATCACAATTAAACAAATTTCAAAATAGGGCTCAATTTAGTATTGCATGTGAGGATTTTTTTCTGCATTTGATGTGAATTGTGGAGATGTCATATCCAAAAGGGCAGGTAGGATAATGGAGGGGTAGGTGCACACAAAAAATTGATTCAAGGTGGAAACTGATAGTAAGGGTGGAGAAAGATAGAGAAGACATTTGAAAAAACAAACTAAGAATATGATGATCAATGACATTTTGATTTGTTGGATTGAAAATCTTGCAAGCTTATGATGGAAGCACAATTGTACCACATGACGTGCGATAATCACAACCACCACCACCAACATGCATGCGACCTTTAGTAGGAAATCATCTATGCTATCTAGTGAGGCCATCGTTCCCACCCCTTATCATATGGTTGTGATTCAAATCCACCTAGCCATATAATTTAATCCTTCACCTCGCGACATAGTAGAAACATCTCTAGAATAGACGTTTAAAGATTCATTGATCATATAACAAATGTCAATATATGCAATAGGTAGAAGTCAAATTAAAATATATGATTTTATAAAAAATATCCATGATAAACATTTTAACACAATTTAATGGTCATCTAATCGATCTAGATGGCTAGGATAGCATATCATGTCACATCATGACATGAAATTTTGGGAGCAAGGTGTTAAAACTGAAAGTATGATTATTGGTTACAGTTTTCACAAATTATAAAATATAAATTAAAATTATGAACATTTTTTTATTTATTGAAATCATGTTTTTCTTAATCAAAGAGATGAACATTCAAGAAATTTCCAATTCATGGCTTTTTAATGCAAATTCTGAAATTCAACATATGAGATTTTTGAGCGACTAATAAAGGGTAAAGATTCCTTGGGAGTAGGGATGGTGCATGTAAGGAGATTCCATACATCAAGATTAGTTAATAATTATGTTTATTTTAAAAATTTATCAAATTTATAGTAAAAAAATTATATTTTTTAATTCTATAAAAAAATTTAAATATATTAAAAATTAAATACATTTAAATTATTTAATTTTTAAATTATATATTTATATATATATTTGATATCTTGGAGAAGAAATATAAAATTCTAACCAACATTTTTCAACTTTGGAAATATTTTAATTTTATAATTTTTTTTTTTTAGATCTTAAATTTGACCTTTATTTTATTAATTAAAAAGCGTAAAAGTACTTTTGGTTATAATAAATTTCTGAATTTAGCAGCTAATAGACATTGGGTAGATTGGAGATGTTCACGTCATGATTGTGATTAGGCCAATGTAATAATAATGCTATACCACCCTAAATTAATATGTGACACAAGTTTCATCTACTCTTACATATTATGAATGTTGGTTTGCAATGCCTTCAAAAAAATATAAATAGAACTCATTGCTTTATCAAGGCTAAATTATATGGATTTTCCATTGCCTCTAAATTACATTGCCCATGATGATGTACTTACCCTCTTATAAATAATTAAGTCAATCATCATTACATTAATTAACACTTGGGTTAAAATGACCTTCATCCAAATAAATTAGATAAGGATGATTCTCCCTAGCTATGGAGAAAATTTAGACCCACATGAAGATCAATGACTACCTTTGTGTGTTTTTTTTTTCTAAGTTAGTTTAATCTATTAATATAAAACAAAAATGTATAAAGAGGACCAAGCCTCAATAGAGTATAACATAGTGTTTCAGAGTATATCTAGACTACCCCACTATCGGGGAAACCAGTCCGCAGAGACAAAAACCAGATGGGATATCAGTGCTTAAGCCCGTAAACAACAAAAACCAGTGAAGTTTTACCATGAAAAAAATATCCAGACAATTTCCAATAGAAATAACATAACAAAAAAAATACCAGACAGAAGACACCTAGCACCCACGTCAAATCATTTGAATTCGTCTGGGATGGGTTCCCCAACAATTGGACACGGCCATTCATTTTCCTCTAGCATCGACGCTCTGCCATGTGGCCCATTTCCTCCAGCATGTGGCCCATCAACTAGATGGACGTCGCCATGGCTGCCAGCCACCACCATCGGAGCAAACCTTTCATTTCTAGTTCCACCTGGGGAGCGTGTGGCACCAAAGCTACCACCCTCAGCCGCTGACCGTCACCAATGCTATTGCCATGCAGAGCAAAATTACCTTCATCCAGCAAATTCTTTCCTATGTCTCAGCTATTTCTACAATTGGGAACCTCCTCTTGCCACACTTCAGAATTATCCTCCAGGGTAGCAGGCTACTCATTGTCTTCGGTGAAAAGGATGGTGATTGTAGTAGTAATTACTGCCCTGTTCAGGGTGGTATGAAATCTAAATTGGGTTGACTGGGGAGCGGGATGAGGAGGTAAAGGAAAACTAGCCAAGTGAACTGCAAAATTTCCGTGACTTGCACCAGGAGACAGAGCATGACCCCGTCCGCTACGAGTACTGGGATATCTTCCCAAACCATGGCTCTGGGGGTGATACAGTTCAGGGGAAGGAGAGGAGGTAGCAAGCTCAAGATTCGGCTCAGTCTAAGGGCGGGAACTACCTCCCCGAGTTGCCCCTCTTCAAATTTTCATTCGATGTCACACCATGTCGGAATTTCTGGCTGAGTGTTCAGAGGGAACGATGACAGTGGGATTGAGAAGGGGAGCAGAGTCAGGCTGAGCGATGGTTAAATGGAAAAAACTGGAATGGGAATGGTGATGCCCATTTCCAAAATCGACGCAGCAAGTTAACCAGCAGCGACGCCCAGTAACTATGCAAGAGCTGGGTTCAGAAGCTTGGAGTGGGCAATTACAGTGGAGCAGGGGAGAGGGAGAGACAATGAGCCAAGGGGAATCCATTTCTGAGCAGTTAATAGCTCTTTCCCGTTTTGAGTCTACATTAAATGTAGCCTGCGGTCTGTCAAGAGATCGGTTCATGGTGGTATGGGGAGGGGCGCCATCGGCCAAGTGGCCCATCCTCTCGCCGCTATTCTTCATATTTTCCATAAATTCATTAAATGTCACCCGCATTCGGGTGCTCTCCTTCTTCCTGTGCCTTCTCTTTCTTTACTAATTCATTGAATTCCTTCATCTGGGCCTCCGTGGCTATAGTAGATAATGAATTTGCATTCACAACAATGCCACTCTCCATGCCTATGTTGGCAAGAAGGTCAGCCACTTTATTACCTTCCCAGCGAATATGTTTGAAATTGACTGCTCTCTGGGTCCTGAGCCAAACCTCAATAAGTTCCAGTCTTTCTGCTAGTCTCCAACTGTTGCCCACTTTGTTTGAGGGAGACCCCTGCATAATCTTATTCACCATATTTATTAGGATTTGAGAGTCACCTTCAATCATGAGTGGGAAGAAACCATGTGTTTGAGCTAGAAGGAGCCCTTGCCATAACCCTTCGAGTTCTGCCGAGTTATTTGTATCCCATCCATTTGAGCCTATGAATGTTAGAAGGGGAGCACCTTTATGATCTCTGAAAATTCCCCCAAACCCTGATTTACTTGGATTACCTTTCGAAGCCCCATCAAAGTTCAGTTGGATCACATGCAGGGGTGGAGGAAACGATTTATCTGATATTGTACTTTTTGCTATAGATTTAAGTGGGATTTTCAATTCTTGATTCCATTGTAGATTCCAGTTGTCCCAGATATTCTTTTCCTATGGCAGGGAGGGAAGGTCGTCGTCATGCCAAGTTTGAAGTAGAAGGGTTTCCTTGAGGTTTTGGCAGACAGTGTTCCAAAGGTTTTTCAAAGGTGAAGATTGATCCTTGAAGATACATCTGTTCCTCTCTTTCCATATATTCCACATGAGAAGGATGGGGATGAGCTTTCATAAGGAGTTTAGTACCTTACTCTTATATGGATTTCTTGCCCAATTGCGAACAGTGGTGGGAATGTCTTCATTAATTTTTTTGTCCCTTTGGCATTGGAAACTAACTTTTTCCCAGAGCTTGTGAGCCAGTGAGCAAGTATTCATGAGGTGGAAGGTGGTTTCTTCTTCTTGTTTACAATTGGGATAGATGGAAGGTCCGTGAAAGTTTCTCTTCCACAAATTGTCCCAAGTGAGGATTCTGTTTTGACAAAGCAACCAAAGGAATGTGGACACCTTCGGCCAAATATTGGGGGCCTAGATTGTGGATCTTTGAATGCATCATCTTTTATGATTATGTTGTAAGGTTCATGCGTGGTGAAAATTCCTCTTGATTCATAGCCCCATCTGAGCATATCCTTCTTATCTGACTATCTTATGTTTCGATTGGAGAGTTTCGTTCCAAAGATTTGTTGGTCAGACTCCAAGCCATTCCGGATGATGTGATAAGAGTTTAGCCATTGCTTGAATCCTTGGGTTATGGTAGGTCTCCAATATTTATTGATCTTATCAAGCCTTTGCGTTTCCCAGTTAGGAATTTGGTGGGGATTATTCAATTCCTTTACCCTAGGTTTTTGCTGCCAGGAGTCTTCACAAAATCTTGCAATAGTGTCATTCCTAACTTCCCAGAAGCTGTGTTGCTGGATTAAATTCTTGTGTTGCTTTGCTACATTCCAGACTAGGGAACGTGGGCCTATGTCAGTTAGATGGATGAGTTCCTCAATAGGTCTGTTGTTGGCGTATTTTGCAATCCATAGAGTGGCCCAAGGAGTATGTGGTGCCATGAGGCAATTCCACCAGATGCGAGCTCCCATAACTGCGTTGCTATAATATGGATTGCAGAGTCCTGTACCTCCTGAGTTCTTTGGAAGACAAACTATGCTCCATTTGACTAGAGCCCATTTGCGGTTTTGTCTTAAGTTTCCCCACAGAAAGGATCTTTGAAGATTTTTTATTTCTTTGAGGACCCATTTTGGCACAGCCAAGACAGAAAAGAGATATAGTGGCATAGACTGTAGAACGCTTTAATAAAGACCAAGCGACTAGCCATATTGAGGGACCTGTGAGTCCAAGAAGAGAGATGAGTTTCTAATTTTTCTAAGAGCAGATGCCATGATGAGTGTTTCAGGGTAGTATCGGTCATGGGAGCTCCTAGATATTTGGATGGGAGAGTAGCTATCGGAAAACCAAGGATACGAGCAATGGAAGTTTGAGTTGCTGCAGGGGTATGAAAGAAGAAGATTTGGGATTTAGCTTGGTTTATAGTAGCTCCAGAAGCATCTGAGAAAACATTCAACAGGGATTTTAACTTAAGAGCTTCCTGGACTGAAGGATGGCCATAAAGCATGTTATCGTCCACAAATTGCTAGTAAGTAAAGGTAGGGGAATTGGGAAAGGAGAGGCCTCTTAGCTGATGGGAGTGAAGAGCTTCTTTGATACATCTACCAAGACCTTTTGCCGTGATGACAAACAGAAAAGGTGATAAGGGGTCTCCCTGTCGAATTCCTCTGGAAGGATGAAAAGGGGAGGAAGGGATGCCATTAATCAAAATGGAGAAGAAGGTGGACGATATGAGACTCATGACCCATCTAACCCATGGGGGGGAAGCCAAAGGCAGTTAGCATTTTTTGTATATAATTCCAGCTTAAGCTATCAAAGGCTTTAGAGAGATCTATTTTAAGGAGCATACCTGCTTTTTTATGCTGCTTCAAGGAATGAATGATCTCATGTGTAAGAATAATGTCATCCGTGATCTTCCGTCCTTCTACATACCCTGATTGCTCTGGCGAGATAAGTAACGGGAGCAGTGGTTTAAGCCTCGATGCAATGACTTTGGAGACTATTTTGTAGATGACATTGCACAGCGCGATAGGCCTGAATTTGTCAGGGGTCCAAGATTGAGCTTCTTTTGGAATGAGGGCGATGAAGGTTGCATTCAGGGAGGGTAGCATCCATCTATTGGATTTGGATTCTTCAACGACCTGCCAAACTTCCAATTTGATCAAATCCCAGAAATTATGAAAAAAATTGGAAGTAAATCCATCTGGGTCGGGCGCCTTTCCTTCTTTTAATTGATGTATTACATTTTCCACCTCCTATAAGGAAATCGGTTTGAGAAGCAGCTGATTATGTTCCTCGGTGATTATTTTTGGAATAGACTTGGTTATTTTGTCTATGGCCTTCGTCCTATTAGTCTGAGGCTCTTGATGAACCTTCTTGAAGTAAGTGAGAAGTTATTGTTCTATGTCTTCGTGATTTTCTATTCTTTCTCCTTGTCTATTTTGGATGTGAGTGATGGTATTGTTCATTCTCCTTTGAATAGTAGTACGGTGAAAAAACTTGGTATTTCTTTCACCTTCCTTCAGCCATCTGACTCGTGATTTTTTCTTCCATAGAACTTCTTCTTGCTTAGCTCTTTCCAAGATTTGAGATTGCAGGTGTATTTCCTGCTCCGAGAGTTCCTCTGTTCTACCTTCCGTGATGATCCTCTGTTGTAGCCTTTTCATTTCTTGATCCAAAGCATTTTGTGCCTGAAAAATATTGCCAAAAGTGGAATGGTTCCATTGTTTGATGTTGAATTTGAGATTTTTGAGTTTTTGCTGGAATTGAAACATTTTTGTACCCTCCACTGGTATGAAGCTTTTCCAAACCGTATTAATGAAATTGTTGAAGTCTGGATGCATCAGCCAGAAAGCTTCAAAGCGAAAGGGCCGACGAACAGTGTTGCCTGGTCTTGTCCATTGAAGCGTGATTGGCCAATGATCGGAGCCTGTGAGGGGCAGGATTGAAGCTGAGAGGTCTCCGCCTAAATGGATTGCATTATCAGAAAGAAAGAATTTGTCTAATCGAGAGGCAATTTTGATGGCTAATATTTTATTATTCCAGGTAAAAACTCCATTATTAAAAGGCATATCAATTAGCCAGTTGTTTTGGATGAAGTTTTTTAAATGACAACTCTCCTTATCTAGTTTATTTATGTCTCCTCTTTTTTCTTCCAATTTGGTTATCATGTTGAAGTCTCCTCCTGTGATCCAGAGCGCGTGGGTTCTATCAGCATTGATCAAGGATAGATTGTTCAGTATGTCTATCTTGTGCATGGCCTCCTAGGGAAAGTAAACATTGGTTAAATGCCCATGTATATTTGTTCCTGTTATGTGGAATGTAGCTTGAATAAAGTGCTTGTTCGTATGTATATTGGTACTACCTTTGTGTTAATAATTAGGTTAATCATAATTGTACTAATTACCACTTTGGTTAGATTGATTTTCATTCAAATGAACTAGGTAAGGGAAATCCTCCTAAGATTTGGAGAAAATTCACAATCCTACATAAATCACAAACTAATTAACATATCCTTCTCCTTCCCACCAAACACCATCAATTATCCATTATTTGATATGGGTAGTGTACTGTTTTATTCTAAATGGAGTTGGTTTTTCAATTATAAGTACTTATAAGTTTTTTTCACTTGTCATTATTTATTAAGTCATAAGGCGTCTCCCTTATCCAATCCATGTCACAATGTGACATGATGTGCTATCTCAGCAATCCAGATTAGTTATATCACTTTATCATGGATATTATTTTTGTATAAAACCATATATTCTAATTTTTGACCTTTACCATTGCATATTTATTTGGCTTTTTTTAGATGACCAATGAATCCTTAGGTGTCTATTCTAGAGCTTCTTCTACTATCTTGTGAGGTAAGGGATCAAATTGTATGGCTAGGTGGTTTCTAATCACGAGCCTATGAGAAGAGGTGGGCACAATGACCTTACAAACTAGTGTGGGTGGTTTCCTACTTGAGGTCACATGCATATTTGTGGTAGCAGTTGTGTTTATCACACCTCGTGCAATGCAAATGCACTTCCATAATAAGCCTACAAGATTTGTCAATCCAACAAATTAAAATATGTCATCTATCATCATATTTTTAGTTTGTTTTTTCAATTGTCTTCTCTATCTTTGTCCACTACAAATTAATTTCTTGTGTGCACCTACTCCTCCATCATCTTACATGCATTTATATTGGAGATGACATCCCCACAATTAACATATGATGTAAAAAGCATTCCTTGCATGTAGTAAAAAACCGAGCCTCCATATCAAAATTTCTCTGCATTGTGATCTCTACAAGGCAAATTTCTCTGCATTGTGCCACAAAAATAGAATGCAAGTCAAGTCTAGAGAGATAGATATTTTTTGCCACAAAAATAGAATGCAACTCGAAACTAGAATTCAACCAGCACCTCAAATTAAAAAAAGCGCTTTTTATTTATTTATTTGTTTTACTTGAGAAAGAAAATTCCCACACCTATGGCACTACCATGTTCTTCTCTTCCCCCAAACTCACCCAAGTGAGTTACTTGCTTTTTAATAATATTTAATTTTAAATTTTTATCATTTTATTTTTTCAAAATAAATATATAATTTCCCACGATTTTTGATAGTATTTTAAATAATATATTTAAATATTAGGCTAAAAATTCTATGATATTTCATTTTTAATAATACTCTTTTGGCTATTAAATGATATTTCAATTTTAATAAGACATCCCTTCAATTATTTTAGATCCATGAGGCTAATTAATTCCATAGATTTCTCCTCGCTCCTCAACCCAAGTTCAACATTACTCTATATTTTTAATTACTGTGTTTATACATGGAAAGTAGATGGACAAATAATGGGTTGAATGCCTTTTATAACAATAAACTTTTAATTGTATGTATAACAATTGTTTCAGTTCAGATCTTGTACTCTTTGCCGAAGGCTCCTGTTAGTATTGTATTGAACACAACAATGGGATACAAATCATTATATTATTTAAACTAAGAACAATATTTAGGTATGGATATGAGCGTTTTTTTTTATGTATCTTGCCACGTCATAGCACCATATCAAGATCAAGATGGTGTAAATTGACCTTCTATTTGTATTGTGATTCATCGTAACAATGATATACAAATTATTATATTATTTAAGCTAAGGACACTATTTATGTATGGATATGAGTGTTTTACTGTAGGTATCTTGCCACGGTGACGTGGCATATCAAGATTGTGTAAATGACTCAATGCCCATGTCCTTACAGGATTTTTGAACATTTTTGAAGCTATGTTTTTCATAAATTACTACATTGGTTATGAAATGATTATTAATTAAATAATTTGACTCTTTAATAGAGATTATTATATTATATAATTAATATGATAATTTTATTATTATTATTAATCATTGGTATTGTAATTTATTATAATTTAGAAAAATAAAAAATATAAATAACATTAATGGTATATATTTTTGAAGCTATTGTTTTCTTAAATTACTACATTTGTTATGAAATGATTATTAATTAAATAATTTACCTGTTTAATAAAGATTATTATAATTAATATGATAATTTTATTATTATTATTAATCATTGGTATTGTAATTTATTATAGTTTAGAAAAATAAAAAATATAAATAACATTAATGGTATAGAGAATTTAATTGAGATTTATAATATTATTTAGAAAATGTATAATTTTTGTTATTTAATTTATTATACTCTATATTAATTAAGGTAAATGTATAATTTTTGTTATTTAATTTATTATACTCTATATTAGAAAACATTGTATGTGTATATTTTTTTTTAGTATAACATAATAATTTTAATAAATTATTTGTAGTTGTTTTATATTCGTTCATTTAATGTTGTGATTCTATCTTTATTATTTGAAACATATCTATTTATTTTATGAATAATGATTTCCTTCCATGTATGCTCTATCTTATGTTGTTTTTGGTTCTAACTCATAATTAGTTTTCTAATGATCTATCTTTTATAGCATTTAGCAGAGATTAAAGTTTATTGATGATGCTGATATCAATATAAACAAAATTCTATCTTTTTATTTAAATGGAATGTGGCTATCCATTTTATGAATGATGATTTTCTTCCATGTGTGCTCTATCCTATGTTGTTTTTAGTCTAACTCATAGTTGGTTTTCTAATGATCTATCTTGTATAGCACCTTGGGGACATTAAAGTCTATTGATGATGATGAGGTCAATGTCAACAAGATCTATGATGTCTAAATATTATAGTGATAATAGAACCCTTTCCATGGAGAGAAATAATATATTCATTATGCAAGCCCCTCATGATGTTGATTTGTAATAGAAATACAAGATCCTTGAAAGAGATAACTAGCTCTATCTCAGTGCTTTCATACCCAAGCCATATGCGTTTACAATAATGTAGCCATGTCCCTTAGAGTTGTTAATATAAAGAAGTGATTTTTTGTAAATTTAAAATAAATGAATTTCTATATTTTGTTTAAAAAATCATACATGGGTTTTTGTGTGGAATAATTTATACATATTTTAATAAATAGTTTTGTAACTCTTTCTTATGAATTTTTTTTGGTATAGTTTAAATAATTCTACCATATAATTTAGTATTCAAGAAAATGGTTTTTATTTAACTACTATGTGATTCACAAACTTAATATTAAATGTCATCTATATTATTAAGAAGCTTTACGTTGATTCAAAGAAACATAAAATGATTGGAGGTAATAACCTTAATCCATATAATCCAACTAAAATTATTGATTCTACCAATGGTTATTTAACTCCTACTCATCATTCTATATGAATTTTCCAAGTAAATATAAAAAGGACATTATGCATTTGTTTCTAATTACCTTCTAGGGAATTTCCCTCATGTGATTCATATGCCTCATTAAGCCCTCAAGGTCATTGAACACAATCATCAAAATCTGTCAGACAATCATTGAGATCATATTGGGCATTGATTTGAATGGTACACTGATTTAATGCAAATGAAATCATCCATTGTCATCTTAACTTTTGATTATTCTCATCACGTTTTAACAATTTGTTGGTGTGATGACTGACATGTTTCTTATTACATATTACGATGTGCAAAAAGGACAATTAATACTGAATGAGACTGCATTACTTCTAAATACAAATTTTGGCTGGAAAATGTATAATATTTAATCACTTGACTATCTAATAGATGTGAATTTCAAAAGTTAATTTTCTATATCTTCTTTTGAACAATACCAGTTAGAGATGGTTCCATGCAAAACACCACTTGGGACTACCTTCATCCAGTTTTGTTTTTCGAAGTCAAACTTCAATTATATTACGAGGCAATCAATATGCATCACGCAACAAAGTAATAAATGTTTTATAAGCTAAGATATATACTCTTGGATTTGAAATTCTTAAGATCCAAGGGTTTATATGGCAACCTATACAACATTATTACTTTGTTGCGAGGCATATAATATTTTTTATTTTATAATACTATTTTTCTTGACATTAGAGTATGATGTTTGGGGTTGGTCATCTTGTTCTTACCATTTCACCTATGATGTATGTTATCAATGTTGTAACATATTCAAATTTGACTTCAAATTTATTTGTATATATTGTACCATGGTATTAAGGGATCATATTTTCTAACATGGTATAAAGGGACCAAGAGAAACATCCTTTTCCACTAATTCTTCATCATTTAATCTCCAAAATGAAAAGCTCATCGGAAAAGAAAACAACTTATTACTTAAAAAATAGAAACAAATGCATTGTTTCTAAACTTCAATTTTTCCTTTCATTATTGATTTATATTTGGAAAATTTGATTAAAAATATAGATTAGTGGGTAAGGAAAAGGTTTCAACTCATTACCTTCATAATTTTAAAAGAAAAATATGCATCCCACCAATAACTATGGGAAGTAATTCTGAAAACTAAAAGTATATTTTTCGTCATATAATATTTTATATAAATTTTGAAAAAAATAAAAAAAAAATCATAGCATGTTGCAAAAGCTTTCTTCTTCGCCTTGGCCTGGAGTATGCCATAAAACTGCTTCTGCTTGGCTAAGAGCTCGTCTTCCTCGGACGCAAGGAAACAGGTTAACGGCCCAAGACCCAGAGGCATCTGGCAGGAGTGAGAGCCTGCTCCCGATTACGGACCACCAGCAGGGCTATGCCAGGTGGCGTGGTTTTCCTATTTAACAGTGATGAGTCAAACCCAGCATTCGCGGATAGCAGCCAGAGATGGCTGTCCTCACTGTTGGTTTGACACCTGAGTTGTTAGGTTTTACCACCTTCGAAAAAAAAAAAAAAAAAAGCTTTCTTCTTCGTGATGTGTCATATGTGCTATTTTTTTTTCATTTGTTGTTTCGAGTCTTTTGAAAGATATTTTCTTCACAACAAAAGATAATAGCAAAAACTTATAATTTTCCAGAAAACTTGGCCAAATTTTCCTTTTTGCATTTTCCAAAACTTTCTTCCTTTGCAACATTTCACACCCAAAGTTCCACATTTCCTCAAGTTTCCTTTTAATTCAATATATCTCATTCCCAATAAATTTTCATGTCCACTATATATCACATCACTTAAAAGTTTAACTCCATTTCGTACAATGTGTTTCCATAATTTTTCTTTCTATGCAACACAATTTCCCTTCATTGCAAGAAATAGATTTTCTTCTTTTTCTCTAATGCAACTTTTAGTTCATTGCATCTTCCTAAAAAATTGCTCCTTTGACTATTTCGTATTCGAACTTTTTTTCCCTTACAACACACCATATCACAATGAAGGTTTTTACTTGCAATACATTGTAGCTCTAAAAAAACATTCCTTGAATATTTCACATGCATTAAAAAACATTTTTGCACATCACAAAATATTCTCCTTTGCAGTGCATTACGCACAATACTGTTTTCCATACCGTACATGACATCATAACGAAATATCTTTCTATAATATATTGTTTTTTTTAATGAAAGATCTTCTTCATGAATCACATCACATTCTCCCTTAAACTCTTCTCTCCATAACTAACTTTTCATTTTACATTACATAAAAAAAATCATTTTCTAGGCCATATATTACATTTTACTTAAATATTAAAAAAAATGTCGTGACAAAGTATATATAATCAGCAAAACACACATTGAACCAATTCTTTTTTAAATATGATACACATGAGACCCAATTATTCACCAACAATATAAAAAGTGTTTTTTCCACTGTCAAGAACAATTTAAAAAGTGTTTTTCCCACCGTCAAGAACAATTGCTCATTATAATTTTATAAAAAAAAAATTACAATGGCATAGTAAAATTGACCTTACAAAGATCAATATAAAGAGATATAACCTACAACGATATTCATAAATTGTTACGTATTAATGTCTAGGAAAATCAGGTATCAAGTGTGCAGAATCCAATATACAGCTATATCATAAAGATGAGTAGTTGATAC
Organism: Pinus tabuliformis; assembly: GCA_031772625.1. Lineage (NCBI taxonomy): Eukaryota > Viridiplantae > Streptophyta > Pinopsida > Pinales > Pinaceae > Pinus > Pinus tabuliformis. Next base: position 473,650,347 of record CM062819.1, read on the forward strand.
CAATATACAGTTATATCATATAGATGAGTAGTTGATATTTGATATTTTCAATTTTTTGTTGCAGCTTATCATATATATCTTTCTCACATGTCATATTTTGTATTGTGTTGGGACAATTTCGAAATTCTCCATATTCATACTACAGACTTGAAATTTCGAAATTTGATATACAGAAATGAAGTCAATTTGGAAATACAATTTCGAGTTATTCTCAAAATTTATTTAGTAACCCAATCTTCCATGCATATCACTTCAAAATCTGTTTAATAACCCAATCTCCCCTGCATATCAATTGATGAAGATTCTTCAGTCCTGGCCAACAAAGGTATTTCAGGGGCTGCGGGCATTGCAGGCGCAACGGAGAATATATCGAAGTGCAAAGGAGGATTGACCACGTCATCTTCATTGCCTTTTAACATCTGAACAACTCTGGCCATGCAAGGCCGATCTGTGGAGTTCTATTGTATGCACCAAAGCCCAATTTTAGTCATAAGCCTCATCACCTTCTCCTCATCGTCCCTTTCATTTTCTCCTCTTCCTTCTCTCAAACGCATCCCTGTTGAAGTTGTAATTTCCCCTGCGTGGCAAACAATTCTAGCAAAACCATTGTTTCATTTCGCACCGCCCTCACGCAAAAGTGTGGTATCCGTAAGAAGGGCTCCGAACACCCCGATCAATTGACACGCGTCCAGTGTACAACCATGAAACCGCCCATTCCCCGGCCATTAAACTTCGTTTGAGTTGTGTGACTTGAGCTTGCGAATTGCGTCCGATCAAGTCAACGCACTTCGATCTCATTCAATCTGCCAAAACGTTAATCTTACTCTTACCGCCGGCTTTTATTTAATGCATTTAATACTTAGTCATAGTTTTAGGTGAAATATTTAAAGTTTTGCATACGGCATGTAATATTGTATGATTCTTTTTGGTAGTCATTTTTTGGGTTATCACATATGAAGAGTATGTGTTATGTTTTTAGTGTGTTGACTTTTTGTAATGCAATGGTAAAAAACGCACAGCAGTGCGAGGAAGAAAAATTTGCCGCAGCTAATGAAAAAGGAATCTTACAACAGGTTGAATGTATGTAATATATGCAGCAACGCATATGTGAGAAGAATCCTCCGTCTTGTTTTTTTAGGACATGCATCATTGGGGCGCCATTTTTCTGTAGAAGAAAAATCTATGTAATGTAATTTTGTTGTTGAACATATGTAATGGGAATGCTTTCTTTTGTGGTTGAAATGCAATAGAGGGAGCAGCGTGTGAGTAAAGAAAAGTTTTTTTTTACAGCAGTGAAAGTAAAAAGGAAAAATTACACACACAACAGTGTTAAGTTTTAAAGCAGAGACAGAGTATTCTTTTCTGGAGAGACAGAGCAAATTTTTTTTGTGCATTGAAGTGTTCTTGTGTAAATCCCTCTGAGAAAGAGGAAGAAAATTGTATCAGGCCTTTTATGAATTAATACAAGTTTATTATGGGTGTGAAAAATCTCTGTTCTCAGAAATTTTTTGAAGCTTCCCTGTGTTAAAGATCCTGTGGCACACAAACAGAGCATTTTCTCTGTTCAGTCAATTTGTGTTTGAAATTACCAGAAATTTCCAACATGGTATCAGAGCAGATCCAGGCTCTTTGAAGGTGTAAAGAAGCTGAAGGAAGGTTCCTTTTGTTGCAGCAGTAAATCCTCTCCAGCAAAGTGAAGTCTCAGGCAAAAGGATCTAGGTATTTCTCAGACCAGTTTTTGTGTTACTGCTGAAGAAACAGTCAGTTTTTTTTAATATATACAGTCAAGGATTTAGAGACATAGCTGAGAATGCAAGGAATGGCTAGCACAAGCATTAGCATGGGCATGTTTAATACTCAGCTCCCACAGTTTAATGGGAAAAACTATGACTATTCGGCAATAACCATGAGAGCCCTGTTTGTCTCACAAGATCTATGGGAATTAGTTGAGGATGGTTTTGAAGAACCAACAGATGAAAATCAGTTTAATAGATTAACTCAGGGAGAGAAGGATCTATTGAAGAGCAATAGGAAGAAGGATTCAAAAGCCCTTGTGTTTTTGTATCAAGCAGTGGACCAGAGTGTGTTTCCAAGGATAGCAGCAGCTAAGACATCCAAAGAAGCATGGCAAACTCTCAAGACAGCCTATCAAGGCATGGAGAAAGTGAAGACAACAAAACTACAATTGCTGAGGAAAGATTTTGAGAATCTGTGCATGAAGGAGTCAGACAATATTGACTCATTCTTCACACATGTAATTGGTCTGGTCACACAGATAAGGACTCATGGAGAAACTCTTGAAGAAAGGAGGATTGTGGAGAAAATATTGAGGGTCCTACCCTCAAAGTTTGATGTGATTGTCACCACCATAGAAGAGACAAAGGATCTCTCAAACTTTTCAGTTGATGAGCTACATGCATCACTAATAACACATGAGCAGAGGTTGAGTAGAAATGAAAACTCATCTCTAGAGCAAGCCTTCAAGACCCAGATGTCCTTTGGAAGAGGAAGAGGTCAAGGCAGAGGAAACAAGAGAGGAAGAGGCAGAAGCCAAAACAGAGGTGGAAGGAACAGTCCAGGAAATGCTCAAGGAAGAGGCAGCAATCCAAATCAGAACCAAGGCCAAGGTAGCAGTCAACAAAGAGGACAACATCATGCTCAAGGACAAAGGTATGAAAAATCCAATGTCCAATGTTATTACTGTAAAAAATATGGGCATTATGCAAATGAATGTAGGAAAAAGCAGCATGATATGAGTAATAAACCAAATGCAAATGTCACTAGAGAAAACATCAGTCAAGATAATGTGTTTTTAGCTTGTAACATGACCGAAACAAATAGTGATGATATATGGTTTCTAGATTCCGGTTGTAGTAACCATATGACAGGAAACATAGCTCTACATTCAAACTTAGATCAGAGTGTGAAATCAGAAGTCACACTTGGGACTGATAGCAAAATTTCTGTTATGGGAAAAGGAGAAGTCAAAATATTTACAAAGAAGGGTGAAAGGAAAACCATAGCAGATGTCTACTATGTCCCTGGAATGAGGTGTAACCTCTTGAGTATTGGACAGCTTGTCCATAAGGGGTACAATGTTTTCTTTGAGAATGATGTATGCACCATCATGGATAGAGCACCCAGCAAAAGATGCATTGCTGAAGTGAAGATGACGAGGAACAGGATGTTCCCTCTCAGAATAAGGGCAGATTTGAAAAACAAAGAAGTAATTGCAGCAGTTACCCAAGAGGCTTTCCAAAGCGTGCCAAAGGATGAAAATTGGTTGTGGCACTTGAGATTTGGACATCTCAACTTTGGAGGTCTTAACCTGTTGAGTAGGAAAGGAATGGTAAGAGGATTACCATTGATAGAGAAACCGAACAGCCTTTGTGAAGGTTGCATATTGGGGAAACAACATAGAGAAAGCTTTCCATCAGGGAAAAGCATAAGGGCAAAAGCACCCTTAGAGATTGTCCACTCAGATTTATGTGGACCGATGCAAACTCCATCACTAGCTGGCAGCCAATATTTTCTAACATTCATTGATGATTTCACCAGAAAAACTTGGGTTTATTTCTTGAAAAACAAAAGTGAAGTGTTTGAAAAATTCCGAAATTTCAAAGCACTTGTAGAAAACCAAAGTGGGCTGCATATTAAAGTTTTGAGAACTGACAGAGGAGGTGAGTATATCTCCAAGGAATTCCTAAGGTTTTGTAGAGAAAATGGAATACATAAGCAATTCACAGCTAGGTACACCCCACAGCAAAATGGAGTTGCTGAAAGGAAGAACAGGACCATCATGGATATGGCGAGGAGCATGTTGAAGGCAAAGCATTTGCCAAATGATTATTGGGCTGAAGCTGTACATTGTGCAGTATACATTTTGAACAGGTGTCCAACAAAAGCAGTGATGAACAAAGTGTCGGAAGAAGCATGGAGTGGGAGAAGGCAAGGAGTCACCCACATGAAAATTTTTGGATGTGTGGCCTATGCACACATTCCGGATCAGCTAAGGAGGAAGTTGGACAGCAAAGGGGAGAAATGCATCTTCATTGGATACAGTGAGGAATCCAAAGCTTACAGGTTGCATATCCCATCCACCAAGAAGTTTTTTTGTTAGCAGAGATGTTCAATTCATTGAGGAGGAAGCTTGGGATGGAAGCATAGAGAAAGCAATGAATGTTAAAAACTATTTGTCTCATGATGAAGATGATGAGGAGGTGGCTGAAATACATCCCCAAACAGCAGCACCAACACAAGGACAGCAAGGAACACCCTTGAGGATAAATGAAAGTGCTTCTCCAAGCACACCACAAGGAGGAAATTCAAGTGCATCTTCAAGCACTTGCACACCGAATGAAAGAGGTAAGAAATTCAGAAACTTAAGTGATATTTATGATGAAGGAATGAATTCATTGTTTGCCTTGTATTGTCATGTTGATGACCCTATTCATTTCGAAGATGCAATTAAGGATAAGAAATGGATAGAAGCTATGGATGAGGAGATCAATGCCATAGAGAGAAACAAGACATGGGATTTGGTAGAACTACCAAAAGGTAAAGAGGTCATAGGAGTTAAATGGGTCTATAAGACCAAGTGCAATGTTGAAGGCAGGATAGAAAGGCACAAGGCAAGGTTGGTTGTCAAAGGATACAAGCAGCAGTATGGGAGATATTATGAAGAAACTTTCGCACCGGTTGCAAGAATGGAAACCGTGAGAACAGTGCTGTCCATAGCAGCTCAAAAAAAGTGGAAAGTTTACCAAATGGACGTGAAGTCAGCATTCCTAAATGGAGTGTTAAAGGAGGAGGTTTACATTGAACAACCTCTAGGCTATGAAAAGAAAGGTGAAGAGCACAAAGTGTGCCGATTGAACTAAGCTCTTTATGCGTTGAAGCAAGCGCTAAGAGCATGGTACAGTAGGATAGATTCCTATCTACTGGAGAATGGATTTGACAAATGTGAGGGAGAAACCACTGTCTACGTCAAAGAAAAGGATGGTAAATTGCTAATTGTTGTGTTATATGTTGATGATGTGATTTTTACAGGTAATGATGACTACCTCATTGAACATTTCAAAACAATCATGAAAGAGGAATTTGAAATGACTAACATGGGTTTGCTGAGATACTTCTTAGGAATAGAAGTAGATCAAAATGAAAATGGAATTTTCATCTCACAGGCAAAATATGTAAATGAAGTGTTGGAGAGATTCCATATGCAAGAGTGCAAGGCAGCGGTCACTCCCACAATAATGGGATTAAAACTCAGCAAAGAGGACAGCAGCAAGGATTTGGATCCTAGTTTGTATAAGAGCATAGTTGGCAGCCTTATATATTTAATTGCAACTAGACCTGACATAATGTTTGCTGTTAGTTTAATTTCCAGATTCATGGAGAGGCCAAAGGAAGCACATTGGCAGGCAGCAAAAAGAATTCTGAGGTATGTTAAAGGTACTAAAAGTTTTGGCATCTTATATAATGTCTCAGAACATTCAGATTTGGTTGGATACACTGATAGTGATTGGGCTGGAAGTGTAGATGATCGGAAAAGCACTTCCGGTTATGTTTTTCACATGGGTTCAGGAGCCATTTCATGGGCTTCTAAGAAGCAGTCCATTGTAGCATTGTCTACAACAGAGGCAGAATATGTGGCAGCTACAGCAGCAGCATGTCAAGCAGTTTGGATGAGAAGGATGTTGAGGAGCTTAGGCCAAGAGCAGGCAAAAGCAACAGTGATTTTTTGTGACAATAGCTCAGCTATTGCATTATCCAAGAATTCAGTGTTTCATAAGAGAACGAAACACATCGACACAAGGTTTCACTACATCATAGAATTGGTGAGCAATGGAGAAATTGTTCTAGAACATTGCAGGACTCAGGAACAGGTTGCAGACATTTTGACAAAGCCATTGGATCAGAAAAGCTTTGAATTTTTGAGGAAGTGTTTGGGTATGACTGAATGCCGAGCAGCTGAAATTAAAGGGGAGTGTTGAAGTTGTAATTTCCCCTGCGCGGCAAACAATTCCAGCAAAACCATTGTTTCATTTCGCACCGCCCTCATGCAAAAGTGGTATCCGTAAGAAGGGCTCCGAACACCCCGATCAATTGACATGCGTCCAGTGTACAACCATGAAACCGCCCATTCCCCGGCCATTAAACTTCGTTTGAGTTGTGTGACTTGAGCTTGCGAATTGCGTCCGATCAAGTCAACGCACTTCGATCTCATTCAATCTGCCAGAACATTAATCTTACTCTTACCGCCGGCTTTTATTTAATGCATTTAATACTTAGTCATAGTTTTAGGTGAAATATTTAAAGTTTTGCATACAGCATGTAATATTGTATGATTCTTTTTGGTAGTCATTTTTTGGGTTATCACATATGAAGAGTATGTGTTATGTTTTTAGTGTGTTGACTTTTTGTAATGCAATGGTAAAAAATGCACAGCAGTGCGAGGAAGAAAAATTTTCCGCAGCTAATGAAAAAGGAATCTTACAACAAGTTGAATGTATGTAATATATGCAGCAACGCATATGTGAGAAGAATCCTCCGTCTTGTTTTTTTTGGATATGCATCATTGGGGCATCATTTTTCTGTAGAAGAAAAATCTATGTAATGTAATTTTGTTGTTGAACATATGTAATGGGAATGCTTTCTTTTGTGGTTGAAATGCAATAGAGGGAGCAGCGTGTGAGTAAAGAAAAGTTTTTTTTACAGCAGTGAAAGTAAAAAGAAAAATTACACACACAACAATGTTAAGTTTTAAAGCAGAGACAGAGTATTCTTTTCTGGAGAGACAGAGCAAAATTTTTTTGTGCATTGAAGTGTTCTTGTGTAAATCCCTCTGAGAAAGAGGAAGAAAATTGTTTCAGGCCTTTTATGAATTAATACAAGTTTATTATGGGTGTGAAAAATCTCTGTTCTCAGAAATTTTTTGAAGCTTCCCTGTGTTAAAGATCCTGTGGCGCACAAACAAAGCATTTTCTCTGTTCAGTCAATTTGTGTTTGAAATTACCAGAAATTTCCAACAATCCCTAACTCCCCATTCTCAGGCAGATTGGAAACCCAGTCAGGAAAGTACCACTCACTGGAACGACTCAAACGCATATGAAGATTCTTTCTGCCCCCAACAATCTCTAGCAACAACATTCTGAAACTATAGATGTCTGATTTATCTGTAACAGGACCCGCGTCACTGTGACACAGCTTTGGAGCAACATAACCCGGCGTGCCTCTCGCGGCTGTCATTGATATATGGTCGTCTGCCTTCCCACAAAGTTTAGCCAGACCGAAATCTGAAACCTTTAATGTGAACTTGGCGTCCAGCAATATATTGTGAGGTTTGATGTCAAAGTGTACGACGAGCTTCTTGCAATCCTGGTGCAAATATGCAATTCCTCGGGTCGAACCCAGAGCTATTGAATACAATTGTTCCCACTTTAACATTCCCCGTTCTCCTTTTCCCGCAAATATAAAGTTATCCAGAGATTTATTAGGCATGTATTCATATAGAAGCACGCTTGTAAAGCTTTCAAAGCAAAAGCCCAAGAGACAAACCAAATCGACATGATGGAGATGTCCATGGTGGCCACTTCATTCATGAATTGGGCCTCGCTGTGCCTATGCCTATCAATAAGTTTCACAGCAACTAGAGTTCCATTGTGTAGCTTTCCTTTATAAACCACACCGCAACCTCCTTCACCCAACTTTTCTGCAAAGTTGTTTGTGATCTTCTTGAGTTGAGATTGTGAATATCTAGTTGGCATTTCATAAGCATATTCCCTAAGGAATTTCTCTACCAATGAAATATAGCCACCAGGAGGAGATTTAATTGTACACAAAAAGGCCCCACAAGTATAGGAGAGCATTATCCAAAAGAGGATGCCTAAGAATAATCCTAGTCCTGGATCTAAGAAAACTGCAAGGATAAATAGATTGATATCAATGCTATTTTAATCCAATACTAAGAGAATAATGCAAATAATATACAAAAATTTCATTGAAATAAAAAGACAGTACATATGTATGTTTCTGTCTCCACATGTTTTTACATCTTGTTCTTCTAATAAAATCATAGATATTCCTAGTAGATTTATTGCAAGAGCTTTTGGATTATCAACCTTTCAAACCTGCTTATGAAGTTCATCATCCCTGCACATTCTCATCTTGATAATAAACCAAATAAGCGGTTCAAAATGTCGATAATCCAAAATCTCATGCAATGGATCCGGAAACAAATCCAAACAGAACTCAGATTGCAAAAGCCTCGGATCTAAATTACCTGTTGATCTCAATATCGAAGGGCAATGTGAATATCGGACCGTGGCACAAACTGTAAATGCTGTTAAATGAAGAGATTGATATGGGTATATAATGTTCATCAAACCTCAACATACAATTCCAAAGTGAGGTTCAATAGAAGATGGTGAAATAGGAAGAAATGATAAACGTACTTATTAGGACAAGAAGTCCTCCCACGATGCAAACTGCAACTGTGGCGGAATGAGGAGATTAATGTCACTGTGATATTCGTCCAACCCGGAAAAAATTAATGGAAGCTAGATACTAATTCATAGTAAGGTTCAATAGGAAACAATGAAAGAGGAAAAAACCATAATTTTACCTGCTGCCATGACCCTAATAGTCGCCATGGTGTATCTGCAACTGCTGTGGAATGAAGGGATTGATATCGATGCCATCTTCGTCCAAACCAGAGGAACCCGGAAATGATGTGTGATGTGAAGAAATTGTAAATCAAACAATTCAAAATTACAATTCTTATAAAGACTTTAATAACGAAATTTTAATAATAACAAACTGAATAAAGTCAGAATCATCCCTATAATTCTCAGGGGAGTAAGGAATGGTTATGGTTGGATGCAACTACGAAGATACCGAAAGTGATGTTATGTTATGCTCATTTCTTTTTTTATTTTAATATCACGAGAGTGTTTGGGTTTAACTACTACCAACTAGTGAAATGGGTTCTTATCCGTGCCCTGCGGGTTTTCATGTATTTCCATGTTATATAAAAGTTAGACCATGCCTTTATACATTAAATTAAATTGATGCTGATAATTATAGTTAGTAATTTTTCCGTGAATGTTTTTTCACATTGGATTGGGCTTCATCCTTACATTATTGCTTCACATGCCCAATTTGGTAGGTGGAGAATCGTTGGATAAACTAACTATTTTTAATTTTTACGATAGTAGATGTTACTCTATTGTGTTAAGTTGGGCAGAATTAGTTAATCACATGAGTTTATTTTTGTCATCATCTTTTGAATAAAAAATTAACACGTGTCTTTTTCTTTCACCATCTGATTGCCTTTTCCACCTCCTCTTTCACACCCCTAAAGTTTTTAAATTTAATTCTTAATTTAAAAAAAGGGGCTCATTATTTGATAAAGGGGGCAATTTTTTTTTTTTTTAGGAATTTGGAGTGATCTTTTAAAAAAGGAGTTGAGCTTAGTTTTAATTGAAGTTTTTCATTGGAACTGGCATTTGCAGTATTTTTTTAAAATCTGGGGTTGTTTTTTAAGTTGTTGGGGTTGAAGTGTTTTTGTTTTATTCAAGATAAATAATCAGTTAGTAGAAGCACACCTCAATGAGAATAACAAGCTGGTTGGAAATTTAAGCTGCAGACTCCGCTTGAGGGACACAATGCATGGGAAATTGTGAATAATTAGGAGGTGAAGTTGAATGTGCTTGCAGGAGGAACAACAACAATAATCCAATACTGGGATAAATGGGAGACTAAGGCGAGAACGCTCCTGAAATTGTCGGTCAAAGATTGCATTATTCCCCATATCCGTGATTGCAAGACTGCACCAGAAATATGGAAGACGCTCAAGGATTTCTATAAGGTCAAGAACACCAATTGATTGTTGTTCTTGAAGAGCAATATTCTCTCCATCAAGAAGGAGGAGAATGAGACAGTTGTAGCATTTATTTCGCGGATCACGGAGCTCAAGAACAAGCTGGGTGACATCGGTAAAGCTGTGTCAGATACAGATTTTGTCACGATTACCATGAATGGTATGACTGACGAGTATCAGATGTTTATCACTAGCTTGAATGCAAGAGAAAAATCCCCCATGTTTGAAGAATTAACAGGGATCCTCATGCAAGAGGAGGAAAGCCAGTTGACTCATAAACCTTAGAGTTCAAACCTGGCCTTAATGGTGAAGAAAAAGCCCTTCAGAGGAAAGCCAAATGCAGCATAGAAGAGCAGTGCAACCCCACAGAGAAAGACGCTCCCACCTCAAGGTACATCTTTCAATAGAAATGACTTTGCGACAAAATGTCTTTATTGTGGTAGAACCAGCCACATAGCCAGATATTGCATGAAGAAGAAGTCCGATGAAGGTCGAAAGAGACACAAACAACAAGTAGCTCATTTTGCTGATGAGGAATAAAGTCAGAACCTCTGACTGTTCATATCTAGCTATGCATTTTCGGCTAAGGATGATGAAGCAGATACCCGGTGTTATCACTCAGGTTGTTCCCCAAAGTTGTAGGAAAGGGAATATGGCCGAGGTAACCACAGACCAATCTTTTAGATACAGATTCTAGCCAATCTGCATCCAGAAAGGGCTCTCTTTTTATAATTTAGCTTTGTTTTGAAATGTGTTAGGCTAGTTATGAAGTACAAGGATTTTGTTTTGAGTTTGGTTGGAGAAATGGAGTTTCAATAGAACAGTGAGGCAAAACTGAAGAGTTTCAGTCCATTGGGCATGATGGAGTCAAAGGAGGATAGCTTCCTGGATTCGGTTTCTGACTGAGGATGGTATAACGGAGCAAGGTACTCAAATATGGGACAACTCATAGGATGAAATCAGATGGAATGGAGTCAATGGGTGAAGGACAATTAAGAATCCTTCATCGTGTTGACAGAGGGAAAATGGCTGACTACTTTTAAGGAGCAGTTAAGAATTCCTTAGCAAATATTCAAGATGAAAGAATCCGGGGAAACCGGAGCAATTAAGAATTCACTGTTTATTCTAATTCTGAAGAAAACATTGATAATAACAAAGACTAAACGTAGAGTGCAATCAAGAAAATTCTGAGTTATTCTTTCTCTCTATTATTTAGATCATGAAACATAGATGATAAAATATAGAAATTGTATAACACAAGTTAGAAGGGACTTATTGATCCATAAAATGATTCAAGAATTTTGTAACAAGTCCCTAGCATCTATTCCTCATATAGTGAGCTAGAAAAAAATGGTTCCAACAGGCTCTTTTTATTCCAAAATTCTGTATTACAGCAAAGTCTGAGAATACTTCCCAATCAACCAACCCCAAATACTTCGTATCTGGGGGTATTTATACAAAATATCAAAATATCTTACAAATTATCTGAAGAAGATAATATCTGATGATAATTAATGCTTCTTTTACAAGAGATAGAGATGAACGGTCTCAGAAATAGGGAGACAATAAATTTGATCCTATGCTGGCCGCTCCGTCTTTATGGGATGTACCAGAGGTAGGTGCTGCGAGTCGGCTCACAACTGTTTTCCACTGGTACTCTGTGTTTGTTGCTGCGTCTTTGTCTGATATGCTTTAAATCCTGATTAGATACGCTTTGACCCACTTGATTCTTGTTTATATGTGTTCATCTATATCACGAAAAAATGACTCAAAATGCACGTTTTACCTGAGAGATATTGACAAAATCCCCAACATGTCTTCCCACCATTGTTGATCTGGCAATTTATGCCTCTGAAGTTTCCTCAGTGTTTCATCAGCTTCTGTATATCTAACAAAATTAGGCTGGTGCTGAAACAGATGTTTTACTTCATGTTCAATGTAAAATAAATTTTCTAATTTATCATACAGAGTTTGGCCTGTGGGGAGTGCTTTTTCTCCTAAAGCACTTGTTGATGTATTAACTTGATCAACAGCATATGTGTTCAACTTATGTACATAGTTTGTGTGTCTCATTAGCCTGTCATTATTCCCTAAAAGACTTGGCAGCCCTTTGTCCTGCAAAATTGTAAATCTTTGCATGAAAGAATTGATTTCTACTTGCATATCCTGGCATCTTTTTTCTAAATTCTGCATTAGAGTTTTCTTGGTTAGAACTCTTTTGATATCCAAAATTGTGCCTGTCCTGTCTGGGATGCCGAGTTGTTCCAGCTGTTCTCTGTTTCTATAATTCAAAAAGTGAATGAGCCTATTGGCTTGATCAGGCATTTGTCCTAATAAAGCTCTTGCTTTCTGAATTTCTCCATGTGCTGCATTCACCAAGTCGATCTGCTCATAAATTGTCTGGATAGATGGCCAAACATCACTAAGGGATTGATTGATTTTGGTCAAAAGGATTCCTTTAATTTCTGTTAGAGGCTTGTCCATAGTGAGATCCTTCTCTAATGCTCTGACTCTGTTCTGCAATGTTTTAACCTCTCTTGTTTTCTCTGCCACATTAATTTTGGATTTATCATAACTTTTTTCTACTTTTGCCAATTTTTCCTTTACTTGCTTTAGCTTTGACACTTGGAGTTTGAATTCTTCCATGGATTTTATCAACTCTCTTGTGCTCATACCTGTACTGCTACCTGGTGCTGCTCCTATTAATGTTGTACCCATGATTACTGTTGTTGTAGCTGCTAGGACACTTGGGGCCAATGCTACTCTAGTGGTTGAGGGGACTGCACTTGTAACTGTAGGAATTACCTCAGGGGGCTGGGAGGTTGACTCTCCCTGCTTCTCTTTTAATGCTTTTTCAAGTGCCTGCTCAGTATCAGTCAGTCTTTCATTGAGTTTCATGAGCAGGTCCATCATGTCTTCCTTTTATTTTTTCTCTATTATTTCTATAGTCTGAGGGTGTCTTGAAGGAGGTAGCTTCAATTGTTTCCTTAGGGCATCAATGTCTTCTTCCTTCTTCTTGATTAGTGCCTTTACGCCTTTGGCATCTTTGGGATCATGTCCCAGATCCATGATGATCTCCTCCAAAGATTTGATTCTATTATCTTTGGCCACAGAGGAAGCTTTTTCCCAATCTAACTGAGCAGTTGTGTTGTCTAAGGAACTCTGCAACTGGTGGGCCAACATTGGTTTGTTAGCCAGTGTAGAATAAACCATTTCTCTAGTCTGCTTGTGGAGCTCAATCTGGTCCAAGGGGTGAATATCTTTAGCTAGGACCTCTAAGTTTGTGCTGATATAATCTGCTGTAGACTGGGGTTGTTGCACCTTTGGCTTAAAATAACTCATGATCATTTTTCCTTCTTTGATGTCATATGTAGACATTAATCTTTGCAAGGTTTAGGGGGCCATTTTTAAGTATTAATTATAAATTTCAATTCTCACGGGATCATTCATGGCCTTTATCTCTGTGAAGGTCCTTTTGATGTCAAAGGGCTGTTTGCCTTGTGGCCTGGTAGATGACACCTCAACACTATGCTGCCTTTCTAGCTCTTGCCTCTATGAGCTAGTCGATGTATCTATTACTGGGGAGGTCTGCTGGCTGATTACCCTCTCACCTCTTAGGTTGTCTGTTGTTTCTTCAATGATTTCCTCTTCTAACAGAGGATCCAATCTATGCCTCTTTGCACCCGGTTGCTCTGCAGGTCCACTGATAGGTGTGGCCTATTCTCTGTCTATCTTCTTGCCTTTTTCCTCATTTAGAGGAGTTTGTAGAGCAGGGATTTCAGCTGCCTTAGATTGGGTTGGAGGAATTTTCACCTGTTCCTGCTCTCTAGACCCCCCTGGCTGATCGGTCATTATTGGCTACTCTGTAGTCTCCACTTCTTTGCCCTTTGAGGTGCATGTGATTGATGTGCTGGCTCTTTGTGCAGGCTGGTGAGAAGTTCCAGTAGAAGATGTTTCAACTACTGGTTGTTGAGGCAGCTTGAAAGATACCTGTCCAAAAGAGTCCAGGTCAAGAGTTTTTTCAAGATATTTCATAGCTTTTTCCATTTTTTCCTATTAAGAAATTTCTTCAACTAAGGTCCCTTCCACCCATTCTTCTTGATTTGCATACTATTCAATTTCTGGGATCCTATGATGTATGTATACTGAAACCATGTACCTTACCCTTCTGTCATTTATGAAACTACATGGATCATATGGCACCCACCCAAAACTCTTCCTCAACTTGAGGTGGTCTTCTAAGATCTGTTCAGCATATTTCCATGCATCCCTATCATGGATAACATAAGGGCCTAACTAGTTTTTTATTCTCAGCTGAGCCTTCTTCTTTACATTACACAAGTGGGTTAAATCTGCATGGATGAGCTACCTAAAATATTCTAATGCAAATAACCTTATGGGCACATATCTAAGCAACTTGAAGGGGCAAAGTTGACATCCATATATTCTGATTTCTGTGTGATTCTGGTAGAGGTACTAGTCACCTATTCTGTATTTTTTGGATCGCTGCAAAACCTTCTTCATATCACCAGAAATTCTAGGAGGGGGAGCGGCTATCAACAGAGTGGAGGCTGGGTGTACAAATAAGTCAATGAATTCATTATAGGTATAAGGGGAGTCACATTCATGGAAGATTGAGCTCCAAAAGATTACAAACCTCCGGTTTCCTTTTGAATCTAATTTCCTGATGGGGAATGGAAAGTTGTCTAGCTGATAATATAACAACAGATGGTATATAAGATGTGTATTTGAAGACACCTTCCCTCTCCAAATTCATGAACTGAGCATAGATTTTATTGGCAATGAAAGTGGCATAGTAATACTTGATAGAAGGGGGCTGTCCTGGAGTAAAGATAGATAATAGAACCAGGGTGATATCATCCACAAATTCACTGGATCTAAATCCCAAAATCAAGGATATCATGTCAAGAATGAGTTTTCCAGTCTCAGTGAAAAAGGCTCGCAAATAAGGAGGAGGGCCTGTAGGTTGGTGCGTTGGTATCATGAAAATCTGGGCAATGCGAGTTATCTCTGAGTTGGGCAATTGAGAAGATTTTTCAACCAAAAATCCCATGGAAAGAGGAGCCAAAGGCTCAGTGGAATGAAAATGTAACATCTCATTGATGGATTCAGCAGTTATGGAGAAAAGGATAGTGTTGGAAGGAGACATAACAGCTCTATGAACAGGGTCATAATTGGCACAACACTGGTGAATGATGTCTGGGAAGACATGGACTAAGGGAAGAAAGTACATGGGAAGGTTTGATTCCCATAGTCCAAAAATGTCAGAGTTGCTTAGATGGTTGTCTCTGATTTGGCAGAAGCTTTGCAGATGATTCCTGTCACCAGTTAAGTCTTTTATTTGGAAATATTTGTCGGCCAAGGGTAGAAAGTTCAAGTTTTTATGAGGTGCATTGATGGGTGCGACATTGAGGGCTATTGGGGCTTCCATGTTTGGTTCTTGTGTTTTCAAACTGGAATTTAGAATTGTTGTCGAGAATTGGGCTGAACAGCAGGCTGGGATTGTTTTTGTGGGCTAAACAGACTTCTCTTGACTCGAGTTTGGTTTCACAGGTGAAATTTTCAGTGAAAGAGAGGAATCTACAGGGTTGCAGGTAAAACGATAAATACTTGGACTGTGGAAGCAAACTGAGTAATTGCAGGTTAAATAATGGAGTGCAGAGTGCGTTGATGAAGGTCTCCTCGGTCAGGTGGCAGTTGAAAAGCTGGTACAATAGCTCTAGTTGTTGTTTTGCATGGGAGTGTGAACAGAGAGAATTTACAATGAAAATGACATTTCAACGTTTTTAACAAAATTTCGGGTTTGGCGGGTAATTTTGGCATTTAAAGAACACATGACGTCATCAGGACAGGACACTTTGTCGCGTAGTGGAGGGTACGGAAGGGTGACGTGGTCGTGATGTCAGCTGAGGGCCAGCGGGAGGGCGGTAAGCTGTTTGCCCCGCATCGTTTATGGGCCAGAATGGTTTTGGGTGGAGAGGCAGCGAGCATGGCGGGAATGCGCCACATGTCCATGGTACGGGCGCAATACCACCCTTTCCCTGGGCAGTAAACTTTGGTGGTGGAGGGGGTCGCGATATAGATCTCAGCCGTCGGATGCGAGGGCCAAGATCTGATGGTTGGCGGTCAATGGAGGTAGAGGGAGGTTAATGCGTGGGGGCCTGCTCGTATTAACGTTAAATTAATGACATCGGGCACGATTTTATTGGTTATCAGGTTGGGGTTTAAGTTATTAATTAACCAAATGTTAATTAACTCTTAAGTTTTGCGCGGCGGGTTAGGTTATTTAATGGTTTCAAATAAACCTTCAAATCCTGAATTACGTAATGATATGGTTTATAATTAAACCAGGGAGAGATATTAGAATATAGCGGTTTTTAGTATATTAACAATATATGGGAAAGGGGAGTTTATACAAGGGATTTATATAATAAAGTTATTAGTTAATATGAAAATGATTGGAAGCAAGCGCTAAGTCTAATGTTAAGAAACTTTAGGCCAAGGGAATGAAGAGGGTTTTACACAAGAAATGTGGCTTTGTGCCTAAGTAAAAACGTGGTTCTATTTAGGCCTTTTATGAAGTGAGATGGAGTAATTTAAGAGGGATATTAAGCAGATCTTAATATCTTTGGGGGGAGATTAGTAAGTGATTGGGGAAAAGTGTGAAGAGAAGTTAGTCATGCTTTGTTTGATCTATATCCAAACCCCTGCCATGTTACCTGTGATCGAAGTAAGATTTAATCATTTTGAGAGACAAAACTTATCACAAGTTTCTTTTTGCAACACCAAAACTGCCTACCTAACCTATTATATCTAACATTTTTTCTTCTTCTTCCATGGGTGCATTTAGACTAACAAACCCTTATAAATCTTCTTTTCTTTTCATTGTAAGCCTATCTAAATCAACACTTGTAACATCCAAGGGCTCAGATTTAACTGTTGTGCTCCTTTGGTTCTCTATCTAACTATTTATCTGCCAAGATTGAACAGTTTGGACAGATTTTATTCTCTATCTCTAAACAGGAATTTCAAACATGAATTGGCCAAGATTAAGCAGTTTGGCCATTCCTCAACTGCAGCATGAAGTTCAACAAACTGCACATGATACTTTATTTACAAAAAATGGAGTAGTAGTGGCATTTTGACTTGCACACTTTCCTGGTCTTTTTGTTTGGGGTTCATTTCTTTCATTTTTCTTTTGACCATTTATCTTTTCACCCTTTGATTTTTCTTTTAGGGTATCTCCTCTTTTTATTTTTTTATTTTTTGAAATCTTCATAATATGGAAACCTTTATACAAAAGGAAAGGTATGAACATATTGCAGAGTAAATTCAGTCAATCATGAAATATGACACCTATTGCTATAGGAGCATAACACTGGCTCCACTTGGGGATGGCTTTCCCTGGTGGAAAGTCAAGAATAGCAGGTCAGATGGCCTTCTAAACAACTCTTGCTGCACTCTGAAATCTTCTTTTGCTGTAAGTAAACAAAACTGTACAGAGGACCATGTAAAATATACACATCTCTCTTGAGCTGATTCAAACAATTGCACCTCTGTTTTGGATAGTTTGTCTAAATGTTTGTTCTTATGTTTTTAGCTCCCAAGTCTTTTTCTACAACTTCTGATAAACTAAAAAATGAGGCAAAACAAAAAGTGGTAAAGTTCCCTCATTGCTCCTCAAAATTTTCTGCACATTCCTTCTTATTCTTATTGCTGTAGAAAGTTGTATAAACTGAACTTCCCTATGTACAAGTTAGAGTCAGGATATATCAACAGACTAGATCAAAATAGTGTTTCAGCATCCGACCATTAACTAGTCCATCTTCTGCTTCTGTACCATCCAGGCTTTTTAGAAAGTAAGTATTGTTTCCCTGTGAAGCCTGGATAATAAAAGGTCCCTTCCATAGGAAGTCAAACTTCCCATGTTTTCCTTTATCTTCTCTTCTGGAGTCCCACTTTAACACTTTGTCTCCTATGTAAAAATCTTTTGCCTTGGTCCTTTTATCAAATATCTTCTTGAGATTTTCTTGTAATACCTGGGATCTTTGGTAGACCTCTTCCCTAGTCTGCTGCAAGTGGATGGTCTGATTAATCCTTCTTTGAATATCATTGGGTTCCACCTGAGCTTCTTGCAGTAATTTCATTATAGGGATTCCCAAGGAGGAAGGAAATATAGCCTCCATACCATAGACTAGCTCATAGGGACTAGTTCCAATGGATCTCTTGGTAGTTAATCTATCTGCCCATAGTGCATTTATAAGCTTCTTATGCCAGTTTTTCTTGTTTTCTTCCAATACTTTCTTAATAATATTGATTAGGCTTTTATTGGAGGACTCAGCTAGACCATTACCTTGAGGGTAATAAGCTATGGAGTGGCCTAAGGTGATGTGGTACTTATGACAAAAATTGATCATTCTCTTGGATTTGAAAGCAGCAGCATTATCAGTTATGATCTTTTTACGACAGCCAAATCTGGACAAGATGTTGGTTTCTAAGAATTGTATGATCACTGAATCATTGGCTTGTCTACGAGGGATGGCTTCTATCCACTTGGTGAAATAGTCTGTAGCAGTCAAGATCCATTTATGTTGGCCAGAAGAGGGAGGATGGATTTCCCCAATAAAATCTAAACCGTATTGTTGAAATGGTCTTTCAGTGGAAATTGGTCTAAGAGGTAGAGGTAAAAGTTTCCTCTTGCCTTCAAAAATTTGACATTTATGGCAAGCAGTGACAAACTTTTTGACATCAGTAAACAAGGTGGGCCAATAAAATCCAGCCCTTAGAATTTTTTCAACAGTTGATTTCCAATACAAATGTCCACCATAGTCCCCTGCATGAAATTCTCTGAGTACCTTGTTAGCTTCATCTTTTATTAGACAATTTAATAGAACACCTTCGTGATTTTTCCAAAAAAGAGCACCATTTAAAATACAAAACTTAGAATCTTTCATTTTCAAAAACCTTTTCTTTGTTCTGGATAACCCTGGAGGAGCCTGCAGGTTTAATAATACATAACATATATCAGCATACCAAGGTGATTGTAATAAGGCCTGAATGATTAGCGGAGTCGCCATCTCTTGTTGATTATCTAGTTCATTGACATCCAGGGCTTGGCAATTGGTTTCAGTCATGAGTTTAGTCAATCCCTGTCCTTTTATAAGCTTTGTAGCTTTTATTTCAATATCATACTCTAATATAGTAGAAATCCACTTACCTCTTTTGCCTTCAATCCCCTCTTGGGTTAGGATATCTTTGACAACAGTGCTTGGTACATAAGCTATTATATGAGAGTATAATATGTAGAGTCTGAAATATTTGATGGCTTTCACAAGTGCATAACCCTGTTCTTCTATGATTGGGTATTTTAGAGGTGCATCCCTAAGTGCTTTACTGAAAAAGGCTATGGGTTTTTCACATCCTTTATTATCTTTCTGCAGTAAAATAGCAGCAATAGTATGTTCAAATGCAAATGAAAATATTATGAAGTCTCTGTCAAATTTTGGGCTTGTAAGGACTGGTGTTTTGGTCAAGGCCATTTTGATTTCTTCAAATGCTTGTTTAGCTTCTACTGTCCATTTAACCTTGGAATCCTTTTTCAGCATATTATTCAGCAATCTAATTAGCTCGGCCAAATTGGGTATGAATCTTCTTAAAAAGTTAATTTTCCCTAGGAAAGCTTGAAGTTCTTTGACATTTCTGGGATGGGATATTTGTAGAATGGCTTCTATTCTGTCAGGATCAATTTTGATGCCATCTTTGGAGATTATATGACCTAACAGTTTGCTCTCTTCTAGACTGAAAAAGGATTTTTTAGGATTCAAGGAAATACCATACTTTCTGCATGTTAAAAAAACTTGTCTCAGATGATCTAAATGCTGCTGATCTTATTCGGAAAACACAGTGAGATCATCTAAGTATATGACTAGAAAATCATGAATTTCTTTAGAAAAAGCTATGTCCATTGCACGTTGGAAGGTTGCCCTTGCATTCTTGAGTCCAAATGGCATTTTCACATATTTGAAAGTTCCCCATGGTGTTGTAAATGCAGTCTTTTCCTGATCATCAGGATGAACTAGAATCTGGTTGAAGCCTGAAAACCCATCCAGCAGTGAAATTCTAGACGCACCTACTACCCTTTCTAAAATGTGGTCCATTTTGGGTAAGGGGTAGTGGTCTTTCAAAGAAACCTTATTTACATTCCTTAAATCTACACACAGTCTGATTTCTCATGTTTTCTTTCTAGTGGGCACTAAATTAGAGACCCATTCTGAAAACCTAATAGGTGCAATTATCCCAGATTCATACATTCTTTTGACTTCTTTTTCAATTAAAGGGAGTAGTACAGGGTTGACCCTTCTAAGTTTTTGCTTGAAAGGTTTCTGATTTTCTTTGAGACGTATTGTATGTTGAATAACAGAAGTATTGTAAGATTTGGGATCTTCATAGCTCCAGGCAAAAACATCTTGGAATTCCTTGAATAGTTCAACATATTTAAGCTTTTGGTCAGGAGGCAGAGTTTTGGATAGTTTTATCATTTTAGGATTTTTTTTAGTTCCTATATTACAGTCCTCAATGTCTGCGTTTAGAGGCTGCATTTTGGGTTTCTTTGGAATATCATTAGAATCAAAGAAATCTTCCAAAGGAGTTAATCCTGTGGGCAAATAGTTGTCTTTTAAATCAATAACTTCGGATTCTCCTTCAATAGCCTCATCAATGTCTATTTCTTTAAGCTCTTGCAATTTTTCCTTAGTAAATTTCATTGGGTGAAATATTTGAGTTGCAGTTTATGCTGAAATATCTATTTCAATTTTGTTTATTTGATCAACTTCACAAACAGTGTCCGTGTCTATATTAGTGCTGGAAAATTCTTCTTTTAGGGTCAAGAAATTGTTAATCTGAGTATCATTGTCAAACACTTGCCAGTTCTTTACATTGTCAGGTACAGTTGGCCTGTGTTTAATCTCAGCTGCAAACTGATGATTGGGTTCAAATGGTAGTTTACAAGTGCTGGCCAATGTTGCCAAACTGTGAGCATGCAAATTGTGTTTTCTCGGAATTTTGGCCAGCTGTGTTTCCAGAAATGTGTTGAGGATCACAATTGTTGCCCCTCTGTAAGATCTTAATCTGAGATCATTTGTGAGGAAGTTCCCTTTCATTTTTTGAATGACTAAATCAGAGTCTCCCAATACTGATACGCTAACTACCTCTAAACTTTTAATCAATTTGAGTCCTAGTAAGAGGGCTTCATATTCAGCCACATTATTAGTGCATCTAAAATTCAACCTGTAAGCATGTCCTTCAGCATGATCATTTTCCAGATTATGTACTCAAATTCCTACTCCTGCCCCTAATTTATTAACTGATCCATCAAATTCTAAGTACCAAAGGATCTCATGTTCATAGTTAGTATCAGGAGTCTTGGAAATTTGTTTACTAGGGAAATCTGGATTTTCAGTTTCATCTAGTTTCTCTTGAGTGTTTGTTATATCAATTATTTCAGAAATTTCTTGAGTTTGAACACTAGATTTTTTATTTATGATTTTTTCTTGTTCTAATGCTGAAACCTTGACATCAGTTAGGGGATAAATTTCAACATTGTATAGGATGAAGGAGTCCATGTCAGAATGCATGGAGTAGATGGGAAAATTCTGGGGTTTCTCCTGGCTGTTCACCACGTATTTCATCAAAGTTTCTCGGTACAATCTCTTTGGCTAGCCAAATACTGAAATGGTAGCATAGAACATGTCCAATTGTAAATATCCCTAGAGCTTTGTACCCCAAGATCTAGACAACAACATGCCATATTTTGGTGGAATATCAACTACCACTACATCCATTAAAATTGTCTTAGCAGGGTATTGAACTAATGATACACATAAATCTTTGATCAATCCTAGACATCTGACTTGGCTAGAATTAAAAGAGAACAATTCTTTGTATGGCTTGGTGATATCTAGGTCCAATTTTTCCATTACAGACTTAGGCATTAAATTATGAAAAGCACTAGAATCAAACATTGCATTATGAAGTATTTTATCATGAATGTTCAGACTTACATAGAAAGGAGGAACCCCTCCATCTACTGATTTACCATTTACCTCAGGGCCAAAAATTAATTCTAGTTGGTCATCAAGGAAATTTACTGCATCTTTGTTTTCCAAAATCTGGAGTGATCTGTTAATTTGATTTCTGTAGACATCATGCTTAGCCAATTATGACAATGGTATTGCTATCTTTAATTTGCCTATTTCGGTCTCAAGGTTGAAAGGTTTTTCTGTTTGCATTTTTGCATTTCGAGCAGTGAGATTTTCTTTTTCTGCTGTATTTTTTGTGTCTTTTATAGGAGTGGTGTTATGGGTTGAAGTTGCTTCTATGCCAATTTCTAAAGGTTCTTCCACCTTTCCTTTGGGAGGAGTAGAAGTGGAAGGTTGTTTGCTAAGTTGTTGACTGTCTGGTATGTCTTCAACTCTTGGATTGTTTGGGTTAGGATTTTTTCTAGGGGTTTGTACAGGAGGATTCATGATTTTAGCTTTGCTAGATTGCTTAGTATCCTTCTGTTTATTGGTTTTAGGAACATCTATCCTTCTGCTCCTCAGATTATATTTCTTTTGAACCTCATAGATGTTTGTATCATATCCCTCCCTAAAATCAAATGATTCTCCTGATTGAATTTGGAATTGATTAAGAGTGTGAGCCTCTTGGTCTTCTTGGGTCAAGAAAATTTGTTGTTCACTATTGAGACCCATTAAGTTAATTTGAGTATCTTCTGTTCGTTCACTGGAGGTTGAAGCTTTAGCATGGTTTTTCTGGAATGGAGGTCTAATGTTTTGGTCAGGGCCAGCCTTTCCAGTATTAGAGTTCTGGTTTTTTCTGAAGTTTGGATTTCTCCCAGTATTTCTTGGTTGACCATCCCAAGGGGATTTCCTTTCAATTGTTTCTACTCTATCACCAAGTCTATCCATTCCTTTAATGATAGCATATAATTTTTGTTCAAAGGCAGAAGGTTCTTCTTTGAAAGGCGTCCTTCTTTCAGCTCTAGCTCGAGCTCGTTTAGAAATCAGGTTGGCTTCAACACTGACAGCTATGCTCTGCATGTCTTCTAAGCTTCGAGGAGCTCTTTCCCTAAGCTGATATGCCATATCAGAATCAAATGCATCAGGGAATTTGATCAGGGCCAAGTCTGGAGGAGGTCTGAGATTCTGAGGAATTGCATTGTATACATTATTAAATCTGGAACAGTAATCTTGAATAGTTTCTTGTGGGCCTCTTTTCAAGTTCTCATATTTTGATAAGATGTGTAGAGGATCTTTCTTCTTTTCCCATATGTTCAAGAAGGCCTGATAAAGAGCTTCCGGGTCAGAAATAGTGTTTGCAAGGAGTGCTCTAAACCAGGTTCTAACATCTCCAGTTAAACTTTGAACAAATACTTTCATTCTCACATCGTCAGCATCAATCTCATAGTTTTCAAAATAGTCTGTCATTTTCTTAGTATGTTGTTGAGCTATGTAAGTGCCAGTACCATCAAAATAAGTGATTTTTCTTTGATAATCTTGAGGCAGAGCCCCAGGATTTGCAGGTAATTGTAGGGGAGCATAACAGTTTTCCATGTTTGCAGAGATAAGTGTGATAGCTGGAAGAGAAGGGATAACAGTGGAAATGTATGCTGTAGATGGGGGAGTGGAAAGGAGGGTTTGAAGTGCTGATGGTGAGCCAGGAGAAGCAACAGTAATGGCAGAAAGGATTGGTGTTTTTCCAGAAGTAAGCTCATATTGGATAGGGTTCTGTTGATGTGTGTCAAGGTGTGAACTAGCAGAATGTTCTTGGCTCTCCTGGCTTCTAAGGATTTTAGGAATGAGATTAGGATTCTCAAACATAGGTGGGGGATTTGGATCAGGATTTGATCTAGTGTAACGGATCTTCTTCTTTGGAGCCAGTTTCTGAGTATGTTTTTGGTTTTTCTTGAAATAGTTTAGGAATTTTTAGATGAGGAGATTATGAATTTTCCTAAAGATCTACTGAAACAAGGGACTGATCAAGTATTTGAGACAATTGTTCAATACATAAACTAGACTGGAGATAGACTGAAGTAGCATTCATTTATTTTTGCGATTGCAAAACAAAAGCAGTTTCGAAGGCTACCTGGCCAACTTCAGGCTCCATATATAGCTTATGAAATAAATAGCAGTAAAAAACAATTATTCAGGTCCCCAATGGAGTCGCCAATGATGTTATCACTTAGGTTGTTCCCCAAAGTTGTAGGAAAGGGAATACGACCGAGGTAACCATAGACCAATCTTTTAGATACAGATTCTAGCCAATCTTCATCTAGAGAGGGATCTCTCTTTATAATTTAGCTTTGTTTTGAAATGTGTTAGGCTAGTTATGAAGTACAAGGATTTTGTTTTGAGTTTGGTTGGAGAAATAGAGTTTCAATAGAACAGTGAGGCAAAACTGAAGAGTTTCAGTCCATTGGGCATGATGGAGTCAAAGGAGGATAGCTTCCTGGATTCGGTTTTTAACTGAGGATGGTATCACAGAGTAAGGTACTCAAATATGGGACAATTCATAGGCTGAAATCAGATGGAATGGAGTCAATGGGTGAAGGGAAATTAAGAATCTTTCATCGTGTTGACAGAAGGAAAATGGCTGACTACTGTTAAGGAGCAGTTAAGAATTCCTTAGCAAATATTCAAGATGAAAGAATTAGGGGAAACAAGAGCAATTAAGAATTCACTGTTTATTCTAATTCTGAAGAAAACATTGATAATAACAAAGTCTAAACGTAGAGTGCCTTCAAGCAAATTTTGAGTTATTTTTTCTCTCTATTATTTAGATCATGAAACATAGATGATAAAATATAAAAACTGCATAACACAAGTTAGAAGGGACTTATTGATCCATAAAATGATTTAAGAATTCTGTAATAGGTCCTTAGCATCGATTCCTCATCCAGTGAGCTAGACAAAAATGGTTCCAACAGGCTCTTTTTATTCCAAAATTCTATATTACAGCAAAGTCTGAGAATACTTCCCAATCAACCAATCCCAAATACTTCGTTTTTGGGGGTATTTATACAAAATATCAAAATATCTGAAGAAGATAATATCTGATGATAATTAATGCTTCTTTTACAAGAGATAGAGACGAACGGTCTCGGAAACAGGGAGACAATAAATTTGATGTTGTGTTGGCCGCTCTGTCTTTATGGGATGTACCGGAGGTAGGTGCTGCAAGTCGGCTCATAGCTGTTTTCCACTAGTACTCTGTGCTTGTTGCTACGTCTTTGTCTGATATGCTTTTAATCTTGATTAGATACGCTTTGACCCACTTGATTCTTGTTTATCTATGTTCATCTATATCATGGAAAAATAGCTCAGAATGTACGTTTTACCCGAGAGATATTCACAAAATCACCAACATGTCTTCCCACCATTTTTGATCTGGCAATTTATGCCTCTAAAGTTTCCTTAGTGTTTCATCAACTTTTGTATATTTAACAAAATTAGACTGGAGTTGAAATAGATGTTTTACTTCATGTTCAATATAAAATAATTTTTTTAATTTATCATGGAGAGTTTGGCCTGTGGGGAGTGCTTTTACTCCTAAAGCACTTGTTGATGTATTAACTTGATCAACAACATATGTGTTCAACTTATGTACATAGTCTGTGTGTCTCATTAGCCTGTCATTATTCCCTAAAAGACTTGGCAGCCCTTTTTCCTGCAAAATTGTAAATATTTGCATGAAAGAATTGATTTCTACTTGCATATCCTGGCATCTTTTTTCTAAATTCTATATTAGAGTTTTCTTGGTTAGAACTCTTTTGATATCCAAAATTGTGCCTATCCTGTCTGGGATGCCAAGCTGTTCCAATTGTTCTCTGTTTCTATAATTCAAAAAGTGAATGAGCCTGTTGGCTTGATCAGGCATTTGTCCTAATAAAGCTCTTGCTTTCTAAATTTCTCCATGTGTTGCATTCACAAGGTCGATCTACTCATAAATTGTCTGGATAGATGGCCAAACATCACTAAGGGATTGAGTGATGCTGGTCCAAAGGATTCCTTTAATTTCTGCTAGAGGCTTGTCCATAGTGAGATCCTCCTCTAATGCTCTAACTCTGTTCTACAATGTTTTAACCTCTCTTGTTTTCTCTGTCACATTAATTTTGGATTTATCATAACTTTGTTCTACTTTTGCCAATTTTTCTTTTACTTGCTTTAGCTCTGACACTTGGAGTTTCAATTCTTCCATGGCTTTTATCAACTCTTCTGTGCTCATACCTGTACTGCTACCTGGTGCTGCTCTTGTTGATGTTGTACCTATGATTACTGCTACTCTAGCTGCTGGGATACTTGGGGCCAATGCTGCTCCAGTGGTTGAGGGGACTGCACTTGTATCTGTAGGAATTACCTCAGGAGGCTAGGAGGTCGACTCTCCCTGCTTCTCTTTTAATGCTTTTTCAAGTGCCTGCTCAGTATCAGTCAGTCTTTCATTGAGTTTCATGAGCAGGTCCATCATGTCTTTCTCTGATTTTTGCTCTATTATTTCTGCAGTCTGAGGGTGTCTTGAAGGAGGTAGCTTCAACTGTTTCCTTAGGGCAGCAATGTCTTCTTAATTCTTCTTGATTAGTGCCTTTATGCCCTTGGCATCTTTGGGATCATGTCCCAAATCCATGATGATCTCCTCCAAAGATTTGATTCTGTTATCTTTGGCCAAAGAAGAAGCTTTTTCCCAATCTAACTGAGCAGTTGTGTTGTCTAAGGAACTCTGCAACTAGTGGGCTAGCATTGGTTTGTCAGCCAGTGTAGAATAAACCATTTCTCCAGTCTGCTTGTGGAGCTCAATCTGGTCCAAGGGGTGAATATCTTTAGCTAGGACCTCTAAGTTTGTGCTGATATAATCCGCTGCAGACTGGGGTTGCTGCACCTTTGGCTTAAAATAACTCATGATCATTTTTCCTTGTTTGATGTCATATGTAGGCATCAATCTTTGCTGGGTTGAGGGGGCCATTTTTAAGTATTGATTATAAATTTCAATTCTCATGGGATCATTCCTGGCCTTTATCTCTGTGAAGGTCTGTTTGATGTCAGAGGGCTATTTGCCTTGTGGCCTAGTAGATGACACCTCAACACTATGTTGCCTTTCTAGCTCTTGCCTGTGTGAGCTAGTCGATGTATCTATTACTGGGGAGGACTGCTGGCTGATTACCCTCTCACCTCTTAGGTTGTCTGTTGTTTCTTCAATGATTTCCTCTTCTAACAGAGGATCCAATCTCTGCCTCTTTGCACCCGGTTGCTCTGCAGGTCCACTTATAGGTGTGGCCTCTTCTCTGTCTCTCTTCTTGCCTTTTTCCTCATTTAGAGGAGTTTCTATAGCAGGGATTTCAGCTGCCTTAGATTGGGCTGGAGGAATTTGCACTTGTTCCTGCTCTCTAGACCCCCCTGGTTGATCGGTCATTATTGGCTGCTCTGTAGTCTCCACTTCTTTTCCCTTTGAGGTGCCTGTGATTGATGTGCTGGCTCTCTGTGCAGGCTGCTGAGAAGTTCCAGCAGAAGATGTTCCAACTGCTGGTTTTTGAGGCATCTTGAAAGATACCTGTCCAAAAGAGTCTAGGTCAAGAGTTTTTTCAAGATCTTTCATAGCTTTTTCCCTTTTTTCCTATTCAATAATTTCTTCAACTAAGGTCCCTTCCACCCATTCTTCTTGATTTGCAGACTATTCAATTTCTAGGATCCTATGATGTATGTATACTGACAGTGTGTACCTTACCCTTCTGTCATTGAAGAAACTACATGGATCATATGGCACCCACCCAAAATTCTTCCTCAACTTGAGGTGGTCTTCTAAGATCTGTTCAACATCTTTCCATGCATCCTTATCATGGATAACATAAGGGCCTAACTTGTTTTTTATTCTTAGCTGAGCCTTCTTCTTTACATTACAAAAGTGGGTTAAATCTGCATGGATGAGCTCCCTAAAATATTCTAATGCAAATAACATCATGGGCACATATCTAGGCAACTTGAAGGGGCAAAGTTGACATCCATATATTCTGATTTCTGTGTGATTCTAGTAGAGGTACCAGTCACCTATTCTGTATTTTTTGGAAAGCTGCAAAATCTTCTTCATATCACCAGAAATTCTAGGAGGGGGAGCGCCTATCAACAGAGTGGAGGCTGGGTGTACAAATAAGTCAATGAATTCATTATAGGTATAAGGGGAGTCACATTCATGGAAGATTGAGCTCCAAAAGATTACAGATCTCCGGTTTCCTTTTGAATCTAATTTCCTGATGGGGAATGGAAAGTTGTTTGGCTGATAATATAACAACAGAGGGTATATATAAGATGTGTATTTGAAGACACCTTCCCTCTCCAAATTCATGAACTGAACATGGATTTTATTGGCAATGAAAGTGGCATAGTCATACTTGACAACAGGGGGCTGTCCTGGAGTAAAGATAGATAATAGAACTAGGGTGAAATCATCCACAAATTCACTGGATCTAAATCCCAAAATCAAGAATATCATGTCAAGAATGAGTTTTCCAGTCTCAGTGAAAAAGGCTCGCAAATAAGGAG
The DNA here is from genome assembly GCA_031772625.1 of Pinus tabuliformis. NCBI lineage: Eukaryota > Viridiplantae > Streptophyta > Pinopsida > Pinales > Pinaceae > Pinus > Pinus tabuliformis. The sequence continues at coordinate 473,678,835 of CM062819.1, forward strand.
GAGGGCCTGTAGGTTGGTGCGTTGGTATCATGAACATCTGGGCAATGCGAGTTATCTCTGAGTTGGGCAATTGAGAAGCTTTTTCAAGAAAAAATCCCATGGAAAGAGGAGCCAGAGGCTCAGTGGAATGAAAATGTAACATCTCATTGATGGATTCAGTAGTTATGGAGAAAAGGACAGTGTTGGAAGGAGACATAACAGCTCTATGAACAGGGTCATAATTGGCACAGCACTGGTGAATGATGTCTGGGAAGACATGGACTGAGGGAAGAAAGTACATGGGAAGGTTTGATTCCCATAGTCCAAAAATGTCAGAGTTGCTTAGATGGCTGTCTCTGATTTGGCAGAAGCTTTGTAGATGATTCCTGTCACCAGTTAAGTCTTTTATTTGGAAATCTTTGTCGGCCAAGGGTAGAAAGTTCAAGTCTTTATGAGGTGCATTGATGGGTGCGACATTGAGGGATAAGTGGGCTTCCATGTTAGGTTATTGTGTTTTCAAACTGGAATTTAGAATTGTTGTGGAGAATTGGGCTAAACAACAAGTCTAGGAGTGTTTTTATGGGCTAAACAGACTACTCTTGACTCGAGTTTGGTTTCACAGGTGAAATTTTCAATGAAAGAGAGGAATTTACAGGGTTGCATGTAAAACGATAAATACCTGGACTGTGGAGGCAAACTGAGTAATTGCAGGTTAAATAATGGAGTGCAGAGTGCACCGATGAAGGTCTCCTCAGTCGAGTGGCGGTTGAAAAGCTAGTACAACAGCTTCGGTCGTTGTTTTGCGTGGGAGTGTGAACAGAGAGAATCTACAATGAAAATGACATTTCAACGTTTTTAACGAAATTTCAGGTTTGGCGGGTAATTTTGGCATTTAATGAATAGATGAAGTCATCAGGACGTGACACTTTGTCGCGTAGCGGAGGGTACGGAAGGGTGACGTGGTCGTGACGTGGTTGTGACATCAGCTAAGGGCCAACGGGAGGGCGGTAAGTTGTTTGCCCCACACCACTTATGGGCCAGAGCGGTTTTGGGCGGAGAGGTAGTGAGCATAGCGGGAATGCGCCACGCGTCCATGGTACGGGCGCAATACCACCATTTCCCTAGGCGGTAAACTTCGGTGGCGGAGGGTGTTGCGATATAGATCTCAGCCGTCGGATGCGAGGGCCGAGATCTGACGGTTGGTGGTCAATGGAGGTAGAGGGAGGTTAATGCGCGGGGGCCCACTCGTATTAACGTTAAATTAATGATATCGGGCACGATTTTTTTGGTTATCAGGTTAGGGTTTAAGTTATTAATTAACCAAATGTTAATTAACTCTTAGGTTTTGCGCGGCAGGTTAGGTTATTTAAAGGTTTCAAATAAATCTTTAAATCCCGAATTATGTAATGATATGGTTTATAATGAAACCGGGGCGGGATATTAGAATATAGGGGTTTTTAGTATATTAACAATATATGGGAAATGGGAGTTTATACAAGGGATTTATATAATAAAGTTATTGGTTAATATGAAAATGATTGGAAGCAAGCACTAAGTCTAATGTTAAGAAACTTTAGGCTAGGGGAATGAAGAGGGTTTTACACAAGAAATGTGGCTTTGTGCCTAAGTAAAAACGTGGTTCTATTTAGGCCTTTTATGAAGTGAGATGGAGTAATTTAAGAGGGATATTAAGCAGATCTTAATATCTTTGGGGGGAGATTAGTAAGTGATTGGGGAAAAGTGTGAAGGGAAGTTAGTCATGCTTTGTTTGATCTGTATCCAAACACATGCCATGGTACCTGTGATAGAAGTAAGATTTAATCATTCTGAGAGACAAAACTTATCACAAGTTTCTTTCTGCAACACCAAAACTTCCTACCTAGCCTATTATATCTAACATTTTTTCCTCTTCTTCCATGGGTGCATTTAAACTAACAAACCCTTATAAATCTTCTTTTCTTTTCATTGTAAGCCTATTTAAATCAACAGTTGTAACATCTAAGGGCTCAGATTTAACTTTTGAGTTCCTTTACTTCTCTATCTAACTATTTATCTGCCAAGATTGAACAGTTTGGACAGATTTTATTCTCTATCTCTAAATAGGAATTTCAAACATGAACTGGCCAAGATTAAGTAGTTTGGCCATTCCTCAACTGTAGCATGAAGTTCAACACACTGCACATGATACTTTATTTACAAAAAATGGAGTAGTAGTGGCATTTGGACTTGCACACTTTCTTGGTCTTTTTGTTTGGGGTTCATTTCTTTCATTTTTCTTTTGACCATTTATCTTTTCACCCTTTGGTTTTTCTTTTAGGGTATCCCCTCTTTTAATTTTTTAATTTTTTGAAATCTTCATAATATGGAAACCTTTATACAAAAGGAAAGGTATGAACATATTGCAGAGCGAATTCAGTCAATCATGAAATATGACACCTATTGGTATAGGAGCATAACACTTGGTTTGTGGACTTAGGTGCATCCTTCCACATGACAGGGAACTGACAGTGGTTTGAAGACTTCAAAGAGACCAACAGTGGAGCAAATATCTATCTTGGTGATGATAGAGGGTACCAAATCAAAGGTTATGGTAATATTCCTATTGTTTTGCCTGATGGAAATATTAGACATATTCATAATGTAATGTATGGACTCGAGATAAAAGAGAATCTGATCTCTGTCACTATGATGACTGGTCAGAATCTCAAGGTAGAATTTTATAAATCATATTGTGTTATTAAAGATCGTTGGATCGTATGAACCCTGTTGCATCAAGTATTTGTGTGGGAGGATTGTTCAAGCTAAATGTCAAAAGCGCACCACATCAGACATTGACATCATTTGCCATGACTACAGTGGACTTATGGCATCAGAGGTTTGGCCATATTAACTTCAATGATCTACTGCTATTACGAAAAAGAGGTATGGTCAAAGGTATTCCTGTTTTAAATCCTGTCCATATTGATTGTGATGCATGTGCACTTGGAAAGACGCACAAAGATGAATTTCCAGTGAATGTTGATAGGAGGAGAGATATACTCGATCTGGTACACACAGATTTATGTGGGCCTATGCAGACAAGATCATTAGGTGGTGCATACTATTTTTTACTGTTTATTGATGATTGTAGTAGATTTACTTGGGTGTATTTCCTTAGCAAGAACAGCCACACCTTTAAATACTTCAAGGAGTTTAGAAGTATGGTTGAAAAACAAACAGGTAAATGCATAAAGATTCTCTACTCAGATCAAGGGGGAGAGTACAAGAAAGCTTGTGTCCTCAAATACTTCAAAGATCATGGGATACAACAGCAGTTTATAGTATCCCAAACTATTCAACAAAACGGGGTTGCAGAGAGGAGGAAGAAAACCCTTCTGGAGTGTGCTCATAGTATGTTAAAAGGTAAGAATCTCTCTAATGGGTCTTGGGTTAAAGAAATTAATACTGTAGTATATCTAAAGAATAGGATCCCAACAAGAAGTTTAAATTTCAAAACTCCTTTTGAAGCTTTATTTGGCTATAAGCCTGTAGTTAAGCATTTGAGAGTTTTGGCTCTAAAGTCTTTGCTCATGTCCCAAAGGAAGATAGAAAGAAACTAGATTCAAAAGCCATCAAATGTATTTTTGTTAGGTATTGTACAAAATTTAAGGCTTACAAATTGTTTAATCCCTCTACTCATAATTTTTTTTGTGAGTTGAGATGTAGTGTTTCATGAGCAGGTTAATGATGGAAGCAATGAGAGTGTTAATGAAGAATGGCATGTGCCCTTATTGGTGGAAGAAGGAAGTGATAAATCAAGTGACAACAATGAGCAGTAGCAGAAGCAACAGGAAGGGAAAGAAGATGATGTAGTTGTCAAGCCAAGTCCACAAAAGGATGATCAGACAAGGTTTGAAGCTACCGCACCACTCAGGAGATCAGGTAGGAATGTTCAGTTGCCAACAAGATATAGGGAAAATACTTTTATAACTAGTATGATGAATGTTGTTGAACCCTCTAGTTATAAAGAAGCCAGTCAATATAGTGAATGGAGGTCTTATTGCAGAGGAATATGAATCAATCCTCAAAAACAAAACTTGGGACTAGTTAAACTACCTGAAGGAAAACAACCCATAGGATGCAAATGGCTGTATAACCCTAAATTTAAAGCAAATGGGAGCATAGATAAATATAAAGCTAGGCTAGTTCCAAAGGGATATTCGCAGCAAGAAGGCATAGATTATGATGAAACATTTTCCCCTGTAGCTAAACCAAACACAATCAGATTTCTTTAGCCACCAAACACCATTGGATGATTCACCGGTTAGATGTTAAATTTGGTTTTTTAAATGGGGACTTAAAAGAAGAAGTCTACTTAGTGCAATCTGAGGGGTTTGTCAATCGGGGTAAAGAACATTTGGTCTGTAAGTTGAAGAAAGTGTTGTATGGACTAAAACTGGGACCCAGGTCATGGTATGACAAATTGATTCATTTTTCCTGCAGCATGGTTATAAAAGAAGAAAAAATGACCCTAATATTTATACCGTGTTTGATAAAGAGGGAAGGATTATTTTGATTTCTTTATATGTAGATCATCTAATCATTACAGGGAGTGTTCATAATCTCATTAAAGAAACCAAGGAGAAGATGTCACAAGTCTTTGAGATGAAATACCTTGGAGAGCTACATTACTGTTTGGGTTTGGAAGTTTGGAGGGATTCTGGACAAAATTTTTTGTCATAGAGTAAGTATGTCAAGAGCTTACTAGAAAAGTTTAGAATGGATCAGTGCAAAGCTACAGCAGTACCATTACAACAGAATATAAAACTTCAGAATGATGATGGATCTAAGGAGGCAGATGCAAATCTATATAGACAACTAGTTGGGAGTCTAATCTACTTGACTACAACTAGGCCAAATTTGGCTTATGCAGTTAGTGCATTGAGCCAATTTATGTCAAAGCCCCTTGAGAGCCATTGGGTTGCAACAAAAGGTGTTTTAAGGTATCTCTAGGGAACCTTAGATTTTGGTATTTTTTATACTGATTCATGTGATGTTAAATTGGCAGATTTTTCAAACTCCGATTGGGTTGGAAATTTAGATGAAAGACAATCCATAATAGGCTATGCATTTAGCATTGGATCTAGGATCATTACATGGAGCAGCAAAAAGTAGAACACAATATCCTTGTCTTTTGTGGAAGCTGAATATCAAGCTATGTGTGCAACAACATGTGAAGTAGTTTGGTTGAGGAGACTTCTCCTTGATGCTGGAGAAGAACAGAAGGTTGCAACAGTGATCAAATGCGACAACCAGAGCTCCATCAAACTTGCAAATAATCTAGTATTTCATAAGAACACAAAGCATATCGATACACAGTTTCATTTTTTCAGGGAGAAAGTTCAGTGAAAAGAAATCCATATTGAGTATTGTAATAGTTGTGACAATGCTGCTGATATTTTTACCAAACCTCTTGGTAGAATCAAGTTTGAATTGTTTAGGGAAGTGTTAGGCATATGTGTGAATCCATTTCTCCATTAAGGGGGAGTGTTGAGATTAATGATGAAATGTATTAATGGAGTGACGGTTCAACTAAACCTTAGATTAGGAGTTTGTTCCTAATTTCTAGGGTGTTGTTTCAAATTTCCTAATTGTGTGTGAATTATATATTTCTCATGTAATGATTGTAATGGAAGAGCGTGTTCTGCAGAGGCAGTCTCCAAGTGGTGTTCCACACTTGTGAGCTGCTCAAGTTTAATTCAATAGATTTGATTCTTCTATTTTTAACAAAATATGTATGGGTGAAACATTTTCTGTGCAACTCTTAGTTGCAGTCCGCAACCTTTGCAAGTTCAGAAAATCCCTCATTTTGTATAATTGCCCATCCTGTCTCTTAAATATTTTCTGTGACATAAATTAATGAGTCAAAGTTGTATGTTTGGTTAAATATTAATGTAAAAGTGATTTGCAAGGTTGAGCAAGAGAGAGGGTGAAAGTTTGAGAGGTAAAGAGAAAATCATGGAGGAAATTTTGGTGGGCGCGTGAAGACTGTAATAATTATTTGTTTTACCGTGTGTTACTCCGCAACCCTGGTGAAGGGTAAATCGCTATAAGATATTTCATGTTTTAGTTGGAGCATCATGTGAATGTATTTTCCTATGTTTTGAAATATAATCAAAAGTATGTTATGTTGCGATGTGGTCTTAAACTTTCACAAGTAGATTTACTGCAACCATTTTTCTTTTATTGTGTTTTCCTACCATGAGTTCTACATTTTAATTAAGCCTCTGTATAGTTGCAATTTCCTTGCCGCAATTGAAGACTTGCCTTGCCCCAATTGATTTCTGAGCCAAACTCCTCTCCTTAAAAAATTCTAGCATGGTATCAGAGCGGGTTAAAATTTGTTAGTGTAAAAACAAGTGTTTTTACTAGCAATTGAAAAAAATTGTTTTCAGGGAAGAATCTTGAAGTGTATTTACGAGCAGGTAGAAAGTTTTTTTTACTAAAAAATGGCAACATAAGCACAAGCTTGACTAATCCTCAGATACTTATGTTTAATGGAAAAAGTTATGAATATTGGGCTATTACAATGAAGGCTTTGTTTTCTTCTCAAGACATTTGGGATTTGATGGAGAATGGTTTTCAAGAACCAACAGATGCAGCAACATACAATGATTTGTCTCAAGCAGAAATGGATTTATTGAGGGACAACAGGAAGAAGGATGCAAAAACCCTCTTCTATATTTTTCATGCAGTTCATGAAAGTATTTTCCCAAGGGTTTCAGCAGCAATGAAGTCCAAACAAGCATGTGACACCCTCCAGAAAGCCTACCAAGGCATGGAAAAATTTAGGACAACAACACTGCAAATATTAAGAAGAGACTTTGAAACACTTTGTATGAAAGAGTCTGAGAATCTGGACTCATTTTTTACAGATGTAATTGGGTTGGTTACTCAAATTAGGTCTCATGGTGTGACACTTGAGGAAAGGAGAATAGTTGGGAAAGTTTTGAGAAGTCTGTTAGTAATGTTTGATGCCATTGTTGCGGCCGTAGAAGATACAAAGAATCTCTCATAGTTCTTAGTGGACAATCTTCATGCATCACTGATTTCTCATGAACATAGACTTAATAGAGAAACATGCTCTTCATTGGAGCATGCCTTCAAGACACAATTTTCATTTGGTCAAGGTAGAGGCAGAGGAAGGTCATATGCTAGAGGAATAGGAAGAAGCCCTCACAAAGGTGGAAGAAGCAACCCTTCAAGATCAAGTGGAAGGGGAAGCAATCAAAATCCAAGTCAAGGGCCAAGCCAAAATCAAGCACATGGTCATAGGTATGATAAATCTCGAGTCCAATGTCATTATTGTAGGAAGTATGGACATTATGCAAATGAATGTAGAAAGAAGTAATATGACATTAGTAACAAACCAAGTGTAAAGTTCACAACAGAAAATCAGAACCATGATTGAATGTTTTTAGCTTGTAATGTAGCACAAGAAAAACAAATTGATATATGGCATCTAGATTCAAGGTGTAGCAAGGACATGTCAGTGAACATAGAAATGTTTTCCAATCTAGATGAAAGTGTGAAATTTGAAGTGACATTAGGGACTGATAGCAAATTATCTGTCATGGGCAAAGGAAGAGTTAATATCCTAAAAAATAAGGGGGAGAAGAAGTACATCTCAGATGTTTACTTTGTCCCTGTTTTGAAGCATTATTAACCTCATAAGCATTGGACAACTCATGCAAAAGGGCTACAATGTATTTTTCAAAAATTATGAGTGCACAATTTTGGATAGGCATCCAAGCAGATAGTTGATTACAAAGGTTCAGATGACAAACAATATAATTTTTCCCCTAAAGATAAGATCATATGTGAAGGAAGAAGGTGCACAAGGACAACTATCAATGAACTCACAATAGGATGGAAGAAAAGATACAATTTTCACACAAGTAAACTTTCAATAAGAGGTCAAAGATGAAAATTGGTTATGGCATCTGTGATTTGGTCATCTCAACTTTGGAGGTTTGAATTTGCTGCATAGAAAAGGCATGGTGAAGGGATTTCCACTCATAGAAAAACCAAACAGCCTATGGGAAGGATGTATCTTGGGCAAGCAACATAGAGAGACATTTCCAGCAGGAAAGTCAATAAGGGCAAAAGCACCTTTGGTGATTGTCCATTCAAATTTATGTGGACTAATGCAAACACCATCAATTGGTGGCAACCATTATTTATTGACCTTCATAGATGACTACACATGGAAGACATGGGTTTATCTCCTAAAACAAAAAAGAGAAGTGTTTGAGCGATTTCGTCAATACAAAGCTCTTGTCGCGAAGCGAAGTGGACACTACATCAAAGTCCTTAGGACTAACAGAGGTGGTGAATACATCTCAAATGATTTCCTACGTTTTTTTAGGGAGCATGGAATTCACTAGCAATTTAAAACAAGGTATACACCTCAGCAAAATGGTGTCACAGAAAGGAAGAATAGGACCATTATGGAAATGACAAGAAGTATGTTGAAGGAAAAGCATTTTCCAAATGATTATTGGGCTGAAGTTGTCGCTTGTGCAGCATATATCATGAATAGATGTCTAACCAAAAGCATCCAAAATGTGGTTCCCGAAGAGGCATGGAGTGGAAGAAAGCATAGTGTCACTCAAATGAGAGTCTTTGGATGTGTGGCAAATGCACATGTCCTGGATGAGTTGAGGCAGAAGTTGGACAGCAAGGGGGAGAAATGCATATTTGTTGGATATAGTGATGAATTCAAGGCATACAAACTCTAAAACCCATCAACCAAGAAGGCCATAATAAAAAAAGATGTGAAATTCATAGAAGAGGAAGCATGGGATGGAAGTTTAGAGAAGACAGGCAATGTGAAAGAATGTGTACCAGATGAGGACAAAGCGGAATTGACAGCAGCAAGCAATTACTAAACAATGACTCCCTCTACTCCTATTAAAGTGAAACAAAGTAGGTAGCAAGTACACCATCAACAAATAATAGGACATCGTCAAACAATCAAGCAAGTGCTTTTCCAAGCATGCCGCAAAGCGCAACACCAAGTGACATGTCAAGCCCATCTTCAGCAAGCACAAGAAGACCAAAATTTATATATTTAAATGAAATTTATAAGCAAGATGAAGTTGATAGTACCATTGGTCTAAATTTTTTATTTGCATTATTTTGTCATGTAAATGACCCAATCCATTTTGAGGATGCAATCAAAGAAGAAAAATGGGTTTCGGCAATGGAGGAAGAAATAGAAGCAATAGAAAAGAATGACACATGGGAGTTAGTGAACCTTCCACAAGGAAAATAGGTCCTTGGAGTGAAGTGGATCTATAAGACCAAGAGCAATGTCAATGGTAAGATTGAAAGGCACAAAGAAAGACTAGTTGTCAAAGGATACAAGTAGTAGCATGGAAGATATTATGCAGAGACGTTTGCGCCAGTCGTGAGGATGGAGACAATGCGTACAGTGGTGGCAATTACTGTGCAACATAAATGGAAAGTGTATCAAATGGACATAAAGTCAACGTTCCTAAATGTAGTGTTGAAAGAGGAAGTGTATGTTGCACAACCACCTAGTTATGAGGTAGAAGGCCAAGAAGACAAAGTGTATTGGTTGAGAAAATCTCTTTATGGGTTGAAGAAAGCACTGGGTGCATGGTATAACAAAATAGATGCTTACTTGATGGACAATGGTTTCGACAAATGTGATGGTGAGCCTACTCTCTACATCAAAGAGAGTGATGGTAAGATTCTTATCATTGTCTTATATGTAGATGATTTAATTTTTACAAGAAGTGATGATTTCCTCATCGTTGATTTCAAAGAAGTCATGAAAATTGAATTTGAAATGACTAAATTGGGGTTGTTAAGATATTTTTTGGGCATAGAATTGAAGCAAACAGAAAATGGCATTTTCATTTCTCAAGCAAAGTATGTAGCAGACATTTTGGAGAGGTTTGATATGTAGAACAACAAGCCTGTGCAAACACCAACTATCATGGGGTTGAAGTTGAGCAAAGAATATTGTAGCAGTAATGTCAATATGACATTATACAAAAGTATGATAGGCAGATTGATGTATTTGACCGCCACTAGGGTGGATATAATGTATGTAGTGAGTTTGGTGTCAAGATTCATGAAGACACCCAAGGAAACACATTGGAAAACAACGAAAAGGATTCTAAGGTATGTTAATGGGACAAAATAGTATGGTATTTTGTATACCACAATAGACGATTTCAGGTTGGTTGGTCACACTGATAGTGATTGGGCAGGAAGTGTCAATGACAGAAAAAGAACATAAGAATATGTTTTTCATTTGGGTTCTGGAGCAATTTCATAGGCCTCCAAGAAGCAACTGATAGTTTCATTGTCAAAAACAGAAGATGAATATGTCTCCGCAACAGAAATAGCATGGCAAGCAATTTAGATGAGAAGGATGTTGAGGGATCTTCGCCATGACCAAGAGGGAACGACAACTATTTTCTGTGACAACACTTCCGTAATTTCATTGTCAAAGAATTATCTCTTTCACAAGAGGACCAAGCACATTGATGTTAAATACCATTTTATTAGAGACTTAATTAACAATGGTGAAATTGTGCTACAACACTGCAGGTCATAGGAACAATTTGATGATATTTTCACAAAGTCATTGGCACGTGAAAATTTTGTTTATCTCATATAAAGTTTCGTAGTTGTAAATGGCGAAAGTTGTGATTAAGGGGGAGTGTTGGAAATATTAATCCCAACCACTGCATTAAACACTCTGACAACAACCAAAATTATTAGAAGTACTTTTGCAGGTTGCGATTTTGTTTGCAGGCAGAAGGACTGAAAGTCTGAGTAGTAGTACAATGCTGATCATTTAGCAACACATAAAAGAGTTAAATCACTTAATGAGGGTTGGTAAATATGTATGGGTGAAAAATTTACTGCACAACTCTTAGTTACAGTACACAACCTCTGCAAGTTCAGAAAATCCCTTATTTTGTATAATCGCCCATCCTGTCTCTTAAATATTTTCTCTAGCATAAATTAATGAGTCAAAGTTGTATGTTTGGTTAAATATGAATGTAAAAGTCATTTGCAAGATTGAGCGACAGAGAGGGTGAAAGTCTTAGAGGTAAAGAGAAAACCGTGGAGTGAATTTTGGTGGGAACATGAAAACAACTATAACTCTGTTTTACTATGTGTTACTCCACAACCCTGGTGAAGCATAAATTGCAGTAAGATCTTTCTTGTTTTACTTGGAGTAGCAGCCTCCAACTTATCATGCGAATGTATTTTCCTATGTTTCGAAATATAATAAAAAGTATGTTATGTTGCAATGTGGTCATAAACTTTCACAAGAAGATTTACCGCAACCATTTTGCTTTAACTCTGTTTTTCTGCTGTGAGTTTTGCATTTTAATTAAGCCTCTATGTAGTTGCGATTTTCTTGCCGCAACTGAAGACTTGCCTTTCTGCAACTAGTTTCTGAGCCAAATTTCTCTCCTCTTCCCCTGTAATTTTTTTTTTTCTAACAAGAATGAGTTTTGTTGTAGATGAAGGTTTTCATGCAACGATGTTGACCATTTTTGCATATAAAGAACTTTATATTGCGACTACGATTTTTTTTGAGAAGCTAGTGAGTGGAGGGTTTGAGTTTGTTTATAAGTGTACCATGGAATGAAATGATTTCTATATATGATCATAGAGGATATGGGGAGCTAGCCCTAATCATATTTTGTCAAATGTAGCTAGCAAATATGAAGCCAAATTAGTTCATGCTTGTGAGCATTTTTAGAGGCTCTTATATTATAGAATTTTTTGATTTAGGAAAGCAAGTCCATACACTTGTGATCAAAGTTGAGCCTAAGGTAGACGTATTCACTGAGAGTGCTCTAGTCGACACAAATGCTAATTTTAGTTGTCTAGAATAGACGTGCAATGTGTTTGATAAGATTCCAAAATGGGATTTAGTTTCATGCAATGCCATGATTGCAGGGTATGCATGTAACCAACATCTTCATAAGGCAATGAACCTATTTCGTTGGATGCAACACGCAGTCACGAAACCAAGCCAATTTACATTAACAAGCATTCTCAATGTATGTGCCTTTCAAGGAGCTCTAGAGCTAGGGAAGCAAATTCATTCCTACGTAATAAAAATAGGATTTGGTTTTGATGTTTGTGTGAGAAGTGGCCTTGTTGATGTCTACAGAAAATGTGAGGATATGGGTGGTGCACATTGTGTGTTTGATAAAATGCATAAACATGATGAGGTCTTTTGGACTACCATGATTTTGGGACATGTGCAGTGTGAGTGTAATGAGGAAGCTTTAAAACTATACTACCAAATGCAACTATCTAGCACTAAGCCTAACAATTTTATCTTTGCAATCCTTGTTAAGGCCTGTGAGTCCCTTGCAATTCTAGAATCAAGGAAGAAAATACATGCTAATATAATTAGAGGTGGCTTCATATTAGATCTGTTTGTAGGGAGTGCCCTCATTGACATGTATGCTAAATGCGAGAGCATAGTGGATTCTTGCAAGATATTTGAGAAAAAGTCTGCGTGAAATTTGGTTTCATGGAATGTAATAATTACAGGATGTGCTCGGCATGGGCATGCCAAGAAAGCCTTGACACTTTTTACATTGGATCATTAGAGTTGCAAATACTTTTGATGGTGGGAAATGGAGATATCCCACTTTGTGACATGTTTATGACCTCAATTTGGATATCCACAAGTATGACTTCCATATTGATAGAAAATGTCTTATTTCTTGGATTTTCTATAGGCTTAATAATTATTTTACAAAAGAAGATGTTTAATCCTTGAAATACTAGAACAAACCTCAGTAACTTGTTGCAAGATATTTAAACATAATGTCAAACATAACCTTTTAAAATGGTCCATGATTATAATAAAATCAAATTAGATAGACTATTGAACTTCTGATACCAGGTTTAAGACAGATCACTGAAGAAAAAATTATCTATCTTGTATGTTTTAAAAGTAAATTTTGTTAAGATTATTCAACCCTACCTGAAACATCAGCATGTGGGTTTTCTTAGACCAATTACATACTAATAGAAAAATGTAAACTGAACATTGAGAATATGTCCAATACTCAATCATGTTTAACCAGTTTATGTACTCATATATATTTTGTGACCGAGAGAATATTTCTATGCCAGGTATGAAAATAGATAGATTCAAGTATATCAGATTTTCTCGAGCCATCCAAATGATGTCCACCATTTAATTAACGAGGCAACAAGCAAGGATTAAAAATGTAACAAAATTTAATCAATGACGCAATACACAAGGACTAAAATGTAACCAAATTGCATTAGTGAAGAGAATTGTGCTATGGATTTTGGTAGGGGAGTTTCTCCACATGCAACTCTCCAAGGTTTAAACCCATTAGCATTATGAGAATAAATTTTGGAGTTTGAGAAATAGGTGGTTACAATTTTATTTGGAGATGTGAAATTAATATTTATTTATTGCTGGTCACCATCATGTGCAAATATACATAGCAGGTATCAATTATAAGAATAGTAGGTATCATGTGCAAATATACATAGTAGGTATCAATTATAAGAATGCTTCATGAGCAACACAAGGTGGTTATCTCGGATAATTATAATTTTTTCTGGGATGGGATCCAAACTATGGTTTATCAGTTTGGTTTTCTGGGATGGGATCCAAACTATGGTTGATTAGTTTGGTTTTTGGGGAAGGGATCCAAATTACGATTAGTGTAAGTTTATTATGAGTAATTTTTTTCAATTTATCATGTAGAAATTTCTATTTTAATTTGTCATAAATTAAGGATTAAGTTAATGTTAAACATTTAAAGACTTGTATATTTTTCTCATATAAAATATTGAAATATTCTATAATTATAAGAATTGTTTCTCTCATTCATTCATACATATATATATTACTTGAACATTGAAATATTTTATTTATGGTTTTAATATTTTTTTTAATGCAACATATCAACTTTATATTAAAGTAATTATATGTTGCTTTGTAATATAGAACATCATATTTTTTCTAGTTCTCTGGATTTTAACCATAAAATGTTACAATATCAAAACACACACACACACAAAAAATACATTAAATATTAAAAATAAATAACCACTAAATTTAAAATTTAATATATCAATATTGTTTGCATGATTATGAAAGAAAATTACAATTTTTTCCAATTTAACAATCCTATCGGCATACCTTTGCAGCATTTTGAGACAATTTCTAATTTATTCTTTGGTAATTTGTCTCATCTCTAGAAACCTTTCCATTCCAAGATGGTTTGACATATATAATCTTTCCATTCCAAGGTGGTTTGACATATATAATTTGTATTATATTATGGAAGTATTATTGAATATCAAAATACTCGACCGTGCTCAAGTCCAAGGTGATTTATTATAAAAAAATTATAGCTTCAAGTTCAAGGTGATTTATTATAAAAAATTTATGCATGTAAGTTTTATTAGAAGTTATAGAAGTAGTATTGAATTATTGAATATGAATCATGTGTAGTGTGTCGTGGTGCACTTTGATTATCACCCCCTCTCTATACATGCACCACAAGAAGTTCAAGTCAAGTGTCATTATATGTAAAATGCATGTTATCCCTTGCACATAAGTAGCATGCCGTTATATATAAAAATCAAGCTAGACCTTGCACTTGATACTATAATTTGAATTTCGATAATTTTTTTGCTTTTATCACTTAAAATAATATATATTTTATTTTTCTAAGGAGCGAGTAAGAGTTTTATATTAATAAATGTTTGATTAAGGACCAGAACTCTTAAATATATTTTATTTATAAAATCTCTACTAACAATAGTTTGTTCATGAAGCTTGTTAGCTCTCAAGCAACAATTTCAGCTTAGTATAAAGATATATCCATTATAAACTCTACAAAAAGTGTCAAGTATACAACAAAATTTGCACATAGAAAAATTTATTTGTAAAAGGAACCACCCAAAGACATGAACCTCCAGACTCAACAACAATTTTTACCCGCGACATCAAACCCCCTTATGCAATGGGTTCTTCTCCTTTCAACAAAGACATGGGAGTCATCACCTCCCGAAGTCACCTGCATGTTTCTAGCCCTGGAAAATCCCAAAGAAGACACAAGAAAACTAAGTTAATGCACCTACTCTGCAAACTTCCATCAATTGTTCCATTTTTGCCTAATGTCTGAACAGTTTTTCTTCTCGTAAGAGCTGAAAAGCATTATGATGCCTTTCGACCATGTCCTGAAGTTTTTGGATAGAAAATAAGAGAGCCTAAGATGCATATAGAATTTTGTCAAGCACAATGTCGTCTTCAACATTTTCTTAAGGAGTCGAAGAGTCTTCCATTGCATACTAGTGACCCAACACGTAACAAGATAACCCATATACAATAAAACTAAAACTTCCAGCTTTTGAACCAAAATGAAAAAATATGCGTCTGAAGAGATGAGGAGTTCGATATATAGGCAAAATTAAAACCATTCCACGAGCCACACCGCAACAATAAATTTATATCCATCTCCCAAATCTCAACTAGACAAATAATTATCATCTGAGGAATGGCATCAGACATCAGAGTTATTTCTGTTATGTTGAACAGGAGTCTGATCTTTGTAGCCAAGACGATCCACCAAAAATCCCACAAAGAGGCAAATAAATAGGAAAGACACCCTTCAGATGAAATGAGCGAAATGACATGCCACTTTTTGATCCATTTAAAACCATGGGGAAAGATCGAACAGATCCGTGGCTAAAAAAAGAAGGGTTACCGGATCCCGAGGCACATCCCCTTCAGTAAACTAACCACATAACACATTTTTATGGAGGGACCCGACCATGTATAAAAACCAAAAATTTTCCATGAGTGATCAAATCAATAATCAAATGATTGCTTCTTGATATACTCAATAAAACATTGTTATGCGGCAGAAGTGCACCCGCTCTAATCTGAGAGTGGCTTCGTCCTTCAATCATCATTATGGGATTGGAAACATGTTAATTCTATTATCCATTTCCAGCCTGCCTTGCTCCAAAGTGGAGCCCTTTTTGGCTAAAATATCGGCTTCCGAATTTCAAATGAATGTATATATGAAAAATATCCAATATTTCGAAATGAGAGTCAGAGATGAGAACTCTCTGATTCGAGGGACGAGAGTCTCAAATAATTTCCTTTTTGGACTTTGTCATTTCGCGAATAACTAGCATTGAATCTCCAAATACTAATATGACTCAAATTTTGTTTTCGATAGCAATTTCTAGGCCTTTCTACAGTGCAAGATATTCAGCAAAATTGTTGGTGGTTGAGCTGAGGCTCCAAGAAAATTGTGATACTATTTTATATTAGGCCTAAATAAAACCCCTCCCACTCGTACCTCCCCCACCATACCCCTCCCACTCGTACCTCCCCCACCATAAAATAAATATAGAAAGTACATAGACATGCTTTATATATAGAAGTAAATATAAATATTAATAGTTGTATTATTAAATATTTTATTAATATAGATCTTTTTTAAATATGGATCTAGCAAATGTCAAGAGGATTAAATATTTTGAGGTGCAAAAAATGTTTGCAACTTGATAAGTTTGGTATAAATCTATGGTTAAAATGGACTGATGTGTGTGTGTCTATATATATATAGATATATAGATATAGTAAATTGTATTGCATAGATGGATTGAACTCCTTGAAAATCTCTTTGGCCACTTGGATTGTGTAGACTAAACAATTTTAATTTGCAATTTCAACAAATCTTTGGTAAATTTCATAAGAAATTAACAAAAAAAATACCTGAAAAAGAGATTAGAATGTAGAATAATGAGACTACATGAAATGTTTTAACTATAAGATTTTATTTTTTGTCAATTGGTCTATATAATATATACATATTTTTTTTTAATTATATATATATATGTATATATTACATTGAAATTATTATTTTTTTAGGAAGTAAATGGATTTTTTATTTTCAATTACTCTCTATATATATATGAAATCAATCCTGAAATAAATTAACTAGCCTAAAATTCTTTCATACTATATGAATTTTTACTCAAACAAAAAGTTAACTAGTGTCAAACAAAATTTTCTTATAAAAATAATTAATGATGAAAGCCATGATAAAGTCCTTCCTCTTGACCGCGGTTGTGCTTTCGAAGAAAAGACCATTACACACTCCCAAGACTTTCTCATAATGCGGCCAGAAGACCATTGTAGCTTCCCAAGAATTTTCATAGTGCGTGCGATCGTGACTGCCGTTCCATTTCACAAGTTGCTAGTTGTTGATGCCAAACACTCTCGTAATATTAAAAAAAAATAGAAATGAACATAACATAACTTTCCGTATCTTCGTAGTTGCATCCAAGAAGGAACCATAACCATTCCTTTCTCCAGTAAAGTTCGGTATCTTCGAATTTGCAGCATCCCAGAATGAACTATAACCATGCCTTTCTAGCAAGAACTTTCACTGTATTGTGTGGAAGATGTTTAAGCGTTCAAAGACTCTGACTTTGTTCAGCTTGTTATTAAAATTTCGTTATTAAAAATCTTTATAAGAATTATAATTTTGAATGGTTTAATTTATAATTTCTTCACATCATTTCCGCGTTAGCTGAAGATTGCATTGATATCAATCCCTTCATTCCACGACACTTGCATATTCACCATGGCAAGTCTCAGGCTCCCGATAGCAGGTAAAATTATGGTTTTTTTTTTCTATTTCAATGGCTCCTATTGAACTTCACTATGAATTTGTATATCGTTTCCATTATTCTCTTGTGGGTTGGACGATTATCACAATGATATTAATCTCTTCATTTCGCCACAGTTGCAGTTTGCACCTTGTGAGCACTTATTTTTCTCATAAGTACATTTATGATTTCTTCCTATTTCACTATCTACTATTGAACCTCCCTAAAGTTGGGCTTTGGTGCATACAATACAACTCTAGAGATCGGCCTTGTATGGCCAGAGTTGTTAAGATGTTAGAAGGTAATGAAGACGAGGTGGTAAACCCTCTACGCTTCGATATATCCTTCGTTGCACCTAAAATGCCTGCTACCCCTGAAATACCTTTGTTGGCCAAGACTGAAGAATCTTCATCAATTGACATGTAGGGGCGATAGGGTTATTAAACAGATTTTGAGAATAATTCAATACTATATTCCCAAATTGAATTCATTTCTCTTTATCAAATTTCAAAATTTCAAGTCTGTGGTATGAATATGGAGATTTTGTTGTTCACATGGGCCTTTCTTGACTTTGGTCTTACAACACTCAAATATCTTATTGGAGATAAATTACTCCTGGTTACACTCCATTACTCCATTAATTTGTAGTTTTAGGTAGTTTACATACATTTTAAATTTAGGAAGTTTCAGTCATGTTAGAGTTTTAATTTTGAAAGTGTCAATCATGTATGTGTGAGCTAATATTAGTTTATTGGTTTTGAATCTATTTAAACATGTAGCTTCAAGTAATTGAATAAATGAAAATTATTCAAGATACGTTGAAGATTTTGATATCATAAAATAATTGGAGACATTATGGAAGATCCCGTTGAAGTAGAAGAACATAAAGTAAGACATGGACACTATAATTGTCCTAGGAAGTACAATAAATCTAGTTGAAGAATTTGCATAAGAAAATGGTGATTTTGTACAAGATGCAGTGCATCAACATGGTAAAAAAAATGTAGTGTATAGATACACATGTCGATGATGAAATTAAAATTGTCTTCATATCAACAACAAGAGATAAGAAATGATAAAAATGAGTAGTTTACCTTTTTACCTATCCATGTCTCCTCTCGAATACCACCATCCAAGGAACTTGAAAGCCCTATTTTTATTAGATAAAAAAAAGTATCTATAGCATATGCCCAATTTGTATAGGCAATTCCGCATACAATCTCATGTACCTTGAATGCTTCATGATTTTCCTGTTGATCCTTTCTGGCACACCATTTTCTTGTGGTGTTCCTGGAACTGTCTTCTCTTTGCGAATTCCATATTCTGAACAGTACTTATCAAACTCATTGTTACAATATTCACTTCTATTGTTTGACCTGACACACTTCAACCTTTTTCTGGTCTCATTTTCAACCAAATATTTCGATTTCTTAAAAGTATCAAATACATCATATTTATTTCGAATACAATAAATCCAAGTTTTTCTGATTGCATCATCAATAAAAGTAACATAATAGTGAGAGCCACCAAGAGATGATGCCTGAGCAGGTCCCCATACATTTGTATGAAGAAGCTTTAATTTTTTGTTCTTCTTTTCTTTCGCAACTCTGAGAAATATGACACTCTTCTTTTTTCCACAAACACAATTATCACAGAATTCCAAATCAACATGCTTCAAACCTAAAAAAAATAAAAAAAATTGAGTGAAGAATCTACATCCCCTTCTCATTCATGTGCCTGAGCGTATGATGCCACAATGTTGTATCTGCTCTTGTGGAGGTTAATGAATTAACAAAATTAGAAATACCATTGCATAAAAACATTGTACTAACCTTTACTCCTTTTGCTATTATTAGGGCTCCTTTAGTGACCTTCCAAGTTTTATCTGTAAAAGTAGTTACAAAACCTTCACCTCCCAACTGCCCTGTTGAAATTAGATTTTTCTTCATATCTGGAACATTTCTTATCTACCTTTCCTTGAATTACTGTGATATCCCGGGCCCTTTCCTCTTTCCATTTTTCTTCCCCTTGTCTCTGTAGTCAAAGCATTACCTGATGTCTCACCATAGATTTTCTGTTGCATTTCCTTGCTAAGGATTGCACCGATAACATCACCAAACTTTAAAGTACTAAATCTAGAGACAAAGTTACTAATGGCCATAACTAAACCATTCCAAATTTCTCATCAAAATTTACCCCTATAGAACCTAACTGACTTGTAACTGTATTAAATTCATTTAAATGATCAATAATAGATCCACCTTCTAACATCTTCATATTAAATAAGCAATTCATAAGAAATACCTTATTTGAGGCTGAGGGTATTTCATATAGTTAGGTGAATGCCAACATTAAACCCTATGTTGTCATTTCCTTTGAAATATTAGAGGCTACTGATGCTGCTAGGCACAACCGTATTGTTCCAAGTGCCTTTCTGTCGAGAATATCACATTCTATGTCTAACATACTCGTCAACTTCTTTGTCTTTCTGCTCAATGGTAGGTACATATCTTTTTGATACATATGAAAATCCATCTGCATCTTCCACATCTAGTAGTTTTGGCCATTAAATGTTTCGACTCTAAACCTACAATCTTCCATCATTGCTCCCACTCGAACTAGGAACACTTCTATCAAACAAATAGACCTTTGGCGCTGATACCAGTTCTTAGAAAATTATATAGTACAGAGTAATAGAACACATAAAATATTGTAGAAACACAAACACAGAAAACACATAAAACAAGAGAGACACCTATATACATGGTTCACCCAATTTAGGCCACATCCACGGAGAAACAGGCAATCCTTCCTTTCATATTATCCAGCAAAATAAAGAGATACAACCTACAATAGATCTGTTATAATTTCCTCTTCTCTCTCACATAATCTCCTCTCTTTCTCTCTCTCAGAATACACATATATACAGTCACAATACAATTCTTTCATATATAGCGAGGGGTTGCCTTATAGTGCAAAAAACTTTAAATTAAACATAGCTTCTACCATTATATCATCTACCTAATGAACAACCCATATTGACTACGAAATTACAATATTTTACAAAGCAATTTTACATATATTTTTAGCTTCGGGGGCCCGCTGGCCCCCAGACCCCCCAGCTAGAGGGGATCCCCCCCGTGTGGAGGGGTGTACATCCAGCTGAAACAAGAATATCTAAATAAAGAAGATAATCAGGCTCCACACCCAACATTATTTTCATCCCCTTAAAGGGCTCTTGTCCATAAATAAAGGCTTTGCATATGAATCAAGAGTTCTAGAATATCATCAATAATCCTAGCATATTGTGGAAACTGGGGTAGTACTTCAATTATTGGCTAGATATTGATCTTTGTTTTCCTGTTTGGTGTTGAATATATTATAAGTAAACTCCACAAGAAAATATGGACTAGATTATTGGGGAACCTTGATCATTTGGAATGCTCTCTATTTTTAATGGGATCTTCAACACTTGAATTGGCTTTAATATCCATATTGTGTTTCCAATAACTTGACCTAGTGGCTCAAGAAGGGAAAAGGAGAAACCTACCATGAGAAAACTCTTTTCAGACAAATAAATAAATAGTCTCCAAAAAAAACAAGAAACAACCTCTCTTTCCCGTAAAATAAGTCGATATCGCTCATCCTCACTAGAAAAATGAATACATAATAAATGATGACAGTGTGCACATACAAATAAATAATTAATCAAAGGGTAAAATATTGAGAAAGGCTTCCTACATAGAAAGGTTATGCAGATGACTTCCCTGAGGTATTGAATAGGCATGTTGGCAGCAAAGAAACATTTGTGATTTCTTGAAGTGACTCCACTGGGGTAGTAAATAGGCCTGCTAGCAATGGATCAACACCAAGGACCCATTTCAATTCTAAACATTCTTAGCTCATGCATTATTATTTGAATCCCTTATTAAATTCAATTGTGTCACTCTTAACTGACAAAGTGTTTCGAAGCAAGCTGATTAGAGTATGAAGGGTCTACCATATTTAATGAAGCATTGTACAGTAAACATAGTGGGAATCATGAGTCTAGAAAAATACTTGTAAAGGTAAGAATTCATATTAAGTAGAGGTCAGACTGGGATTCTTAGATCCTACCAGTGTATCACCAATTATTGTAGGTGCTACAACAACCCAAAAATATCAACTCTTTCAAAAAATTTGGAGACCCCACCCCATACTGATATTTCCTGTCATTCTTTGCCTATAATCTCCTATGGTTTTCATGCCTCACTATCCCATCTAGAGTTTTCTATAGACCTAGAAAACTAAACCCTAAAATCCTAAGACTTAATTTTTCCTCCTAATGTAGAAGTCGCAACTGTGGTTTGTAGTCACAACTCTATTACCCTCTAATTTTTCGATTTCTGACACATCTTATGCTCTTCCATGCAAGTTGCAAAGTTTCATTTTATACCTCTAGTGGCTCCTCCCTGCAATGTCAGATTGCAACTTGCAACCTCCCTTTCCTTGTCATGCATGAACAAATAACTTTGCATCCTTGATTGGCGACCTCCTCTAGGTCGCAAATTTCATTCGCGCTTCACATCACCTCTCCACTGAGATTTTCCCATACGACTTGTGACCTCTTCTTTGTGCATCAAGCACGCAACTTATGGCTTACCATTGCTCATCACACGCGATAGAGTCATCACGCATATCCGATGTGAAACCTGCCTACACATAGGCAACCCTCCTCATAAAAATACCCTCACTCCCAATCATTTCTCAATTCTTCCTTCACAACAGAGCAACTAATGAATCCTCTAGTTTCCATAGGGACCTGTGACTTGAGGTTAGTAACACATCTTCTACCAATCATTATTCTTTGCTATAAAATCGACAGGTGTCTACCTCTTCAACATGTCCCTACATGTTCCCATCCTAACGCTTGTATACTCTCTTCTTCCCTTTAATGCCCGAGTCTTGTCTTTTATGGCCTTATAACCCTATATCTTCGCTTATCCAGTCATGGTGATTGGGATTTTACCAAACCCTTCACTTTTGCGTTAGACCATTTAAAAAAAAAACTCCCATATTACCATCGAAAAGATATTTCAATACAATAATTAAATCAAATATTTGAATATCTATGCTAATTAATTTATTTCAAGATTGATTTCATATATATATATATAGAGAGAGAGAGAGAGAGAGAGAGAGTGAGAGAGAGAGTAATTGAAAATAAAAAAATTCATTTACTTCCTAATAAAAATAATAATTTCAATGTAATATATATATATATATATATATATATATATATATATATATATATATATATATATAGGTATGTATATATTATATAAACCAATTGAAAAAAATAAAATCTTATAGTTAAAACATTTCAAGTAGTCTTACTATTCTACATTCTAGCCTCGTTTTCAGGTACTTTTTTTGTTAATTTCTTATGAAATTTACCAAAGATTTGTTGAAATTGCAAATTTAAATTGTGTAGTCTACACAATCCAAGTGACCAAAGGGATTTTCGAGTTCAATCCATCCATGCAATACAATTTACTCTCTCTCTCTCTCTCTCTCTCTCTCTCTCTCTCTCTCTCTATATATATATATATATATAGACACACACACCAATCCATTTTAACCATAGATTTATACCAAACTTATCAAGTTGAAAACAATTTTTTCACCTCAAAATATTTGATCCTCTTGACATTTGCTAGATCCATATTTAAAAAAGATCTATATTAATAAAATATTTAATAATACAACTATTAATATTTATATTTACTTCTATATATAAAGCATGTCTATGTACTTTCTATATTTATTTTATGGTGGGGGGAGGTACGAGTGGAAGGGGTTTTATTTAGGCCCAATGGAAAAATAGCATCACAATTTTCTTGGAGTCTCGGCTCAATGACCAACAATTTTTCTGAATATCTTGCATTGTAGAAAGTCCTAGAAATTGCTATCGAAAACAAAATTTGAATCATATTACTATTTGGAGATTCAATGCTAGTTATTCCCCAAATGACAAAGTCCAAGAAGGAAATTATTTGAGACTCTCCTCCCTTGAATCAGAGAGTTCTGATCTCCGCCTCTCATTTCGAAATATTGGATTTTTTTCATATATACATTAATTTGAATTCGGAAGCCGATATTTTAGCCAAAAGAGGCTCCACTTTGGAGCAAGGCAGGCTGGAAATGGATAATAGAATTAACATGTCTCCAATCCCATAATGATGATTGAAGGACGAAGCCACTCTCAGATTAGAGGGGGTGCACTTCTGCCGCTTAACAATGTTTTATTGAGTATATCAAGAAGTAATCATTTGATTATTGATTTGATCACTCATGGGAAAATTTTTGGCTTTTATACATGGTCAGGTCCCTCCATAAAAATGTGTTATGTGGTTAGTTTTCTGAAGGGGAAGTGCCTTGGGATCCGATAACCCTTTCTTTTTTGGCCACATATTTGTTCGATTCTTCCCCATGGTTTTAAATGGATAAAAAAGTGGCATGTCATTTCACTCGTTTCATATGAAGGGTGTCTTTTCTATTTATTTTCCTCTTTGTGGGATTTTTGGTGGATCATCTTGGCTACAAAGATCAGATTCCTGTTCAACATAACAAAAATAACTCTTATGTTTGATGCCATTCCTCAGTTGATACTTATTTGTCTAGTTGAGATTTAAGAGATGGATCTAAATTTATTGTTGCAGTGTGGCTCGTGGAATGGTTTTATTTTTGCCTATATATCGAACTCCTTATCTCTTCAAATGCATATTTTTTCATTTTGGTTCAAAAGCTGGAAGTTTTAGTTTTATTGTATATGGGTTATCTTGTTACGTGTTGGGTCACTAGTATGCAATGGAAGACTCTTCGACTCCTTAAGAAAATGTTGAAGATGACATTGTTCTTGAAAAATTTCTATATGCATCTTAGGTTCTCTTATTTTCTATCCAGAAACTTCAGAACATGATCGAAAGGCATCATAATGTTGGAGTCACGATTGTCATTACGCCAAAACCCACAGGTGTTAGTAAACAGACACATCGCTAGATTTAAGCACATGCCACGAAACACATGGGGAGTGTTGACCTTCTACACTGCCATTAATGGGGAGCCAACAATCTCCCCCCCAATGCAAGCCCAGTGTGTTTCGAACTCGAGACCTCTGGCTCTGATACCACTTGTTGTTCTTCATGCTCCTGAATTTGTTGTTCATGTTCTTATATTGGTGGTATGTTTTCCTACTGCTCTTCAAACCTGTCAATAACCTTCTTGACCTCCAACTCACCTACAGTCCTCTTGAACATTTCTAACTCATTAAATATAACATTCCTACTTCTAATAAATTTATGTTTGACTGGATCCCATAGACGATAACCAAAATCTTCATCCACATATCCCCAAAAAATGCATTTCATAGATTTATCATCTAGCTTAGTTCTATTTTCTTTGGGAATATATACGAATGCTTCACATCCAAAGATTTTCAAGTGAGAATAATTCAAATTCTTACCAGTCCAAACTTCTTCAGGGATACCAACATCCAAAGTTGTAGTTGGAGATCTATTTATGAGGTAGCAAGTGGTCCTGACTGCTTCAGCCCAAAAATTCTTCTCCAAACCGGAATTGGACAACATACTTCACACCTTTTCCATAATGGTGAGATTCATCCTTTCTACGACACCATTATGTTGAGGAGTACTAGGCACAGTCTTCTCATGCTTTATGCCAAACTTGTTACAATATTCCTTAAATGCATTTGAGCAATATTCTCCACCATTATATGTTCTTAAACACTTCAGCAATTTGTTAGTGTCTCTTTCAATAGCAACATGGAATTTTTGAAATATTCCAAACATTCACTTTTATCTTTCATAGGATATGCCCAAACCTTCCTGGATGCATCATCTATAAATGTTACAAAATATGATGTTCCTCCTAATGATTTGATGTTAACAGGCCCAAACACATCTAAGTGTACCAATTCTAACACGTTTTTCTTTCTTTCAAGGCCACCTCTAAGGAATGAAACCCTTCTTTGTCTACCATATATACAATGCTCACAAAGATCAAGATTGTAGGATTTCAAACCTGGCAATAAATTTTTATCAACAAGGATTTTTAAGCCCTTCTCGCTCATGTGACCCAAACAGTTATGCCATAGATCTGCTGAATTTCCTTCTTTTGTGACAGCAGCCAAATCTGATTTTCCTATCAGTGTCTTCAATGGGTATAATGTTCCTGTCTTGGGTCCTTTGGCCACGACCAATGCACCTTTGCTAATTTTCCAGCCTCCTTTTTCAAATCTTGTCAAATAGCCTTCATCATCCAGTCTATAGGTTTTAACCCCGTATAGAAATTACCTGCATATGAATTCTAAAAAACACAGAAAATAAACAATGCGAGAGCATAACACATAAAACACATATACACAAAGATTTTCCCTTGGATCCCAAAACCGAGACTACCAACTTGATTTTTCATTATGTTCCTTTCAATGTTATAATACATATTTATACATGCCGAAGCATCCAATACTATGGACTGAAAACCATCGCGTCCAATACCATGGACCAAAAACCATCGCATCCAATACCATGGATTGAAAACCATCGCGTCCAAAAAACATGTGCGAAAATCATGCACAAAACCATATGTGGGTCCACCCAACCTAACATAGGGTCCAAAACCAAAATTTTGTAGGGCGCTGCCCCAGACTCCATAAAGTAGGGTTATGGTACACCTCAAACCCACTATGACCCCCCCCCCGCTACACAATTGGCCCAACGAATGGGGGCTACGCCCCGCTCTAACCCTCTGGTTAACTACGTGGGCTAGTCGTGGAAAGAATATAACACAACCCAACATTCTCCCACTGGTTGTTTTCTTTCCACAAGGGGCCACAAGAGAGCTTAGTCATTTTTCCAGCCCTAAAATGCCCATTGTTTCTCTACACCAAGAGAACTTCTCAGAGCTCATAGATTTTATCAATGCATATGCAGTATTCTTCAAAGTGTCCACCTTTACCAGCAACACCTTTTTGTCTTCTATCATATCCCTCACAAAGTGATATTGAACATCAATGTGCTTTGTCTTTGAATGATATGCAAGGTTCTTTGCCAAGAAAATTGCACTTTGGCTGTCACAGTCTATCCCTATAGCTTCCTGTACTAACCCCATACTTGAACACAATATCTGCAACCAAACTGCTTCCTTGCTTGCATGAGTCGCTGCCATGTATTCTGCCTCTGTAGTTGATAGTGCCACTATAGATTGTTTCTTACTCATCCAACTGACTGCACCTCCAAATAGGTTAAACACATACTACACAGTAAACTTTGAAACAGAAACTGATACTGTTACCCATTTCGTAGGGATAGCAAAAAATTCACTCGATTTTGAAAAGGGGCGATGCAGAACACACATTTTTTTTAGAGCATAGTTTTTGGCACTTTAAATAACCAATACGATTACCCATTTCATAGGGGTAGTGAAAACGTGACCTGATTTTGAAAAGTGGTGATGCATAATACACTTCTTTTTTTTCGAAGCATATTTTTGACACTTTAAATTTTCTTATGTATCAAATATAAATATTTGTTTTTAAATGTTAGTGATTTTCATACTGATTTTTAAACGTGTAGATGCAGCATACCTTTTTTTTAGAGAACTTATTTTTCACACTTTAAAATTTATTATGTCAATTTTTTATTTTTTTTAATTATGATCACTTAACGAATTTTCAAGTTTTTTTTTTTTTTTTTTTTTTTTTTTTTTAATGTTGATTAGCTAAAAAAACAAATATAAAAATATACATAAAAGAAGACAAACAAAAAAAATAAAATATGTTAAAAACAAAACTTTATCTCATAAACCATTAAAAAATTTGGAAAAAAGTAAAAAAAAATAATATAAATATACATATATAAAGTTAAGCAAGTAAAAATAGAAAGATTAAAAAAAACCATTAACAAAAACTAGGGAAAAAAATATTAAAAACAAACTAGATTAAACAAAAATAGAAAATTAACAAAAATAAATAAATTAAAAACTAGTAAAATTAGTATTAAAAACATTTAGAAAAAACTAAAAAGACAAAAGTAAGCTCAAATTATATATATATATATATATATATATATATATATATATATATATATATATATATCTGTGTGTGTGTTTTTTACAATTAAAAAAAATAAAATTAAAAAACATTTTAAACTTAAAAAAAAAAAAATTAATTTTTTATTATTAAATTTTCATTATTTATTTAAAAACAAACCAATAAATAAATTTTAAATATAATTTTTTTTTTAAACGAAATTTTGTTTTTTTATTTGAAAAAAAATAAAATTATTAAACCATTTTAATAAGAATTATTAAACATGTTTAATAAACAAAATATATTTAATAATTTTTAATAAACATATTTAATAATTTAATAAACATATTTAAATAAATATTTAATAAAAACATTTTTAATAAACATATTTATAATTGAATATTTAATAATTTAATAATTTAAAATATATGGTGGCAGGCGGGCTATTGGGCGATTCTTGGAATCATCCAATGACCTACCCGTCGCCCGATGGTGGCGCAGCCGTGGGCCAAGGGGCTGGCACCTCTGGCCTCTTCTTCTTCCTCGACAAGGACCAACATGGTCACCAGTGCTCCCCTATTGCTGATGGGGAAGACGATTCTCCTCGCAAAGCGGTGGGTGGCGTTTCCTACAAGGCCACGCTTTATTGCTGCATTTATGTGTTGCTCTGCCAAGTGGCGGTGGTGACGCTGGAATGCTGGGACGAGCAGAGACAGCAGTGGTCGACGCTGTTGCGGGACGTGGTCATGTCGCAGGCGCTACAGGTGTTGGTGTGGTTCATAATGAGTGTGGTGACATGGGGTCGGAAGCAGCAAGGGCAGAAGAAATTACCCTTCATACTGAGGGCATGGTGGACAGTGTCGCTGGCCCTGACTTTTTGTGCTATATCCCTGGACATAGTCAAGAAGCACCAAACCGTATACATGCTCATGAACACCGCCTGCCTGCCAGCACTGGCCTTGCTATGCTTCGTTGCGGCCAGAGGGAGAACTGGAGTTGAAACCATTGTCACCAGGTCGGATCTACAAGAGCCCCTCTTGGATTCATTGACTTATGTCGAAGAGTCCTACGGATGCGATCATGTGACTCCCTACAGCGGAGCCGGGATTATTAGCCTGGCAACTCTGTCGTGGCTGAATCCCATTCTGGCCATTGGGGCCAAGAGACCGCTGGAGCTCAAGGACGTGCCATTGCTGGCACCGAGAGATCGAGCCGAGAGTTCATATAATGTGCTCAAGGACAATCGGGAGAAACTGAAGGTCCAGAATCCGAACGAACAACCTTCTTTAACCAGAGCGATTTTCATGTCCTTCTGGAGGGAGGCACTAAAGAATGGCATTTTCACAGGCATGAATACCATTGTATCATACGCGGGTCCTTTCTCGATAAGCTATTTCGTGGATTATTTAAGCGGGAAAAAGTTGTTTCATAACGAGGGCTATGTCTTGGCCTCGGTGTTTTTCTCTGCCAAATTGGTGGAGATTGTGACCACCAGGCAGTGGTATTTGGGAGTAGACATCCTGGGAATGCACGTTCGTGCTGCTTTAACAGCACTAGTTTATGAGAAAGGCATGTGCTTGTCCAATTCGGCGCGGCAGAGTCATACCAGTGGGGAGATTATCAATTACATCGCAGTGGATGTGTAGCAGATTGGGTATTATTCTTGGTATTTGAATGACATCTGGATGCTTCCAATGCAGATAATCTTGGCTCTTGCAGTTCTATTCAAGAATGTAGGAGTGGCAGCATTTGCCACCCTCATTGCCACCATTGTTTCTATTCTTATCAATACCCCTCTTGCCAAGATGCAAGAAGAGTATCAAGACAATCTAATGGCCTCCAAGGATGACAAGATGAAGGCCACTTTAGAGTGCTTGAGGACCATGAGGATAATGAAGTTGTAGGCATGGGAGGAGCGGTATCGACTGAAATTAGAAGACTTGAGGAAGACCGAATTCATTTGGCTCAGAAAATCCCTGTACGCGCAAGCATTCGTTACATTCATTTCTTGTGGATCACCCATATTTGTCTCTGTGGTCACTTTTGGTACTTGTATACTGCTAGGCACCCAACTCCTTATAGGTGAAGTGTTGTCTGCATTGGCCACCTTCCGAATACTCCAGGAGCCTCTCAGAAACTTCCAAGATTTAGTATCCATGATTGCACAGACCAAAGTGTCTTTGGATCGAATCTTGGGATTCTTACAAGAGGAGGAGTTGCCTAGTGATGTGACTATTTCTTTCACGCCCCCAAGCCGGCGGTAGTCTTTCAACTGTGCTAGGTGAGGTGTGGCACCACCGAACAGTTTCTTTTCACCAATACTTATGCTTGTGGACTATGCCTAACCACTTATCCTACTTAGTTTGTGTTTCGCAACCAAGTATTATTAATGTTTCCTTTATACCAATGAACACCCATACTCATTCATTAACATCAGCAATTATACATGAAGAACACAATTGCACAGTATAAAGGGAGGGGAAACTCCCTGAACAATGAGTCTGCCCGAATAATATATTATACAGTCTCTTCAATATTACAAAGCTTTACAAGTATACTTGGAAACTCCAAGTTTCATACTTAGCCAAATTTACAACCTTGTCACACCTCTGTGCGACAACCAAGATTTCCTTGCCCAAGGCAGGCGGGCGCGCCCTCACACGAGCTACCTTTCACACTTCACAACTGAACCTTGTCTTCGTGCATGATGGGCGGGTGACTCCACCAAGTCATCAGGACACCCTTCGTTTATCTCTGCATGGTGGGCGGGTGACCTCACCCAAGTCCCCTTCTCCACCTCTATGTTTGTCTTCACACAACCAGCAGGCATTCACCCAAGCTGCCCAAGAACGCGTGCCAAGTCATCATGCAAACTAGATGCCCACGCCTTTTTTCAACCATCAGGCACTCCTTCGCACAACTGGGCACCCGCACCCGTGCACGCCCTACTCTTCAACCGGCGGGCGCTCCTCGCCCAACGCCTTCGTTCACCCGATATACCGTGCGTTCAACCCATGTAACCTCACCCAAGACTTGGGTGCATCCAGCTACACTAAACCTACACCTCATAACTCTTGAACTGCGCCTTTTTTCCTTGTTCGAAGTTGAAGATGTGATTGCCAAATGAACTCCATGCAATGCTAAATTATATGAGTGGTAGGGCAAGTTAGGCTACCTAGCCGACTCGTCCTCCACGCTATGACACACTCCTATGCTCATCGCAAATACATGTCGGCTTGCTCCAAGTCGTAGGTCGGCCTATGGACAATCCTCCATGCTCCCACGCCTATATAAACACCTCGCTCAACCTTCTTGTGCTTGCATATTTACATGACTCCACCGCACATTTTTCGTAGAGTTGTTCTTCACATTTCTCCAACCACTCATTCGCTGCCAAATGTGGTCACACCTCAGTCAAAATTGTAGGTCCTAACATCCTCCTCCACCTGAAGTCATTGTCGTCCTCGACAACATATCATCCTGGTAGCCATCCACCAAGATCAACAATATTTGTCTCATCCTCAGTCCATGACGTCAACTCTTCCACATACTGCAAACATCCCTGCAACATATGTAGAACTCCCATCTCAATCATGTTTCATCCCATCCTGTGAACTGTCATCCTTCCTGCCTGCCTGATGTCAACATCTCTCTGGTACATTGCTAGCCCTCATGACTTGAACTAGTCGGGTGATTAGTCCAACTGTCACGCTCAAATCATAAGAATGTCCCTCCTTATGCTTTCACTAGTCTATCTCAAATTCTACCACATCCTAGACTCACCAAGAATCTCACCCATGCTCAGGTCCATGGAAACTCCATCCCATCTGCAACATGTCATGATGCTTGATGCCAAGCCATCCCTACACCATTTGTTATACCTGCTCAACCTGTTTTAAGGACTCACTGCCATGAGAAACTAACACTGAGCCCCATCTTCTTTCCCATATAAGAAGATGTGGAGGGAGTAGAGCCTGAAGGCTCACCCTCACTAATCATCTCAATCCATCTGTCAGGATTCTCTATCTCCATCCTCTGTAGATAAGTGACCCGATCCTCCTCTTAGACATTCGGCCTCACATATGCCTCATCATCATCATCATCATCCTCAACCACTTCTAGCCTTCTTGACAAATCCAAGATACTATTTGAAAGTGTCCTGATGACTGATGACTGCTCGGTAAGCTTTGTATCAACCATAGACAATTGCTTACTCATATCTTCCATCCTCTTCTCATCCTCCATTTGCATCAATGCCAACTCACAATCAGGCTTTGTCACTCCAATGGTTGGTACACCAATGGGTACATCCTCCCTTCCATCGTAAATGTACAGTCTCTTCAAATGTGGAACAATCAAGGTATCGAATTGTTTCAAGAATTCCATCCCCAAAATAGCTTCAAAGTCATCTATCCACACTATAGTGAAGTCTACCTTCCCTGTCCACTCACCTAGTGTTGTGTCCACCTTTTTAGCTACACCAAGAACACTATCAGGAGGAGAATTGACTGTCTTCATTTGTGCCTTTACTGGTACAAATTTCAGCCCAATTCTTCTCGCAATATCTTAGCCCATGAAGTTGTGAGAGGCCCCACTATCTGCCATAGTGAGTATATCAGCACCCCCAACCTTCATCCGAACATACTCCAGCTTGTTCCTCTCAGGATCCCTCCGAGAGATCACCTCTGTCGCAGTAGCAGCACCAAGTATCTGCATGATCCCCACAAAATCTTCTTCATTCTTCGCATTAGATTGTGCAATCACAGTCACTTTCGTTCTAGAAGGATAGTTCTTCACCGTGTGTGTTTCAGCACAGATCCAACACTTCAAGGCTTTCTTCGTCTTTGACTTATCATTCGATTTCGAAGCATCATCCTTCTTCTTCTCTTTCAGCTTTTCAGACTTCTTCTT
Organism: Pinus tabuliformis; assembly: GCA_031772625.1. NCBI lineage: Eukaryota > Viridiplantae > Streptophyta > Pinopsida > Pinales > Pinaceae > Pinus > Pinus tabuliformis. The sequence goes on from CM062819.1 coordinate 473,711,551, forward strand.
CCTATCATCAGAAGTCTCATCATAATGCTCCACCAACCTGTCCATAGGAGCAAAATCTTCCTCAAGTGTTCTAATCCTCTGCCTCTTCACTTCATTGTGTGCCCAAGGCTTCAATCCAATAATGAAATTGAACACCTTATTCCTCTTTGCCATGTCAGGAAGTTCCAGAACCGCACTTGCAATCTCCTGCTGATATGTATGAAGGTTCCCTGTCTGCTTTATGAACTTTATCTTCATCCTTGCTTCCCACGTTTCATCTTGAGGACTGAAATGGGTCTGCAAATCTTTCTTCATCTCATCCCATGAAGTAATGTCACCAGCACTACCATTGGCAATCTGATCCATCCTCCTTTGCTACCACATCTTAGCATCCTTTGTCAAGAACTGAGCAACGACCTTCACCTTCGTCTCATCATCAAATAGACCCAATCATTCCAAGTACTGCTCCATGTCCCATAGAAAGTTGCCAAGAGTCTTTGCACTCCTTATACCATCATAAGATTATGGTTCTTTGACTTTCACATGAGGCACTCCTCCACCTGAGTTATGCCTCATGGCCTTCTTCAACACCGCGATCTCATCTCTGGCTTTGTCAAGAGATTTATGCAAGTTCACGATCTCTGCAAGACCCTGGTCTCTTTTCTCTTCAATCTCCTTGACCCTTACTTCAAGTTGTGTACACATAAGATCAGTGTACTTGTGTTGAGTATGGAGTTCATCGAGCTCTTCCCTCATTTTTGAATTGGCCTCTTGATCTTTCTCGACCAAGTCCATCTTCTTAGTCCAGTAAGCCTCTAAGTCCTCCATCTTCTCTAACACTTTTTCAATGAATGCCATAGTAGCATCCTTCGCACTATGACTAGACCCAACCTGAGATTCAGCTGCTATTGCTAACAGCTTCCTTCTTCTTTGCAATTTAGTTTCGACCATCCAACAGCTTCACCAAGATGCCTGCAACCTGAACTAGCCCTTGTTCCACTTGTATGTGAAACAGCTTCCTTCACCTGCAAGTACCTGCTTCACTGTCACCAATTTCCAAACTTTGACCAGCTTCCTGCAAGACTCCTCCAAGTCTTCAAACTAGCTCTGATACCAACTGTCATGCCCCCAAGCCGGTGGTAGTCTTTCAATCGTGCTAGGCGAGGTGCGCACCACCGAACACTTTCTTTTCACCAATACTTATGCTCGTGGACTACACCTAACCACTTATCCTACTTAGTTTGTGTTTCGCAACCAAGTATTATTAATGTTTCCTTTATACTAATGAACACCCATACTCATCATTAACATCAACAATTATACATGAAGAACACAATTGCATAGTATAAAGGGAGGGGCAACTCCCTGAACAATGAGTCTGCCCAAATAATATATTATACAGCCTCTTCAATATTACAAAGCTTTACAAGTATACTTGGAAACTCCAAGTTTCATACTTAGCCAAATTTACAACCTTGTCACACCTCTATGCAATAACCAAGATTTCCTTGCCCAAGGCGGGTGGGTGTGCCCTCACATGAGCTGCCTTCCACACTTCACAACCGAATCTTGTCTTTGTGCACGACGAGCGGGTGACTCCACCAAGTCACCAGGACACCCTTCATTTATCTCTGCATGGTGGGTGAGAGACCTCACCCAAGTCCCCTTCTCCACCTCTGCGGGTGGGTGCTCACCCAAGCTGCCCAAGAACCCATGCCAAGTCGTCGCACAAACCGGGCACCCACACCCGTGCATGCCCTACTCTTCGACCGGTGGGCGCTCCTCGCCCAACGCCTTCGTTCACTTGATACATCATGCGTTCAACTCATGTAACCTCACCCAAGACTTGGGCGCATCTGGCTACACTAAACCTGCACCTCGTATCTCTTGAACTACGCCTTTTTTCCTTGTTCGAAGTCGAAGATGTGATTGCCAAATGAACTCCATGCAATGCTAACTTATACGAGTGCAAGGTGAGTTAAGCTACTCGGTTGACTCGTCCTCCACGCTATAACAAACCCCTATGCTCATCACAAATACACGTCGGCTTGCTCCAAGTCATAGGTCGGCCCATGGGCAATCCTCCACGCTCCCACACCTATATAAACACCTCGCTCAACCTTCTTGTGCTCGCATATTTACATGACTCCATTGCACATCTTTCATAGAGTTGTTCTTCACATTTCTCCAACCACTCGTTCGCTGCCGAACGTGGTCGCACCTCGGGCAGAACCGCAGGTCCTAACAATTTCGATTCCAAAGAGTTTATTAGAGTTTGCAATAGAAATCAACGACGAGGATTTTAGTTGGGAACCTTCTACAGAGAAGTTAACTTTATCCAGAATAAACTTACAAGTGAAGAGGGGCATGCAAGTGGAAGTTTGTGGTGTTGTTGGCTCTGGAAAATCAAGCTTCCTTTCTTGTATCTTGGGAGAGATACCCAAAGTATTGGGTCAAGTAGGTACTCTTGCAATGTCTTTATTTTGAATCTTTCATCATTAATAAAATGGTTCCTTAAACTATTAATATGATCATACCTGGCCCTTTAAAGGGCCACGGATGCAGTGTCACAACATTTGCTCAACTGAAAACTTGGGCTTGTGAATTTTCAAAACCACTCATAATTTCCTATCAGTAGCCATCGAAGCTAAACAAAAAAAACATATCAACTTGCTTTTTAGTTCTAATTTTTCCATAATGCTTCCATCAGCGGATATATCACATGAAATTCAAGATGCCATTACCTCACTGAAAACAAGTTGATAAATTACTAGCTTGTTGAATTACAGGTAAAAATTAGTGGGACTACAACATATGTGTCGCAGTCTGCATGGATTTAGACTGGGAATATAGAAGAAAATATTCTTTTTGGTGGTCAAATGGACAAGGCAAGGTACAAGAACACCATTCAACCTTGTACATTGAAAAAGGACTTGGGACTATTTTCCCATGGGGACCAAACGATCATAGGCAAGAGAGGCATCAATCTTAGTGGTGGACAAAAGCAAAGAGTGTGGCTTGCCCGTGCACTTTATCAGGATGCATACATATACTTACTTGATGATCCTTTTAGTGTAGTGGATGCCCACATTGGCAGTGAGTTGTTCAAGGCAAGTTCAATGTGTTTTGATGTCATTTTTCCAAATCACTGTTTTGTTGGCATTTTATGCTTGTATATGGATGAGGTGTTGTGTTCAGGAGGCATTGCAGGAGACTAATGTATATTGTTGCATAGAGCCCTAACTTGAATTGTAAGTAATCAATCCAATGCTTTTATCTGATAATTTGATGTTGGTGTACAGGAGTACATTTTGGGAGCTTTGGCTATGAAGACTGTGGTCTTCATCACCCATCAAGTTGAATTTTTGCCGATGGCTGATCTTATAGTGGTACTTATTTTTAAATAGCATATGAAAAGTTTGAACTAGAGCTTTTGGTTATCATTTGGCTTATGTTTTATGATTACTTGTTTTTAGTGATTTCAACAGACCTAATAATCCATTGGTCTGCATGGATGTTATTCAAAAGATCAGATATCAACCTTGGCTTCTGATATTTTTAACACTGTTATTTCATGTCAGATGCTAACATCTAACCATATATTAACTATCAAGCTACATCTCTGGCTTACCAGTAGCAACCATGTTTGAGTTGGTTTTTATACATATTCCTATTTATGAGCATGCTTAGCCTTTTTGAAAAAGAAATATAGATATTTAGGTAATGCAGTTGAGGCAATGACTTAAAAGGTCTCGTCTATCTGTTGAATGGGGAACGCATTATGCAACTAAAGAATAATTAACATGGCTCATCCAGGCCAAGCCTGTGTCATGATCAAAGGAAGTTTTGGTGCTTGTTGTTTTATTAAAGTTGGACCTTATGCGTTAGGATTCAAAGTCTTTAATGTGCTTCATCATGTTACTCCAAAAGCATTATATTGAAAGTAGACTTTATGCTGATGGCCTAGTTACCTAAAGGCTCTAGCTACAAACCTCGTTGACTAGGTAGGTAGAGGGACCTAAAGCATTTATAAGTGCTTATCCACACCTGATGATTTCATTAGGATATTTGTAAAGTGAATGCATGAATTTTTAAAAATTAGCTTTCATCTTTTGCCTTATGTATCGCTATTCTTTAGAGATGGGGGTATTTAGGATGCTTCTGTTTTTATGATATCTTGCATTTTTTTTCTCAGTCCAGTATTACTATAATATCTATGTGAGGAAACGAAACTTGATGCCTTTTGCAGGTACTTAGGGATGGCAGAATAACACATGTGGATAAATATGAAAATTTTCTACAAGTGGGCATTGATTTCAATACTTTGGTATCAGCGCACCATGAAGCCATAGAAGCAATGGATGTTGCTGAATATATAGTTGATGAACCAAATGAAGAAGTCAAGTCTTCATCTGTTGGAGCTATTAAAGAAGATGATTCAAAACCTTGTGAAATTAGCAATCTACCAAAACAGAAAGTAGATAAGGCATCATCTTCTTACAAAAAGAAAAAGGAGGACAAGAAAGCCAAGAGAATGAGGAAGAAACAACTTATCCAAGATGAAGAGCGAGAAAGAGGGAATGTCAGTTTGCAAGTGTACTGGTCTTACATGACTGCAGCCTATAAAGGTGCCTTGGTACCTTTGATAATTTTATCCTAGGCATCATTTCAGGCACTGCAAATAGGAAGTAACTAGTGGATGGCATGGGAAAATCCACAGACAGATGGAGAATCAGCCCGGATAAGTAGCTTTGTTCTTCTTCTAGTATATATGGGCCTAGCATTTGGTAGCATGATATTTGTATTTATAAGGGCTCTACTTGTGGCAACCTTTGGACTGAAGGCATCCCAAAAACTATTCAGCAATATGTTACGATGTATCTTTTGTGCACCCATGTCTTTCTTTGATTCAAAACCAACTGGTCGAATCTTGAGCCGTGTATCAATAGATCAAAGCGTTGTAGACATAGATATCCCATTCAGACTTGGTGGTTTTGCTGCCACTACCATACAACTTCTTGGCATAATTATAGTTATGTCAAATGTCACCTGGCAGGTTTTGGTTATATTTGTACCCATGGCTATGGCTTGTTTATGGATGCAGAAATACTACATGGCATCATCGAGGCGCTGCACGCAGCCCTCCGCCCATGGCCGCGCCACCACTGGGCGGCGGGCGGGCCGTTGGGCGATCCCCAGAATCGCCCAACAGTCCGCCCGCCGCTCGGTGGTGGTATGGCCATGGGCATTAAATTTTTTTATTTTTTATTTTTAATAATAAAAACAAAATTAAAAAAAAATTGTTTGATAATTTTTTTTTAATTATAAATATGTTTATTAAAAATGTTTTTATTAAATATTTATTTAAATATGTTTATTAAATTATTAAATATGTTTATTAAAAATTATTAAATATATTTTGTTTATTAAATATGTTTAATAATTTTTGTTAAAATTGTTTAATACTTTTTTTTTTCAAATAAAAAAACAAAATTTCGTTTAAAAAAAACATTATATTTAAAATTTATTTATTGGTTTGTTTTTAAATAAATAATGAAATGTTAATAATTTTTTTTTTTTAATCAATCAAAAACACATTTTTTTGATAAGTTTAAAATGTTTTTTAATTAATTTATTTTTTTAATTGGAAAAGATATATATTTTTAAAATTTTGATATTTTTTTAGTTGTTGTTGTTGTTGGTTTTTTTTTTCTTAGTTTCTGTTAATGATTTTTTCAATCTTTCCATTTTTACTTACTTAATTTTGTATATATAAATTTTTTAATTTTGTGTGTTTTTTTTTTTCAAATTCTTTTATGGTTTATGAAATAATGTTTTTTTTTTTAACATTTTTTTATTTATTTTTTGCCTTATATATATATTTACATTTCTGTTTTTAAGTAATCATCATTTTAATCCTAATTTGACTAGTTTTTAATTTCTTCTTGTTAATTTTCCTTATTTTTTTTTAGTTTTTTGTTAATGTTTTTTTAATTTTTCTATTTTTACTACTTAATTATATAGTTTTTTTAATATGTTTTTTTTTCTTTTCCCAAATTTTTTTATGGTTTACATATTTGTTTTTTTTCCAATTTTTTTTTTAAATATGTTTTTTTCACTATTTATTTGTTTATAATTTGTAATTTTTTTTCTAGTTTTTTAATTCTTATATTAATTTTTTTTTTTTTTTTTACATTTTTATGATTGATTTTTATTTTTGATGTTTGATTTTTTTTGTTTTTATTTTATGTTTTATTTTTAGTATATGTTTTTACTTATGTTTTATTATTATTTTTTAAATTTTATTTTTGTTTTGTGTTTTTTCATTGTTTTATTTCTATTTTTTTATTTTATTTTATGTTTTCATTATTTTTTTGAAATTTTAATGTTTCTCGGGGTCATGATAAAATATTTTACACTATTATTTCGAAATGTTGAAATTTTACCCTTGAAAAAAAAATTGTTATCCCAACATCAACACTTTTCGTTTCGAGGGTGTTTTTTGCACAAATTTTACTATTGAAAAAAAAATTATTCGAACATCAACACTTCGTTTTGAGGGTGTTTTTTGGACAATTTTTGCACAAAAAATTGGGTTTCACTGGAATTTTTAAAACATGTTGAAAATTTACCCTAGAAAAAAGAAGGTGTTATACCAGCATCAACACTTTTCGTTTTTAGCACTGTTTTTGATGTTTTTTCAGGGTTTTTTTGGCCAGAGTTCCTGTTTTGAGTTTATAGTTCTCGTTTCAAAGTTTACATTGATATATCCACTTGTAGATATTCTCTGATCCAGATCTCCAGCCCATTTTGCATCAACAAAGCCACAAATATCCAACATTCTGTCCAATCCTGATCTTCCTGGGTAGCACAAACCATAATCACTAGTGCCACACAAATACCTGAAAACCTGCTTCACTGCTATCCAGTGCCCCTTCCCTGGTTTTGACATAAACTTGCTCAATACTCCCACTGCATGTGCAATGTTTGGTCTAGTACAGACCATCGCATACATCAGGCTACCGACTGCACTTGCATATGGAACACGGGACATATCCTCTTCCTCTTCTTGTGTCTTGGGACATTGTTCAGCAAATAACTTTACACCTACAAGAATAGGAACCTTCACCAGTTTACTATCCTGCATATTAAATCTCTGCGATATTGTCTCGACATACTTCTTCTAGATTAACCAGAGCTTCCTCTTTGCCCAATCTCCTTTAATTTCCACGCCCAAAATATAGTTGGCAGCACCAAGATCTTCATGTGGAATTTGGAGGACAATTGGGTCTTCAAATCCTGGATAATTTCTTTGTCATTTCCAACCAGCAACATATCATCCTCATACATGACCAGATAAATAACACATCCACCAATTAATTTAAATACACACAGTGATTTGCTTTGCTTCTGGTGAAGCCAAGTCCTCGTATAAATGTATCAAATTTCTAATACCACATCCTTGGTGACTGTTTTAACCCATATAGAGACTTCTTTGACTTGCATACCAGTTCTTTCTTACCCTTCACCACAAAGCCTTCAGGTTGCTTCATGTAGATCTCCTCTTCCAAATCCTCATCAAGAAATGTTGTCTTCGCATCCATCTGTTCTACCTCAAAATCAAAAGCAGCAGCAACAGATAAAAGTAATCTAATATAAGCTACCTTGGCAACAGGAGAAAAAATATCACCAGAATCAATTCCTGGCACCTAGGAATAACCTTTTGTTACCAACCAAGATTTGTATTTCTCCACCTTTCCTTCTGCACTTGTCTTCTTCTTGAACACCCATTTGCTGCCAATGGGTTTCCTTCTAGCCGACAACTCCACTAGATCCCAAGCCTCATTTTTGTGCAAAGATGTCATTTCATCAACCATGGCCTCTTTTGAGAGTTTTCCATCCTCTAAATCTACTGCTTCCTTTACAGTTTTGGGATCATCATCAGTAATAGATAAAGCAAAATTTGAATAGAAAGCAGATGGACTATACCTTTCTGGCTACCTTCTTTCTCGAACTGATCTTCTTACACCCGGAGTTTGTGGCTCTTCATCTTCTGATTCCTCCTTTGCTGTAGAGTTTGATTCTTCCTTCTTTATCTCAAACTCTATCTTCTCAGGTTCCTTTGGTTGGACTTCATGTTTAATAACACCTTTCACCTCTCTAAACACCACATCTCGGCCGTAAACAACCTTCCTTGTTGCTGGGTTCCAAAGCTTATAACCCTTTAAACCATCCTCATACCTAATAAAGATGCACTTTTCAGATTTACTATCCAACTTCGTTCGTTTCTCCTTTGGAACATGTACATATGCATCACATCCAAATACCCTTAGATGTGAAAGAGAGGGTTTCTTACCAGTCCATACCTCTTGTGGATTCTTATCCTCCAACGCTAATGAAGGTGACCTGTTGACCAAGTAACATGCAGTATCCACCGCCTCTGCCCAGAATTCCTGTCCTAACCCGACACCACTGAGCATGCTTCTTGCCCTTTCCATCAACATCTTGTTCATTCTTTTTGCAACTCCATTTTGTTGAGGTGTATATGGAGTAGTCTTCTATCGTGTTATACCACACTTCTTATAGAATTCTTCAAATTCCTTGCTGCAAAACTCTCCACCATTATCTGTCCTCAACACCTTTATCTTCTTCTCTATCTGATTTTCCATGAGAGCCTTACATTCTTTAAACTTGTCAAAAACTTCAAATTTCTTCTCAAGGAAATGTATCCATGTATTCCTTGAGAATTCATCTATAAATGATACATAGTACACATACTTACCTAGTGATGAAACCTTCACAGGTCTAAACACATCACTGTTCACAAGCTCTAATACCTGTTTCGCCCTCTTACTACCAGAGAGAAAACTCACTCGATTCTGCTTCCCATATACACAATTTTCACAAAAATCAAAATCCAGAGAGCTATTACTCATATCTTCTACTATACCTTTACCATGAATTATTCGAAGGCCCTTCTCTCCAATATGTCCAAGCCTTTGATGCCACAACATGGTCTTCTCTCCAGAGACCACTAGATTTTCTACTCCACTTTCGGGAACCACAAAACTGTTGCACCCATCAATAACAGTGCTACCTTGCAGCTTATACAAAGTTCCAATTCGAACTCCCTGCATCAATACCAATGCTCCCCGAACAACTTTGCAGGTATCCTTCTCAAACACTATTTTTACACCTGCATCATCCAACTTTCTTACAGAAATCAGATTTTTTGCCAAAGCAGGAATATGCAGAACACCCGGAAGTGTTCTAACCCTTCCACCTTGCAACTTCAAATTTACTTTTCCGCGACCAATGATTCTAGTGTTCCTGTCATCCCCCAAGAAGACATCACCACCATCATATTTCTCATACTCACAGAACCACTCTCTATGGGGAGTGAAGTGAAAGGATGCATCTGAGTCAATCAACCATGCCTCATGATCTACATGTGTACTTGAAGAAGCTAAGTACACATCCCCACCTTCATCTGAGGTGGTTTTTGCCTCTGTAGAAGGAGCCTCATCAGATCCCTTTCCTTTTTCAGGAGCTTTATATTTACAGTCCCTTTTAAAGTGGCCTTCCTTTCTGCATTTCCAGCACACCGCCTTTACAGGTTTTCCTGGAGATTTAGATCTCCCTCTAGATTTAGATCTCCCACTCGATGACTTATTTTTGTTTCTATTCTAGGACCGTTTTCGTATAGACAAGGCATCACCATTCTGGATCTCCATATTTTTCTATCTCATCTCCTCCGTCAGCAAGGCTGAGACTATTTCATCAAACTACAAGGCAGTTGAATTGCTACCTATTGCAATAACCAGACTATCCCATGAAACTGGTAGAGAACACAACAAACTGATGCACTTATCTTCATATGAAATTTTAATATCAACAGATGCTAACTGACTTACCACAGTATTAAATACATTCAGATGCTTTGTCACCGAGTCTCCATCTTTCATCCTCAGCTTATAAAGCTTTTTCCGTAGGAATAGTTTATTCACCAGAGACTTAGATTGGTACAAAGTCCCTAGCTTGTCCCACAAAGCCTTCACCGTAGCTTCCCCTGATACATTTAGCAATATTGAATCTGAGACTTCTTCCATTCTTCATTAGAACTCCCGTTCGTTTAATATCCGGATCTACTGTGATCCACTGATCTTTATCAACCAATAGATCCTCCATCTTGAGTTTCCACAACTTAAAACTTTGACCATTAAATTTCTTGATCTCTATCTTTCCACTCCTCGCCATCTTCTTTCACCACCAAAATCAATCTCGCAGATCTCCCACTGAACAGGGTCTACCACAGGCCTAAGCGAAACCCCTCAGCAACAAAGGTGTCCCTTTGAAGCCAAAACAACTCTGATACCAAATGTAGGTTTTAACCCTGTACATAAATTACCAACATACGAATTCTAAATAACACAGAAAATAAACAATGTGAGAGCATAACACATAAAACACATATACACAGAGATTTTCCCCTGGATCCCAAAACCGGGACTACCAGCTTGATTTTTCATTATGTTCATTTCAATGTTATAATACATATTTATACATGTCGAAGCATCCAATACCATGGACCGAAAACCATCGCGTCGAAAAAACATGTGTGAAAATCATGCACAAAACCATATGTGGGTCCACCCAACCTAACATAGGGTCCAAAACCAAAATTTTTTGGGGCGCTGCCCCAGACCCCATAAAGTGGGATTACAAGTACACGTCAAACCCCTGTGACCACCCCCCCCTCTAACCCCCCGGTTAACTACGTGGGCTAGTCGTGGAAAGAATATAACAGAACCCAACACAGTCGTCCCATAGAGATTAAACTCATGCACATTTCTGGTACATGCCTGACCTATTTCAACAATATATCTTGTCCATCTTTCATCTTGAACTAGACATCTCCCACTCCAACAATACTGCAAAAATGATGATTTCCCAAATGCACTCTACCATAATCACCGGGATTATATGAAACAAAACTATCTTTGCATGGGGCTACATGGTGAGATGCCCCAGAGTCAAGGATCCAATCAAAGCTACTACTAGATGTATATACACATGCATCCTCTACTGAAACAGTAACCAACACATCACCATCTGTGGCTACAACAATAGTCTCACCTTCATTTGTGCTGGATGACTTGTGATTTGTACTGGATGGTCTCTGATCCTTTTGTCCTTTCTTCCAGAATCGACATTCTTTCTTCATGTGCCTGGGTTTGCCACAATGAAAGCAGATGATTCTGCCTCTCCTTGATTTTGATCGGCCTCTCGATCTTGATCACCCTTACTGGCCTCGATCCATTCTCTTACCATGATCAGCTAGAGCTAGAGCCTCTCGTCCTTGGTTTTCCGCAATTGACTTGCTCGCAATTCCTCATTCATTAACTTACCACTGACATCATCAAAATCTAGGGTCCCTGTAGTTGTTGAAATGCTCATAGCTACAATTAAATTTTCCCAACTATCTGGCATAGAACACATCAACAATATGGCTCTAATTTCATCATCTAAAATGATTTTAATAGAGGAAAGCTGATTAGTAATAATATTAAATGCATTCAAGTGCTCAGCAACTGAAGCACCCTCCTTCATTTTGAGATTATAAAGCTTCTTCATCAAGAACACTTCATTTGATGATGTGTTCTTCTCATATAGATCATGGAGCTTCTTCCATAATCCTTCTGCCATCTTTTCTCCAGACACATTGAAACAAACATTCTTTGCTAAATATTGGCGAATTGTTGTAATCGCCTTTCTATCTAGCTTATTCCACTCTTCATTTGTCATCGATGAGGGTTTCTTTGTTGTGCCCTCAATCGGAAAATACTGATCCTTTAAAATCAGTATATCCTCCATCTGTGATTTCCACAGGGAAAAATTAGCCCTGCTCAACTTCTCCATATCTGTAACTGTTGTCTCCATTTTCAATCAAATTCACACCCCAAAACATAAAAACTCCACTTAAAAATAAAACTTTAATTATTACTCTTTAAAATTTGGTAATAATGACCTTCCTCCTTTTAAAATACCCTTTTCAAAATTCCTGATCCTTTTTAAAATATACTTTTCAAAATTCCAACATATAATTATATATGTTTCATAATAAATATATAAAACATATATAATGTTTTAACCTTTTCACATTTCACACATACATATGTTGATTTCATAAAAAACTTGACGTATATGTGGAAGCTTGATGTAAAACAAACTTACGAACACCACGTTTCAACTCCAAACTCCATGAATCTCCATGTCTCAAACTCCAACAACACGTTTCAACATAGATCCACGACCTTGTTTTTCTTGTAGCAACTGTCTTTTAGTTCCAACATTCCTCAGCTATTTCCTAGACAGATCCTTCAACAGCGCTAGGGGTAACAACCAACGTTTTAACAAATGCTACGAGAGTAAGGCGATGGTACTAAGCGGCTTGCACAGTGGATATTTGACCCTAGCTCTGATACCAGTTGTTGGAGTCACGATTGTCGTTACACCAAAACCCGCAGGTGTTAGTAAACAGACACATCGCTAGATTTAAGCACATGCCATGAAACACATGGGGAGCATTGACCTTCTATACTGCCATTAATGGGGAGTCAACACATAATGCTTTTCAGCTCTTACAAGAAGAAAAATTGTTCACACATCAAGCAAAAATGGAACAATTGATGGAAGTTTGCAAAGTAAGTGCATTAACTTAGTTTTTTTGTGTCTTCTTTGGGATTTTCCAGGGCTAGAAATGTGTAGGTGACTTCGGGAGGTGATGGCTCCCATGTCTTTGTTGAAAGGAGAAGAACCCATCGCATAAGGGGGATTGATGTCGAGGGTAAAAAATTGTTGTTGAGTCTAGAGGTTCATGTCTTTGGGTGGTTCCTTTTACAAATAATTTTTTCTATGTTTTTGTGCAAATTTTGTTGTATACTTGAGACTTTTTGTAGAGTTTATAATGGATATATCTTTAGACTAAGATGAAATTGTTGCTTGAGAGCTAACAAGCTTCATGAACAAACTATTGTTAGTAAATATTTTATAAATAAAAATATATTTAAGAGTTTTGGTCCCTAATCAAACATTTATTAATATAAAACCCTTACTCACTCCTTAAAAAATAAAATATATATTATTTTAAGTGATAAAATAAAAAAAATTAAAAAATACCCAAAAAATTATCGAAATTCAAATTATAGTATTAAGTGCAAGGTCTAGCTTGATTTTTATATATAATGGCATGCTACTTATGTGCAAGGGATAACATGCATTTTACATATAATGACATTTGACTTGAACTTCTTGTGGTGTATGTGTAGAGAGGGGGTGATAATCAAAGTGCACCACAACACATTACACATGATTCATATTCAATAATTCAATACTACTTCTAGAACTTCTAATAAAACTTATATGTATAAATTTTTTATAATAAATCACCTTGAACTTGAGCCTATAATTTTTTTATAATAAATCACCTTGGGCTTGAGCATGGTCAAGTATTTTGATATTCAATAATACTTACATAATATAAAACAAATTATATATGTCAAACCACCTTGGAATGGAAAGATTATATATGTCAAACCATCTTGGAATGGAAAGGTTTCTAGAGATGAGACAAATTACCAAAGAATAAACTAGAAATTGTCTCGGAATGATGCAAAGGTACGCCGATAGGATTGTTAAATTGGAAAAAATTGCAGTTTGGTTTCATAATCATGAAAATAATATTGATATATTAAATTTTAAATTTAGTGGTTATTTATTTTTAATATTTAGTGTATTTTTAGTGTGTGTGTGTTTTGATGTTGTAACTTTTTATGGTTAAAATCTAGAGAACTAGAAAAAATACGATCTATATTGCAAAGCAACATATAATTACTTTAATATAGAGTTGATATGTTGCATTAAAAAAAAGACTAAAACCATAAATAAAATATTTCAATGTTCAAGTAATATATATATGTATATATGAATGAGAGAAACAATTCTTATAATTAAAATATCTCAATATTTTATATGAGAAAAATATACAAGTCTTTAAATGTTTAACATTAACTTAATCTTTAATTTATGACAAATTAAAATAGAAATTTCTACATGATAAATTGAAAAAAATTACTCATAATAAACTTACACTAATCATAATTTGAATCCCATCCCAAAAAGCCAAACTAATCATCCATAATTTGAATCCCATCCCAGAAAACCAAACTAATCAACCATAGTTTGGATCCCATCCCAGAAAAAAATATAATTATCCAAGATAACCACCTTGTGTTGCTCACGAAGCATTCTTATAATTGATACCTACTATGTATATTTGCACATGATGGTGACCAACAATAAATAAATATTAATTTCACATCTCCAGATAAAATTGTAACCACCTATTTCTCAAACTCCAATATGTATTCTCATAATGCTAATGGGTTTAAACCTTGGAGAGGTGCATGTGGAGAAACTCCCCTGCCAAAATCCATAACACAATTCTCTTCACTAATGCAATTTGGTTACATTTTAATCCTTGTGTATTGCGTCTGTCATGCTCTAAAACATAGGTAAATTTTTTTTTTTATATATATAAGTAAATCTACATTCACCAGACCATAATATATCAAACGTATAATCTACATGTACCGTGATTCTCCAAGAATTTGACTTATATGTTTATGTAATAATGTTACAGCATGCACCTAAGACCTTTCGGGCTTTGACACATTCATATTTTATTGCATGACACGCACTTTATAATCATCATAGTCAACATTCATTTGATTACAGTATTAGTCGTAACATTCGATTCCCTATCTAATTATAAAAAGGGTTTTCTTATATATATATGGGTTTATGTTGTGGCGGTCATGGGACTTGCTGCCACAGCAGATCCCGGGTACCATGGGCTGGCACCAACCTTAATTGCAACCTGTATGGCGTTCAACCCGAGATCGGACTAACTTGCTCTTTGGAGACATGGGTACAGTAATGCACTGTCGTTTGCAGTACTGGCCTGCTGTGGTTCATCCATCTGGCCCGATCAACGGCTCACCTTCGTTCTGCCATGTGCGGTGGCGTGATCGAGAGCTACGAGGCTGGCTCCTCGGTCTTACCATTTCGCGCTCAAACCCTTCCGGATCCTTCTCGTTGATCGGACGGTGGTGGCAGACTTCCTCAGATCAAAGGCGGAGGCTGTGCCACGAGGCAGGGTCATGCGTTGAATATTTAAGGTTCATTTTGTATTGGCTTGGTTATTGTTTTCATTCTGGGTCGAGAGTTTGGCTGCCGAAGTCCTCGGCTCGACTGTGTTCGGCCGAAGACCTTATGGTTCTCCACCGCACCAGGGTTCCATGCTCTACCAAGGCACAAAGAAACTCTCCAACTCACTGCTCAGGTTAAGTCGAGTTCTTGAAAGATATTTCCGATATTGTTTACATTTAAATGATTTCGTTCCTCAGTCGTTTCACCTGTTTCTCAGTCATCTATCTCCATGGTTTTACAGGGAAGGCTTTCGGCGTCCAGACATCGATGGGGAAAAGACCCGACTTTCCAGCCCCGACCATCCTGCCACAGGTATGAGGAAATCCTCTTTCTTAGAATCTGATTTCGATTTTCTTTCTCGGAACAGTGGCTAATCCTCTGTTCTGCTGAACAGGGATGCCGAGTTCCTTGCTACCAAACTTTCCTCCGCTATACGACCAGGTTCTACTAGTTACGAACCTATATGGTTCATTTCCCTCGTCTGTTAGATTATTGTATTTAGTCTTTGTTTAAGGGCTCATGTTATGACGGCCTCTGTCTAAGCTTGGTTCACCGAGTAATGTATCTATGCACAGTTTATCATCTATTTAAATGCCCGACTCACGGCATAACTGTTATTCAAATACGGTTCTGACTTTTATCATGCTATCCATTGGGTTATGCTCGTCTCAAGCTCGTCTATATATTACAAGTATTAAGTTTTGGCATTACCTGTTCTCGGTATAATAGCATTGTTTCTTTTTTTTATCAGCGTTAAGCTTGTTTATGAGTTGCATGCCTTAAATATGTTTTAAGTTCTGCATTAACCTTGTTTTCTTGGTATACAATCCTATACCCAAGTTTATTTATTATTTTTCGACTATGGCGCTCCGGCCGTCCTGAATAAGCTTCAGCCCAGCTCGTTTAACTTATTCTGAGCGAGGGTTTTTACTAGAAAGCTTTGGCTGAGACTGCTTGTAACCACAGTTACCATGCAGTCCTCGGCATACATATTTCTTTTAAATGTTATGAATCTTGAATGCGTAAACCCTGTGCTGTTTAATCCGTGCATATGAATATTATTAATACAGTGTCTGGTTCTTCGACTCTAAGGTACTTGCGGTCCTCCTGGCCGGGGTCAATGTATATATATATTCTTTTATTTCGTTTGAATAAGGCAATAACTACTACGGTGTATATATTGGGTTTGCGAGACTTGCCAGTCCCGTCTTATAAAATAATTGTCATATTGTTATGAGCATAATACATTCCTTTGCAAAGAGTGTCTGTACTTTTCTTTTCGATTCTGTCTGTAAATAAAGAATTCTGATTCTTTCCTTCGACATGTAAATATAAGTAGGAGTTTTTACAGTATTACTTCTGTTCATATTTCTTGTTGTCCCTGTAGTAGCAAAGACTTATTTATTCAACTTTTCTACTGTTATTTCCGAATGAGATATGCAAGGGTTTAATATTCGTTTCTTCAGAATGCAAGTGTCTCGGTCTCTGTCTAATATACAGCAACTAGTGTTCTTTTCTTATTTTCGGTTATGAATGACAGTCAAAGGGTTTCCACTGAATCAATCTTCTTAGCGCAGAACAGTGTATCTTTTAACACAGAACCATACAAGAGACATCTCAATAAGTAAATATACACATAGTAGGCCGTACCTGTTTCTTTACAAACCTACTTGTAATGCTTGTCAATCCACCCGTCCGTAGGAAGAGTTCCTCTTTAATCTTCCACCCCCAAGCACTTGCAGGTCCTCTCGACTGCAATTACACTGGTCTCGCCAGTAAACGCTATCTGATCCTAACCAGACATAGCGTACACAGGAAAATTCCTTTCCTTAATGCCATCTGATCCTAACCAGACATAGCATGAACATTTTCTTTTTCTCCTCTGCCATCTGATCCCAACCAGACTTGGCATTCCCCCTTTTCCTCTGGGGTCTCAACTACCCCTGAAGGTAGTTAGGGTTCCATTGTAACTGATTCCACAGTTACTAACCATGATTTAATCATAAGCTCAGTTCAAATAGCACTAACACAATTGTTTTTAATTAACATAAAATTAATAACAGAGTTATATATATTTTTCAAATAAAGTCTTTGTTCATAATTACTTTTATCATTTACTAACATTAACTTTTCACGAGGGATGTTACAGCGTCATTGATAAAATTTTGTTACGTTTTAATCCTTGCTTGTTTCCTCATTAATTAAATGGTGGACATCATTTGGATGGCTTGAGAAAATATGATATACTTGAATCTATCTATTTTCATACCTGGCATAGAAATATTCTCTCAGTCACAAAATATATATGAGTACGTAAAGTGGTTAAACATGATTGAGTATTGGACATATTCTCAATGTTCAATTTACATTTTTTTATTAGTATGTAATTAGTATAAGAAAACCCACATGCTGATGTTTCAAGTATGGTTGAATAATCTTAACAAAATCTACTTTTAAAACATAAAAGATTGATAATGTTTTCATCAGTGATCTGTCCTAAACCTGGTATCACACATTCAATAGTCTATATAATTTGATTTTATTATAATCATGGACCATTTTAAAAGGTTATGTTTGACATTATGTTTAAATATCCTGCAACAAGTTACTAAGGTTTGTTCTAGTATTTCAAGGATTGAACATCTTCTTTTGTAAAGTAATTATTAAGTGTATAGAAAATCCAAGAAAGAAGACATTTTCTACCAATATGGAAGTCATACTTGTGGATATCCAATTTGAGGTCATCAACATGTCACAAAGTGGGATATCTCCATTTCCCACCATCAAAAGTATTTGCGACTCTAATGATCCAATGTAAAAAGTGTCAAGGCTTTCTTGGCATGCCCATGCTGAGCACATCCTATAATTATTGCATTCCATGAAACCAGATTTCGCACAAACATTTTCTCAAATATCTTGCAAGCATCCACTATGCTCTTGCATTTAGCATACATGTCAATGAGGGCACTCCCTACAAATAGATCTAATATGAAGCCACCTCTAATTTTATTAGCATCTATTTTCTTCCTTGATTCCAGAATTGCAAGGGACTCACAGGCCTTAACAAGGATTGCAAAGATAAAATTGTCAGGCTTAGTGCTAGATAGTTGCATTTGGTAGTATAGTTTTAAAGCTTCCTCATTACACTCGCACTGCACATGTCCCAAAATCATGGTAGTCCAAAAGACCTCATCATGTTTATGCATTTTATCAAACACATAATGTGCACCACCCATATCCTCACATTTTCTGTAGACATCAACAAGGCCACTTCCCACACAAACATCAAAAACAAATCCTATTTTTATTACGTAGGAATGAATTTGCTTCCCTAGCTCTAGAGCTCCTTGAAAGGCACATACATTGAGAATGCTTGTTAATGTAAATTGGCTTGGTTTCATGACTACATGTTGCATCCAATGAAATAGGTTCACTGCCTTATGAAGATGTTGGTTACATGCATACCCTGCAATCATGGCATTGCATGAAACTAAATCCCATTTTGGAATCTTATCAAACACATTTCATGTCTATTTTAGACAACTAAAATTAGCATTTTTGTTGACCAGAGCACTCTTAGTGAATACATCTACCTCAGGCTCAACTTTGATCACATGAGTATGGACTTGCTTTCCTAAATCAAAAAATTCTATAATATAAGAGCCCCTAAGAATACTCACAAGCATGAACTAATTTGGCTTCATATTTTCTAGCTTCATTTGACAAAATAGGTTTAGGGCTAGCTCACCATATCCTCTATGGTCATATATAAAAATCATTTCATTCCATGGTACACTTATAAACAAACTTAAACCCTCCACTGCCTAGCTTCTCAAAAAAATTCGTAGTTGCAATATAAAGTTCTTTATATGCAAAAATGGTCAACATCGTTGCATGAAAACCTTCATCTACAACGAAACTCATTAAAAAAAATTATAAGGGAAGAGGAGAGGAATTTGGCTCAAAAACTAGTTGCGGAAAGGCAAGTCTTCAGTTGCGGCAAGGAAATCGAAACTACACAGAGGCTTAATTAAAATGCAAAACTCACGATAGAAAAACAGAGTTAAAGCAAAATGGTTGCGATAAATCTTCTTGTGAAAGTTTATGACCACATCGCAACATAACATACTTTTGATTATATTTCGAAACATAGGAAAATACATTCGCATGATAAATTAGAGGTTGCTACTCCAAGTAAAACAAGAAAGATCTTATTGCAATTTATGCTTCACCAGGGTTTCAGAGTAACATACAGTAAAAAAAAGTTACTATTGTTTTCACGTGCCCACCAAAATTCACTCCACCGTTTTCTCTTTACCTCTCAAACTTTCACCCTCTCTCTCGCTCAATCTTGCAAATGAATTTTACATTCATATTTAACCAAACATACAACTTTGACTCATTAATTTATGCCATAGAAAATATTTAAGAGATGGGATGGGTGATTATACAAAATAAGGGATTTTCTAAACTTGAAGATGTTGCATATTGCAAATAAGAGTTGCGCAATAAATTTTTCACCCATACATATTTACCAACCCTCATTAAGTGATTTAACTGTTTTATGTGTTGCAAAATGATTAGCATTGTACTACTACTCAAACTTTCAGTCCTTTTGCCTGTAAACAAAATCGTAACTTTCAAAAGTACTTCTAATAAGTATGGTTGTTGTCAGAGTGTTTAATGTAGTGGTTGGGATTAATATTTCCAACACTCCCCCTTAATCACAACTTCCGCCATTTACAACTACAAAACAGTTTATGAGATAAACAAAATTTTCACGTGCCAATGGCTTTGTGAAAATATCAGCAAATTGTTCCTATGACCTGCAGTGTTGTAGCACAATTTCACCATTTTTAATTAACTCTCTAATAAAATGGTATTTAACATCAATGTGCTTGGTCCTCTTGTGAAAGAGATAATTCTTTGACAGTGCAATTATGGAAGTGTTGTCACAGAAAATAGTTGTCGTTCCCTCCTAGTCATGGCGAAGATCCCTCAACATCCTTCTCATCCAAACTGCTTACCACGTTGTTTCTATTGTGGAGACATATTCATCTTCTATTCTTGATAATGAAACTATCAGTTGCCTCTTGGAGGCCTATGAAATTTCTCCAGAACCCAAATGAAGAACATATCCTTATGTGCTTTTTCTATCATCGACACTTCCTGCCCAATCACTATCAGTGTAACCAACCAACTTGAAATCATCTGTTGTGGCATATAAAATACCATACTATTTTGTCCCATTGACATACCTTAGAATCCTTTTCTTTGTTTTCTAATGTGTTTCCTTCGATGTCTTCATGAATCTTGACACCAAACTCACTGCATACATTATATCCACCCTAGTGGCGGTTAAATACATCAATCTGCCTATCATACTTTTGTATAATGTGATATTGACATTACTGCTACGATATTATTTGCTCAGCTTCAACCCCATGACAGTTGGAGTTGGTGCAGGCTTGTTGTTTTTCATATCAAACCTCTCCAAAATGTCTGCTACATACTTTGCTTGAGAAATTAAAATGCCATTTTCTGTTTGCTTCAATTCTATGCCCCAAAAATATCTTAACAACCCCAATTCAATCATTTCAAATTCACTTTTCATGACTTCTTTGAAATCAACGATGAGGAAATCATCACTTCCTGTAAAAATTAAATCATCTACATATAAGACAATGATAAGAATATTACCATCACTCTCTTTGATGTAGAGAGTAGGCTCAACATCACATTTGTCGAAACCATTGTCCATTAAGTAAGCATCTATTTTGTTATACCATGCACGCGGTGCTTGCTTCAACCCATAAAGAGATTTCCTCAACCAATACACTTTGTCTTCTTGGCCTTCTACCTCATAACTAGGTGGTTGTGCAACATACACTTCCTCTTTCAACACTCCAGTTAGGAATGTTGATTTTACGTCCATTTGATACACTTTCCATTTATGTTGCGCAGTAATCGCCACTACTATACACATTGTCTCCATCCTCGTGACTGGTGCAAACGTCTCTGCATAATCTCTTCCATGCTGCTGCTTGTATCCTTTGACAACTAGTCTTGATTTGTGCCTTTCAATCTTACCATTGACATTACTCTTGGTCTTATAGACCCACTTCACTCCAATGACTTATTTTCCTTGCGAAAGGTTCACTTACTCCCATGTGTCATTCTTTTTTATTGCTTCTATTTCTTCCTCCATTGCCGAAACCCATTTTTCTTCTTTGACTGTATCCTCAAAATGGATTGGGTCATTTACATGACAAAATAATGCAAATAATAAATTTAGACCATTGCTACTATCAACTTCATCTTGCTCATAAATTTCATCTAAATTTCTAAATTTTGGTCTTCTTGTGCTTGCTGAAGATGGGCTTGACATGTCACTTGGTGTTGTGCTTTGTGGCATGCTTGGAAAAGCACTTGATTGATTGTTTGATGTTGTCCTATTATTTTTTGATGCTATACTTGCTAACTGCTTTGTTTCACTTGAATAGGAGTAGAGGGAGTCATTGTTTAGAAATTGCTTGCTACTATCAATTCCTCTTTGTCCTCATCTGGTACACATTATTTCACATTGCCTGTCTTCTCTAAACTTCCATCCCATGCTTCCTCTTCTATGAATTTCACATCTTTGTTGATTATGGCCTTCTTGGTTGATGGTTTGTAGAGTTTGTATGCCTTGGATTCATCACTATGTCTAACAAATATGAATTTCTCCCCCTTGCTGTCCAACTTCTCCCTCAACTCATCCAGGACATGTGCATTTGCCACACATCCAAATACTCTCATTTGAGTGACACTATGCTTTCTTCCACTCCATGCCTCTTTAGGAACCACATTTTGGATGCTTTTGGTTAGACATCTATTCATGATATATGTTGTATAAGCGACAACTTCAACCCAGTAATCATTTGGAACATACTTTGCCTTCAACATACTTCTTGTCATTTCCATAATGGTCCTATTCTTCCTTTCCATGACACCATTTTGCTGAGGTGTATACCTTGTTTTAAATTTCTTGTGAATTCCATGCTCCCCACAAAAACATAGGAAATCATTTGAGATGTATTTGCCACCTCTGTTAGTCCTAAGGACTTTGATGTAGTGTCCACTTTGCTTCACAACAAGAGCTTTGTATTGACGAAAGTGCTCAAACACTTCTCTTTTCTATTTTAGGAGATAAACCCATGTCTTCCTTGTGTAGTCATCTATGAAGGTCAATAAATAATGTCTGCCACCAATTGATGGTGTTTGCATTGGTCCACATAAATCTGAATGGACAATCACCAAAGGTGCCTTTGCCCTTATTTACTTTCTTGTTGGAAATGTCTCTCTATGTTGCTTGCCCACGATACATCCTTCACATAGGCTATCCAGTTTTTCTATGAGTGGAAATCCCTTCACCATGCCTTTTCTATGCAACAAATTCAAACCTCCAAAATTGAGATAACCAAATCTCAAATTCCATAACCAATTTTCATCTTCGACCTCTTCTTGAAATTTTACTTGTGTGAAAACTACATCTTTTCTTCCATCCTATTATGAGTTCATTGATAGTTGTGCTTGTGCACCTTCTTCCTTCAAATATCATCTTATCTTTAGGGGAAAAATTATATTGTTTGTCATTTGAACCTTTGCAATCAACTGTTTGCTTGAAGGCCTATCCAAAATTGTGCACTCATCATTTTTGAAAAATACATTGTGGCCCTTTTGCATGAGTTGTCCAATGCTTATGAGGTTATACTTCTTCTCCCCCTTAGTTTTTAGGATATTAACTCTTCCTTTGCGCATGACAGAGAATTTTCTATTAGTCCCTAACGTCACTTCAAATTTCACACTTTCATCTAGATTGGAAAACATTTCTATGTTCACTGACATGTGCTTGCTACACCCTGAATCTAGACACCATATATCACTTTGTTTTTCTTGTGCTACATTACAAGCTAAAAACATTCTATCATGGTTCTGATTTTCTGTTGTGAACTTTATACTTGGTTTGTTACTAATGTCATATTGCTTATTTCTACATTCATTTACATAATGTCCATACTTCCTATAGTAATGACATTGGACTCGAGATTTATCATACCTATGACCTTGCGCTTGATTTTGGCTTGGCCCTTGACTTGGATTTTGATTGCTTCCCCTTCCACTTGAGCTTGAAGGGTTGATTCTTCCACCTTTGCGAGGGCTTCTTCCTATTCCTCTAGCATGTGACCTTCCCCTGCCTCTACCTTGACCAAATGAAAATTTTGTCTTGAAGGCATGCTCCAATGAAGAGCATGTTGCTTTATTAAGTCTATGTTCATGAGAAATCAGTGATGCATGAAGATCATCCACTGAGAACTATGAGATATCCTTTGTATCTTTTGTGGTTGCAACAATGGCATCAAACATTGCTAACAGACTTCTCAAAACTTTCTCAACTATTCTCCTTTCCTCAAGTGTCACACCATGAGACCTGATTTGAGTAACCAACCCAATTACATCTGTAAAAAAATGAGTCTAGATTCTCAGACTCTTTCATACAAAGTGTTTCAAAGTCTCTTCTCAACATTTGCAGTTTTGTTGTCTTGAGTTTTTCCATGCCTTAGTAGGTTTTCTGGAGGGTGTCACATGCTTGCTTGGACTTCGTTGCTGCTGAAACCCTTGGGAAAATACTTTCATTAACTGCATGAAAAATATAGAAGAGGGTTTTTGCATCCTTCTTCCTGTTGTCCCTCAATAAATCCCTTTCTACTTGAGACAAGGCATTGTATGTTGCTGCATCTGTTGGTTCTGGAAAACGATTCTCCATCAAATCCCAAATGTCTTGACAAGAAAACAGAGCCTTCATTGTAATAGCCCAATAAACATAACTTTTTCCATTAAACATAGGTATCTAAGGATTAGTCAAGCTTGTGCTTATGTTTCCATTTCTGAGTAAAAAAAAAAATTCTACCTGCTCGTAAACACACTTCAAGATTCTTCCCTCAAAAAAATTTTTTTCAATTGCTGGTAAAAACACTTGTTTTTACACTAACAAATTTCAACCCACTCCGATACCATGTTAGAATTTTTTAAGGAGAGGAGTCTGGCTCAGAAATCAGTTGGGGCAAGGCAAGTCTTCAGTTGCGGCAAGGAAATCGCAACTATACAGAGGCTTGATTAAAACGTAGAACTCATCGCAGAAAAACACAGTAAAAGAAAAATGGTTGTGAAAGTTTAAGGCCACATCGCAACATATAACATACTTTTGATTATATTTCAAAACATAGGAAAATACATTTGCATGATGCTCCAACTAAAACATGAAATACCTTACAGTGATTTATGCTTCACCAGTGTTGCAGAGTAACACACAGTAAAACAAATAACTATTGTTTTCACCCACCCACCAAAATTTGCTCCACGATTTTCTCTTTACCTCTCAAACTTTCACCCTCTCTCTTGCTCAACCTTGCAAATGACTTTTACATTAATATTTAACCAAACATACAACTTTGACTCATTAATTTATGTCAGAGAAAATATTTAAGAGACAGGATGGGCGATTATACAAAATGAGGGATTTTCTGAACTTGCAGAGGTTGTGGACTGCAACTAAGAGTTGCGCAGTAAATGTTTCACCCATACATATTTTGTTAAAGATAGAAGAATAAAATCTATTGAATTAAACCTGAGCAACTCACAAGTGTGGAACACCACTTGGAGACTACCTCTGCAGAACACTCTCTTCCATTACAATCATTAGATGAGAAATATATAATTCACACACAATTAGGGAATTTGAAACAACACCTTAGAAATCAGGACAAAACTCCTAATCTAAGATTCAGTTGAACTGTCACTCCATTAATACATTTCATCATTAATCTCAACACTCCCCCTTAATGGAGAAATGGATTCACACATATACCTAACACTTCCCTAAACAATTCAAACTTGATTCTACCAAGAGGTTTGGTAAAAATATCAGCAGCATTGTCACAACTACTACAATACTCAATATGGATTTCTTTTCACTGAACTTTCTCCTTGACAATATGAAACTGTGTATCGATATGCTTTGTGTTCTTATGAAATACTAGATTATTTTCAAGTTTGATGGAGCTCTGGTTGTCACATTTTTTCACTGTTGCAACCTTCTGTTCTTCTATAGCATCAAGGAGAAGTCTCCTCAACCAAACTACTTCACATGTTGTTGCACAGATAGCTTGATATTCAGCTTCCACAAAAGACAAGGATATTGTGTTCTACTTTTTGCTACTCCATGTAATGATCCCAGATCCAATGCTAAATGCATAGCCTGTTATGGATTGTCTTTCATCTCAATTTCCAACCCAATCGGAGTTTGAAAAACCTGTCAATTTAACATCACATGAATCAGTATAAACAATACCAAAATCTAAGGTTCCCCAGAGATACCTTAAAACACCTTTTGTTGCAACCCAATGGCTCTTAAGGGGCTTTGACATAAATTGGCTCAATGCACTAACTGCATAAGCCAAATTTGGCCTAGTTGTAGTCAAGTAGATTAGACTCCCAACCAGTTGTCTATATAGATTCGCATCTGCCTCCTTAGATCCATCATCATTTTGAAGTTTTATATTCTGTTGTAATAGTACTGCTGCAGTTTTGCATTGATCCATTCTGAACTTTTCTAGTAAGCTCCTGACATACTTACTCTATGACAGAAAAGTTTGTCCAGAATCCCTCCAAACTTCCAAACCGAAATAGTAATGTAGCTCTCCAAGGTATTTCATCTCAAAGACTTGTGACATCTTCTCCTTGGTTTCTTTAATAAGATTATCAACACTCCCTGTAATAATTAGATGATCTACATCAAAAGAAATCAAAATAATCCTTCCCTCTTTATCGAACACGGTATAAATATTAGGGTCATTTTTTCTTCTTTTATAACCATGCTGCAGGAAAAATGAATCAATTTGTCATACCATGACTTGGGTCCCTGTTTTAGTCCATACAACACTTTCTTCAACCTGCAGACTAAATGTTCTTTACCCTGATTGACAAACCCCTCAGATTGCACTAAGTAGACTTCTTCTTTTAAGTCCCCATTTAAAAAACCAAATTTAACATCTAACCAGTGAATCATCCAATGGTGTTTGGTAGCTAATGAAATCTAATTGTGTTTAGTTTAGCTATAGCGGAAAATGTTTCATCATAATCTATTCCTTCTTTCTGCGAATACCCCTTTGCAACTAGCCTAGCTTTATATTTATCTATGCTCCCATCTGCTTTAAATTTAGGGTTATATAGCCATTTGCATCCTATGGGTTGTTTTCCTTGAGGTAGTTTAACTAGTCCCAAGCTTTGTTTTCGAGGATTGATTCATATTCCTCTTCGATAAGATCTCCATTCACTATATTGACTAGCTTCTTTATAACTAGAGGGTTCAACAACATTCATCATACTAGTTATAAAAATATTTTCCCTATATCTTGTTGGCAACTGAACGTTCCTACCTGATCTCCTGAGTGGTGGGGTAGCTTCAAATCTTGTCTAATCATCCTTATGTAGACTTGGCTTGACAACTACATCATCTTCTTTCCCTTCCTGCTACTTCTGCTACTGCTCATTGCTGTCACTTGATTCATCACTTCCTTCTTCCACCAACAAGGGCACATGCCATTCTTCATTAGCACTCTCATTGCTTCCATCATTAACCTGCTCATGAAACACTACATCTTGGCTTGCAAAAGCTTTATGAGTAGAGGGATTAAACAGTTTGTAAGCCTTAAATTTTGTACAATACCCAACAAAAATACATTTGATGGCCTTTGAATCCAGTTTCTTTCTATCTTCCTTTGGGACATGAGCAAAGAATTTAGAGCCAAAACTCTCAAATTCTTAACTGTAGGCTTATAGCCAAATAAAGCTTCAAAAGGAGTTTTGAAATTTAAATTTCTTGTTGGACTCCTATTCTTTAGATAAACTGTAGTATTAATTGCTTCAACCCAAAACCCATTAGAGAGATTCTTACCTTTTAACATACTGCAAGCACACTCCACAAGGGTTTTCTTCTTCCTCTCTGCAAACTCGTTTTGTTGAGGAGTGTGGGGTAATGTAAACTGTTTTTGTATCCCATGATCTTTAAAGTATTTGAGGACACAAGCTTTCTTGTACTCTCCCCCTTGATCCGAGCAGAGAATCCTGATGCAATTACCTATCTGTTTTTCAACCATACTTCTGAACTCCTTGAAGTATTCAAAGGTGTGGCTCTTCTTCTTGAGGAAATACACCCAAGTAAATCTAGTACAATCATCAATAAACAGTAAAAAATAGTATGCACCACCTAATGACCTTGTCTGCATAGGCCCGCATAAATCTGTGTGTACCAGATCGAGTATATCTCTCCTCCTTCTATAAACATTCACTGGAAATTCATCTTTGTGCATCTTTCCAACTGCACATGCATCACAATCAATATAGACAGGATTTAAAACAAGAATACCTTCGACCATACCTCTTTTTTGTAATAGCAGCAGATCATTGAAGTTAATATGGCCAAACCTATGATGCCATAAGTCCACTGTAGTCATGGCAGATGATGTCAATGTCTAATGTGGTGCGTTGTGGACATTTAGCTTGTACAATCCTCCCACAGAAATACCTGATGCAATAGGGTTCATACAATCCAACAGGTCTTTAATAACACAATATGATTTATAAAATTCTACCTTGAGATTCTGACCAGTTATCATAGTGACAGAGATCAGATTCTTTTTTATCTTGGGTCCATACATTACATTATGAATATGTCTAATATTTCCATCAGGTAAAACAATAGGAATATTACCATAATCTTTGATTTGGTACCCTCTATCATCGCCAAGATAGATGTTTTCTCCTTTGCTGGTCTCCTTGAAGTCTTCAAACCACTGTCGGTTCCCTGTCATGTGGATGGATGCACCTAAGTCCACAAACTAGGTATCTGCTTCATCATCCTTAGCCGAAAACGCATAGTTAGATATGAACAGTCAAAGGTTCTGAATTTATTCCTCATCAGCAAAATGAGCTACTTTTTGTTTGTGTCTCTTTCAGCTTTCATCAGACTTCTTCTTCATGCAATATCTAGCTATATGGCCGGTTCTACCACAATAAAAACATTTGGTCGCAGAGTCATTTCTATTGAAAGACGTACCTTGAGGTGGGGGCATCTTTCTCTGTGGGGTTGCACTGCTCTTCTGTGCTGCATTTGGCTTTCCTCTGAAGGGCTTCTTCTTCGCCATTAAGGCCAGATCTGAACTCTAAGGTTTATGAGTCAGCTGCCTTTCCTCCTCTTACATGAGGATCCTTGTTAATTCTTCAAACACGAGGGATTTTTCTCTTGCATTCAAGCCAGTGATAAACATTTGATACTCATCAATCATACCATTCATGGTAATCGTGACAAAATTTGTATCTGACACAGCTTCATCGATGTCACCCAGCTTGTTCTTGAGCTCCCTGATCCACGAAATAAATGCTACAACTGTCTCATTCTCCTCCATCTGGATGGAGAGAATATTTCTCTTCAAGAACAACAATCGATTGGTGCTTTTGACCTGATAGAAATCCTTAAGCGTCTTCCAGATTTCTGGTGCAGTCTTGCAATCACGGATATGGGGAATAATGTAATCTTTGACCGACAATTTTAGGAGCATTCTCGCCTTAGTCTCCCACTTATCCCAGTCTTGGATTATTGTTGTTGTTCCTCTTGCAAGCACATTCAGCTTCACCTCATCATTATTCACAATTTCCCATGCATTCTGTCCCTCAAGCGGGGTCTGCAGCTTAAATTTCCAACCAACTTGTTATTCTCATTGAGGTGTGCTTTTGCTAATTGATTATTTATCTTAATAAAACAAAAACATTTCAACCCCAACAACTTAAAAAACAACCCCGGATCTTAAAAAAATACTACAAATGCCAGATCTAATGAAAAACTTCAATTAAAACTGAGCCCAGATCCTTTTTTAAAAGATCACTCAAAAAAACTCGTCCCCTTTATCAAATAACGAGTCCCTCTCTTTTTTAATTAAGAATTAAATTTAAAAACTTTAGGGGCGTGACACAAGAGGTGGAGAAGGCAATCAGAGGGTGGAAGAAAAAGACACGTGTTAATTTTTTATTCAAAAGATGAGGACAAAAATAAACTCATGTGATTAACTAATTCTGCCCAACTTAACACAATAGAGGAACATCTACTATCGTTAAAAATTAAAAATAGTTAGTTTATCCAACGATTCTCCACCTACCAAATTAGGCATGTGAAGCAATAATGTAAGGATGAAGGCCAATCCAGTGTGAAAATACATTCACGGAAAAATTACTAACTCTAATTATCAACGTCAATTTAATTTAATGTATAAAGGCATGGTCTAATATTTTTCATATAACATGGAAATACATGAAAACCCGCAGGGCACGGATAAGAACCCATTTCACTAGTTGGTAGTTGTTGACCCCAAACACTCTCGTGATATTTAAAAAAAAAGAAATGATCATAACATACCATCACTTTTGGTATCTTCGTAGTTGCATCCAAGAATGAACCATAACCATTCCTTTCTCCCCTGAGAATTATAGGGATGATTCTGACCTTGTTCAGTTGGTTATTATTAAAATTTCGTTATTAAAATCTTTATCAGAATTGTAATTTTGAATGGTTTCATTTATAATTTTCTTCACATCACATATCATTTCCGGGTTCTTCTGGTTTGGACGAAGATGGCATCGATATCAATCCCTTCATTCCACAGCAGTTGCAGATGCACCATGGCAACTCTTAGGGTCATGGCAGCAGGTAAAATTATGGTTTTTTCCTCTTTCATTGTTTCCTATTGAACCTTACTATGAATTAGTATCTAGTTTCCATTAATTTTTTCCGGGTTGGACGAATATCACAGTGACATTAATCTCCTCATTCCGCCACAGTTGCAGTTTGCATCGTGGGAGGACTTCTTGTCCTAATAAGTACGTTTACCATTTCTTCCTATTTCACCATCTTCTATTGAACCTCACTTTGGAATTGTCTGTTGAGGTTTGATGAAGATTATATACTCATATCAATCTCTTCATTTAACAGCATTTACAGTTTGTGCCACGGGCGGATATTCACATTGCCCTGTGATATTGAGATCACCAGGTAATTTAGATCCGAGGCTTTTGCAATCTGAGTTCTGTCTGGATTTGTTTCCGGATCCATTGCATGAGATTTTGAATAATCGACATTTTGAACCGCTTATTTGGTTTATTATCAAGATGAGAATGTGCAGGGATGATGAACTTCATAAGCAGGTTTGAAAGGTTGATAATCCAAAAGCTCTTGCAATAAATCTGGAAATAAATCCCTAACATCACCACGTAAATTTACGATTTCAGAGGAATATATAAAGTTTTATCTATGATTTTATTAGAAGAACAATATGTAAAAACATGTGGAGACAGAAACATACATATTTACTCTCTTTTTATTTAAATGAAAATTTTGTATATTCTTCCCATTATTCTCTTAATATTGGATCAAAATAGCATTGACAACAATCTATTTATCCCTTGCAGTTTTCTTAGTTCCAGGACTAGGGTTATTCGTAGGCATCCTCTTTTGGATAATGCTCTCCCATATTTGTCGGGCCTTTTTGAGTAGAATTAAATCTCCTCCTGGTGGCTCTATTTCATTGGTAGAGAAATTCCTAAGGGAATATGCTTATGAAATGCCAGCCAGATATTCACAATCTCAAGTCAAGAAGATCACAAACAACTTTGCAGAAAAGTTGGGTGAAGGAGGTTGCGGTGTGGTTTATAAAGGAAAGCTACACAATGGAACTCTAGTTGCTGTGAAACTTCTTGATAGGCATAGGCACAGCGAGGCCCAATTCATGAATGAAGTAGCCACCATTGGACATCTCCATCATGTCAATTTGGTTCGTCTCTTGGGCTTTTGCTTTGAAAGCTTTACAAGCGCGCTTCTATATGAATACATGGCCAATGGATCTCTCGATAAATTTATTTTTGCCCATAAAGGAGAAGGGGGAGTGTTAAAGTGGGAACAATTGTATTCAATAGCTCTGGGTGCGGCTCGAGGAATTGCATATTTGCACCAGGATTGCAACAAGCTCATCGTACACTTCGACATCAAACCTCACAATATATTGCTGGACGCCGAGTTCACACCAAAGGTTTCAGATTTCGGTCTGGCTAAACTTTGTGGGAAGGGAGACGACCATATATCAATGACAGCCGCGAGAGGCACGCCGGGTTATGTTGCTCCAGAGCTGTGTCACAGTGACGCGGGTCCAGTTACAGATAAATCAGACGTGTATAGTTTCGGAATGGTGTTGCTAGAGATTGTTGGGGGCAGAAAGAATCTTGATATGCGTTTCAGCCGTTCCAGTCAGTGGTACTTCCTGACTGGGTTTCCAATCTGCTTGAGAATGGGGAGTTAGGGATGCGTTTGAGAGAAGGAAGAGGAGAAATTGAGAGGGAATTAGATGAGAAGGTGATGAGGCTTATGACTAAAATTGGGCTTTGGTGCATACAATACAACTCCACAGATCGGCCTTGCATGGCCAGAGTTGTTCAGATGTTAGAAGGCAATGAGGGCGACGTGGTCAATCCCCCTTTGCGCTTCGATATATTCTCCGTTCCGCCTGCAATGCCCGCTGCCCCTGAAATACCTTTGCTGTCCAGGACTGAAGAATCTTCATCAATTGATATGCAGGGGAGATTGGGTTATTAAACAGATTCTGAAGTGATATGCAGGGAAGATTGGGTTATTAAACAGATTCTGAAGTGATATGCAGGGAAGATTGGGTTGCTAAATAAATTTTGAGAATAATTCGAAATTGTATTTCCAAATTGACTTCATTTCTGTTTATCAAATTTCGAAATTTCAAGTCTTTAGTATGAATATGGAGAATTTCGAAATTTCGAGTCTGTACTATGTAGTATAGATTTTGGTATTGACGAGGACGTTTTGCGACTTTGGTCTTACAGCATTCAAATATCTTATTGGAGATAATTACAACCCATTACAATCAATTAACGCGTGTAGTTTAACCGTGTAGTTTTAGGAAGTGTCAGTCAGGCTAGTGTTAGTAATGTATGTGCGAGTTAATATTAACATATAAAAAAATTTAGCGGTTTTGATAAATGCAAATTACTGAGAAGCAACCCATATTGTGTTATTGTATGGTTTTTTCCTCTATATGAGTGTTCATCAAAAAAAATATTTAACATTATAAAATATTATTAGATCTTAATAAAGACAATGATAATTGGAAATTGTGCCAACACAATTAAAAAAAAATTATGACAGATGAGAAAGATATATATGATAAGCTCCAACAATAAAATTGAAAATATCAACTACTCATCTATATGATATAACTGTATGTTGTATCCTTCACACTTGATACCTGATTTTCCTAGACATTAATATGTAACCATTTATGAACATCGTTATATGTTATATCTCTTTATATAGATCTCTGTGAGGTCAATTTTATCATGGCAAGAAGTTTAATAATTGCAACTTTTTTCTTTCATAAAATTATAATGAGCAATTGTTTTTGGAGGTGGAAAAAATACCTTTTTATAATGTTGGTGAATAATTTGGTCTCATGTGTACCATATTTAAAAAAAGAATTGGTTCAGTGTGTGTTTTGCCTCTATATATACTTTGTCATGAAATTTTTTGAATATTTAAGCAAAATGTAATATATTGCACGGAAAATTATCTTTTATGCATTGTAGAATGAAAAGTTGGTTATGGAGAGAAGAGCTCAAGGGAGAATGTGATGTGCTTCATGAAGAAGCTCTTTCATAAAAAACAATATATTACAAAAAGATATTTTGTCATGATGTGATGTATTGTATGGAAAACAATATTGTGTGCAACACACTGCAAAGGAGAATAATTTGTGATGTGCAAAAATGCTTTTTTAGTTCATGTGAAATATTCAAGGAATGTTTTTTTAGAGCTACAACGTATCGCAAGTAAAAAGCTTCATTGTGACATGGGGTGTTGCAAGGGAAAAAAGTTTGAATACGAAATGGTCAAAGGAGAAATTTTTTAGGAAGATGCAATGAACTAAAAGTTGCATTAGAGAAAAAGAAGAAAATCTATTTGTCGCAATGAAGGGAAATTTGTGTTGCATAGAAAGAAAAATTATACCAAATGGAGTTAAACTTTTAAGTGATGTGATATATAGTGGACATGAAAATTTATTTGGAATAAGATATATCGAATTGAAGGGAAACTTGAGGAAATGGGAACTTTGGGTGTGAAATGTTGCAAAGGAAGAAAGTTTTGGAAAATGTAAAAGGAAAATTCTGGCCAAGTTTTTTGGAAAATCATAAGTTTTTTCTATTCTCTCTTGTTGTGAAGAAAATATCTTTCAAAACACTCGACACAACAAATGAAAAAGAATTTTTAGCACATATGACACATCACAAGGAAGAAAGATTTTGCAACATGCGATATTTTTTTATATTTTATTTTTTTAATTTATTTCAAAATTTATATAAAATATTATATAGGGAAAAATATACTTTTAGTTTTCAGAATTACTTCCAACCGTTATTGGTGACATGCATATTAATGGTGACATGCATATTTTTCTTTTCAA
Source organism: Pinus tabuliformis (assembly GCA_031772625.1). Classification (NCBI taxonomy): domain Eukaryota; kingdom Viridiplantae; phylum Streptophyta; class Pinopsida; order Pinales; family Pinaceae; genus Pinus; species Pinus tabuliformis. The sequence continues at coordinate 473,745,426 of CM062819.1, forward strand.
ATTATGAAGGTAATGAGTTGAAGCCTTTTCCTTACCCAATAATCTTTATTTTTAATCAAATTTTCCAAATATAAATCAATAATGAAAGGAAAAAATGAAGTTTAGAAACAATGCATTTGTTTTTATTTTTCAAGTAATCAGATGTTTTATTTTCCGATGAGATTTTTATTTTGGAGATTAAATGATGAGGAATCAGTGGAAAAGGATATTTCTTTTGGTCCCTTTATACCATGTTAGAAAATATGATCCCTTAATACCATGGTACAATATATACAAATAAATTTCAAGTCAAATTTTAATATTTTACAACATTGATAACATACATCATAGGTGAAATGGTAAGAACAAGATGACCAACCCCTAACATCATACTCTAATGTCAAGAAAAATAGTGTTATAAAATAGCAAATATTATACACCTTGCAACAAAGTAATAATGTTGTATAGGTTGGCATATAAACCCTTGGATCTGAAGCATTTCAAATCCAAGAGTATATATCCTAGCTTATAAAACATTTATTACTTTGTTGCGTGAAGCATGTATTGATTGCCTCGTAATATAATCCAAGTTTGACTTTGAAAAACAAAACTTTATGAAGGTAGTCCCAAGTGGTGTTTTGCATGAAACCATCTCTAACTGGTATTGTTCAAAAGAAGATATAGAAAATTAACTTTTGAAATTGACATCTATTAGATAGTTAAGTGATTAAATATTATATATTTTTCAGCCAAAATTTGTATTTAGAAGTAATCTGGTCTCATTCAGTATTAATTGTCCCTTTTGCACATTGTAATATGTAATAAGAAACATGTTAGTCACCACACCAACAAATTGTTAAAACATGATGAGAACAATCAAAAGGTAAGGTGACAATGGATGATTTCATTTGCATTAAGTCAGTGTGCCATTCAAATCAATGGCCAATATGATCTCAATGATTTTCTGACAGATTTTGATGATTGTGTTCAATGATCTTGAGGGCTTAATGAGGCATATGAATGACGTGAGGGAAATTCCCTAGAAGGTAATTAGAAACAAATGCATAATGACCTTTTATATTTACTTGGAAAATTCATATAGAATTATGAGTAGGAGTTAAATAACCATTGTTAGAATCGATAATTTTAGTTGGATTATATGGATTAAGGATATTACCTCCAATCATTTCATGTTTCTTTGAATCAACGTAAATCCTCTTAATCATATAGATGACATGTAATGTTAAGTTCGTGAATCACATAGTAGTTAAATAAAAACCACTTTCTTGAATACTAAATCATATAGTAGAATTATTTAAAATATACCAAAAAAAATTCATAAGCAAGACTTACAAAACTATTTGGTAAAATATTTATAAATTATTCCACACAAAATCCCATGTATGATTTTTTAAACAAAATATAGAAATTCATTCATTTTAAATTTACAAAAATTCAATTCTTTATATTAACAACTCTAAGGGACATGGCTACATTACTGTAAACACATATGGCTTCGGTGTGAAAGTATTGAGATAGAGCTAGTTATCTCTTTCAAGGATCTTGTATTTCTATTACAAATCAACCTCATGAGGGGCTTGCATTATGAATATAATATTTCTTTCCATGGAAAGTGTAAGGTCCTCGGGCGCACACATGGTTGGGCGCCGGGCGAACGCGGGCGTGCAGGCGAGTCGGGCCGCACGACGGGCAAGCACGGGCGCGTGGGCGAGCGCGGGTACACGGGCGAGTTGGGCTGCACGCGGGCGGGCGCGCGAGTGCACGGGCGAGTTGGGCTACACCCGGGCAGGCGCGCGGGCGAGTTGGGCTGCATGCGGGCGCGGGGCGAGTCAGCGCACATGACAATGCGACGATAGGCCAAGCTCAATGCGACGAAACCTGCGACACTTGGAAAACTTGCGATGGAACGATGGAGTGTTTATACAACTGGTTGAGGGTTGGAACGACACTTGAGGCTGACTTGTATTGTCAGCAAGCCAACTTGTAAGAAGGCGTTCAAGCTTGTCAAAGGGTGTGTAAACATAGTTTTGGTGGTCGGCCGAGTGAGCCACCACCCACCTTTGAACGCATATATATTGGAGCGTTTGGAGATCATTTTCACCAACGAAATTCGATCAAGGATCTTCGCATAAGAAGTGCAGATCAGAAGTGCGCATTAAGGAGCAAGGATAAGCGCACAACTCATGCGCTTAAGGTTGGTCTTGTGCACGGTCTTGGGTACGCACTTGGTAGAGGACGAAGGTTGGGCAAGGTGTGCCCGTGACTTGGTTGAAGTGCAGTTTTGTGTGAGACTTGACAGGGGAGTCTTGGTGACTCGGGTGAGCACCCTCCCACCGTGCAAGGTATGCACAAAGGTTGTAAAAGGCAGTTTGCCTCCATTGTAAAGATTGGCTAAGTATAGACTTGGATTTTGCCAAGAATACTTGTAAGCTTGTATTATTGAAGAAAGATTGTTATATACATATTATTATCGGGCAGACTCATTGTTCAGGGAGTTGCCCCTCCCTTTATACTGTGCAATTGTGTTCTTGTTATAATTGCTGTTGATAATGAATGAGTATGGGTGTTCATTAGTATAAAGGTTATGCATAATAATACTTGGTTGCGAAACACAAACTAAGTAAGAGAAGTGAATTAGGCGTAGTCCATGAACATTAGTATTGGTAAAAAGAAAGTGTTCACTGGTGCCGCACCTCGCCAAGAGCGGTTGGAAGACTACCGTAGGCCTGGGGGCGTGACAGGTGGTAACAGAGCAAGGTTGCTTGTGACGAAGTGACAGTGAAAAGGGTACTTGCAGGTGGAGGAAACCATTTCACACAAGTGGAACAAGGGTTGGTTCAGGTTGCAAGATACTTGGTGAAGCTGTTGAATGGTCAAAACTAGATTGCAAAAGAGGAAGAAGCTGTTAGAGATGGCGGCTGAATCTCAGGCTGGGTCTAGTCATGGACAAGATGCTACTCTAGCACTTATGGAAAAGATGTTGTTGAGGATGGAGGTTATGGAAACTTCCTGGGATAAGAAGATGGACTTGTTCACTCAAGAACAAGAGGCCAACTCAAAGATGAAGGAAGAGTTTGATGAACTCCAGACACAACATGAGTACACTGATCTTATGTGTACACAACTTGAAGGAAGGGTCAAGGAGGTTGAAGAAGCAAGGGATCAGGGTCTTGCAGAGATCGTGAACTTGAATAAATCTCTTGACGAAGCCAGGGATGAGATTGTGGTGTTGAAGAAGGCCATGAGGCGTAACTCAGGTGGAGGAGTGCCTCATGTGAAAGTCAAGGAACCAGAATCTTATGAAGGCATAAGGAATGCAAAAACTCTTGGCAACTTTCTATGGGACATGGAGCAATACTTGGAACGCTTGGGTCTATTTGATGATGAGACAAAGGTTAAGGTAGTTGCTCAGCTCTTAACAAAGGATGCTAAGATGTGGTGGCGAAGGAGGATGGACCAGATTGCCAGTGGCAGTGCTGATGACATTACTTCGTGGGATGACATGAAGAAAGCTTTGCAGACCCATTTTAGTCCTTAGGACGAAACATGGGAAGCAAGGACGAAGATTAAGTACATAAAACAGACCGGGAGCCTTCAAGCATATTAGCAAGAGTTTTCAAGTGCAGCTCTGGAACTTCCTGACATGGCGGAGAGGGACAAAGTGTTCAATTTCATTATTGGGTTGAAGCTTGGGCACGCAATGAAGTGAAGAGGCAGAGGATTAGAACACTTGAGGAAGCTTTTGCTGTTGTTGACAGGTTGGTGGAGCATTATGATGAGACTTCTGATGATAAGAAGAAGAAGTTCGATAAGCCGAAAGAGAAGAAGAAGGATGATGCTTCGAAATCGGATGATAGTTCGAAGACAAAGAAAGCCTTGAAGTGTTGGATATGTGCTGGACCACATACGGTGAAGAATTGTCCTTCTAGACCGAAAGTGGCTGCGATTGCACAATCTGATGCGAAGAATGAAGGTGCTTCTGTGGGGATGATGCAGATACTCGGTGCTTCTGCTACTACGGAGGTGGTCTCTAGGAGGGATCCTGAGAGGAACAGATTGGAGTATGTTCGAATGAAGGTTGGAGGTGCTGATGTACTCACTATGGTGGATAGTGGGGCCTCTCACAATTTCATGGGTGAAGATACCGCGAGAAGAATTGGGCTGAAATTTGTACTGGCAAAGGCACAAATGAAGACAGTGAATTCTCCTCCTATTGAAGTTCTTGGTATAGCTGAAAGGGTGGACACTACACTTGGTGAATGGACAGGGAAGGTTGATTTCACTATAGTGTGGATTGATGACTATGAGGCTGTATTGGGGATGGAATTCATGAAACAATTTGATGCCGTGATTGTTCCACATTTGAGGAAGCTCTACATTTACGATGGAGGGGAAGATGTACCCATTGGTGTGCCAACCATTGGAGTGACAAGACCTGATTGTAAATTGGGAATGATGCAAATGGAGGATGAGAAGCGAATGGGAGACATGAGTAAGCGGTTGTCTACTGTTGAGGCAAAGCTTACCGAGCAGTCATTGGTCATCAGGACACTTTCAGATAGCATCTTGGATTTGTCAAGAAGGCTAGAGTTGGTTGAGGATGATGATGATGAGGAGGAGGTGTATGTGAGGCCGGATGTCCAGGGAGAAGACCGGGTTGCTGATCTACAGAGATTGGAGATTGAGGATCCGGATAGATGGATCAAGTTGATTAGTGAGGGAGAGCCTTCAGGCTCTACTCCCTCTAAATCTCCTTAGATGGATGAGAGGATAGGGCTCATTATTAGCTGCTCATGGCAATGATTCCTTAAAACATGTTGAGTAGGTATGATTGATGGTGCAGGGATGGCTTGGCATCAAGCATCATGATATGTTGTAGATGAGATGGATGGAGTTTCCATGGACCTGAGCATGGTTTGCACTTATGGGGATAGATTCTTGATGAGTCAAGAATGTGGCAGGTTGTTTTGAGAAACGACTGATGGTGATGGAAGAATGTGCATTCTTGTGGTTTGGGCGTATGGTTGGACTAGCTACCCAACTAGCTTGAGTCATGAGGGGATCCAGTGTACAGGATGATGTTGCTGTTGGGATGAGATGTTGGCACATGATAGACAAGTGTTAGCTCTTGTTGGAGTATCATGATAGAGGTTCACATGGAGACACATGATGGGGTCGACAGGGATGTTGCAGTGGAGATTGTGACAAAAGGGTTGATGATCATGGATCAAGATGATATCTGATATATGACATACCGTTGAGGTGTATACCTTGGTATGGTGAGCTTGGTGACAGTTGGTTACTAAGGCGAGACATGATGGAGATGGAGTTCTACATATGTTGCAGGGATGTTTGCCGTATGTGGAGGAGTTGACATCATGGATAGTGATGATCTTGGTGGATGGCTACCAGGATGACATGTTGTCGAGGACGACAACGATTTTAGGTGGAGGAGGATGTAAGGTCCTCGGGCGCACACATGATTGAGCGCCGGGTGAACGCGGGCGCACAGGCGAGTCGGGCCGCACGACGGGCGAGCGCGGGTACACGAGCAAGTTGGGCTGCACGCGGGCGAGTTGGGCTGCACGCGCGAGTTGGGCTGCACGCGCGTGCGGGCGCATGGGGCGAGTTAGCGCACACGACAATGCGACGATAGGCCGAGCTCAATGCAACGAAACCTGCAACACTTGGAAAACTTGCGATGGAACGATGGAGTGTTTATACAACCGGTTGAGGGTTGGAACGACACTTGAGGCCGACATGTATTGTGGGCAAGCCGCCTTATAAGAAGGCGTTCAAGGTTGTCAAAGGGTGTGTAAACACAGTTTTGGTGGTCGGCCAGGTGAGCCACCACCCCACCTTTGAACGCATATATATTGGAGCGTTTGGAGATCATTTTCACCAACAAAATTCGATCAAGGATCTTCGCATAAGAAGTGCATATCAGAAGTGCGCATTAAGGAGCAAGGATAAGAGCATAACTCATGCGCTTAAGGTTGGTCTTGTGCACGGTCTTGGGTACGCACTTGGTAGAGGACGAAGGTTGGGCAAGGTGTGCCCATGACTTGGTTGAAGTGTAGTTTTGTGTGAGACTTGACAGGGGAGTCTTGGTGACTCGGGTGAGCACCCTCCCACTGTGCAAGGTATGCACAAAGGTTGTAAAAAGGCAGTTTGCCTCCATTGTAAAGATTAGCTAAGTATAGACTTGGATTTTGCCAAGAATACTTGTAAGCTTGTATTATTGAAGAAAGATTGTTATATACATATTATTATCGGGCAGACTCATTGTTCAGGGAGTTGCCCCTCCCTTTATACTGTGCAATTGTGTTCTTGTTATAATTGTTGTTGATAATGAATGAGTATGGGTGTTCATTAGTATAAAGGTTATGCATAATAATACTTGGTTGTGAAACACAAACTAAGTAAGAGAAGTGAATTAGGCGTAGTCCATGAACATTAGTATTGGTAAAAAGAAAGTGTTCGGTGGTGCCGCACCTCGCCAAGAGAGGTTGGAAGACTACCACAGGCCTGGGGGCGTGACAGAAAGGGTTCTATTATCACTATAATATTTAGACATCATAGATCTTGTTGACATTGACCTCATCATCATCACTAGACTTTAATGTCCCCTAGGTGCTATACAAGATATATCATTAGAAAACCAACTGTGAGTTAGAACCAAAAACAACATAGGATAGAGCATACATGGAAGGAAATCATCATTCATGAAATGGGTAGCCACATTTCATTTAAATAAAAAGATAGAGTTTTGTTTATATTGACATCATCATCATCAATAGACTTTAATCTATGCTAAGTGCTAAAAAGATAGATCATTAGAAAACTAATGATGAGTTGGAACCAAAAACAACATAAGATAGAGCATACATGGAAGGAAATTATCATTCATAAAATAGATAGATACATTTCAAATAATAAAAAGAGACTTTAATTTCTGCTAAGTGCGATAAAAGATAGATCATTAGAAAACTAGTTATGAGTTGGAACTAAAAACAACATAAGATAGAGCATACATGGAAGCAAATTGTCATTCATAAAATAGATAGATACATTTCAAATAATAAAAATAGAATCACGACATTAAATAAACGAATATAAAATAACTACATTACGTTATACTAAAAAAAACTCAAAGAAATTGGTATACACATATACCGTGTTTTCTTTTTACCTTAATTAATATAAACCGTAATAAATTAAATAACAAAAATGATGCATTTTCTAATAATAGTATAAATCTCATTGAATTCTCTATATGTTATTTATATCTTTTATTTTTCTAAATTATAATAAATTACCATACCAATGATTAATAATAATAAAAAAATTATCATATTAATTATAATAAACTTTATTAAACAGGTAAATTATTTAATTATATGGCTTCAAAAATGTTCAAAAATCCTGTAAAGACATAGGCATTGAGTCATTTACACAATCTTGATATGCCACGTCACCGTGGCAAGATACCTACACTAAAACACTCACATCCATGCATAAATAGTGTGCTTAGCTTAAATAATATAATGATTTGTATCTCATTGTTATGTTGAATCACAATACAAATAGAAGGTCAATTTACACCATCTTGATATGCTACTATGACGTGGCAAGATACATAAAAAATGCTCACATCCCTACACAAATAGTGTGCTTAGTCTAAATAATATAATGATTTGTATCCCATTGTTGTGTTGAATACAATACTAACTGCAACAAGATCTGAACTGAAACAATTGTTAGACATACAAGCAAGTAAAAGTTAAAAGTTATTTGTTCATCTACTTTCCACGTATAAACAAAATAATTAAAAATATAGAGTAATGTTGAACTTGGGTCGAGGAGCGAGGAGAAATCTATGGAATTAATTAGCCTCATAGATCTAAAATAATTGAAGGGATGTTTAATAAAATTAAAATATTATTTAATAGCCAAAAGAGTATTATTAAAAATGAAATATCATAGAATTTTTAGCTTAATATTTAAATATTTTATTTAAAATACTAAATCATGGCCAATTAAATATTTATTTTGAAAAATTAAAATGATAAAAACTTTAGAATTAAATATTATTAAAAGAAAAATCACATTCCGTTTGGTGTTTATTAAAAGTAAAAAAAATTACATTTCCTTTGTGTTTGAATTTTAATTTGAAAAGTTAGTAATACATTTGGTGAGTATGGTGGAAGAGAATAACATGGTAGTGTTATAGGTGTGAGATTTTTTTTGTCAATTAAAATAAATAAATAAAAATTGTTTTTCTTATTTTAGGTGTTGTTTGAATTCTAGCTCGATTTGCATTTTATTTTTGTGGCAAAAAAATCTATTTCTATTTAGCCTTGACTTGCAGTCTATTTTTGTGGCACAAAAGATCCTTGTCCTTCTATTTGTTTTTTTTTTTTCCTTTGCCTTGTAGAGATCACAATGCAGATAAATTTCGAGATGAAGGCATGGTTTTTTACTACATGTGAGGAATGTTTTTTACATCATATGTTAATTGTGGGGATGTCATCTCCAATACAAATGCATGTAGGATGATGAACGACTAGGTACACAGAAGAAATTGATTTGTAGTTGAGAAAGATAGAGAAGACAATTGAAAAAACAAACTAAAAATATGATGATAGATGACATATTTTAATTTCTTGGATTGACAAATCTTGCAGGCTTATTATGAAAGTGCATTTGCATTGCATGAGGTGTGATAAACACAACCACTACCACAAATATGCATGTGACGTCAAGTAGGAAACCACCCACACTAGTTTGTGAGGTCATTGTGCCCACCCCTTCTCATAGACTCATGATTCGAATCCACTTAGCCATACAATTTGATCTCTTACCTCACAAGATAGTAGAAGAAGCTCTATAATAGACACCTAAGGATTCATTGGTCATCTAAAAAACATCAATAAATATGCAATGGGTAAAGGGTGAAAATTAGAATATATGGTTTTATACAAAAATAATATCCATGATAAAGTGATATAACTGATCTGGATGGCTAAGATAGCACATCATGTCACATTGTGACATGGATTGGATAAGGGAGACGCCTTATGACTTAATAAATAATGACAATTGAAAAAAACTTATAAGTACTTATAATTGAAAAACCCACTCCATTTAGAATAAAACAGTACACTACCCATATCAAAGAATGGATAATTGATGGTGTTTGGTGGGAAGGAGAAGGAGATATTCATTAGATTGTGATTTATGTAGGATTGTGAATTTTCTGCAAATATTAGGAGGATTTTCCTTACCTAGTTCATTTGAATTAAAATAAATCTAACCAAAGTGGTAATTAGTACAATTATGATTAACCTAATTATTAACACAAAGGTAGTCATTGATCTTCATGTGGGTTTGAATTTTCTCCATAGCTAGGGAGAATCATCCTTATCTAATTTATTTGGATGAAGGTCATTTTAACCCAAGTGCTAATTAATGTAATGATGATTGACTTAATTATTTATAAGAGGGTAAGGACATCATCATGGGCAATGTAATTATGAGGCAATGGAAAATCCATATAATTTAACCTAGATAAGGCAATGAGTTATATTTATATTTTTTTGAAGGCATTGCAAACCAACATTTATAATATGTAAGAGTAGATGAAACTTGTGTCACATATTAATTGAGGGTGGTATAACATTATTATTACATTGGCATAATCACAATCATGACATGAACATCTCCAATCTACCCAATGTCTATTTGCTACTAAATTCAGAAAGTTATTATAATTAAAAATACTTTTATCTTTTTAATTAATAAAATAAAGATCAAATTTAAGTTTTAAAAAAAATTAATTTTATAAAATTAAAATATTTTCAAAGTTGAAAAATATTGGTTAGAATTTTATATTTCTTCTCATATATATATATATATATGTATAAATTATAATTATAATTTAAAAATTAAATAATTTAAATGTATTTAATTTTTAATATATTTAAATTTTATTATATAATTAAAAAGTTTAATTTTTTAATAATTTTTTTACTATAAATTTGATAAATTTTAAAAATAAACATAATTATTAACTAATCTTGATGTATGGAATCTCCTTACATGCACCATCCCTACCCCCGAGGAATCCTTACCTTGTATTAGTGGCTCAAAAATCTCATATGTTGAATTTCAGAATTTGCATTAAAAAGCCATGAATTGGAAATTCCTTGAATGTTTACCTCTTTGATTAAGAAAAACATGATTTCAATAAATAAAAAAATATTCATGATTTTAATTTATAATTTATAATTTGTGAAATCTGTAACCAATAATCATACTTCGAGTTTTAACACCATGTTCCCAAAATTTCATGTTATGATGTGACATGATATGCTACCCTAGCCATCTAGATCGATTAGATGACCATTAAATTGTGTTGAAATGTTTATCATGGATATTTTTTATAAAACCATATATTTTAATTTTACTTCTACCTATTGCATATATTGATGTTTGTTATATGATCAATGAATCCTTGAACGTCTATTCTAGAGATTTTTCTACTATGTTGCAAGGTGAGGGATTAAATTATATGGCTAGGTGGATTTGAATCACAAAAATATGATAAGGGGTGGGAACGATGCTCTCACTATATAGCATAGATGATTTCCTACTAAAGGTCGCATGCATGTTGGTGGTGGTGGTTGTGGTTATTGCACCTCGTGTGGTACACTTGTGCTTCCATCATAAGCTCGCAAGATTTTCAATCTAACAAATTAAAATGTCATTGATCATCATATTCTTAGTTTTTTTTTTTCAAATGTCTTCTCTATCTTTCTCCACCCTTGACTATCAGTTTCCACCTTAAATCAATTTCTTGTGTGCACCTACTCCTCCATTATCCTACATATCCTTTTGGATATGACATCTCCACAATTAACATCCAACGCAGAAAAAAAATCCTCACTTGCAGTACTAAATTGAGCCCTATTTTGAAATTTGTTTAATTGTGATCTCTGCAACACAATGGAAAAACTAAACAAACAAAAGGAGGGATATTTGCCACAAAAATAGAATGCAAGTCCAGGCTATAATTCATGCAACACCTAGAGTAAGAAAAAACCAACTAAAAAATTCATAAATCACTTTAGTTTTTTAAATAAATATTTAGTTTCACTATAATTTAATAATAATAATAATAATAATAATTCTTAAATTTAAATGATATTTCAATTCTAATAATGGATTATTTTTATTATTTTAATAATATTTTAATTTTAATAAAATATTTAAATTTAAATGATTTAATAACCTATTTTAGTTATTTAGATAATATTTTAATTATAATAAGATCTATACAGCTAATTAATTCCATAGAATTATCTTAAACCCTCGACCAATGTGCAATATTACTCTATATTTCTAATTGACAAATAATTCTAAATATTTTAATTTTAATAAAATACTCTTCAAAGTATTTTGGATCCATATAGCTAATTAATTCCATAGAATTATCTTAAACCCTCAACCAATGTCCAATATTACTCTATATGTCGAATTGACAAATAATACGTTAACTGCCTTTTATAACAATAAACTTTACTTGCTCATATGTATAAAATTGGTCTCGATTCATATCTTGTACCCATTGAAGAAGGCTTCCGTATTTGTATTGTGATTCAACACAGCAATGAGATACATAGGTACTCAATGTTTTCAAATGTATGGATGTGAGTGTTTTTGGTATGTATCTTGCCACTTCATGATGACATAAAGCCTATGTCCTTTTAGGAAGCCAAATACAATATTGAACACGTTTTTCATAAACGAAATGATTATTAATTAAATAATTCAGTAAATATTCTTATATTTAATAGGATTATTAATTAAATAATTTAGTAAATATTATCGTATTTAATAGGATGACTTTTTTCTTATTATTTATTACTAATATGGTTGTTAATTATATTTTAGAAAAATAGAAAACATAAATAATATCAATAGTATAGAGAATTCAATTGATATAAGGTAGAGATTCATAATAAGAATTAGAAAATGTTTATATTTTTCTATTTAATTTATTATAGTTTATAGTAATTAAGGTTAAAAAATAAGTTGTTTTTAGTGCGATTTTTTGGAAATTTTTACGGTGGATTTTTCCAGTCTAATTTCTGTAAAATTTGGCAGGAATTCATTGAAATCACAAGAGTGACGGGTAAACTCTGCACAATAGAAGTGCCCTAGGGGTTTTTCATGGTGCTGAATCCATATATACAGTGAAAAAACTAGTTTAAATAACACAAATCAAGTTTTCACCTCAATTTTTTCCATCGGATTTCGGCATCGGAAACTCCAAAAAGTCACGTTATAGACAAGTCCTTTAAAAATTATTGTATTTGTTTATGTCAATTATCCTCCTTTTTCTAGTTATCTTTTTTTCTTACAAGTATAATCTAATAATTTTGATAAAATTATTCGTAGTTTCTTTATATTCATCTATTCAATGTCATGATTCTATCTTTTTATTTAAATGAAATGCGGTCATCCATTTTATGAATGATGATTTCCTTCCATGTATACTCAATCTTATGTTGTTTTTTGTTACTCATTGTTGGTTTTCTAATGATTTATCTTATGTAAGTACTTAAGGGAGATTAAAGTCTAGTGATGATGATAAGGCCAATTTCAATAACATCCTATCTTTTTTTATTTCAATGAAATGTGCTTATCTATTTTATGAATAATGATTTCCTTTCATGTATGCTCTATCCTATGTTGTTTTTGGTTCCAACTCATAGTTGGTTTTCTAATTATCTATCTTGTATCGCACCTAGAGGAGATTAAATTTGAGTGATAGTGATGAGACCAATATCAATAAGATCTGATATGTTAACTAAATGTTATAAACAATAGAACCATTTCCATGGAAAGCAATATTCTATTCATTATGCAATCCCCTCATGAAGTCAATTTGTAATGGAAATTCAAGATATTTGAAAGAGATAACTAGCTCTATCTCAATAGCTTTCCTACCCTAAAGAAGCCATGAGTGTTTACGATAATGTAGCCATGTCCCTTATTGGTACTAATATAAATAAGCCATGAAATTATATAAATATTTAACTATATGAACTTCTATGTTTCGTTTAAGAAATTAGGTCCCTTAAGGAGCCAATCCAAGTAACCATGAAATTTTGTAAATTTAAGATATATGAAACTTTTATTTTTGCTTAAGAAACCATACATGGTTTTTGTTTGGAATGATTTATAAATATATTAACAAACGGTCTTGGAAGTCATGTTTATGGGATTATTTTTGTTATTTTTTAAAGAATTTTGCCATATAATTTAATATTCAATATAATGGTCTCTACTTGTCTACTATGTGATTTACGAACTTAATATTGCCTATCATCTATACATGATTTACGAAATTAATATTACATGTCATCTATAATATGAACATGCTTTACATTGATTCAAAGAAACAAGAAACAATTGGGATTAGTATCTTTAATCCATATTATTCAACTAAAAGTGTTGATTCTATGAATGACTATTCAACCCATACTCATTCTTCTATATGACTTTACCAAGTAAAAAAATTATAAAATTTCATTATGCCTTTTTTTCTAATTACCTTCTACGACATTTACCTCCTGTGGTTCATATATCTCAATAAGACTTCAAGGTTATTCACAATCATCTATATCCACTAGATAATCATTGAGATCATTTTGGCCATTGATTTGAATGGTATGTTAATTTAATGTTGATGAAATCATCAATTGTCACCTCATAACACCAATTTGCTTGAAATTGAAGACTAAGTGTTGATTTCCATTTCATACACTTTGTAGCATTATTTCACCAAATTGACACTCCAAATCCATGTGATGAGTCAACTTCTAAAATCCATGTTTTATTGAGATTTGACATGTGTGGGAAACTAGATTTTACTATAGCGAACAATGTATAGCTCTAGTTTGTATCCTATCATTGACCCCATATAGACTTTTGACCAATGGATTTTTGACAAATACTGACTCGCTATAACTATGGGATGATATTTGTAAGGGTTTATAAAAAATGTAAAATAAGTTAAATAAAGAAAGAATAATAAAATAAACAAAATTAAAAATTAAAATGAAAGAAAAAAAATATAAATATTGAGGGATTAGTTATTAACTAACATATATTAAGAATAATGAAGAGGTGAAAGCATATAAATAAGAAACAAAATAATTGAAAGAACATGAAAAGAGGATTCATGGCTTTGGAAAATTCAAAAAGTGCACTTGTGATGTCCATGATACCATTGTGTTGTCAAAGAGATATTGTTTCCAAAGAGAGTTTTATAAAGGTGTTGCTATGGTGTAGTGGAAATTTTAGTTTCTATGCAATAATCTCATTTCTTGTATAAATTAATTACATCAAATCAATTGTCTATACCATTAAACATGACAAAACATTGGTAGAGTACATAACAAAACATTGGTAGAGTTGGAGTATGTTGTTAGGGGTTGGTCATGTTGTTATGACCATTTCACATATGATGTATGTTATCAGTGTTATATATCAAAACTTGACTTGAAAATTATATGTATATCTTCTAACATGGTATGAAGGGATAATATTTTCTAACATTGATATAAAGGGACCAAAAATTTAACTTTTTGGATTCATGGTTTAATTTCCAAAATGCAAAGTTCATCAGAAAAAGAAACATATCATTACTTGAAAACTAGAAACAAACTCATAATTTTTAAATATCAAATTTTCCTTTGATTATTTATTTATTTTTGGAAAAATCCATTAAAAATATATATTACTAAGTAAACATATCATTACTTGGAAACTAGAAACAAACTCATAAATTTTAAACATCAAATTTTTCTTTGATTATTTATTTATTTCTCGAGAAATTCATTAAAAATATAAATTAATAAGTAAGTAAAAGAGTTGAACTAATTACCTTTCCAATTTTAAAAGAAAATATATACATCCCACTCACAATTATTGGAAGTAATATGAAAACTAAAAAAAATTGTTTATATAAATTTTATATAAATTGAAATAAAATTTTCTATGTAAAAAACTAATTTTATCATATGTTGCAATTTTTTTCTTCTTTGGAGTGTGTTGCATCCACTAAATTTTTTTCATTAAATGTGTCATATATGTTTAAAGATATTATCTTCAAAAGAAGATAACAGAATAAAAAATTATATTTTTTTCGGAATATCTGTGTAAATTTTGTTTTTAGCATCTTGCAAAATGTTCTTGCTTAGCAATGTTTCACATCCAATTTTCGTTTACTTACGAAACACCACATAGCCTCAAGTTTCCCTTTTCTTCATCATATCTCATTCCCAATAAATTTCCATGTCCACACATCACTCAAAATTTTAGTTTCATTTGATACAACCTGTTTCCATAAACACAAACCAAAGAATTTCTTCCTTTTTCTGTAATACAACTTTTAGTTGATTGCAACATCTTAAAAAATTGTTCGATTGACCATTTTGTATTCAAAATATCTTCTCTGCCAACAAACTGTCTCACAAGGAAGATCTTTTAGTTCTGATATATGGTAGCTCTATAAAAAAACTTTTCTTAGTAATAATTTAAAAAAAAAACTTTTCTCTACAACATTTTACATGCTGAATTAAATAAAACATTTTTTCACATCACAAATTTAATCCTTTAGCATAATTGCACACATTTTTTCATGCAATACATCTCATCACATAAAAAAAACTTTTCCTTTTCCTTAATTTATTACATTGCAAGAAAAAGCTTCTTAATACTACACATCACATTCTCCCAAGTTCTTCTCTCCATTACCAAGTTTTCATTTTGCATTAAAAAAAATCTTTTCCACCCCATATATATTCCATTTTGCTTAATATTCAAAGAAGGTGAAGATACATTGTGTATAGCAGTATCAAATATTTTCTTAAAACCGATACCCATGAAACTAATGTATTCATAAACATTGTAACAACATGCTTTTTCCTCTTTCAGGAACAATTATTAATAATAGTTATAAAAAAAATTATCAAATTTTAAACAACTTGGACAATTATAATTTCTATGTGATAGATCAGGAAAATGTATTTCAAATAAATCTCAATCACAAGAGTCTTAATTTAATAAAAAATTTAATTACTAAACTTGTTGCAAAGGTAAAATTGACGATCAATCTGAAAAGATATAAACTTACAACAATATTCATTAATTGTCAGATATGAATGTATATAAAAATAAGGTATCAACGGTGCAATATATGAGTGGATGATATTTTTAATTTTATTGTTCAGCTTATCATATATATCTTTCGCACCTGTTATATTCCGTATTGTGTCGCCACAAATTTCCAATCATCATTGTTTTCATTAGCATTTAAGGGACATATATATTTCGTAATGTTTACTCCAAGTCCTCTATTTGGTTTGAAGACCTAGAACAGTAGCAAGAAAAGACAAATGAAAAGCCTTTTCTTGTCAACAACTACCAACTAGTGAAATGGATCGGCAGTCACTGACGCACTATGAAAAGTCTTGGGAGGCTACAATGGTCTTTTGGTTGTATTATGAGTGATGCAGGAGCATCCAGCTAGAGCACCATGACCGGGTGTTGGTCTCCACCAAGGTGGAAAGTTTTATTAGTGAATTGGTTTCTTTATGTTTAGTTTGTCAAAGTAGGATGTAGGACTTTGTTTTTCTTTTAATCTTTGTATTAGTTAGGGACAGTTTAGTCCGTTAGGGTCACTATTTTGTTTGTCCCTAATGAACAATAGTTTAATAACTGTTCTTTCATTTTAGAGGAAAAAGACAAAAATGTCTAATGTAAAATCTTGCAGTACAGGTAGAACCGAATACATGAAAAGTTGTGTAACTAATAGAATAGCAACTGAAAAAGTAACTACACATAGTTTAGATAACTATGGATAGAAGATATAAATGTAAAATCGAAAATCATTCGGAGGGTTCAACATTTTGCATACAGTAATCAAAGACAGAGAACAAGTTTATTTTCGAATCCATCCATCTGTAACAATCTTGTACTGTGTATCTATATTTCCTTTTTTTATCTTAACCACTAAATAATTTAGAATGACAAATATGGTGCACGCATACAGTTTCATACATTTCCTCTCTTAAAGAACAGAGTACTGTCAAATTGAATGTATAAAATTTTTCCAAAGACGAGAATGGACAAATAGTAACTAAGCCTGTGGCTGAAAGAATCTAATGTAGCACAACTGACCGAACCAGAAAACAAGAACCTGAGTGCCAACTGCACAAACCCCAAACATAGGTAACCAGTGACAGTCTATCTCAATGTAATTTCTTTTCATTTCCAATGGAATAAGGAAAAAATATATGTTTGCTTATACATAACAGTATAGTGTTACTTTGCCAGACAAAGTAAAAAGAAAACAATGTCCATGAAACAGTGAACCCTAGTCGAGGGTTTGGTACAGTCAACCTTCGTATCCAACTATATAGTTACAACGAAACAATTTACAAATAAGGGCTGTGACAAGTGAGCCCAGGTCGCATAGCGACATCAGAGAAGAACAAACGAACAAATGCTGTGACTCGCCCAACGAAACCTACAGACCCTAGTTTCAACCATAAGATGAAGACAGTGACAGAGCCTACCGGATAGGAACCGAGGAGTTCGAAACCGACCACGTCCAAGGTCGAACCCTGACCTGTGAGACCAGAGCAGGCAAAACCTGTTAGTTCAACTGCGAATAGAAGAGAATGAAGAGAAATACAATTCGAGCAAAGGGAGAAAAAAACCACTACCTGGAGACTTATTTGCACAAAGAAAACGAAGGCCATTGAGCCATAGAACATGGAGACCACCTAAGACCAAAGGGGCAACACACTGTTAGCGTTGGAACCGAACAAGAATAGAAATGAAGCATGGATAGTTAATTTACTTGAAGAATACGAGCAAAGTGAGGTCACCGTGCCTGTAACCTAGAGCATGCAGAGACATTAACAAAAAAATTAGCAGTAGAACCGTAGCAAAATAAAGAAATAGCAGAACAGGAACAATTGAGAGACCAGACAAGACCAACCAGTGGTCGTTTCCTTGCTCGAGTAAATAAATCAACATTCTGTGCCCAGAAGCCGAACAGACAAACCTCCAGAATGCGTGACAGAGCCGCGCTAGCAAAGAGCATAGCCACCACCGGCACAGGCAGAGCTTGTGGCTCATTACCATTCGCAGACAGCACAGAAAGCCATTACTAGAACAAACCCTCACTGAGTTCACCATGCAGAATGAAAAGCCGAAATGATGGAATACCAAAATGCCAAGGGTTTTGCCAAATTGAACAAGCGGGAAAATGAGAACCGAGGTGGGTACAGGTCAGCTGTCGCATTAAAACCTTGTCATAAATGATCTAGCCACCATTGGAAAATATCTTATGATTAATGTGTGATTAGTGCCTAATCGCAATCCAAACACAAATTATTAATCAGCGTCGGACAAACTTTAGATAAGGTCGTATATTGGAGTGTGGGTTGGTCCCATCATAGTGGTATCAGAGCCAGGTTTTGGAATTGGTTGGAGAAATGGAGGTAGGAAGGCGAGGTCGTGGAAGAGGTGTTCGAAGGATAGCAGAGGAAGGACTGAGAGAGGAGATTAGGATTCTTACTACCTGTTTGGAGGCAGTTGAAGCAGGGAGAAGAAGGGATCCAGAGATAGGTGATGATAGCAAAGAGGAAGCTGTAGCGACAACAGATGGATCGAATGGAGAAGGCCTGGAAATGAGACTGTTGGGGTCGGTCTTATTAGCAAGCAGCAAACCCAAACCAAAACTCCCAAATTATGACGAAAATTTGTCCACAGAGGTTCTGTTGGACTGGATCAGCGAACTGGATAAGTATTTCGAGTGTGAGGAGGTCAGTGAAGACCGCAGAGTTAAGTTCACTGTGACAAAGTTGAAGGGACACACAGCCCTGTGGTGGGACAATGTCCAAACAAAGAGAAGGAGGTTGAACAAGTTGTCGATCAAGAATTGGTCAAGGATGGTGGCCAAGTTGAAAGACAGATTTCTGCCTAAGGATTACCAGATTGCACTATAAAGGCAAGTGCAGAATCTGAAACAGAAGGGGATGATAGTAAGGGAGTACACTGAAGAGTTTTACTGAGTGAACTTAAGGGCTGGTTATACAGAGTACACCCTGGAGAAGACAACCAGGTATGTAAATGGTTTAAGGCTAGAAATATTATATGAAATTAGTATTCTTTCTCCGAAAAACATTGAAGAAGCATATCAGAGTGCTATGAAAGCTGAAGAGAAAATTACTAGAAAACAAAATTCCAGGAGAGGATGAGGAACCGACAGAGGAAGAGGCCAGTCTTATGGCAGAGGGCGAACTGCTAGCAGTAATGAGGAAGGCAATAGTTCTAAAGCTTCCGGAACAATAGAAAAAGGTGACAACACGAGAGGTGGTAGGCCATATCAGCGAGGCAGGGGAAATGGCTGAGGCAGAGGAGCTGGTTATCAATGTTACAGGTGTCACAAGTGGGGACACAGATCATTTGAGTGTCCTGAGGCAGACCAAGCCGAACAGAGGGGTGCGTATGTCGCACAACTAGAAGAAGCAGAGGCACGTCCCCAAGAAGTAGAGAATGCTCCAGAAACAGGGGAAGCCCTAGTTTTGAACAAGGTGTTGTTGAAACCAGCCAAAGAAACAGCTAAACAAACTCGGCAAAAAGCTTTGTTTCGAACGGTTTGTAAGTCACACGGTAAGTGTTGTAAGCTGATTATTGATAGTGGAAGTACAGATAACTTGGTGGCCATAGAGATGGTGGAAAAGTTGAGGTTGAAGCGGTTGAAACACCCCACCCCTTACAAAGTCTCATGGCTACAAAAATGCCATCAGTTGCTGGTAGACGAACAATGCGAAGTGGAGTTTCATATTGGCAGATATAAGGATAAGGTCAATTGTGACATAATGCCGATGGATGTATGTCACATACTGCTAGGCAGGCCATGGCAGTGTGACAGGAAGGTGGTACATGATGGGAAGACAAACTGTTATAAGTTTGTCAAGGATAGGATCAAGCACACACTTGTGCCCATCAAGGAGGAAGAAACAACAGGGACAAGTGAGACAAAGGTATTGTTAATGAGTAGGAAATAGTTTCTGAAACAATTTGAGGGCAGCGAGGTGAGCTATGTTGTTGTAAGAAGAGTAAAGACGGTACTGCTACACACAGAGGTGTCAGATTTGCGCACAGAAATTCAGTAGATGTTGCAGGAGTTTACTGACATAGTGGTGGATGATTTGCCAGATAAACTGCCCCCCAAAAGAAGCATAAGTCATCATAGTTACTTCATACCCAGAGCAAGCTTGTCGAATAAGGAAATATATCGGATGAGCCCCAAAGACAATGAGAAGATTAGAAAGCAGGTGTAGGAATTGCTAGACAAAGGGTTGATAAGGGAGAGTTTGAGCCCTTGCGTAGTTCCAACGGTTCTCTCTCCCAAGAAAGGAGGAGAATGGTGGATGTGCATAGACTCGAGGGCCATCAACAAGATCACCATTTGGTACAGGTTTCCACTGCCACAGATGGACGACATGATGGATTGCCTAAGTGGGGCAGCGTATTTTTCTAAGATCGATTTAAAAAGTGGGTATCATCAGATTCGAATTTGAGAGGGGGATGAGTGGAAGACATCCTTCAAGACTAACGAGGGACTGTATGAGTGGTTGGTTATGCCATTCGGACTAAGTAATGCACCCAGTACCTTTATGCGGTTAATGAATGAAATGCTGAAAGAATACATCGGGAAGTTTGTGATAGTGTACCTGGACGACATATTAATTTTCAGCAAGACAAGGGAGGAACACTTTCGACATGTTCGAAAAGTGCTGGAAAAATTGCAGCAGAATAAATTGCTGATAAATCTGAAAAAGTGTACTTTTCTGCAAAAAGAGTTGATTTATTTGGGCTTCGTAATAGCAGAAAATGAGTTGAAGATGGATCTAGAGAAGATTGCAGTGATAATCAATTGGCCATTTTCGAAAAGCTTATTTGAGGTACGCAGTTTTCATCGGTTGGCGAGTTTTTACCAGAAATTCATAAGAAATTTTAGTGAAATCTGCGCACCTATGTTGGACATTATCAAAAAGGCCAGTCAGCCTTTTCGATGGACTGATGCAGCAAAGAGGAGCTTTCAGCTACTAAAGAAGAAGATCACAGAGAGACCAATCCTGAGATTGCCAGATTCAAAAAGCTTTTTCAGGTTCGCTGTGATGCTAGCAGTATGGCTATTGGAGCTGTACTTAGACAGGAGGATAAACTTGTTGCATTTTTCAGTGAGAAGTTGAATGAAAGAAGGCATAAATATTCATCCTACGACAAGGAATTCTATCCTGTCGTCCAAGCACTGAAGCATTGGAGACACTATTTGTAGGGGAATGAATTTGTTTTGTTCTCGGATAATTTTGCACTACAGAGTGTGATGCAACAACATAAGCTGAATAACAAACATGCCAAGTGGGTGGAATATTTGCAGAGGTTCACCTTTGTGTTGAAACACATTAGCGGGCAGGCCAACAAGGTGGCGGATGGATTGAGTAGGAGGACCTTACTCTTGCAGGAGAGTACTGTACAAGTGCTAGGTTTTGAGCACTTGAAAGATTTATATCAAACTGACACAGATTTTAAGGAGGCTTACGAAGCATGCCAGAATCCTTTGGTGAGAAACAATAGTCCGTGGTTGGACTATAACTTGTAGGAGAAACTATTGTTTAGAGGGGGACAATTATGCATTCCTGACTGCTCGATGAGAGAGAATATTATTCGGGAGAAGCATAGTGGAGGTCTAGCCAGACATTTCACCATAGACAAGACACTAGAGTAGCTCAGTCATTTTTACTTTTGGCTAAAAATGCAAAGGGATGTACAGCGATTTGTGACCAGATGTAAAGTGTGCCAGTTAGCCAAAGGTCATAGTCAAAACACGAGACTTTATACACCATTTCCTGTTCCAAGCAGATCGTGGGACTCAGTCAGCTTGGACTTCGTCTTAGGTCTACCAAGGACACAGCGGGGTTATGACTCGGTGATGGTAGTAGTGGACAGGTTCTCGAAGATGGCACATTTCATCCCTTGCAGAAAAACCAGTGATGCCACTCACATGGCCCACTTGTTCTTTACAAAGATTGTCAGGCTACATGGTTTGCCTAAGTCTATTCTCTCTGATAGGGATGTGAAGTTCACAAGGAATTTTTGGCGCACCCTATGGAAGAATATGGACACACAGTTGAGTTACAGTTCTGATTATCATCCTGCTACGAAGCTTAATTGGTGAGAATGCACGGATGTGGGATCGAGTACTTGCCTAGGTAGAGTTTGCTTATAATGACTCGCACAATCGCAGCATGGGTTGTAGTCCTTTTCAGATCCTATATGACATGCATCCTCGTGGAGTGCATGAGTTGCGAGATCTTGGACAACAAGAAAGTCGAAGTGCAGATGGGGAAGATTTCGCTAACGCGGTGAGAGATTTGCATGAGCAGGTGAAAATTAAATTGCAGGACATCAACCAAAAATATAAACAACAAGTAGATTTGAAAAGAAGGGAAGTGCAGTTAAATGTGGGAGATGAAGTCCTCACACATCTGTGCAATGAACGCTTCCCTAGAGGTGCATACAACAAGCTGAAGTACAAGAAGATAGGTCCCTGCAAAGTCTTCCAGAAATTTTCAGCGAATGCCAATGAGATACAACTGCCACCAGGGATAGGCATTTCGCCCATCTTTAATGTGGCAGACTTGTTTCCCTACACTGCTAACCCAGAAGAAGAAGACAGAACCACACGGCCTACATGGGACACCCAAGATGGAAGAGAAACTTGGATGAGACAAATGCCTTACGTTCAGCCTCCCAAGATCGAGAGAATCCTCGACACTCAAGTGGCCAAACAAAATCAACGAAGGGAGTATCTGCAATATCTAGTTAAGTGGTAGAACTGTCCTATTGAGGACAGTTCGTGGCTTGATGCCAGGCAAATAGAGCAGGCAGGTTCTTCAGTCGAGAAGCTCATGGACCAGAGCCATGATTTCTTTTTACCCTGAGAGCCTGATGCAGGAGCATCCAGCTAGGGCACCATGACCGGGTGTTGGTCTCCGCCAAGGTGGAAATTTTTATTAGCGAATTGGTTTCTTTATGTTCAATTTGTCAAAGTAGGATGTAGGACTTTGTTTTTCTTTTAATCTCAGTATTAGTTAGGGACAGTTTAGTTAGTTAGCGTCACTATTTTGTTTGTCCTTAATGAACAATAGTTTAATAACTGTTCTTTCATTTTAGAGGAAAAAGACAAAAATTTCTAATGTAAAATCTTGTAGTACAGGAAGAACCGAATACATGAACAGTTGTGTAACTAATAGAATAGCAACTGAAAAAGTAACTACACATAGTTTAGATAACTATGGACAGAAGATATAAATGTAAAATCGAAAATCATTCGGAGGGTTCAACATTTTGCATACAGTAATCAAAGAGAGAGAACAAGTTTATTTTCAAATCCATCCATCTGTAACAATCTTGTACTGTGTATCTATATTTCCATTTTTTTTTCTTAACCACTAAATAATTTAGAATGACAAATATGGTGCATGCATACAGTTTCATACATTTCCTCTCTTAAAGAACAGAGTACTGTCAAATCGAATGTATACAAGTTTTCCAAAGATGAGAATGGACAAACAGTAAATAAGCCCGTGGCCGGAAGAATCTAATGCAGCACAACCGACCGAACCAGAAAACAAGAACCTGAGTGCCAAGTGGACAAACCCCAAACAGAGGTAACCAGTGATAGTCTATCTCAACGTAATTTCTTTTCATTTCCAACGGAATAAGGAAAAAATATATGTTTGTTTATACATAACAGTCCAATGTTACTTTGCCGGACAAAGTAAAAAGAAAACAATGTCCATGAAATAGTAAACCCTAGTCGAGGGTTTGGTATAGTCAACCTTCGTATCCAACTATATAGTTACAACGAAACAAATTACAAACAAGGGCTGTGACAAGTGAGCCCAGGTCGCATAGCGACATCAGAGAAGAACAACGAACAAATGCTGTGACTTGGCCAACAAAACCTAAAGACCCTAGTTTCAACCATAATATGAAGACAGTGACAGAGCTTAGCGGATAGGAATCGAGGGGTTCAAAACTGATCACGTCCAAGGTCGAACCCTGACTTGCGAGACCAGAGCAGGAAAAACCTGTTAGTTCAACTGTGAATAGAAGAGAACGAAGAGAAATACAATTCTATAAAAGGGAGAAACAAACCACTACCTGGAGACTTATTTGCACAAAGAAAATGCAGGCCATTGAGCCACAGAACACGGAGACCACCTAAGACCAAAGGGGCAACACAGTGTTAGCGCTGGAACTGAACAAGAATAGAAATGAAGCATGGATAGTTAATTTACCTGAAGAATACAAGTAGAGTGAGGTCACCATGCCTGTAACCTAGAGCATGCAGAGACATTAACAAAAAAATTAGCAGCAGAACCGTAGCAAAATAAAGAACTAGCAGAATAGGAACAATCAAGAGACCAGACAAGACCAACCAGTGGTCGTTTCCTTGCTCGAGTAAATAAATCAACATTCTGTGCCCAGAAGCCATACAGACAAACCTCCAGAACGCATGACAGAGCCACGCTAGCAAAGAGCACAGCCACCATCGGCACAGGAAGAGCCTATGGCTCATTACCATTTGCAAACAGCATAGAAAGCCATTGCCAGAACAAACCGTCACTGAGTTCACCATGCAGAACCAAAAGCCGAAATGATGGAATACCAAAATGCCAAGGGTTTTGCCAAATTGAACAAGCGAGAAAATGAGAACCGAGGTGGGTATAGGTCAGCTGTCGCATTAAAACCTTGTCATAAATGATCCAGGCACCATTGGAAAATATCTTATGATTAATGTGTGATTATTGCCTAACTGCAATCTAAACACAAATTATTAATCAGCGCCGGAAAGACTTTAGATAAGGTCGTATATTGGAGTGTGGGCTGGTCCCATCAATGAGAAAGTCTTCGGAGTGTGTAATGGCATTTTGTTCGAAAGCACAACCGCAATCAAGAGGAAAGACTTTTCATTTCTAGTAAAGGTTGTTAAATGAAGAGATTGATATGAGTGTATAATCTTCATGCAATACATCTCATCACGTAAAACACTACTACACCAAGGGCACTTTTAAGACATTTTTTTAAGACAAAAGAAATATTTTGTCTTAAAAAGTCAATTTTTATTTTAATTATTTTACTTCAAAATTTAATATGAATTGAATTGTCTTAAATATAAAATTTAAGATAAAAACAATTTGAGACAAAAATATTTTAAGACAAAACTTTATTTTTAAGACAAAAACAACTTAAGACAATATATTTTAAGACAAAATTTTAAATTTAAGACAAAAACAGTTTAAGACAAAACTTTATATTTAAGACAAAAACAGTTTAAGACAAAAATATTTTAAAACAAAATTAGTTTGAGACAAAAATATTTTAAGACAAAACTTTATTTTAAGACAAAAATAGTTTAAGACAAAATTGTTTTAAGACAAAACTTTATATTTAAGACAGAAAAAGAATGAGACAAAAATATTTTAATACAACTTTATATTTAAGACAATGGTCACTTAAGACGAAACCCATTTAAGACAATTAACAATTAAGACAAAAACATAACAATTTAAGAAAATATTATCTAACAACTACAAAATTGACTCTCATAGTGCACCCTAAGTCGCCACATTGCGGGCTACTACTGTATCGTGCCTATACCAACGTTGCTATTTCACTTTCCGTTCATGTTATCTTATATAAAGACAATGACTTGTTGGGCTCTTTGTTTTGTGGGGGTAGCCAACTCTGAAGAACGTGAAAACTTTCCCTAGCAAGATTTCCCAAACATTAATTACTCTTTTGTCCCTTTGATCTTTGTTGATACAATTAGAGACAACTTGTATGTTTTTGAATTTGACACTACTACATGGAGGGGAATTTTAAGACAAATTTTTAAGACAAAATAATTTTTTTGTCTTAAAATTTTCAATATGATGCGCTAGTAAAAAAGGTAAAGGATTAGGGGTTCATCTTTACGCTATTGATGGTTTCTTCGGGAAGTAGAGCGATGGAGGTTGACAACAACTAATGATATTTAGGGCAATGGAGGCCGAAAACAGAGGTGTGTGTCGTGAGAGGAGTGATGGAGGCACTTTCAAACAACGTTAATAGATGGTAACATAGTTGGAGTACTTTTTGGGGTCTCCATCGATTGTGTTTTAATATGTGTTTTTTGACTGTTTTATTTATTTTAAATGCTACTTATATCAGTTGGATGTTGTTATTAGCACATTGTTGTGCTAGATTGGCAACATGGATTAGATTCACTTGAAGGATTGTTAAAAAATGCAGCAATAAGTTCTCAATTTGATTTTGCCTTGGTTAAATTGAGAAAATTTGAATTTCCACATTAGTAGACAACTTGGATGCAATTAGCTGCAAATCTACACCATAATTTCTACATCGTATCATAGCAGGATTCACATTAGAGCAGGAATTTTGAATTTGTTTCTAAGGAGGTTCAAATTTGCAGTTCAGTGTAGCAAGATCTCTTAAGAACTGAAAATATGACCTTCAACGAGCTAAGGCTAGAGTATGCCTTGGAAGGCAACCCTAATTTCATTGACTGGAAGGATCACATGGAGGAGCTATTCAATGAAAATGGATTGCTAGAATACATCAAGAGAGATGTTACAAAACCAACAGAATCTTATGCCCAAAACCTTGCTCAGTGGAAGAAAGTTGTAGCCAAGGTGTGGATAATAATATTGGAGGGAGTACGAGACCACATTGTCAGCAATCTCCATGGGAAAGAAAATCCTTATGGAATGTGGTGGGCACTCACAAATCTATTCTAGAATGGTAGTGACCACAAAAAGTTGGTGCTCAAGGATAAACTTTGAAATATCAAGATGTAGAAGAATGGCTTTATCCTGCAATATCTGAGGAGGTTCACACAAGTTCGTGATGAGCTTGCAGGAGTTGGTGTTACTCTTTCAAAGGATGACTTGGTAAGAATATCCCTCCTGGGCCTTCCCAAGATTTGGCATAGCTATCAAGATTAAGTGAACGAGAGGGAGAAACTACCGAATTGGGAACACTTATGGTATGATTTGGTACAAGAGGAAATAAGGCAGAATACCAGAGATGGGACCTCATCCAAGGGCAAGGATGAAGAAAACTTTGCATTGGTTGAAAAGGGAAAGAAGGGAAAAGGGGAATAAATCTCAAACCAAACCAAAATCCAACCAAGGGAGAAAGAAGAAAGATTTGTCAAAAATTAAATGCTTCCATTGTCATGAATACGGGCATTATGCCACGAAGTGCCCAAAAAGGCAATCAAGAAGACCTTAGGAGGAGCAGTGGGTGAAGCCTTGGATTTATAGTTTGACCTTGACTTTACCCTTATTGCATGCATGTCCAAAATAGTGATGGGGAGCGTGTGGTACTAGGACTTAGGTGCATTGTTCCACATGACAGGGTGTAGAGACATTTTCAATGACTTGGAGGAGAAAGATCTCAAGATGCACATCAAGCTAGGGGATGACAGAAGGTACAACATGACCAGTATTGGTATAGTCACCTTTTAGAGGGAGTCAGGCTCCCCTCTCAGGCTCAAGGATGTCATGTTTGTTCTAGGCCTAAAGAAAAATCTCATCTCTATTGCAGTTTTGGAAGACCATGGTTATGACGTGATCTTCAACAAAGGAAAAACATTCCTAATACACATAGCCATGAGACAGGTGAAGAAGATCGAGGTTTGTGTGAAGAATCTATATAAGTTAGATGTGGAAGATTGTGTTGCATTAAAAACTAAGGAAGAGAAAGTGTAGGGCCATGATGTAGGTGAACTTTAGCACATAAGCCTTGGCCATTTGCATCATGGCACCTCGAATATTATACAACAAATATCCACTAGCCTCCCTAAAGGAGCACTTGAGCAGTAGGATGTATGCAAAGGATGTACCTTGGGGAAGTACATAAAATCCTCATTTCATGATCGGGACAACAAAGTGCATGCATTCCAAGAAAGGATCCACTTTGATGTTTGTGGACCTTTCTTGATAGCCTCCACTGCCCGACACAAATATTTTGTCCTTTTTATTGATGACTTCTCACATAAGTGTTGGATCTCTTCATGAGGAAGAAAGATGAGACATTCTCCAAGTTCGTAGAATTCAAGGCACTGGTTGAGAAAGAAACCAGTAAGAAGGTGAAGGCTCTCAGGAGCAATAATGGAGGTGAGTATGTGTTGAATGAATTTAAAAATTTATGTGCGAAAGAAGGCATTCGACGAGAGTTGACAACACCCCACAACCCACATCAGAATGGGGTGGTTGAAAGAAATATCCATAGCATTTTGGAGCAACGAGGGTGATGTTGCATAACCAAGGCCTACCTTTGCATTTGTGGGTTGAGGCATGCAATACAATAGTCTGTTTGTAGAACTGAAGTTCTCATCGGATTCTTGGCATGATTACACCAGAGGAGGCTTTCTAAGGAAGAAATCTGGATGTGTTGCACTTCAAGATTTTTGGAGCCTCTATTTACTGCCATGTCTCCAAAGACTCAAGGAATAAGATTTAGTTGACCGCATAATTCGAGGTATTTGTGGGTTACACAGAAACTCCCCACAACTAACATGTGTACTTTCCATCACTCATAATGATAGTTGTGTGAACGGATGTAAATTTTGATGAGGAGAAATCTATGTGGTGCTCTCTTGAGAGGGAGATTTAGATGCCACCAAAAGATGAGATTTTAGCTCAAAAAGAGGAACCTCGAGAAGTTGTAGAGCAACCATAAATTGTGGAGCAGAGAGTGGAGACATTCACTAAAGCAAAACCTCTAGAGAAGGCAGAAAAATAACTAAGGAAGTTGATAGACTTGTGTAGGATGCGAGGGAGAATGTGGGATATCCTTCAAATTTGCGTAAGCAAAGGAGGTCACCTGAGAGGTACATTGGCTACATGGCTCTTATGAATGAGCTTATAGATATTGAGCAAACCTATTTCGAGGAAGAAATAGAGCAACCTGTATGGGTTGATGAAATGTTGGAGGAATATGAATCCATTGCAAAGAAACGTGTTTGGGAAAAGGTCCCAAGAACAACATATAAATCAATAGTGGGTTTGAGATGGATCTTCAAGGTGAAGAAGGCAACAAATGGAAGCATAGGGAAGTATAAGGCCAGATTTGTGGCCAAGGGGTACTCTCAAGTTGAGGGAATTGACTATCAGGAGACATTTTCTCTTGTAGTAAGGTACTCATCCATTAAATCAATTCTTGGTCTGGCTACGTAGATGGGGTGGAATATCCACCATATGGGTGTAAAAACAACATTTCTGAATGGGGTTATTAAGGAGGAGGTGTACATAGAGTAACAAAAAGGTTTTGAGACATTTGATCAAGAGTCTCATGTGTGCAGACTCAAGTGAGTGTTGTACAATCTCAAACAAGCACCTTGTGCTTGGTACACCAAGATCGATAGTTATCTCACCGGTTTGGGCTTCACCATAAGTGACGCAGATGTGAACCTCATCACATATGGATAGAAGGAAAATTTCTTATTATTGTCTTATATGTTGATAATTTTGTTTTAACTAGTGATGAGCCGTTGACCATATCTTACAAGGAGGACCTTGCAAGGGAATTTGAAATGAAGGACATGGGTCTCATGCACTAAGTTATCGGGTTGGAAGTATGACAAGCTGATGGGGAATTATTTATCTCTCAAGGCAAGTATGAAAATGAGATACTGCAGAGATTCTACATGGAGAGTTGTAAACCCATGGAAACACCTCTAACGAACAACTAGAGGAAGGAGGATGCCACTTCAGGTGAAGTGGATGCTACCATTTATCGTAGCTAGTGGGTCCACTCATGTATCTTGTGAACACATGACCAGATATGTGATGTGTAGTCAACGAGCTAAGCCAAGCTATGGTTAGGTTAACCAAACTATTTTGGAAGGGAACTAAGCATGTTTTACGGTACCTGCAGGCACTACCTAGTTTGGACTATGGTACATACGAGCAAAGGGAGTGAAGTTGTGCGGCTTCACGGATGCAGATTGGACACGAAGTCCATTAGAATGAAAGAGTACATCAAGTGTAATTTTTAGTGTTGGGTCCGTAGTTGTTTCTTGGTATGACAAGAAGCAAAGATCTGTGGTGCTTAGCTAGACAGAAGCATAATACATGGCTGCAAGTCAAGAAACACGTGAGGCGATATGGATGAGAAAGATACTTGTTGGACTATTTGATCAGATGATGGATCCAATTGTGATAATCAGAGTTGCATCAATCTCTTTGAGAATCCTATATTTCACTATCGATCCAAGAATATAGATATCCAATATCACCATTTACGAGACTGTGTTTAGAGGCAGATGATGTTGCTACACTCCATTATAATAAAGGAGTAAGATGCTGACATTTTGACAAAAGATTTGTCAAGAGGGAAGTTCAAATTTCATAGGTGTAGGATAGGGGTGGTTGATAATCCCCTTCTTGCAGAGAGGGAGTCTTGAAAGGTGTAGCAAGAAAATCTCAATTTGATTTTTCCTTTATTAAAATGAGAAAATTTGAATTTCCACATCAACAGATAGCTTGGATGCAATTAACTTGTGTGACATGGCTTGTGTCACCTGGTTTACTCAGTAAATTCGAGTTGGAGGAGTTAGAGTTCAGTTAACCATGTATGATTTCTAATTTGTAGCAATCAAAGTTAGATATCTCAAGTTGTTTTCAGTTAAACTAGTTCCAACTGCTTGAGGAACTAGTGGAAGGCCAATTGTACAGTGGGAATTTAGTCAAACTCGGTGATCATCCAGTTAATTGATCAATCAACCTAAAATATCTAATGCATGGAGAATTCTAGTTCCCCAGATGTGGTGGAGATTCCAAAGTAGTGTATCATCAACTGTAGACTAGCCTTGAGTGTAGAGGTGTTGCATGTAGTTAGATGATCAACCTTTGGAATTTTGCAATCCATTTTGTAAAAAATCCTAAATAATAGGGGCCTAATTTCTCAAGGAATTTCACAAGGAAATATGGGCTCAAGTAGAGGTAGAAATTTACTAACTCTGGGTTAGAGCTTCTCAATGAGTAGAGAGACAGGTTATTCACTTGTAGGTTGTGCTCAGTTGAGCAAATAAATTGCAATACATTTCTATTGATCATATTAATACAAGCATACATTGGGGTTTTTAGCATATTGTTTTCCCTAGGAAACATTTTGTGTGCATGTGTGTTATTTCTTATTGCATGTATGAAATTTTTGTTCTAAATTGTGAATTACCTTCCAGAGAGCATTAGAGTAGGTTTGTGTCCTATGATTTTGATTAAAACTTCATGAGTAGTTGCAACTCTACATCATAATTTCTACAAGGATGGTGGAGGGAAATTATCTATGACAACTTTTGCGAGAAGAAGACGTTGAGGATAAAAGATTGGATTTTGGAAGAATTAGTCACAAAATTCACAAGGGCAGTAATTTTGGTTGCAGGTGTGGAGGTAGATGGATTAAATGTAATTTTGGCTGCAAGTGTGTAGGTAGACAAGTCACAGTTACTCCTTTGATTTTTGTCGATGATGTGTTACTATTTGGTAGATTGACCTCTTTTGATCGGTCTCTAGACTCCTTATGAATAATATTAAATCTCATATGATTTCTTCTTACCCAGATGGTGCATTGGTACTGGAGATTTATCATATTTTTGGTGTTAGCTCCACTGTACTGGATGCAGATTTTAAATATCTTAGATTTATACTCCAACCTAATTGTTATGGAATT
This sequence comes from Pinus tabuliformis, assembly GCA_031772625.1. Taxonomy (NCBI): domain Eukaryota; kingdom Viridiplantae; phylum Streptophyta; class Pinopsida; order Pinales; family Pinaceae; genus Pinus; species Pinus tabuliformis. Next base: position 473,777,328 of record CM062819.1, read on the forward strand.
AAGGATTGGAGTCGACTTATAGAGAAAATCCAATGTATACTTTTATCATGGGTACACAAGTGGCTCTCCCTAGGAGGCAAGTTGACTCTAGTTCGAGCAGTCCTTCAGAGCATCTCTGTATATTGGCTTCATATTTTTTCTCTGCCTAAGAATATCAGTAAAATTATCTTTCTGGCTTCATCTTGGCATGGGAAAATTTGTGTCGTAAAGGACAGAGTGGGCCTGGTTGTTGTTTACTCTGTATGGAGGCGATGGATGACCATACTCATCTATTTCTTTGATTCTCCTTAGTAAAATCAATTTGGAATGGTGTATTTAATATGTTGCATTTACAGGCAGATTAGAACTACTCTTTTGTGGTTTATTGTATTAAGGACTAGATTATTGAATATAAAACATTTGGACAACTTCCAATATACATTGGGGTTTCAACCCAAAGAATGCATTACTGTCCCAAGCTCCTTTGTTGTGATACATCCACCTCCATCCTTGTAAAAAAATCTAAAAGCCTCCTTGAACTTAGACATAACCTCCATCCCATATTCCTTTAGTAGATAAAACCCTTATCTCATTTTCTGACCATGCCAATCTACCCTCCATCCCATATTCTCTCACGAGCCCTGTGTAAACCACCATTTCGTTCAAGGATGGGGATTTTGATGCCTACTCTAACCATATTTGTTAGATAGCTTCCCCCTTTTCTTGCTTATGGTTTCTTTAGTTGGCCTCCTCTAAATATTCCCTACTCTCCTTAAATTATTTGGAAGGTAGTCTTTGGCTACTAACCCCATTTTACCGGAGATCCTTGACATGTCCCTTGAAATTTTGATTTGGCCCCATGATCTATTTTATGCCAGTGAGTCGAAAGCTTTAGATTTCTTTTCCGCATATTCATTCATGACCAAGCACTATACCACTAGTTCTAAGAATCTTGTGGTTACTATCACCACAATAAATGTATATTGTATTTTAGAGGAGATAAGAATTGTATATTTCCCTTTGGGACACTCAAAAAATATTGATGCACCCTACTTCTCTAATACTCTAGTCTACTTTATGACCTTAATTCCCATTCCATGTTCATCCATGTGGATGCACTTTATGATGTTATAGGAAAACCTAATGTCCTTGTCAACTCCCTCTCATCTTCCTTGCCATGTTTTCTAGGACTTATGTAGCCAACAAGAAATTTGGGAGATGAATGACAACAAGGTAGAAAATCAAGGGGTTTTCAAGTCATTTATTTAGGGTTCCCACTAGAATAGTCCCACCATATGATCCACCCAATCCCTAAATTGGGATTTAATTCTATTTCAAATAATTATTAGATGATCATGGTGGGCCATGATTCCAAGTTAAATGTTATGACTCTTCATAGTATATTATTGGAGATACTTTAGGAGACACCTCTTTGGCTAAAGGGTTAAGGAAGGATTTTGAATTCAATATCAAGACATCAACCATATCCTCAACATTTCTCCCATCAACCATATCCTCAACTTATTGAACCAACAACCAAGAAGACAACTGAGGTGAAGCATGGGCATCCTCTCTCGCCCATGTTGTTCAGGATATATATCAATCTATGAATGCCTCTACACTCCACCAACTGTGCATCAATAAAAATTTTGGTTTCCCCACTGTCCACCACGATGGATACACATCGTCCCTGCATTGTGCCTCTGATTGCCAAAATTTCAAAATTGGGATTTTCCATGTCAAAATTTTAATGCAAGATTGACCATGCATTGGAAGGCCATTAACACAATATTAGGACATAAAAAATGTATAATTGACACAATACCAAATACAATACATACATTGAGTTTTATCTCACAAGGTATCTAGATGCTAATTGAGAAAGTTCACACGAAGAGAGAAAGGCAATGTCATGATACATTGTTCAATTTGTAATCAAGAGCATTATCTTGGATAAGGGAGAAGTAACATTTAGTTTCTTTCTCATATACAAAGGAAAAATTATGAATCAATGTCAAATGCCTTTCGTGAAGCAATGTTGTTGTAAAGGGTGTTAGAAAGCTTGCATTGTAGGCAAGACCCTCACACCATACTAGATTCTGTTAACCATGTCTAGTGATCTCAAATTTCATGAGCATGTTCAATGAGTGACCATAAACGAGGGGTGTCAAAATGGCTAATAATCATAGCTTATAGTGGATGACTGTCATCGTACATAACATCCGTGGTCCAAGTCATTTGTTTGGTGCCCAATGTTGGTGAATCATTGCATTGCATCATGGTAGCAAATCTTGCCTTTTTTAAAGCAAAAATATATTGAAAATAAATTAAGTGATGTCTCATGCAAATGTTCAATATTGTTTTGTTGTGAGTGGTTTGCATATTATATGTATCATATATCTATAATCACTTATTTCAAGCATACTTTAAGAAATAAAGGAAGAGGTGGAGGGCATTGCCATAAGAAGGACTCCCACCAACTCCTCTCCTCATAGCAATTTTTCAAACGTTAGCCCATAAATCAAACACATGCCCTTGTTTCTCTAGTTTGGAAACCCTTGGATGGATATGACAATGAACTCCTCCCAACCAATGCTTTAAACATCTATTGAATGCCTTTGATTGGTATGTATAAATGATTTTGATTGATTCCTGGAGAGGTGTGAAATCTAATTTTGCATTGACATAATACACATACCAAATTTAACCCATGGTAGCCAAAATTTCAGCCTTACAACTCTCTCATCCAATATTAAATACTTCACTAATTAGTCAAGGGGTAATCTCCTTAACAATATATTAAATATTATAAGCATTCATATATTTGGCCAATAGAAATACTTCTGCAGTACTGCCACTATTTTCTCGACCCCGAAATTCCCAGCGGCCCGACTGTAGTGCACTTCCCAAATCATCTTCGCATGCTCGCTTGAAGGAACACAAAGGTGTCCCATATGGCATAACAATGCATCCTAGAGGTGAAAACCTGGAACTTGCTGACCCCCCAAGAGCATATGGTATGTGTGTTTGAATTCTGGGTTGCTTTTGTAGAGAAGTGGCCAATCAGAAGTCTCATTCCCACAAGAGTTGAGCACGGTAGTTAACACCATGATCGGTGGTCGGCTGAGGAAGTCTGCAACATTATTTGTGCTGCCCTTCTTGTACTTGATATTCAAATGGAACTGTTGCAGGTATGTGGACCACTTCTGATGGCAATCATTCTACAACTTCCCTTGCATCTGTATGAATTGCAGGGATCAGTGGTTAGTGTGGATGACTGTTTCCTTCCCCAAAATGTAATGCTTCCATTATCCGCAGGCCTGCACAATGGAATACATCTCTTTATCATAAGTGGGATACTTTTGTACCGTGTCTGAAAGTGTCTCACTGTGATATGCCACTAGATGCCCCTGTTGAGTAAGGACTACTCCAATAGCATAGTCAGAGGCATCTATCTCAATCTCAAATGGTTGTTGCAAGTCTGGTAATGTGAGCACTCGTGCAGAGTAGAGGCGATGTTTCAACACTGTGAATGCCTTCTATTGAGATTCAGACCAAAAGAATTTTTCTTTCACTCCTCCTTTGGTGACTTGACTCAAGGTCCAAGTGATATGAGAGAACCCCAACACGAACCTGCGGTAGAAATTAGCAAGACCTAGAAGGCTGCGGAGCTCTGTTAGAGTGGTTGGGGTTGGCCAATCTTGAATGACTTGAATCTTGGCTGGATCCACCTGCACCCTCTGTTCATCAATAATGTATCCCAAATACTGAACCTAGGTCATGCCGAAAGTACATCTCTCCAAATTGGCACACAGCTTGTGTTGCCACACTATTTGGAGAACCTGTTGGATGTGGTGAAGGTGCTCTTACTAACTCTGGCTGAAGATCAGGATGTCATTGATGAGCCTCATCATTGGGTAATTATATGGGCCTTAATTCACCTCCTAGCTTAGTCAAACCAACTATTCTCACAACTTATTGCATACTTTTGATTATATTTTGTTTATGAGATGAGTTAGAGTTGGATATTTTGCTTTGTGGTCTAATGTGCATTTAATGCAGGATTAAAGGATAAAACCAAGGAATTTTGGCAAAAACCTTGGTCAAAAATCGAATGGGACAAGGGAGAGGAATTATAGGAGGTAAATCCTCCTCATTTACTACCCTCCATTCGAATATTCCTCCATCAACTCGAAGTGCAAACAACCAAATCATGAGGACTAGAAGGCAGTTGAGCAAGTGAAAGTCAAAACACCTATTTATCTCGAGTTTGGGAGCTGAGCCTCCCTAATTTTAAGGAAGTCGTTGGAGACTTCAGATGTATAAGTAGAGAGGCATAGGACCTCAGTAGGATTCAGACTTTTGATTGTAAAACTTTACTCTATTTTCGAGCTACAAGACTTGTGACAGTTTTTGATGTAATCCATTGTTTTGATAATAAGAATGAGCTTTGTTTTGAGCCAGCACTGAGTTAACTCAGAGGGCTGAAGCTCTTGGTTTAGGGCCCAACCCTAGTAGCTAAGGCTCCTCTTTATTGTACATGTATGCTAGCGTAGATTCATGGTTTAATCATTCATTTTCTTAAGTAGCTGCATTTCCATTACAACAGTGTAGCGTAGATTGGTTGTGTTTTAGTTTGCTTCCATTTGTGCCTTCTTTCAATTCGCAGGTTAGCAAGGAGAAAAAGATCCCCATAAGGTTTTCAGCAGGTGTCTCGGCCTCACCTCCTCCCTCTGGGACCATGACTTGAGGAAGAGACCCTTCAGAAACCCCAAAAACACAAATTTCTAGTTATTGCATGAGCTTTGGAGTTTGTTGTCTTGATTCAGTACTTGGTTCATTTCATCGTCATCTCTCTCCATCACTCTCTTTCTGTAATATGATCTCACGCATATTCTCATTTCCTTCAGCACGAAATTCTTAAGTGGAAGCTAATAAATCATGTCTTAATCGGATTATACCCGTAGATTTCCTTACCGTCTGATCCACAACAAACCTGACCAATCACCATTAAACTGCATGTCGCATAGCTGACGTATTCATTTCAATGTTTGACTTTATGCGCTCCAAATCTCCACCACCGATCTGCCTCGCTTGATCCAACAGCTATCGCGTCACCCACTCACCAACTAGCTTGGTTGATCTCCACCGTCGATCTGGCTCGCTTGATCCAACGAATATCGTGTCACCTGATCGCCAACTAGCTTGGACGATCTCCACCGTTGATCAATCCCGCATGATCCAACGGCTATCGTGCAATCTCGCGTGAATTCTTGCACGGCCGATATCCGATCGAGAGCACATGAGAAAAGTGGTTTTCTCTTGCTACGTGTCACTCACTTAGGCTAATCGCGTAAAATTTAGGAATTCCACTTACACCTTTGAGGGCATGCGAGAAACTGCTTACCACCTACGAAGACCACTCCATCATTCCACACATTTTCCACCCTTCTGCTGACATGTGACTTGACGTGATCCATCCATCTATTCACTTAATCTCCGCGATAAGATCTCCGCCGCTCATCTTTCGTTAATCCTATTCATTGATTAATCCATCCATCTATTCACTTAGTCTCCGCGATAAGATCTCCACCGCTCATCTTTCGTTAATCCTATTTGTTGATCGATCCATCCATCTATTCACTTAATCCCCTACGATAAGATCTCCACCATTCATCTCCCGTTAATCCTATTCGTCCATCTATTCACTTAATCCCCTGTGATAAGATCTCCGCCGCTCATCTCCCGTTAATCCTGTTCGTCCATATATTCACTTAATCCCCCGCGATAAGATCTTCGCCGCTCATCTTTCGTTAATCCTGTTCATCCATCTATTCACATAATCTCCTGCGATAAGATCTCCACCGCTCATCTCCCGTTAATATTGTTCCCAACTGATCCAACGGTTCCTGTGCACTGCTGCTTCATTACGTCTTCCTTTCGCTGATTTCAATCTTCGATTTCTCTTCCGCTTGACTCCTTCCCGAACATTGCTCTATGTATCATTTAAATGCTACCACTCTTCAGCTTTGATTTGGTTATTCAATCAGACTCCAACACTGTCCGATCATCGCAAACACCAAAAAAAGTGAAAACAAATTTAGTTTAGTTTCCTTGCTTACACATTAGTATGGTTTGATGCTCTTTACTTTTGTAACTTAGATAGCAGCATTAGGTTAGTGTTGATTTAGAAATTCTTCTTAGCATAGCTATTTAAATGGTTAATTAGGATATGGTGTGATTTAGCATTACATGTTGTTTTCTTCATTTCTGCAGTAGAGTAGCTCTCTTAGAATAGATTTGCTCTTCTTCCATCAAAGAATTAATCTTCTTCTGACTCTATAGAAGTCTGGCTTGGAACCCCTGGGGTCTCTCGCCAGGTGAACAATGACAACAGGTAGGACCTTCACTTTTACTTGTGCATATAGCACTGTCACCTCCAAGTTTGTTTGAACCCCAGGTTGATAAGTAAAGCTAGTAGCCCAAGAGTTGCAGCATCCTTGCTGCAATACTGGCGCTCATCAGTCATCCAAGTATACCACTACAAATGAGTTGGTGAATGGTCGTAAGATGTCATCCATGAGACTCATGAAGGTTGCAGGAGAATTCGTCAACCCAAAAGGCATAACCAACCATTCGAAAAGGCCCTCCTTGGCTTTGAAGCTAGTCTTCCACACATCGGAGGGTTCGATTGGTACCTAATGATATCCAGACTTCAAGTCAATCTTGCTGAAATATTTTTCTCCTGTGAGTTGGTCCAGAAGGTCATCAATCCATTGGATCGGGTACCTATTCCGGACAGTGATATTGTTTAGTGCTCGATAGTCAATACAGAGTCTCCAAGTCCCATTTTTCTTCTATACCAACATGATCGAGCTCCCACAGGGTGATGAACTTGGCCGAATGTGACCTTTCTATAGCAGCTCCTGAATTTGCCTCTTGATTTCATCGTTCTCCAGAACATAGCATCGATAGATTGGTCCATTGGTTAATGACGCACCTGGGGTCAGATCGATGGAGTGCTTGACCTGACAGTGCAGAGGCACCGATATGGGGGGAAGTGAAGATGTCCTCGTACTCCTCCATGACCTTTTCCATCTGTTGTTGTCGTGTGGAGGGTCCTTGTCTCGAGGTCATGGCCACTATCTTCTTCTTTCCTTGAGGGCATATCATCAGGAAAAAAAATTCATAGTTTTTGAAATTAGTTTACTGCATTGTTTTGTAGTAACCAGAGAGATGGCAGTAGGCGGGTGTGGTGAAGTAAAATTCTAAGTGCAGACACAAACAATTCCTCTAGCCCGATAGTGGGTCTAGCCACTAATAAGACATTCTATGGAAGATTTCCTTAGGTTAGAACCAATTAAGAGGGCCTACCTCTTAGTATGCTTATCCCGTTTGGTGATGACCTTACTTTCTCGCTCCAGCTATCTCCCATTTCCTTCTTCGAACACCTGAAGCAGGTAAACAACAGCAAACAACAATCGTGAAATAGACAAATTGTAATTCAACCTACTTAACAAGTCAAGAAGCATTAATTCATAAACATGTGAGATGACACATTATGTAGGAAATCAATCGATAGTTTCATATATATTAAATCAAGAAGAGATTACAACCATTGTCTTGACATTGTTGTTCTCCTCCGACAAACACTTCTGTTAGCATTCCATGATGGCCTCAACAATGATAGTTTTAAGGCTCTTCCCTTTATTCTTCATACTAAACCAAATTCACACTTCTCCCTCACTATGAATAACTTGTTGATTACTCCAGACTTAATTAACACTAGCACACCCACATTAACCCTTCCACACCAGCCTGTGCTTGGGAGAAAGGGAGGTTTATATAGCATGAATGGATGGGAGATGGTTCCTCTTCTCATGGGACAAGGTCTTATCTCTTGAGGTAGTTCCATCCTAATAGGGGAAAGGAGCCCAAACTGACATCCTCGACTCCATCTATCCCAACCATTTACCAGACTTCCGTTATGAAGCTTCTAGAGCTGGAAGCTTCGGCTCCTTATTTAAAAAACTTTCCAAAAGAGGATCGGTGCGACCAGAGTTAACGTTGGGTTAATCCAAGACCAGAGTTAAGAGGGTATGGTTAATATGTGCAGAGGTGAAAAATAACCAAAGTCTAAACTTGGCATAGTTAGATGAAATATTTCCGCTTAAGGACTTAACCTTGGATAAAGTGAGTTTTCATTAAATGTTATATTTCCGCTAGGTAAAACCTTGATCTAAGAGAAATTTTCCCTAAGTATGGAATATGTGTAATTCCTGGGACATGTACATGACAGGTACATAGTAGACATGCAATTTTTGTTTGCATAATGTGGGTATTAGTGGCTAAGGCTGCATCATATATGTTCCTTTTCTTTATAGTATCCTCTATGATACCACTTGGCATACATGTATACAAGAGCACTCCCCACAAACATGTCACAGTGTAACCCAATTTTCATTATGTCTGCATGAACCTGTCTGCCATTTTCTTTCCATTATAAAGGTAAATTTAGTTGGTTGGATAACTATTTGTTGCATCTAGTGAAATAGGTTCAAGCCTCCTAGAAAATCCCCTATCTCGCATAAACTGCAATCATTGTATTCCATGAGACAACATCTTCTTGAGGAATTTTGTAAAACACATGGCATGAATCCTTAAATCTTCCACCTTAACATAAATGCATATGAGGCTAAACCCTAAGAATATGTTGGATTCAAACCCACTTTGGATCATTTTTTTATGAACTTTCTTGCCATGTTTGAAAGTAGCCAAGCAAACACATGCTTGGAGAACACTAGAAAAAGTGAATTGATTTAGGGAAATGTTTGATTCTCACATCTCATGATACAGAGTCAAGGTCTTGTCACTGTGTCCATGCTAGCCTAGGCCACTATCAAACTTGATCATGGAACCATATTTCTATTGGAAACTTCCTTCAATAGCAGGAGGGCATCAACTAAACTGTTGCACTTAGCATGCGTGATAACTAGTTTCATATCTAAGGAAGTGTTTTCCTTGAAACTAGTCTGAACAATATGAGCATGGACTAGCTTGGCCTCTAGTATATATATTTGTGATGAAATAGTTGACAACAATCATAGGATGGAGGTTTTTTTTCGACCTTTAGTTCTGGATAGTTTTTAGCATTGGCAGGTCTTTCATTATGATACTCAAATTGTGAGGTTCCTTAATATTTTGCAGGAGTTTTCTAACTATGAGATGAATTGGATAGGGGAAGATACAAATGAAACTGAGGTTAGGTAGTTTTAGGAGAAAAAGTATCCCAATGGCCTTGTCCCATTAGAGAATCTTTTTTATTAGTGTTATATTGTATAAGAAAGAAAAGGATGTCAGCAATAGTGAAGAGGTGATTGAAATCAATTTGGGATCCGAAGTAACCCCCACAATAATCAAGCTTGGAAAGGGTTGTTTGCATGAGAGAAATCCAATTGAAAACCTTATCAACAAGTATAAAGATTCTTTGCCTATATTTATGATTATTTAAATGCATACAACGATGATATTATTCAACATAATATCCCATTGAAGGAGGATGACAACCCATTTAGACAAAAGCTAAGGCCTATGAATTTAAAATTGACACCTATAATTTAGAAGGAGTTGTAGAAAATGCTCGAGGCAAAAATCATTTCTCCTACAAGATATTCAACCTAGGTGGAAAACTCAGTCTCTGTAAGGAAGACGAATAGTGACATTAGAATATGTGTCAAATTCAATAATTTGAATGAACTATCATTGAAGGACAATGATCCTTTACCCAACAAGGGGTATTTATTGCAAAGGATAACTGGGCCTTGAATGATTTCAATGTTGGATGGTTTCTCAAAATATAATCAAATTAAAGAAGTTATTTCTTCAGCTCCTGTATTTATAAATATTCAAAGGAGTTTCAAATTTTCTAAATTTCTTCAGAAGAAGCAATCGCAGGGGTATTTTTACAGAATAATGTGCAGGGATTTGAGTAGCCCACAACACATATTAATAAAGGCCTAACAGTAAGCATAGATTTTCATCCTTTGAATCAGTCAAATTTATTAGGTAATCTTCACTTTCAATTATGAGAAGTCTATACTCTATTGGGGTCCTCAACCGAATTTCTATATCTATAGTTTCTCTTAAATGCTTTGTAACTATGAAATAACTTCTGAACATAGTCACGTGCATGAATATTTTTCACTTGGAATAGATTTTGGTGATATTTCAATTTTGGAAGTGGTATCAAGTGAAAAAATAGTTCAGAAATCATTCAGAATTTGCGATTTATCAAAGCTCGAAATGTCTATGCAGGTATAAATATATTTTTAAAGAGAAAGTAATTTGGGTGAAGTTTTTTGTAAGCTAAATCTCAACAAAATATAGTTTAAAACTTTAAGGTAGCAAGTAATTTGGGTGAAGTTTCCTATAACTTTCTCAAGAACATATAGTTTTGGATCATTTATAGACATTTTCTATTATATTTGTTTAGGCATTCCTTTCAAAAGAATCCAATGCATGGGTATGGGTTGGTATGTAAATTTGGCTACTTGATCTTGTAGTTAGGTGTCTCAATATTTATCCATCATTTTATTTTTATGAAAGTTAATATTAATTAACTTGACATGAGTTACAGGAGTGACATTTTCTAAGAACATAGTCCACATTTATCATTCTAGCGAGGTTGACAAATTGCAACAACACCTTGAGGTTGATATTCAAGTTTGGAAAGATGTTTTATTACTGGAGTTTAAACACTTCACAATTTTAATGTTGGTAGTAGGGACATATACATCCTTAGGATCTTCTTGTAACTGTCTTATATGTTCTTAGCTAGGTTATGGAGTATTTAGGATTTATCAATTTCATTTTTTTATATAAGTATTCTCAACAATTTGTTTTTTAGTCAATATTTAGAGCCAACTAGTGTGGCTTATCATCCAAACATTCTGATAAGAAGTCACATTCATTGGCTAGAAACCTCAACTCAAAAACGAAATATGATAAATTTGGAATTCTTAATCAAAATTATTCATCTCACAACCATCTATACTCTAATTTTTTTGTCTTTATTTATATTCTGCATTAAATTTCTTTTAATGACACATATTCATGTAACTTTGCATATTGATGCACATATAGGAAGTTTGAATGATATTGCTTTCGTCATCCATAATGAGCAGCTTAAATTTATCACATGTGGATGATGATAAGGTCATCAAGATATTTATAACATTGGATTTTTCAAATTCAATTCATTTTATAAATCATGGTTTATAAATGATGGATATTACTTTACAAGTTAAATTTTTAATTTAATGAATATATACAAATTATTTATTGCTTATTTTTTCTTTTTAATTAAAAAATTGAGTTAAAACACACATTTTGAAAATATTTTTTTTCTCAGTATTGTTCTTAGATAGACAAAATGTTAAGTAGTGTTCCATTGAATGATAAATGTTGAAGAAATATTCAACTAAACATATCATTTTTGGCTTGGTAGTTAATAATAGAGATAATGAATATTTTTTTCCAAATTAATTAAATGATAATTTTAGAATTGATGATTTTCTCAATAAAAATCAAAATAAAATAAAATAAGTCAAATTGATATTTTTTCAAATTGATATATATTTTTTCAAATTATTTCAAAACTAAATAAAAATTGCTAGATTAAATTAATTTAATTATTTAATCAAATCATTTTTATAAATTTTATTAAAATCATGTTAAACTTAAGACAAATATATTTAATTAAATTTCTATATTTATTCTTATAAATGGACTTACTTTAAGTGGTTGGTTTCTTTTTGTAATTTAGACAGACCCATCATAAAAAAAAAAATAATGATCACTCAAGTTGACCGATAAATGGCTTGTAAAAGTACATAGTAAATTGAATTCTTTGAGGTTCCTTTTTCCAAAGAATCATTTTGCATGCTTTCTTACTAAGGATATTATTCTATACACATTCATCACTTAGTTTTTCAATGAATATTGTTTCCATAGTTTGATGATACCCACTCATGACTAGGTTCCGAAGTATATAGTTCCCATATTTTTTCTTTACACACCTCATATATGTATAGCTCTTAGAGGGTGACGTTATGTTAATATTTAATAATTACGTACATAGCTTGGGAATACATTATGGTTAGATATTTGTTCAATGCACTAATGTCGTAACCGTGTCCTGGGTCTTAACCAAGTTCAACCATAGTTCAACCATAGGTTGCAATCTTGAGCTTTGATTAAAAAACTAAGAGGCTTCCCGCTCACCTAGCCGAAAGTTCTTCAGGGAGCTGATCTATCGCCAGGTGGTAGCTCTTATCTCGAGACTCCTTAATAGATGAACGGTTATAGAATTTTGGGCACAGATCGATGGTGGATAGAGAGGGACGATTAGGGTAACCACACAATCATTCTGAGCTGGGCAATTGTGTCTCATTTTGCTGGTTCCATTGAGATGTGAGAGCTCTGCAATTTCTAGTGAGGGTTTAAGCCCAAAAATGACACAGGTTCCCTTTCCTATTTGATTTAGGAGAGGAGTACACTTCGTTTAATTATTCCACTGAGAATAGCAGACTTTACCGAGGGTTTGATTAATTATTCCACTGAGAATAGCAGACTTCGTCGAGGGTTTGAATACAACATCACAGTTATGGGTTTCCTCCGTTTGGTAAACAACCGACGCGGCTCCAGGTATCTCATAACCTTGCTCGATACCTTCCGCTTCTATGAGCCAGTAATCATCAAGGGTACTAACTGTGTTACTGCTACCATGAATAGGGGTTTCAGTTACAGGAATGGTCTCAGCACTCAAGTAACTGAACCCATCTTAAATTTTCTTTTGTTATCTTTGATTAATAGCATATTTGTGAATTTTAAAGTGCGACTAACCCTTGACTTGTAATTTTTTTGTAGGTATGAAATGGGGTTTCAATTTCAATTCCTTTTAATCTTGTTTCTTCCCAGCAATCGTCGTCATCTTCTCATAGTTGTCGTTGCTTCATTTATCAGGTTCTTACTCAGTCCCTTCTAAGAGGCCTACTCGTGCTTGATAGCTCATTTTTGTTGTTGGATCTTGATTCTTAGAAATTACTATGGTTCAAAATTCACATTGACCGATTCCCATTGTTAATTTGGGTCTAGGGTTTGAATTGTCTTGCAACTATTTTCTTTGTTCTCTTTAAAGGATTACTAAGGCTTATGAGTCAAGAACTGTTGACCAACCAGAGTTTAGGGTTGAATATTGAGCAGAAGAAAGTATAATTGTCATTGGTGTTTTCCAAATTAAATTAGCACTAGACAGACTCGACCTTGCGGTCGACAGTGTAGGTTTTGTTTTGAACTATCCGCAAGTCAGAGGAATCATTGACAACACCTGTTGACATGAGTATAAACCCAACCAGGACACGAGTCTCATCCTAGGGGGTCAACGCTTTCAATGAGTGTGGAGATGGAGCACTCTTTATCTTAATTAGGCATAAACTCTCTATATTTGATATTGTCTGGTTCTTACCTTAATAATTCTTGATTAAGTTGTTCATTTTTGAATGGGGTTTCTTTATAAATTCAATACTACACCTCTGGTTCCTCCCCTGCATAGTGTTCATGAATATTAGATATTTTTTTCTTGTAATAAAGAAGCAATAATTCTTGAATGGTTCAGTTAATGTTTATATAATTTCTTCCCTGGTTTACTGTTAAGAATTTCTCATTACCCTGAGATAGTTCTTACGCTATTTGCATAGATTCTTTATGAAATTAATTAAGAGTTGAAACATTTTCTGCAAAAGAAAGTTTAAATACTTATTTTTGGTAGTTTCAGATTGTCTCTTCATTTATTCATTAAACATAATGTTTTCATTTAATCGATTTTTGTTTGTTTAACCGGAAGATTCTTTATGAAACTAATCAGGAGTTGAAACATTTTCTGCAAAAGAAAGTTTAAATACTTATTTTGGGTAGCTTCAAATTGTCTGTTCATTTATTGATTAAACATAATGTTTTCATTTAATCATTTTTTTTTGTTCAACCGACTTGTTACCAAGTACTATTTTCCAAAGTCTCAGTTAAATAAACAAAAGAGCTGACAGTAATAATTATTTACATTACTGGGGATTTTACACCCTTTTATTTTCTTTTAAGTATGTAATTTGAGATCGAGTGAGATGAAATTTTTCTTAAACTGGTTTGAAAAATCCTCTAATATGATATTCATGTAATCCAATTAGCTGAGCTCTATGAAAAATGGGAAAAAGAAAATGGTGCAGAGTTGATTATCATCAAGGTAAAACTCTCTACTCTTTTGGATTGCAATGTTTTATTGCCAAATTTTTAATAATGTACCACTTTCAAACATTCGTTGACATCTTTGTATATCCTTTAGGGGGCTGGGCAAGCATTTTGTGTTGGGGGAGACTTGCGGGCATTGTATTATGTAAAGGTAGGTTAGTGTCCAATATTTTTGAAAATGATAGCTTTACTTCTTGGGTATAGTTTCAGAAGAGTTGACTGTTAGATTGCAAGCTTAAGTAGTAGAAAATGTTCATTTATGTCTCATTTTAATCTTGTTGTTAGCTATTTTCCAATTCGTTTTTCTGTTTTAAATTTTGCCAGTGTTAAAGATATATATGAAAGGCAGTTAGTACAACCACATTGGTAAATGTGGTTGATGTAGGTAGATCAACGTTATTTGTTATTTAATAATGTATTATTTGGTTAATCTCATGAGATAATTCACATAATAATTTTATAATTGTATTAGGTAAATGTGAAAAGGTAAATATGGATTTAGAAATATAAAATAGTTAATATTTAAAATTTTATTCATTGATGTGAAAATGACAACCAAAATATGTCATCATTTCTTATATATAACCAAAAGATAACTATTTGGATTAAAAGAATACTTATAAAAGTAAATATCAACACTATTTCTTCAAAACAAATATTCAACTACACATTGACATAACTAATTTATCTCATTTTGTTTATGAGTGCTTTTATGTTATCAATCATGATTCGTAAACATTTTTTCAGACAAACATATTATCGAGCTTATGTACAAAATCTAATGGCTTTACTATCACATCCATACATACAAGAAAAATCTGGTGAGCCCTGCCACTTTTTTGTTTATACCATTTTTAATTTCTCATATTTTAAAATTGACTGCAATTTGTCATTCAAGATTCGTGCTAGTATGTTGGGAAGAATAATGTCAAATTATATATGGATCTTTTCAATATAATTGAAGTTTATTAGATTATGTATATGCTTTATTTGTCATCTAAAACTATAATAGATAGTATACATACCAGAGTTCTCCATAATTCGCGTTGGGAAGAATAATGTCTCTTAAATTTTATATGGATCTTTTCAATATAATTGAAGTTTATTAGATTATGCATATTATGCTTTCTTTGCCATCTAAAACTATAGTAGATAGTATACATACCAGAGTTCTCCATAATTTTCATTTAAAACATAGTTAAGATTTCATCGCTAACTTGTTATTTTACCTTCGACACTTTTTATAAAAATAGAAGAGGAGGATTTCTCCTCCAATTCTTATGTTCCTATTTAATTAATTGCAAAGAAAAAATTTCATGTTTGATTCATGTAGCGTTTGTTAATGGACTTGCAATGGGAGCAGGTGCAAGTCTAGCAATATTATCTACATTTAGAATAGTCACGGAGAAAATTGAGAGTTTTTTCAATTTTAATCAAAGATTTCCTATTTTCATATAGAGGATTAGCATATCCTCTTCAATTATCTGTCCTCATCATAAACAAAATATTTAGGCATTTTATTTAGAAATCTATGTTACTGAAATTTTGTTTAGGCATTTTATTTAGAAATCTATATTACTGAAATTAGTAAAGGATTAATTAGCAACCATTTAATATTTAGGATTAATTAGCAACCATTTAATATTTAATATTTATAGAATGTCGTGAAAATTATTTCCTTTAAAGTATACAGTAAAATAAATTATTTTAAGATTTCTGATTTATTAATATTTTTCCTTCAATGATCACAGTTCACTTTCTCTCTACTTTTGTTGACGGATCAACAGATTAAAACTTGATGTATCCCCCCAAGTAAAGGAAACAACTTGTTTCATGGTCATTGTGAAAAATCATTTGAGAGACGTTCCTTTTGATAGTTTTCTCTAAAGTTACTTCTTGACATTCTAAATTTTTTCTTGGTTCTAAAAGCTCTGGGCCTTTTTGCAGCAGTAACAACAGGTAGACATGAAGCTGTTGAAGCAAGTGTCTTTGGATATTCCACAAAATATCTTCTGGACTACCATTTTTGAGTCTGACACCATTGGGGAAAGGAAAATCAAGTGATAATGAAGAAATACTATATCATGTTGCGAGCATGTGTGTCAATTTTCCATCTTTTGTAAAACAAACTTTCATGAAGACAACTTTCATGAATGCAGGATTGCCAATCAATTGTAAATTCGAATGAATATACATTTTACAATTTTTGTAAATTCAAATGAATATACATTTTATAATTTATTTATTTTTCCTTATCAAGGAAGCCAATTCCAATTATACACGGGTATTGAAATTGTGGAGCTAACCACTGAATATAAATTTAATTTTCCACCATTTAATATGATTTAAGCTTTTGGTTTTATATGTGAGAAAGTAAACTCTCTTGTAGGATGGAGAAATGTTGAACACTTTTATTTTTCCTCATAATATATCATGAAATGAAATTCCAACGGAGGATCTTGCATGTTCAAATTCAATGACATTCAATGACATGAATATATTTTCAGCAAATATAAGTCATTCAACAAATCTAAGTGTGTTGCCTTATTATTTTCAAGGTTGCTTTCGAGAATTGTTAAGTTTTGGAAATTGTTTTTCTTTTAGATTTAAAATGACTTTGTTGTTAACTTCAAAAAAATTGTATATTTTCTTTACCATAAAGAACAGAGATTTAAGCTAATTAGAATCATTATTTGGGAACTTTAAATGTTGAAACCACCTTAAAAAAACATTTAAAATGATTTTGTTTATTTTTTTTTTAAATATTTTTTCATATTCTCTTTAAAGAGATAATAGTTGAAATTATGGGCCTATAGTCTCTATAGACAATATGTTTTTAATCTCAGCTAATGTCTCCGAAGAGACAAAAATGTAATTGTAGAACATTTAAAAAGATTTTATTTAATTTTATTTAATATATTTTTTCATATTGTCTCTAGAGAGACAATAGTTGAATCTATGGACCTATAATGTAATTGTAGAACATTTAAAAAGATTTTATTTAATTTTATTTAATATATTTTTTCATATTGTCTCTAGAGAGACAATAGTTGAAATTATGGACCTATAATCTCTATAGACTATGTTTTTAATCTCAACTATTGTCTCTAAAGAGACAAAAATGTAATTGTCTCTAAAAAGACAAAAGAAATTGTCTCTAGAAAGACAAAAGAAATTGTCTCTTAAGAGACAATAATTCATGTGTCTTTATAGAGACAATAATAATATGTGTTCGATATTGTCTTTATAGAGACAAATTTTTAAGACAATAAAATTTTGAGACACCCGCTTAGAGACAATATTTAAGACAATACACAAGTTTCTTTTTGTCTCAAGTTAAGACAATTGACTTGAAAAATGTCTTAAATATTGTCTTAAAAACCCTCTACATGTAGTGGTGAAAAACACTTTTCCTTTTCCTTAATTTATTGCATTGTAAAAAAAGACTTCTTAATACTACACATCACATTCTCCCAAGTTCTTCTCTCCATTACCAAGTTTTCATTTTGCATTAAAAAAATTCTTTTCCACCCCATCTATATTCCATTTTGCTTAATATTCAAAGAAGGTGAAGATACAGTGTGTATAGCAGTATCAAATATTTTCTTAAAACTGATACACATGAAACTGATGTATTCTTAAACATTATAACAACATGATTTTTCCTCTTTCAGGAACAATTGTTAATAATAGTTATATATATATATATATATATATAATCAAATTTTAAACAACTTGGACAATTATAATTTCTATGTGATAGATCAGGAAAATGTATTTCAAATAAATTTCAATCACAAGAGTCTTAGTTTAATAAAAAATGTAATTACTCAACTTGTTGCAAAAGTAAAATTGACGATCAATCTGAAAAGATATAACTTACAACGATATTCATTAATTGTCAGATATGAATGTATAAAAAATCAGGAATCAACTGTGCAGTATATTAGTGGATGATATTTTTAATTTTATTGTTCAGCTCATCATATATATCTTTCTCACCTGTTATATTCCGTATCGTGTCGCCACACATTTCCAATCATCATTGTTTTCATTAGCATTTAAGGGAAATATGTATTTCGTAATGTTTACTCCAGGTCCTCTATTTGTTTTGAAGACCCAGAACAGTAGCAAGAAAATACAAATGAAAAGTCTTTTCTTGTCAACAACTACCAACTGGTGAAATGGATCGGCAGTCACTGACGCGCGCACTATGAAAAGTCTTGGGAGGCTACAATGGTCTTTTGGCCGCATTATGAGAAAGTCTTCGGAGTGTGTAATGGCCTTTTCTTCGAAAGCACGACCGCAATCAAGGGGAAAGACTTTTCATTTCTGGTAAAGGTTGTTAAATGAAAAGATTGATATGAGTATATAATCTTCATCAAACCTCAATATACAATTCCAGGTTCAATAGGAGATAGTGAAATAGGGAAAAATCATAAACGTACTTATCAGAATAAAGTCCTCCCACGGTGCAAATTGCAACTGTGGCGGAATGAAGAGATTAATATCATTATGATAATCGTCAAACCCGGAAGAGAATAATGGAAACAAGATAGAAATTCACAGTGAATTCCAATAGGAGAAAACCATAATTTTACCTGCTGCCAAGAGCCGAAGACTTACCATGGTGAATCTGCAACTGCTGTGGAATGAAGGGATTGATATCAATGCAATCTTCGTCCAAACCGGAAGAACCCGGAAATGATGTGAAGAATTTATAAATTAAATGCAGTAAATAAATTATAAATTAAACCATCCAAAATTACAATTCTTATATTGATTTTAATAATAACAAACTGAACAAAGTCAGAATCTTCGAACGCTTAAACAACTTCCCATACAATAGTTAGAAGAATACAATGAAGCTTCTTGCTAAAAGGAATGGTTAGGGTTCATTCTGGGATGAAAAAGATACCGCAGGTTATGTTAGGTTCATTTCTTTTTGAATATTACGAGTGTTTCGGGTCAACAACTACCATTCTGTGGAAAGCCACAAGTCTTCGGAGGCTACGATGACCTTTTGGCCGCATTACGAGAAAGTCTTCGGAGTGTGTAATGGCATTTTCTTCGAAAGCACAACCGCAATCAAGAGGAAAGACTTTATTATCATCGTGCCCAAATATCCAACTTATTACCACGTTATCATTCCCTCCATTCACCATGCTCATTATTTCCAAGAGGCATCATTGAGCATAGTAGTTGCTTTACCTCTTCTCTTTTCTCATCTAGTTCTTACATGCAATTCTTTAATAGAAAATACAACCAAGTATAAAGTACAAGTACATGAAAACATGGTTTTCAATAAATTTCAGAGACAAAATTGTAGGAAGATTCAAACCTTAACTTTCATGATATTTATTTTTGTATCAATCCTATGGTTTGAGTCTTAGATCCAATTATATTTTTTTTTAGGATTTTCTATTTATCCTGGATTACTTAGAAACAATAAAAACCAAAAGTTACGGTTTCTTATGAGGGAACAAAAACCAAAAGTTATGGTTTCTTATGAGGGAACAAATATATTATTATGGTTTCTTTTACAAAAATTAATGACCTTTATGAAGACTACAAACCTTTAGAACTCAAAAGAAAGGTTTTCTATCAAATTAGGGTTAGGTTTTTCTTACTTATAAGGGTTTTCTACTTCAAACATCATCTAGGGTTTTGTAATCCCTAGATTCCAAAGATGAAGTCTACAAACCTTATGATCAAAACATCTATAGAAAAATCCCAACATAATAAAAAAAACAAACCTTTCAACTATGCAAATGCACATACCTTATGACTACATACCTTAACCACCCATGATCTTGAAAACCTACCTTATTTAACTTCCATAGCTACTACAACGTTTCCGCTGTTTCCAAAAACATCACAACTAACTTATTTTTATGAGGCCTTCTTTACAATTCAAGTTATTTCTTCTTCCATTGATGCATGATATTCTTGTTGCTTTGATAAAATGGATCATTCCATCACTCCATCATTTACTTTTGATGACTCTCACTTAAGCTAATGCGAATAACAAGAGACACATCAATTGCAATCATAAACATACCATTATGACATGGCATAAACACAAACACATAAATGAAATATGTTTCCATCGTATTAGTAGGATGATTAATATTACAAAGGTCATGTGCAATGCTCATGAGAAAGCACCTACCTCAATATTTTCCTCATTATATCAACTACAAACAACAAACCAACCAACTAACTTCTTTTATAATATTAAGATCCTTATATATATATATATATATATATATATAGAAGAGGTTATTAGAAGATTTAAAAATATAATAGGGGAATCACCTAGTTGTAACCAACTCATGTATATTCTAAGCCTTTAGATACATGAGCATGAGATTAGGGAAATTAGTCTAGAGGATGTATAGTATGACTCCTTAGCCTCTATGTGCTTAGGATTCTACATTCTTATAGTTCTTGTAGATTCATCTTCTGCTAAACTATGATATGTAGCAATATTTAGTTAAAATTGGTCCATAGAAATTTCCTAAACACATATTCAGACATGTCCTTAAGTTGAGATATACCTCTTGTTCCTACAAAATGGACTCCAAGTGTAGAATATCTCTTATAGTAGAACATCTAAACTTAATTAATTAAAAACATCTATCCAACTCTTGCTTGCTCCCAAGATTTTTTTGTGCATACCCTATTACTAATAAGTTTTTCAATACTTTGGTACAGTGTATTACCCTCATAACGTGACATGCTTGGTGTTTGATTTTTACATCATCTTTTAGGTCATTGTGAACTAGGATTGCACTTTCCTCATGAGTTTTCTTATCAAATTTCTTAACTTATTCTCATCTTCTATAACATTTTTCTAATTGATATGTGATGAGACTTTTCTATATTGACATTTGGAGAATATGGCATTATGGACTTAATGTACACCTTCTCACATTGAGAAGTTTCTTGATCTCCTACTTTCTTTTATATTTTGGTTCTACAACGATATCCTCTTTTTTTTAGAATTTCATCCATAGATTCCAACAGGTCAAATGCAGTAACTCTAACTTCTCTATTTTTTCTCGAGTTTAAATGATCATAGGATCAATAATCAATTTTTTTATTTTCCTATGAACCTTTACCTAAACAGCTCCTGCTAGTTCTTCCTTCTTATCCTTTTTTGTCTTTGTTTTCTGTCTTGCAATGGACTATATCAAGAACTTCTTGTTTTCTATGATATGTTATAGTGTCATTGTTAGTTTTTACATTTATTTTTTGTTGAGTGATCCTAAGAGCTTCTAGCAAGTGTGTGACCACTTCCAAAAAATAATTATTTCTCCCCATTTATTTAGCATCACTTTTGGAGCTTCTATTTCATGCTTCCATGAATCAACAATTTATCTACGTAAATTTTAAGTGGGAAAAAGCTCCCTTTTTTAGTTAACATTGTGATGGCCTCTTCTACTTGTTTTTACTAATTTGCTTCATTCCATAATAAGCTATCTATTCCTTTGGAGTGTGTGTTTTTATGTTTCCAAAAGGTCTATTTTTTCCCTGAATTATAGGTTTTGAAGTTGTAACTATCTCAAAAAATCATCCTTTTCTATGTACTAGTAGTCACACACTATGGTATATTCTGTTGTGATTTGTGAGAGTGAGGGTAGGTAAATATTTTGTAAGTTAGTAATAGACTGAATTTGGACCCTATATCCTTCTCTTACTTATTTCATCATTAGGGAAATTTTTTATATATTTAATGACTCTACGTTTCCATTTACATTTTTTAAAGATGCCATTGCAAAATCCTTTTTTCTAGTCCAAACCTACTTTTTTTTATAGGGTAGAATGTACCATATAGAGTAAACACATTTTGAGCTAGATAATATTCCTTTAGTTTCATAGTCTCTAGAAAATTTTTATTAGTTTCTACTAATGTATCCTTTCCAATAAGTTGGACAATTTCATTCAGATCAAGAGCTTTGGTCCTAATAGAATAAAATATGAGTCAAAATTTCTCATAGATAGATTCAAGCATACAGATTCAATATTATCAGAGATGGGTTGCAAGCTTGTGCCTTTGTGGTTTTGAGCTTGTGCATATATATACCTAGATGTATTGCTACACAAAATGTTGGGCTTGTTAAGAGAACTAGTGTTATTTGGTTAAAACATCATAGATTCTTAATATTCAAGCTTTTAACATCAATAATTTAATATTGGTTGGTGAAATTCTTTAGTTTGTGATTTTATGTGAATAATGTTACAAATTGATGCTTTGACATTTTCATATAAGTTGTAAGAGAACCATGGCAGTGTTGTGCTTTTCATTGTGTACCATTGCACAAAACAATGTTTCTTCACTATTACAATATATATCATAATTTGAGCCTTATGAAATTCAATATTAAAATATCTACAAAAGTTACATTGTCTGAAGAAATTTAGTTTGAGAGTTACACATGATGATTTGTATTCACAATGATGACTTGGTAATGGAACATTTTAGTTATCCTTGGATTCAAGGATCACTTGTTGTCTTATGTTTGTGCGAGCTTGGACATGTTTCCAAGAATACAAAGATTGTAGCATGAAGAATAGTCTTTAATTATAAACTTCTCTATTTTGGTTTATGTGCCTAGGAAACTCTCTATTTTTTCACCTCACTTGAGTTTTACCTATTAAAAGATGTTCTTGTTGCATACTCAAATATTTTCTGCAACTTCCCTCACGTTTGTTCCCCACACACCAGTCACGGAAGCGTCATGTAATACGTGTGTACGTAGCCCAATTTTCCTTTAGAATGACTCATGGAATGATCAAGTATAAAGATTGTCGAAATGGATTTTACCAGTAATAATATTAGAATATAGTTGTGCAATGACATCCCCATAAGGGCTCCTCAAAAGGATTAACTTTTATTATGATTCTTCATTGTTTCCATACTAAGTCGTTAGGGTTAAAGTTAACCACCATAGTAATTGTCTTTTCCCTCATCACTAATAAAAAATCAAGAGTAATGATCCTGTTGATGATCTATAGTAGGTGGTCCCAAATATGCACCCACCATAAGTGGATTTGATTGAGTTCCTTGGATCAAATTATATTTTGTTTAATGCACAGAAGATTTTCAGATATTCGATGGGGAAAGAGCTAACCAGCCATATATTGGGTATTAAATGCGGAAATAGGAGCACCCAAGTTAGCCCGATAACACGGGAGCGGGCAAATATTATTTAATGCCGAAATTGTCCACTCCCGTGCTATCGCGTTAACTTGCGTGCTCCTATTTCCGCATTTAATACCCAATATATGGCTGGTTAGCTCTTTCCGTATATGCTTATCATTAGTTAACTAATTTGCCAAAATCTAAGTGGATATATGTGGCCCCACTCACTCATTTAATATTTATGGATAAGTTATTTATTTTTACAAAAATTTAAAATAGAAATATAATTTTACTCATTTAATATTTATTGATTGCTCGATTCATAATTACTTATTTTCAAAATGAACATTGTGTTTCCTATATCCCATAAATGAAAAACCAAAATAAACACGTGTCCAACTATAGGTCGTCATTGATGAGAACAACGTTCATCCCATGGTAATAATTGTTGAAGAAGTTGAAGCTTAGCAAATTTCTTGCTGTTTCAGTATCTACCAAAGTTGATAGGAACATATCTCGAAATTGTACGTGAAAATTACCCTACATTAGTTTTTAAATTAAAAATTGTGAAATCCTAGCAAATTTCTTGCTGTTTCAGTATCTACTAAAGTTGATAGGGACGTATTTCGAAATTGTACGTGAAAATTACCGTACATTAATTTTTAAATTAAAAATTGTGAAATCCTACTTTCTCTCGAATATAAAAAATTTTCCTTCATGGTTGTAAGAACAGAAAATTTAAGTGAAACTCTATATCGATTGATAATACATTAAATTCCAGAAATCAATCATATATATATAAATGATTTTCATCTCATTTCATCTCCAAGTGTCATGAAGATCTAAAGCCCAATCATACCACAACATTCGACCGCGATGGCTACTTTATTTGTCATTGCACATATCCATCAAGTTATATTAATATAATGTAATTATATGGTTAGTTAATTTGATATTTGGTTACAATTTTTAATAAGTACTCCGTAGATACATTTATTTCTTATAAAATATTTTAAAATATTTTTATTAATATATGTAAATTAAAAATTGAAATTTATTTTAAAGTAAGTATATCTTTCTTTTAAATTAAATTGATTAAGAAAAATGTTATATGAAATGAGTGATGGTTTTTTTGGGCATGTGGTATTGATAAGTCATGATATTGGCCCATGGTATTGTAACAAAGCCTATTTACAAATTAAGAATTTCCATGGTGAAGTGGGGTAATTCTCCATGGTAAAGAATTGTGTTCCAAGTTTTTTTAGATATTAATTCTTTTTATAATTAATACTAGCAATTGCACCAAATGTTGCAAAGGAAACCCCATAAGTCTATAGCGTGTGGAAGAAGAGCATAGATGAAGACAGATGTGATATGTTATGCTATCTAGTTGTTGTCTAGTTTGGCATTGTTTAGCATATGGAAGAAGAGCATAGATGAAAAGAGATGTGATATCTTATGCCATCTAAATGTTGTCTAGTTTGGCATTGTTTCCTTTGCAACATAAATTACTACCTCTAATAATAGGTAATAAATTAATTTAACTTTACAACAGGTTTACCAGGGCCTATGAATGGAGACCCCAATTTCATGAGGTATGTGCCATGTGAGCATGTTATATGATAGGTCTAGTTGTAGTAACTTCACACATTTTCCTAGAGTTACATATATACTACCCAATAACTGGTTCAAAGTAAGATTTACTTTTTTTAGTTGTTGGAGGTGGTAAATTAATTTAACTTTACGACAGTTTTACCAAGGCCTATGAATTGAAACCCCCAATTCCATGGGGTGTGTGCCATGTGAGCATGTTCTATGACAGGTCTAGTTGTAGTAACTTCACACATTTTCCCATACTGCCCATAATTGGTTGAAAGCAAGATTTACTTTTTCTAGCTAATTGAGGTGGCTAATGGATTTGGTGATTCTTCCATAGAGATTATAATTGTTTTGTTCAAATATTTTATTCTTTTTATGATGACAATGAGATTGAGATTATTTCTTTAAAACGGATCCTAGAAGTGGGCACAAGAAATGTCATTCACTATAACTTAAGAACGGTTGTTGGACATGACGTATGTGCCTTATGAGCTTGTTATATGATAGGTCTAGTTGTAGTAACTTCACACATTTTCCCAGAGTTACACGTATACGTATATTGCCTGATAATTGGTTCAAATCAAGATTTATATTTCTAGTTGATTTGAGGATTTGATTTAAACTTAAACAGGAACACAAAAAATTACAAATATATCCATAAATACAGAAATGCAGCAAAAATAACACTTCATTTCATTAGTATCAAATAATGAAATATGCTTACAAACAGAATGGAAATAAGACTAGCTCGGGTGATGGTAGCTTATCTCTGAGAAGAGATGGTGCAGCTACATGTCTCTCAACTATGTTAAAATGAGGCTTGGAGGTTTATTTATTATTGAGAAACAATGGAAAACCATAAACATCCAAAAATCTAACCCTAGGAGATGAAGCGCCAAAACTATGGGCCTCGTTTGGGTAAATTGGTACATCAACTTCCAGGGGTGGTAACTTTGGCATATGATCTTCATTTGACACACACAGTACCTCATTAGAAAGATATATCTGAGGAATACAACTTCTGAGCGGAAAACATCAATCTAGCACCAATGTTGGCCCCGGTTTCCCAAAAAATGTTGTTTAGTGCCTCAAAACCGCTTCGGAAGTTTAGGACCTCAAAAACTGCCAAAAATAGTAAATTGTGCTACAATTAAGGAAACTAAAAAACTGAAAGAGACAGTGGTGGGGGTCCAAGTGGAATAGGCAGGCGGCCACCAACATCCACCTAGATCAGTCCTCCCCCCTGATCTGAATGGGAAACTTAGTGTTTGTTGTGCTAAATTTCAATTCAGAATATGTTAGTGTGCTTGAGGATTATGAGGTAAATTGCAAGTTAACCATGAGTTTTTATGTGTTTTTATGTAAATTTCATGAGCAAATTAACATGAATAAAACACTTAATAGAAGCATATATAAAACATAAACATCACCATAAACATTAACACAACAGCACATAATGAAGGAGTTCACCCCTCTTAGGCTACGTCTCCTTGGTCCAGCTTCCAATGGCTTGGCCCTCTTCAGTTATGATCAAAATTATGAATAGATACATTTATAGTGCTCCAATGGCTCTGAAACATGTTCCAATGGCTTCAGAAGACCCAAAAATGCATGTCTAGCCTCTTTCTGCTCCCAAATTAGACAAAAACTCATTAATTTATGGCTTCCCCAAGTTTTGGCACTAATCACACCACAAACTCCACCAAAAAAAGCACCGAACCTACAATTTCGCCCCAAAATCCGCTAAGGGCAAGAAAAACAAAAAAAAGGGCGAAAAATCGGCGCAAATCGTGGAACAGATAATTTTTCTACTAACATCTTAAGTCCGAAAATCCAAGTCATATAGGGGCCACGTGCCCAGGGCAAGGGCTAACTGTCTGCCCCCATCAGTTGAGCCCCTGTTCCCCCGCCCTCAGTTCCGGCCTTGGGTTATATGCGCATTTATATAAGGTTGGGGGTTTCAGGGTTAAGACCTAGCCCCTGGTCCCGCCCCTAGTCCTTTTGGGCACGGCAACCAAGGCTGGGGCTAGCCCTCGACCCTCACCCCATATCCGCCCCCACTTATGGTATAAATAAAAATTGGTGGGGTTCTTTAAATAAGAACCATTGTGGCGCATTTGTGATTGTAGATATTTGTAGGATGAACTCTATGGATCGAACCCTTTGAAGTGTAATTCAAACCTCAACCAATTTTTGGTGGCCCCTGACCGAGCCACGTGGAAGCCTGTGATTGGCCACCCTCCAACCAATGAAAATCAACACCTAGGCACCTATACCTATGACACATGGCGAACCCCGATTGGATGCAGAAAAACACAGTCAGCTGCCACATCATCCTGCCATGTCAGCAATACGGACTGCTGACTGGGTTGTCATAATTTTGCCAAATTCGCTTATTTTGAAAAATGAACAGAACATGTTTCTGGGAGCATAAGATGTTTGTTTCATGCGAAATGATTTGCACTAGATTCAGGACGACAAGCACTACGCGGTCATTCAAGTTCCACATTGATCCAACAACTTTGAATTTTGAGCAAATGTTTGAGCACCTAATCACTCCTCCCCACTGGAAACTTTTGTACCCCAAAAAATCACTTTCAATTGTTCAGAAGGTGAGGGTACAGTTCCCTCACCTTTCCAATCTCGATCCATTTAGCCTTGGAAGGATTTGTTCCTTTGAGCCTCACTCAAAGGTAATCCACACTGCATTTTTTTGAAAACCTTATTCTTCTGTCAAGAATGGTGTCTTGTTGTAATTCATCAAGGTATTCAAGAGAAAAAACCTCAATGGAAGGAATTTGGACATTCTCTCCTTGATCTTCAATCAAAGGAGGCTCATACAACCTTAAATTTTCCACATTAACAACAGCATAAATTTGCATATGTGAAGGAAAGTCCAACCTAAAGGCATTGTCACCAGTGTTTTCCAGAATTTTAATTGGACCATATCGAATTGGTTTCGGCTTTTTATCTTCTCCGTGGAACCTCTGTTTTCTAATGTGAAGCCAAACTTCATCACCGACTTGGAACTTGTGATCTACCCGATGCTTGTCATGCCTTGACTTGTACTTGCCTTAGCTCTTTTCAACCTTATCTTGAACTGTTTGAGGTACCATTTGGAATTGTTCAATGAACTTCTTGGATTTTTCCATGTCACCTTCAATAGCAACATCCTTCTTAACAAGATGGTACAAAAAATTATGACGCAAATGGTAATCAAATTCCCCTACTTGGTTCTCTTGACTCAAGCTTAAATGTACATTTTGAAAGTATGCATATTGTTGAACATAACTTTCATGCAAAACAAAATTATGCTTGAGTAAAGTAGTTGCACTAAAAAGAGGCCTAGAAAGAATGTCATCAACCTTGTTGTATATACCTTTCTTATACCTGCTAACTAAGTGGAATTGTTGTAAGGATCCTATCCATCGAAAGTGCCTTGATTGTTGCAACTTTGTCACTGCACCATTGAATTTATTAATGATATGAAATGGGCTTACCATGTTGCATGAGGACTGTGCCCATGGCATAGTCGCTTGCAAGTACATGAGTTGAACCGATCTTTTCTTTCAAGGCATCAAATGCCTTTTGTTGCTTGCCTCCCCACTAGAAGACCTTTTCCAAACTAGTCAATGCATGCAAATGAGCTACAATAGAAGAAAATTTAGCAATAAACTTTCTCCAATATTGGGTTGCTCCTAGAAAACTTCTTACTCTAGTGATTTTCTTGGGCATTGGCCAATTCATCATGACATCAACCTTGGAGGGGTCTATCTTCAACTCACCTCCTCCAACAATATGCCTCAAGCACACCAAAGAAGTTTTACCGAATTCACACTTTGACATCTTCAAAAACAATTGATCTTTCTTCAAGACATCAAGTACTTTTCTTACATGCATGACATATTCATCAAGATATTTTCTGAAAACTAAGATGTCATCTAAATAGACCATCTCATCTAGAAATGGCTCCAATACATCATTCATCATACGCACAAAATTAGTAGGAGCATGGCAAAGACCAAAAATCATAACTAGCCATTCAAACAAACCTTGCTTTATTTTGAATGTCTTCTTCCATGTGTCTCTTTCAGCAATTCTACTTTGATGATAGCCACTCCTTAAGTAACACTTATTGATATGCTTTCCATTCTTCTTAGGCACGAAAACAATAAGTGACCCGTATGGCGAAGGAGATGGTCGGATGATCCCTTTGTTCAACAAATCTTGGGTTTGCTTTTGTATTTATGCATTTTCCATTATTGACATCCTGTACATGCCAATGTTAGAAATGTGACAATATTGTTGCAATGGTATTTCATGTTGGATTCCCCTCTTGGGAGGAAATCCCTTTGGTTCCTAAAACATCTCAACATATTAGTTAACAACATCAACCAATTCAGATTTCAATCTTGAGTCACAACCTTGAAACGCTTCATAATCAACATCATTCTTTGGTTTGACCATAAGAAGCATTAAGTTCTTGCTTGAATACACTAGTCTTTCCATCTACCCTGCATTAACTAATGAAAGATTTAGTTTCTTGCGATGAGCTCTCACTATATACTCCACACCATCTTTGAACAAGTGGTACTCATTTTCATGGCGATAGAAGATTTATTTTCTATCATAGATGTAAGAACTACCCAAAACAATTCTTGAAATATCAAGTGGTACAACATTTAATTCAACTTCGTCAATGAAGTTTGTTGTGAATACAAACTGAAGAATACATTTCCTTGTAACCTGTAGGTTTGTGTCCTTTCATATCCAACCCAATGGATATGACTTGGGATGTGGAATGGTCTCAAGATTAATTTTCTTGACTAAGTCTTCAGATATCAAATTGGCTTGAGACCCACTATTAAATAGTGTGTCGATTTTTGTATGTTTTGTAATAACCCTCACATGAAATAATTCAATCCTTGTTTCTTCATTTGGAGTGCTAGTGTGACAATTTGATGTACTAGTGCTAGCAATGGATTCTTTTCCTTTTATACCCATGGCTGTAATTTTAGTTGCATCACCTGAATTGGATCCCAAATCCTCTTGAATGATTGCAGTTGTCTTTTCTTTTCCTTTGTTGTTGAGTTTCTTAGTCCTCATCTCTAGATGAAGCTTCCAACAATGGTCTTCATCGTGACCCTCTTTGAAACAATTTTTTCATGTTAGTTTCTCTCCTTCTTTCTTAATGCTTTCATTTTTCTTTCCCTTCCCTTTGAAACCCTTTCCTTTCTCTCCACCCTTAAATGGCTTCTTTTTACCCTCTTTTGGAATATTTTTCCCTCTTGTCTCAAGATGAGTGGCTTGCACACAAATGTCATCTAGACTATTGGGATTAAACATAAGGATCATATGCCTAACGTAATTGTGTAAACCCCCTATATACTTCAACAACGTGTCTTTTGATTGCAATTCTACACCTAACATTAGAGACCTTCTTCTAAATTATTGGGTGTAATCTTGCACATTTTGACCTTTAAGTTTTCTAAAGTTCTGCCAAATCATGATGGATTTTTTCATATATACTAGAGGGTAAAACTGTCTTTTAATTGCAACAATGAAATTAGACCAAGAAATTAAGATCTTACTATGTTTTTTATCTCTTCTTATGTCTTGGCTTCCCACCATATTAGTGTTGCACCCTCCAGTCTCAAGGAAGCTAGTTTAATATTTGTGTCATCGTCTTGAAGGTTTTGAATTCTGCAATAGACCTCCAATTGACGAACCCAATAGTCAAGCTTCTCTTCATTCACTTCACCATTATACATATGCAACTCAAATTTAATATTAAGTTTTAACATAGGTGTTTTACCAATTCCTTTTGAGGTATGTTGATGAGTATGAGTAAGGGTTATATTAGTGGAAAAGGATGCAGATGCCTATGAAGATGAAGATGAAGATGATGGTGGAGATGGTGGAGTTTTACCTCCATTTCCACTACCTCCTCCTCCTTAAGAACCTTCTCTTTTTGGAGGCTTGGAGCTTTCACCCTGCAGTTTTGCATTCCTCTCTTCATAGAGGACTTTCACCATCTCTGTCATATCAAAGAAAGCCTTCCTAAAATCCTTCTCATCACCTGACATATTTACAAGCTCTTCTTCATGTGACATGATTGCTGAAGCTTCAACTACAATTTGAGGTATAACTGGTGGTGGAGATTGTGGCAATCTTTCTCTCCTTATCTTTGTCCCAACTTCAGGACCTTCAACCAACTTTCCTTCTCCTCTCTTTAGCTTCAACCTTGTAAGCATCACATTCACTTGCAAAAAATTAAGTCCTCCTTGCACAAATAAAACCAAAAGCTCTGATACCAAACTTGATCTGAATGGGAAAGTTAGTATTTGCTATGCTAAATTCCAATTCAGAATATGTTAAAGTGCTTGAGCATTATGAGGTAAATTGCAAGTTAACCATGATTATTTATGTGTTTTTAAGTAAATTTCATGAGAAAATTAACATGAATAAAACAAAGAACAACAACATATATCAGATATAAACATAACCATAAGTAGTAACACAACAGTACATGATGAAGGAGTTCACCCCTTTTGGGCTACGTCTCCTTGGTCCAGCTTCCAATGGCTTGGCCCTCTTCAATTATGCTAAAAATTGTGAATACATACATTTAAATTGCTCCAATGGCTCTAAAACCTATTCCAATGGCTTCAGAAGACCCAAAAATGTATGTTTAGCCTCTTTATTCTCCCAAATTGGACAACTCATTAAGTTATGGCTTCTCCAAGTTTTGGCACTAATCACACCACAAACTCCACCAAACTTGGCACCGAA
Organism: Pinus tabuliformis; assembly: GCA_031772625.1. Taxonomy (NCBI): domain Eukaryota; kingdom Viridiplantae; phylum Streptophyta; class Pinopsida; order Pinales; family Pinaceae; genus Pinus; species Pinus tabuliformis. The sequence goes on from CM062819.1 coordinate 473,809,147, forward strand.
CCTACAATTTCACCCCAAAATCCGCTAAAAAAACAAAAAATTGGCGAAAATGGCACAAATCGTGGAACAAATAATTTTTCCGCTGACACCTTAATTCCAAAAATCTAGGTCATGTGGGGGCCACGTGCCCGGGGCCAGGGCTAACCATCTACCCCCGTCGGTCGAGCCCTTGTTCCTTGGCCCTAGTTCTTCCCTTGGGTTGTATGCACATTTATATAAATTTAGGGGGGCCGGGGCTAAGACTTGGCCCCTGGTCCTGCCCCTAGTCCTTTTGGGTGCGGTGACCAGGGCTGGGGCTAGCCCTTGGCCCTCACCCCATATCTTCCCCCACTTATGGTATAAATAAAAATTGGTGGGGTTCTTTAAACAAGAACCATTGTGGCACATTGGTGATTGTGGATATTAGTAGGCATGAGGTCCATGTATCAAATCCTGTGAAGTGTAATTCAGCCCTCAACTAATTTTTGATGGCCCTCGGGCTACCACGTGACAGTGTGTGATTTTCCACCCTCAAACCAATGAAAATCCCCACCTAGCCACCTGTACCTGTGACACATGGAGGACCCCGATTGGATGCATAAAAACATAGTCATATGCCACATCACCTGCCATGTCAGCTGCCACATCAACCTACCACATAAGCAGTCCGGGTTGCTGACTAGGCTGTCACAATTTTTCAAAATTCACATGTTTTGGAAAACGAACAGAACATGTTTCTAGGAGCATACGGACTCTGTTTCATGTGAAATGAGTTGCAACAAATTCAGGACGAGGAGCACTACATTGTCGTTCAGGTTCCACATCGATCCTACAACTTTGAATTTTGAGAAAAAATTTGAGCACCTAATCACCCCCTTAGGAAGCAATGGTCCCCATTGCATTGAGTGCCTCCATGAGATGGGGAAACTTCTGTTGAACTTGGTCCCTGGACAACCACTTGCCTTGGTGCAGAAGTTGGCCATCTTTGACAACCTGATATAGTTGGATATTCTATTGGCAAGTGTTCTTGACCTGTGTGTCCATAATCTAATCAATTGTGGCTTGTTCCATGCATTTTTGGTTTAACTCTGTTGGTGTGATTTGTTCTGCAATGTTTGATGTGTCTAGTAATGGTGGGAAGTATGGTTGAAGGCGATCCACATTGAATACTAGGTGCAGGCTAAGGAATGGGAGAATGCTGAGCTCAAAAGAATTATCTCCCATTGCCTTGGTAATGGTGTAAGGACCATATCGGAGTGGTATGATCTTCGAATGGGCTCAGGTAAGACATTATTTCTATAAATGCAACCAAACTTTGTCGCCCACCTAAAATTTGTGCAGCACTCGATGTTGATCATGTCGTTGCTTGTACTTGGTATTTGACTTCTCCAAAATGTCGTGAACATGCTCTCGGATGTGTTGGATGTGTTCAATAAATATGGTCGCTTTATCAGCCTCGGACAATACATGTGTGGATTCTATCTATGTAGTTGCATGAGGCATGGAAAAATCAATTGGACACAATGGTTGAAATCCTAGACCCACTTAAAAGGGATTGCAACCAGACGAGCTATGGAGACCTTTGTTATAACTCTAATGCACATATGGAAGACTCTCATCCCATGTTCGAGGATGCTTGGAATTGTACATGCGGAGTATGTGCACTATCATCCTATTGACAACCTCCGTCTGGCCATTAGTCTGGGGATGGAAGGCAGTTGACTTGGTGAGCTTGGTGTCCAATAGTGTCCATAGGCTTCACCAGAATGTGCTCAGGAACCTGCTATCCCGATCTAATATAATGGTCTATGGGATCCCAAAATGTACCCATACTCATTCAAAGAAGAGTTTGGTAATGTCCTTTATTGTGATACTCTTCTTGCAGACTACCAACATAGCCATCTTAAAAAATCTATCCACGAACACAAATACACAGTCATTACCATTCTTGGTAGAAAGGAGGACAGACATATAATCCATGGAGATAGATTCCCATGGGCTGGGAGTAGGTAGAGGAGTGTACAGACGTTGCTTCTTGATGGTTGGCTTGACGATGGCACAGGCAGGGCAGGCTCTGATATATTTCCCAACATCTAGTTGGAGTTTGGGCCAATACAAGTACTTTTGCAGTACAACCATAGTTTTCTCCACACCAAAGTGTCATGCGACCTGACTGTATTGCACCTCCCAAATCAGCTTGGCACGCTCGCTTGAAGGAACACGAAGGTGGCCCAGGTAGCATAATAATGAATCCTAGAGATGGAAATCAAGAAATTTCTTTCCATCTACTAGCATTTGGTATGTGGAGGTGAACTATGGATCATTTTTGTATAGTTGTGGCCATCTAGAGGTCTTGTGACCAAAAGAGTTGAGAACAGTAGTCAGTGTTGCAACTGGGGTTTGACTGAGGCAGTCTGTAACATGATTGGTGTTCCCCTTTTTGTATTTAATGTTCAAGTGGAATTGTTGCAGATATGTAAATCACTTATGATGGACATTGTTCTGCAACTTCCCTTGTGTCTGTGTAAACTAAAGAGGTTAGTGATCGGGGTGGATTACCATCTCCTTCCCCATAATGTAGTGCTTCCATTGTCAGCAAGCATGCACAATGGAATACATCTCTTTATCATAGGTGGGGTACTTCCGAATTGTATCGGAAAGTATCTCACTATGATATGCCACTGGATGCCCTTGTTGGGTGAGGGCTACACCAATAGTATAGTCTGAGGCATCTGTCTCGATTTCAAATGGTTGTTGCAGGTCTGGCAGTGTGAGAACTGGTGTAGAGAAGAGGTAGTGCTTCAACTCAACGAACACCTTCTATTGGGACTCGGACCAGGAAAATTTTCATTTCGCCCTGCCCTTAGTAATCTGACTGAAAGGTTAAGTGATATGGGAGAATCCCAACATGGAACTTTGATAAAATTTTGCAAGGCCTAAAAAGTTGTGAAGCTCTGTTAGAGTGGTCGGGACTGACCAATCCGAAATGACTTGGATCTTAGTCTGGTCCACATGCACGCCACATTCATCTATGATGTAACCCAAGTATTGGACTTGGCTCATGCCAAAGGTGAATTTCTCCAAGTTGGCACATATTTTGTGCTACCAAGGGTTTGAAGGACTTGTCGAATGTGTTGCAAGTGTTCTTCCCAACTCTTACTGAAGATGAGGACGTCATCAAGATAAACAACCACGAATGAGTTGGTGAAGGGCCGCAATATGTCATCCATTAGCCTCATAAAAGTAGTATGGGCATTTTTCAACCTGAAGGGCATAACCAACCATTCAAAAAGGCCTTCCTTGGATTTGAAGGTCATCTTCCTTTCGTCTATGGGCTCTATTGGAACCTAGTGATAGCAAAAGTTTAGGTCAATCTTGCTGAAATACTTGGCCCCCTTGAGTTGGTCTATAAGGTCATCAATCTGTGGGATTGAGTACCTATTCCTGAAATTGATTTTGTCTAGTGCCTGATAATCAATGCAAAACTTCCAGGTCCCATCCTTCTTCTAAAAAAGTACAATCGGGCTCCCACAAGGCAAGGAACTTGGTCAAATGTGACCTTTCTACAAAAACTCATGTATTTTCCGCTTGATCTCTTCATTTTCCAGAATGGAGCGAAAATATATCAGCCTGTTGGGTAGAGGTGGTCCAAGAGTCATATCAATCAAATGCTTGATCTGACAATGCAAGGGTACCCTATGGGTGAGGAGAAGATGTCCCTGTATTCTTCCATGACTATATCCATCTGCTTCTGCTGCGTGGAGGATCCCTTCCCAGGGGCCATGGATGTGGCTACGATCTTCCCCTTACTTTGAGAGTGAATCGGAAAGAAAACAAATTTCCCAATCTGGGAGATGATCTTACTGAATTGCTTGGCAGAGATCAAAAAGATGGTAGTAGGTGGGGCTACTTCTGGTATCCTGTATAATTTATTACTCAAATAAATAACAACAGACCGAGGTCTAGACTCATATACAACATGTCACTTCCAAAATTATTGTTTTCATAATGATACATCACAAACTTCAAGAGGAGCAACATCACACAGTACCTCATCCATGAAGGGCTTAATGTTGTAGGAAAGGTGGAACTACTGCCTAACACAGAGATCTCGTCCTTGGTGAAGCCACATGATGGTGTATGGTTGTAGATGTGTTGTAGTCAGTAGGCCCAACTGCTTCATGACCTCTGTTGAAATGAGGTTCTTTTGGCTACCGTTGTCGACAATTAAAAGCAGTAGAGAACCCTTCACCCACATCTGTGAGTGGAATAGGCATTCTCCCTCCTCTAGATCTTCAGGCTCAATCTTTTGGATCTTGGTGGTGGCCACGGTCGTGCTTGACTCTGTGTCAATGATCTACTTCCCTTTTTCATTCCCCTTGTCAGGTTCTGACTGAAATTCAGAATATGCGTCTAATTCGGAAGCCTTCAGCTCGGCCACCAGTGGATGCTTGGCCCGACACTCACTTGTGTTGTGAGTGGAGCTCTTATGGAACTTACACCACTTTCCTGTGTCCTTCTTTGTCTTTGTGTTGTTGTTCTTTGTTTGGGGCTTCAGTGGGTTATCTTGGGTCGCCCTACCTTGGCTCTGTTCTTTGCTCTATGGTTTGGGGGCACCTTTCCCTTGCTTCGGATTTATAGATCCAAAGTCTCACTTTTTCTATTTAAATGTCTGCTCAAATCTTGACAGTGTACCGGTACGTCGTGCCGAGCTAAGAGATGTCCAGGAACTCCATCTCATCCTGGATGTACCTGTGTAGACAGTTGCAGTACCTGAGTACCTAATGTCGCTCAGAATCCTCGATACCCAACTTCGTGCAAAGGGTATGAAAAACATCGGTAAACTCTGGCACGTCTTGGTCCATTCCCTGCCGCAGTGTGGTCCACTTTATGTATTTATCCTCATAGCTTCTGACAAGGTAGTACTGCTCCTTGATGGCATTCCGGAATGAATTCCAAGTGGGTGTAGCTGAAAATAGTGAGGGTCTACTTTTTTCCTTCTTCTCACAGTAGGTTTCACACCGATCCTTGAGGTGGGGGGTGAATTTGAGAAGTGAAAAAGTAATATTTTCCTAGCTGCAAAAATCATGAACAGAAAAATATCCTTCTAGCAAATTTAACCATTTATCTATTGTGTCTCCATCGATGTGACCCTCAAATATGAGGATGTCAAAGTTAACTTGCACCATAAAAGGTGTGGCACTTCCAAGGGGATGCATTGCCCTTAGGTAGTCGTTGAAGGATCCGGGAAAAGTTGTCCATCATCACGTTCCTTTGTCACTTAAGGGCTTCTTCGAGAAATATTTTGAAAGGATCTCCTGCCCCCTCATATTTATTCTCTTCTGCCATGGGAGGTCGTTAGGATTTTCAAGGTTGGTCTTGCAAAGGTTCGACCAGTTTGAGCCCTAACTCCTTATATCCCAAACTCGTTGGGGACATGTAAAGAAAAATAGAGAAAGAGCAGACTGCTCTAATACCATTGGTCCGAACTTAAATAGGAACACAATGAATTATAGACATATCCATAAATAGAGAGATGTAGCATAAATAACACTTCATTTCATTGGTATCAAATACCGAAATATGCTTACAAACAGAATGGAAATAAGACTAGCTTGGGCGATGGTAGCCTATCTATGAGAAGAGATGTGGCGGCTAAATGTCTCTTAACTATGTTACAATAAGCTCGAAGGTCTATTTAATATTGATAAACAATGGAAAAGCCTAAACATCCAAAAGCCTAACCCTAGGAGATGAAACAATAAAACTATGGGGCCTGTTTGGGTAAATTAATACATCAACTTCTCGGGGTCGTAACTTTGGCATATGATCTTCGTTTGACGCGCACAATACTTCATTACAAAGATATATCTGAGGACTACAACTTCCAAGTGGAAAAAATCAATTTACCACCCATGTTGGCCTCGATTTTCCCAAAAAATCATCATTTAGGGCCATAAAACAACTCTGGAAGTTCAAGACCCGAAAAACTGCCAAAAATAGTAAAATGTGTTATAATTAAGGAAACTAAAAAAGTGAAAGAGATAGTGGTGGGGGTCCAAGTAGAATAGGCCGGTGGCCACCAAAATCCACCTGGATCAGGATTCTTCCACAATTTTTGAAGGAATCCTTGAAGTGGACATTTTTTAACTAGAGAAATCTTTGTTCTTCTCAACAGAAAGACATGTTACAAGATGTTTTCTGACTTGCTAAAAGGCAAACCTAGATGAGCCATGATTGAAGAAAAATTTCATATTCAACCCCAAACCATTTAAGCAATCTTCACCAGCTAGAAAAATAAAATATGAAGGCATTTGGCTAATGACCATCTTCTACTTGAAACAAAATCTGATGCTACAAACAATATGATGTGTGACAAATTTGTCAATCTTCCACCAACGCAGCAAATAATTCATTTCATTTGACATGCATATGGTACAAAAAAAAACATAAGGAATATGTCATAGGTGATGTCATTCATTGTAGCTTGAAGCATTGTTGTCCAACATGGACTGTCATATTCTACATTTTCATTCATGAAATACATATACTAAATAACAGATCTTGCAAAGGCAAACAACACTCCCTCAAATTCAACTGTAGATCATTATGTGGAATTTTAAAAGTATCTCGTAATAATTATGGATGATTCCTCTATTTAAAATCCTTATTGTTATATTGCAAAACCAAAAATAAAAAAATATCCTATTACAATTGCGCAGACAACCATCCTCAACTTCTTAGAAGGTCCATGTTCACCCTTTTTTTAAGGAATGAATAGTTTATATTGATCAATCTGGTAAGCAGGCTAGTACCCTTACATTCACAGAGTGTTCACCATCAATAGTAATCCATATATATATTCAAAGAGTAGTCTTTTCCTATCCTTCCTATTCCTTTCCATACTTCTAACAACATTTTTCTTGTAAATTGTCCAAAAAAACCCAACAAAAACTGCAAATTTACAAAACATTTAACAAAAAGAGATATGAAACCCAAACTCTACATTCCTAGAGAGTCACTATTGGCCATTGTAGTTCCATTTTCTTCCTACTCCTGGAGTTGAATTTCTACAACAGTCTACTCCATATTCCTATCATAATTGAACACCACTAAGCATGCTCCTTGCCTTTTCCATCAATGTCCTATTCATTCTTTCTACAACTCCATTCTATTACGGTGTGTATGGAGTAGTATTTTTCCATGTTATACCATACTTCTTATAGAACACTTTGAATTCGTTCTTATAGAACTCTCCACCATTATATGTCCTTAACACCTTAATCTTCTTCTTTGTCTAGTTTTCCACCAGAACCTTAAATTCTTTACACCTATCAAAGACTTTAGATTTCTTCCCGAGGAAATATATCCATGTATTCCTCGAGAAGTCATCTATAAATGAGATGCAGTACACATATTTACCCAATGATGGAACCAACACAGGTCTAAACATATCGCTATGCACAAGCACTAATATTCCTTCTACCCTCTTAGCACTAGAGGAAAACCTCGCTCAATTCTACTTCCCATATACACAATGTTCACAAAAATCAAAATTTAAAGAGAAATTAAACATACCTTCTCCCATACCATTACCATGCAATACTCAAAGGCCCTGCTCTCCATTATTTTCTAGTCTTTGATGCCACAACATAATCTTTTCTCTATAGGCTAAAAGACTTTTCTCTCCACTTTCAGAAACAACAAAATCATTGCACCCATCAATAACAATACTACCCAACAACTTTCTGACAGATTATTTTCTTTCGGATTAATCTCAAGAATGTGATTAATCTGAAAGATAATATTATTATCAATATGGATCACAAAAGTCTAAGATCTAAATTTTACAAAGTTTTGATATGTACTTCCCTCATCAGTACGAATGCTCCTCGAACCATCTTGTAGGTATATTTCTTGAACATTATTTTTACACCCGCATCATCCATATTGCTTTTAGAAATTAGATTTCTGGCCAATCTTGTAATGTGTATAACACCAGGAAGTGTTATGATCCTTCCACCTATAAACTTCAACTTGAATTTTCCCTTTCCTATGATTCTGGTCTTCCTATCATCACCTAGGAATACGTCGCCACCATTGTATTTCTCATATTCACATAACCACTCCCTATGGGGAGTCATATGATAGGATGCACCTAATTCAATCAACAATGCCTCATTATCTACTTGTGTACTTGAAGAAGAATCCAAGTAAACATCCCCACTTTCATTTGAGGCAGTTTTCACCTCTGTAGAAGGAGCATTATTAGATTCCTTTCCTTTCTCAAGAGTTTTAGGTCTATGATCTTTCTTGTGGGGCCCTTTTGATCAGATATTGATCCATGACCTTAATGATAGCTCACATTTCAAAGTGTTCGTAAGAGTGTTGAACTTGAATGACTAGATATATCTCGTCTTCCTGATTTCAGCATCGCAAACGGTTCAAAAAACCGATACCATATGAAGGAGTTATCATAATTTGAAAAATTCCAATAAACTGCAATTTATGGACATTTGACCAAGATTATTGTTGGCATTGTGGCACTAATTTAGAGCTATGGCACAGGTGTTGTCCTTGATGGCAACTCACTTTGGTGACAGATCTCAAAATGAAGGAAAAAGATATACGCAGGTTCACCTAGACGAAGGCGCGTATACACGTGGGTTAGACGTTACAAAGGTGCGTATGCGTATACACGCACTTTCACGCAAGGAAAAGTGCGTATATGTTGGAGAACTTACTTTTGGTCTGTGGTATTTAGTCCTTGGTATTTGAACCTATGGTTTTGGACAATGGTATCTCGTCAGAAGTGTTGATCCCAAGTATTGGGTCCATGGTATTGTTTTATTATGGTTTTGGACCGTGGTATTGTGAAAGGCCTAAGACTATAAAAGAGGAAGGTGATCATTTGGCAAAGGATGATCTGAATTATTGAATATTTGATAAAGTGCTAGATCTGAAATATTGATTGGGTTATGGTGTAGATCTGGATCTGAATGAAGGAGGAACCTTAGCGCAAAGAGAAGGATAAGTTCTATTGATGGGTCATAATCTTAAGGCTTGAATAATAGTATCTTTGTATGATTTTGATCCATTATATGTGGCGCATGCTTGATCTATAAATCTGGTAATCTGGGTTAATTAAGGTCTGAATATTTGAAATTATCCTTTATAGATCTGTACGCAGGTTCAGTGAAGTGAAGGCATGTATACATGCTGGTTCTGTGAGTAAAAACAGCGTATACGCAGGTTGGTCCAAACACAGAAGCGTATGCACGCAGGTTTCTGGTTTTTGAAGTAGCGTACATATCTTGAGTTGTGTTCTAGTTGCTTCTGTTTGTTGGTGTAGTGTTCTGGGTTCAGAATTTGGTGTATGGTTACTGTTACTGTGTTCTGGGTACAGCTATCAGAAAAGTGTCTACTTGATTCAGTTTTACTTGGTGAAAAGGAGATTGTTTGATACAGAAATTCTTGATGTTTGATTGATGTTCATGGATCCAGTCTGAAAATTTATGAAATGTGGTCCTTGGAAGAAAGAGAAGGTTGTAGCCTTATGTAGGTCAGCACCTATGTACTAGTATCTTCGCTAGTGCAAGAGCTAAGGGGGTTGTAGCTCCCTTCCAGGAGAAGCTGGAGAACGAGAGAGGGTTGTAGCTCTCTGCAAGTTGCAGCCTGCGTACTGGTAAAGGACTGCACCAGTACAGAAGCATTGTAAAAAGAAGTTTCTAATTAAAAGGAAGATAGAGATGAATTGCAGCAGGTGGTTTTCACCCACATTGGGTTTCCACCTTATATCTTGTGTTCTTGTGTGTGATTGTCTTCTGCTCTGTTTCACTATTTCTGGTTACTGTTTATTTGATTCTGATACATAGATTAATAACCAACATCTATAAGATAAAGTAAATTATAATTTTGCATGGTATACGTGGGTTTCCTTCTACGTAATTGCGTATATACACGGTTTTTACTAACTGAAGTAGCGTATATGATCTGGATTTGAAAAAGGGAATATTTGACTTGATAATACTGATTCACCCCCCCTCTTAGTATTATTTCCAATAGATTAAGCGCTAAAACTTTCCTTAAACGTCTTTCTTTAAGTTCTGTATTGAGCACATGAGCAGTATTCAGAAAGTGGGAAACAGTATCTCGTCCAGACAAAAAGTTGTAAATGGTATTTCTAAATTCTACGCAATTAACCTTAGCGAACGACACGTAGCACGAGAAAACCACTTTTCTCGTGCGCTCTCAATCTAATATCGATCGAGCAAGATTTCATGCAATATTGCACGATAGCTATTCGATTGGATGGGTCACATCGACGGTGTAGATCGTTCAGGTTATTTGGTGAGTGGAGAACGCGATAACTGTTGCATTGAACGGGATAGATTGACGGTGGAGATTCCGCTATTTGAAATGCTTCCAGTGAGTATTATCCCTAACCATCAAGATTATACCGCCTCATATGCGCGCCCAAACAGTTATTGTAACGGTTCACCTCCGACAATCAACTTGGCGGAGCGGCTAAACTTAGGCAGATATGCTAAGTTTAACTGGAGTTAGGTGCAGTTCACCAAATTTGGTGGAGTATCCCTAGGGGATATTGATTAAATGCACTCCAGGAGCAGTTTTCATCCAGAGCTAGAGAGAGAGGGATGTTAGAAAATTATATATTACAGAGAAATGGAACACATAAAATATTGCAGAAATATAAACACAGAAAACGCATAAAACAAGAGAGACACAGATATACGTGGTTCACCTAGTTTGGGCTACATCAACGGAGAAACAGCGAGTCCTTCCTTTTATATTATCCAACAAACTGAAGAGATACAACCTACAGCAGATTCATTGTAATTCCCTCTTCACTCTTAATCTCCTCTCTCTTCCTCATTCAGAATACAGATCTACATAGACGCAACACAATTCCCTCATATATAGCGAGGGGTTTCCTTCTAGGGAAAAAAACCCTAAATTAAACATAACTTCTACCGTCAGATCTCTGCCTAATGAATGGCCCAGATTGACTACAAAATTACAACATTTTACAAGGCAATTTTACATATATTTTTAGCTTCGAGGGGACTCCCAAAGGTCGCAGCCGCCACCCCCCACCTCCCCCCCCAAACCCCCCTGCAGCGAATATTTTACGGGCGGACTGGGGTCCAATGTGGCAATACCTTTGAATACATAAGATAATCAAGCTCCACACCCAACAATCTCCCACTTGGAGACTGATTATAGAAACTCCACCACTGCTTCATTTGCTGGAAAATGACTCCACATTGGACCTGGTTGTTTCTCATCTTCTTCATCATGCTTGAAGACCAATTGAAACTGAGCAGATTCTCAGTTTCTCCCTGGTTACAACTTTTGTTAACATATCTGCAGGATTCTGGCTAGTGTGTATCTTTTCCAGCTTCAAATGTCCATCTTCCAACGCTGACCGTATGAAATGGTGCTTGAGCTTTATATGTTTAGTCTTGGAATGAAATGCAAAGTTCTTTGCAAGATGTATGGCACCCTGGCTGTCACTGTATAACCTGCCCAACTCCTACTTCTACCCAATTCATCCAAAAACCTTTGTAACCAAATCATTTCTTTACCAGCCTCTGTAGCAGCAACATACTCTACTTCTATTGTTGAGAGTGCAACAACATTTTGCAGTTTTGAGACTCAACTGACAGTTGTTCCACCTATAGTAAATACATACCCTGTTGTGCTCCTCCTGTTATCTCTATCACCTGCCATATCTGCATCAACATATCCCTGTAGAGCAATGTTTGAACCACCAAAGCATAATGCTTGATTTGTGGTACCTCTCAAATACCTGAGAATCCACTTCACCGCCATCCAATGTTCTTTTCCTGGATTGTTCATGTACCTACTTACAACTCCCACTTTATGTGCAATATCAGGCCTTGTGCAGACCATTGCATACATTAAGCTTCCAACTGCTGATGCATATGGAACTTTATACATATGAGCCATTTCTTCTTGAGTCTTGGGACACTCCTCCATACTTAATTTGAAATGGCTAGCCAAAGGTATACTAACTGGTTTTGCATTCTGCATATTAAACCTTTTCAACACCTTTTCTATGTACTCACTTTGAGACAATGTTAATTTGCGATTCTTCCTGTCCCTAGTTATTATCATACCAAGGATTTGTTTTGCAACACCCAAATCCTTCATTGAAAATGAGTTCACCAATTTTCTTTTCAGCACATTTATTTCCTACATGTTAGAACCTGCAACAAGCATGTCATCTACATACAATAACAATATAATATAGCTGTCATCATTTTGCCTTTTGAGATAAACACAATGATCAGAGTGACATCTAGTATAACCTTGTTCAGACATAAACCTGTCAAATTTTAGATACCACTGCCTTGGAGCCTGTTTTAAGCCATACAAGCTCTTCTTCAACCTGCACACTAGTTTTTGCTTCTCTTTTACCTCATATCCTTATGGTTGTTGCATATATATCTCTTCCTCCAAATCCCCATGGAGAAAGGTTGTCTTTACATCTAACTGCTCAAGATGCAAATCTTCAACTGCTACTAGACTTAAAATAGTTTTGATTGAAGTGATTTTAACAACAGGAGAAAATATCTCATCAAAGTCTATACCCTTTTTCTGTGCAAACCCTTTCACCACAAGTCTAGCTTTATACCTTTTTCTACCTCCATCTTCTTCCTTCAACTTGTAAACCCATTTATTCTGCAATGGTGTTTTATCTGCAGGCAACCTGACCAAGTCCCAAGTCTGGTTATGTGCTAAGGAGTCCATCTCTTCTTTCATAGCTTGCTCCCACTTCTTCCTGGTTTCTGCCTGTACTGCTTCTTCATAAAATTTTGGTTCACCAGAATCAGCCAACAATACATAATATAATGAACGAGAGTATCGTTCAAGGGGTCTACTTATCCTGGTAGATATTCTAACACCACTTTCAGGTGTTTGAGGTGCTTGTTGATGTTGTGGTTGTTTTTCTAGATGTTGATCATTATGATTTTCAAGCACCATCACTTTTTCTGTGATCTCGTCAAGCAGTTTTATTTTTCCTGTTTCTTTTCCTGTAGTTTATCCTTATACAAAACCTTTTCATTGAATATGACATCTCTACTCCTAATGATTTTTTGTTTTTCATAATCATAAAAGCGATAACCAAAATCATTAATCTCTACTCCTAATGATTTTTTGTTTTTCATAATCATAAAAGCGATAACCAAAATCATTAACACCATATCCAATAAAGGTACATTTCTTTGATTTTTCCTCAAGCTTTATTGTATTTTTTTTATTAATGTGGGCAAAGGCTTCACAACCAAAAGTATTTAAAAAAGAGTAGTTTACCTTTTTACATGTGCATGCCTCCTCTGGAATACCACCATCCAAGGAACTTGAAGGCCCTCTGTTTATTATATAAATAGCATTATCTACAGCATCTTCCCAAAATTGTAGAGGCAATCCTGCATGCAATCTCATGCACCTTGCATGCTCCATGATTGTCTTGTTCATCCTTTCTAACACACCATTCTCTTGTGGTGTTCCTGGAATTGTCTTCTCTCTGTGAATTCCATTCTCTGAACAATACCTATCAAACTCTTTACTGCAATATTCACCTCCATTTTCTTATCTGAGACACTTCAACCTTTTTCCTGTCTCATTTTCAACCAAAGCTTTCCATTTCTTGAAAGTATCAAATACATCAGATTTATTTTGAATACAATAAATCCAGGTTTTTTTGGTTGCATCATCAATAAAAGTAACATAATAATGAGAGCCACCAAGAGATGATACCTAAGCAGGTCCCCATACAACTGTATGCACAAGCTCTAATTTTTCACTCTTCTTTTATTTCCCAACTTTGAGGAATCTGACTCTCTTCTGTTTTCCATAAACACAATTCTCACAGAATTTTAAATCAACATGCTTCAAACCTGGCAACAAATTTCTTGAGTGAAGACTCTGCAACCCCTTCTCACTCATGTGCCCGAGCCTATGATGCCACGATGTTGTACCTTCTCCTGTAAAGGTTAAAGCATTAACAAAATTAGAAATACCATTGCATAAATGCAATGTGCCAACATTTTCTCCTTTTTCTATTACGAGGGATCCTTTAGTGACTTTCTAGGTTTTATCTATAAAAGTAGTCACACAACCTTCACCTCCCAACTGCCCTGTTGAAATAAGATTTTTCTTGAGATCTGGAACATGCCTTACCTCCTTTAATAGCCATTGATTTTCATTCTATTGTTTTATGAAAACTGTACCCATTCCAATTATTTTACAAGGTTTATCATCACCCGATCGAACCTATTCAAAATCTCCTTGAATATTCATGAAAATGTTTCCTATCAAGTGTGGCATGGAATGAGGCCCCTGAATCTACCACCCAGACATCAATAATATTTTCTAAAGAAAGAATCAAAGAATCTTGCAACACATCACCTATTACATTTGCTTCATGATTATTTTCTTGTTGCACATCTCCTTCTTTTCCCTTTTGAGACTTGTAGTCTTTCTTCAGGTGTCCTTTCTTCTCACATTTCCAGCACACTATCCCCGATCTAGACTTGGATCTACCTTTTCTTGACTTGCTACGATATCCAGGGTTCTTTCATCTTTCCATTTTTCTTCCCCTAGTCTCTGCAGTCAAAGCATTACCTGATGTCTCACGGAGCTTTTCCATCGTATTTCCTCGCTAAGGATTGCACCGACAACATCATCAAACTTTAAAGTACTAGATCCAGAGACAGAGTTACTAATGGCCATAACTAAACCATTCCAATTTTCTGGCAATGAGCACAAAAATAACAATGCCCTAACTTCATCATCAAAATTTACCCCTACAGAACTTCACTGACTGGAAACTGTATTAAATTCATTTAAATGATCAACAACAAATCCACCTTCTGTCATTTTCATATTAAATAAATGCTTCATAAGAAATACCTTATTTTATCCCGAGGGTTTTTCATGTATTTTGGCCAATGTCGACATTAAACCCTCTGTTGTCATTTCCTTTGAAATATTAAATGCTATCGACTCCACTAGGCACAGTCGTATTGTTCCAAGTGCCTTTCTATCAAGAATATCCCATTCTGTTTCAGTCATACTCGTCGGCTTCTTTGCCTTTCCGCTCAATGGTTGGTACAGATCTCTCTGATACAGATAATATTCCATTTGCATCTTCCACAGCTGATAGTTTTGGCCGTTAAATTTTTCAACCCTAAACCTACCATCTTTCGCCATCGCTCCCACTCGAACTAGGAACCCTTCTCTCCTGCGAGTTTATCAACCAAATAGACCTTCGGCTCTGATACTAGTTGTTAGAAAATTATATATTACAGAGAAATGGAACACATAAAATATTGTAGAAATATAAACACAGAAAACGCATAAAACAAGAGAGACACAGATATACGTGGTTCACCTAGTTTGGGCTACATCCACGGAGAAACAGCCAGTCCTTCCTTTTATATTATCCAGCAAACTGAAGAGATACAACCTACAATAGATCCATTGTAATTCCCTCTTCGCTCTCAATCTCCTTTCTCTTCCTAATTCAGAATACAGATCTACATAGATGCAATACAATTCCCTCATATATAGCGAGGGGTTGCCTTCTAGAGCAAAAAACCCTAAATTAAACATACTTCTACCGTCAGATCTCCGCCTAATGAATTGCCCAGGTTGACTACGAAATTACAACATTTTACAAGGCAATTTTACATATATTTTTAGCTTCGGGGGCGCTAGCCCCCCCTGGACCCCCTTGCAACGAATATTTTACGGGCAGCGTTTCCGCCCCATTACGAACTAGGGTCCAATGTGACGACACCTTTGAATACAGAAGATAATCAGGCTCCACACCCAACAAGGGAGTGAAACAAGAGGCTAGCTAGGCTAATTGGATCCTTCTAAAGCCAATGGAATAGTCCAGAGAAGCTGAGGAAGTCATCTTCATAGAGATTTTCATCCAGGGAGATTTTGGAGCTCAGGGCCACCAGGAGTTGGAGGCAGTTGTAGGAGCTACTAGTACTTGTTCTTAGGGAACCAACAGTGATTCCTGACTGTAATGAGCCTTTTGAATCCATTGCAGAGATTTGCATAAGCATTTCGAGAATTCTAAAGGTCGAGATGCTACAGGGAAGTTTCAGGCAGCCTAGTGCCAACTATGGAGGAAGGCTTGGTTTGGGGATGCAGTGCTCGTTTTGAGAAAATTATCAGTATATTCTCAGTGTCTGATATGTGCTTGAGATAGTGGATGAGGTTTTAGTGACAGTTGGAGAATTCTGAAGGAGTTAGTGCCATCAAGAAACTCAGAGTAGCTTAGAGCACTCATTGAAGGAATCAAGTCTTAAGAAGCATAGATATGTTTGCAGAGTGATGACAGCCATGACAGGGATATAGATGGTATTCTAAGCCCATTGGTTCATTTCAATAACCTTTGGAGTTAAGTGTGGAACTTGTAAAAGAAACTTTACCATAATCCCAAAGAGCCAATTCAAGATGACAAAAGCTCAAGGAGACGTAGCCCACGATATTCGGGTGAAATCCTAGATTAAATTTGATGTTATGTGTGGTTTTTTATTTGCTGCATTATATGGTTGTTATATGTGTTTAATATCAGCAGAAACAAATGGACTTAAATCACTTAAACAGTTAAAAGAAAGCATACACCTATTTCAAGTATTTAATTCCGCAAATGTCATATATAAGCTATATCATTTATTTAACTGAGTGGGAGGTTCTTGTAAGCATAACAAGTTATCAAGCCCCCATTTCAGATCACCTTCTATTCTGCATTTCCAACATACCTTTACAAATTTTCTTGGATATTTATATCTCCCTCTAGAAATAGATCCCCCATTTGATGACTTATTTTTATTTTTGTTCTAAGAACATCCTCGTATAGACAAGGCATATCCATTTTGACTCTCTATATTTTTCTATCTCACCTCCTTCAACAAAAAGGATGAGACTACTTCATCGAATTTCAAGGTAGTTGCATTACTACTTATGGCAACAACCATTCTATCCCATGACTCATATGGAAAATATAATAGACTGATGGACTTATCATCTTCTCAAATCTTAATATCAACTTATAATAACTAACTTTCCATATCGGCATTATGATATGGCTCCGACGATGAACCCTAGTTGCCTTGCCACCGCCTCCCTTCCTTCGGCCGTTGTCTGGCTTCTGCTCGGCCCTGCCGATGAGGGTGTTGGGCGCGTCAGTCATGGATCGCTGGTATCTTCCTCCATTGTTGAACTGCACGTCTTCCATTCTCTTCTGAGAGCCCCCTTCACTCTTTTATGCTCCGCTCAGGACTTTGGGGCAGCTAGTTCACGACCCCCAGATGCTGCAACTCACCCAGCCGCCCCCTTCAGATTCCAAACGCAATGGCCAAGAGGAAACACGCAGATTTTAATCCTGTTTCCCCTCAAGTGGTGGTCATTGGGTGGACATTTGTTGCTACGGAAGAATGCTCTATTTTTAATCATCAGAACCCCTTCCGCTCCCGGTATCTGCCTGGGCGGAGTATTTGCCACCCCCTTCAGATTCCAAATGCAATGGCCAAGGGGGAACACGCAGATTCTACTCTTGTTTCTCCTGAAGCGGTAGTCATTGGGTGGACATTTGTTGCTCTGGAAGAATGCTCTGTTTTTAATCATCAGAACTCCTTCCACTCCCTGAATCTGCCTAGACGGAGTATTTGGAAGCTCTATGAGGCAGATAGCATTAACAAACTCAATGACGCCAGGATTTTCCCATTATCTCCTCACAATCCCCTGCGGCAAGTTCAAGAAGAGAAAGCCCTTCAAAGAAACAGCCTCCTCTCGTCTCAGATCTGCAGAGGAAAGCGGAACTTTGACCTCTCTGCCTCATTTCAGATCCAAATCATGCTCATCTCTGGCAAAACTCTGCTTCAATGGGTGAGCTCATCGGATCTAGTGCAGAACCTCAAGCATGCTCTGGCACTGAAGCTGGGGATCCCCTCTGCGGCTCAACGACTTCTCCACGAAGGTAAACAACTTGAGGATCTTTACCCCCTTTCTTTCTACAACATCAAGAGAAATGCTTCCATTTTTTTCACTCTTCGTCTGAGAGGGGGAGCTGTAGGACAGTCTTCCTCCGCTAAAGCGTTTTCATACAAAGATGTTGTCCATGCTCAGATGCCTGAGAAAACAGCTCCACCAGTTCAGGCTCCCAAACCTTTCTTGGTGGACAAACTAGAGGAAACCCCCTCCATTGAAATAATGCATCCAACGCTGGATGAGCAAACCCAAAAGTTTGCAGAGCATGCCATTATTTTCAGGTTCAATGGGCTATGGCCATGCACAGCAGACCTTTACCAATGGATTCACTCTAACTGGACCAACAATTGCAAGGTTTTGTTATGCTCAAAGGGCTTCTTCATTGTAGTGTTTGCTTTCGGCGAGGACTACCAAAGAGCTTTAACATCAGGCCCATGGTTTTGGGGCTCAGCAGGTTTATTCCTCACCCCATGGTTCCCAGATTTCGATCCCTCTACAGCAATCATCACCAAGCTCCCAATCTGGGTGAGACTGCCCAATCTCCCGACGCATCTATGGCACTTTGCTGTATTTCAAGGGATCGGCAACTCTCTAGGCCGCTTACTAGACACAGACATCTCTAGAGGGGAAAAGGGCCTATACACCTTCGCCAGAATCTGTGCAGAAATAGACATGAGCAAAGGTCTCCCTGACCAGATCAATCTCAAAATTGGAGACTTCCATTGGACTCAGACCTTGGACTACGAGAACACAGCCTTTCGCTGCAGAAACTGCCACAACACAGGGCACCTTCAAAGCTCCTGTCCCTCGATGTCGGCCCAAAAGAAGAAAGCCAATCCTAAGCAGAAATCCAAAAGCTGGAAGCCTCATGACCCTCCCCCCATGGACGATTTTGATTTCAGCTCGGATGAAGATGAGGGGTCTGAGGAAGGGATGGAAGCAAAGTTGGCACAGGATCCGCCCTCGACTGGGCCTGAGGATTCGTCTGTCCAGCCAATCTCTCAGAAAAGGATTCATGAATCCTCTACCTCGGATTCAGATAAGGAAACCTCTCACTCCGCCCAGCTCAGTTTGCAAGTCATGCCAGCTCAGCAATGCCCTCCTGAATGGGTCAAAGTTGGTAAAAAGAAAGGGAAAAAATGTCGAATAGTTGATTCCTCCCATGTTGGGTAGAATCCTCTGTTCTGATCTTTTTCCTCTGTTCTTCTTGTTTCTTCCTGCTCAGCTCTACTCTCTTCTCTTTCTCTTCTAGGAGACGAGGTGGATAGCCTATCCTTTCCGGCTACCTATGTTCCTGCTTTTCTTGGTTGTAACTTCTTATTGTACTATTCGTCCTCTTAATAGAATTAGTTTTTACTGAGAAAAAAAAAAAACTAACTTTCCATATCATTGAAGGCATTCAAATACTCTATTACCAAGTCTCCAACCCGCATCCTTAGGTTATATAACTTCGTCCACAGGAACAATTTATTTACTAGGGACTTAGACTAATACAAAGTCCTTAACTTTTCCCACAAATATTTCATTGTAGTTTATCCTAAAATATTTAGGAATACTAAATCTGAGACACACAACCATATTGTGCTCTTTGCATTTCAATCCAACTTGGTCTGGTGTTTTGTCGACATTGTCATTGGTTTAGTACCTAAATCCACAATGATCCACTAATATTTATCCACAACAAATCCCCCATCTTGAGCTTCCACAACTCAAAAATCTGATTGTTGGATTTCTCCATCTCTATCTCTCCATAGTTCGCCATTTCATTTCACCATGAGAATCAGTTTGGAAAATATCTAAATAGAACAGGGTCTACCACATGCCCGAGCAAAACCCCTTAACATAAAGGCATCCCCTTGAAGCCAAAATGGCTTTAATACCAAATATAGGTTCTAACCCTTTATCGATAGTACATGCAAATGAATTCTTAAAAAAAACTTGAAAATATACAATGGCGAGAACATAAAATGTACACAATATCCAAAATATTGAAGGCATTTAGAAGCAAAGAAGGTTATGTACAATCGAGAAGTGGTATTTGGAGAAGTTTGATCGAAATTCGAGTTTAATGTCAATTTCAATTAGACTGAAACCTCATCCAAACCTCCCCCATTTTTTTTATTTTTGATAACTTTTCTTATGTTTCACCTAAACAATCACATTTTGCACAAAATCCATGTTTTATATTTTCTTTATTCATCTTCATTGATTTTTAAATGACATGGAAAAATTACCTCTCCAATTGTTTGTTATATGTTTTTGTAGTTAGTATCCTACAAGTTTCTGCAGCTACAACAAGTTTTTGTGCTACAAAAAATTGGAAAACACCACACTTTTTAGAAGCAAGTTACGAAAATATAAAACCATTCTGAGTAGCCATCAAATCATAGAAATCAGCCATGTTAATGCTCATATATCTTATGAAGTTTGTATGAAACAAGAATGGACAAATATATGGTAATGAAGGTAATAATGAATGAGAAATAAAAGAAAAATTATAAAATATTAGATAAAATAATCTTCAAAATCATGTCAAAATACGAACCCAGTAACATACACATATTTATATGTAAAATCTATCTAATAAATTTATTTAATTTATGTGCTATCAATCTGATCGAAATTGGATTCTCCAAGAAAGAGTTATGCACAATCTCCCAAGATGACCTGATTATACTAATTTTCATTAAACTCCAAATAATATATGAACTAATTCATGATTTGTCATTATATAATTTCATAAATGTCATCCCTAATCTAAAGAGGATTGGGCATCTCTCATGATTGTTTTGTTTTTTTTTCTTTTGTTTTTTTCGAGAAAATATCCATGCAAAGCGATCACATCCCACCGACTTATTAGCAAAGCCTAACACCAAGGGTGTCGAGGAGATTTGACCACGTGACCTCATATTATCTAGGTGTTTTAGCAACGATAACTCGACCAATTGGACTAACCCTCGGGGTTGTACCTCTCATGATTGTTATATGAGACTTGGTTAATAATTAAGAGAATTAAAATAAAAGTGATTCAAAAAATTAAGGTAATTTTTCTAAGTGTTGGAAACATCCTTCTCTTGTTTTCTAAAGCAATATGAGTTCCTAAGGTAATCCAAATTTTTGAGGAAATATGAGCTCCTGAGCCAATCTGTATCTAAGGCTTGTCTAAGGTTTGTTGAGGGAAAGTATGAGTCTGATTAGAGGTAATTTTTCTTAGCAAAATTTAGGTCCCTGACATCTTATCATAGGCCTTTTCTCAAGCAAAATGTGGCCCTACTGAAGCATAATTTTGGCTTCCCTCAAGTCTATTCCTAGGAATAATCTGACCCCCATCTAAAGAAAACCCAAGCCATATCATGAAGTAGGTTAGCCTATGATTTTTGGGACTATAAGTGCATATTTTTCTTTTGCTTTCTGAGGTAAAATTCAAGTAGAAAAGGTTCATTGTCCAAGACTGTTATAAGGCCTTATCTGAGACAGAATGAGGTCTATTCAAAGCCCCTATTCGAGACATACTTAAGCATATACAAGCATCCATTGAAGAGGAGATTAGAGCAAAGTTGAGGAAAAATTTAGGGCATATCAGTAAGTAATGAACCACATATACAGTTCTAAATTTATATTTTAGTATTGATGACCTAAGATATTAAATGGAATCCTTCTTTTGTATGAATGTATATTTCAGAAGATCTTTACTGATTTCATATTAAAATTGAGTGACTTGCAAATTGGACATGACAAAGATGCGGACCTGAAGTTGTAAATGACATAGAAGAGATAGTAGTGTTTGAATGTTATTGTAATTGGGTCACCATCCCTAATACAGGATCCCATTGGATTTTATTAATTTTATTATAAAGGGTGGCAGGGTGGAGTCTAGGCAAGGAAGTTGTAGCTTCCTTCAGGAGCTTGTCACCTCCTTCCAGTCAGAGTTGGTAAACCAAGGGTTGTAACCCTTCTAGTTGTATCTAGTAAAGTCATAAGTTGTAGCTTCCTTCATGAGTTAAATAAATTGTTAATATAGATTTTATCTCCTTTTGATGTGATGTGATTGGTCAATGTTTTTGTGATACTGAATTATAAGAAAAGTGAAATATTGATTCACCCCCTCTTAGTATTTGGAACATTGACAAGGAACACATTTTCTTATCATTTCATAGGCATCTTTGAAAATAGTTGGTTAATAATAACTAGCTCTGATAATTATGTGAACAATCACCCAGGGTAAAATGTGTCCTCTACAAAATCCATGCAATTCTTATAATCTTTGATGGGATTTTGAAATATATAAACATCTTAATAGGATGCCATCAAGGTTTCTTCTAAACAAAACTCCAAAAACTATCACATATTTATTATGCTTCGTTTTTAGAGATCTTCATTGTTTTGAAGACATTCCAAAAAGAAATTGCCCTGATTTTAAATAAAAGACATTGTTTTTATACCATTTAGACCTTGATATGGGAAAATCTTGTGTAGTATCATCATCTATATGAGGAGGACTAATATTCATAGCTTCAATTCCAATAATTATCTTGCATAATACGTGTCCTTTAACGACCTTGAGGGGTTTAATTTCAATATTGTGTTCTTGAAGTTTTGCCAACCAATTTGTTGTATCACTTCCCTGAATTGCTAATTAAGAAACAACTTAATAGGGTATTGTGGCACATAAGTAATTATATGTGTTGAGGATATAAGTTGTAAAATGACCAACAACTTTAACCAAAGAAAAATATCAATTTTCTATGGTAGAATATTTCAATTCATAATCTAGTAAAGTTTTTCTCCTAAAAGAGATAGGAAGATCTTCCCCTTTTAATTCTTATAAGTATGGAAACAATAGTTTCTTTTAAAGCAAATGATACAATACAAATTCCCTTTTGAAATCATGACTAAACTAGAACAGGAGTAGTGGTGATTATTTTCTTGGTGTTTGAAAAATATATTTGAGTTCTAGGATTTCATTCAAATGTTTGATATTTCTTCAATAACTTATTGATTGGTTTCACAATTGAAGCATAATAAAGGACAAATCGTCAAACAAAAATTATCTTTCCAAATAAATATTGTACTCCTTTACAAGATGTATGAGGGTTCATCTCATGTATGACTTTAACTCTCTCTGGATCAATATAAACAGCTTCTTAACTCATAATATGACCTAGCAGCTTCCCTTATAAAATTGCAAATAAGTATTTCTTAGGATTGAGATATATGCCACACATTCTACATCGTTAAAAATATTACCTAATATGTTTTAGGTGATGCTTTCTCAAATTTCAATGGACATTTAGGCCATCTTGAAAATCAACCATAAATTTTCCAATCAAATCAATGACAGCATGGTCCATGGCCCTATGAAATGTGGCACCAACATTTTCCAATCCAAAAGGCATGCGAACATAAGCTAATGTTCCCCATGGTGTAATAAAATTAGTTTAGAGTCTATCTACTTCAACAAAAAGCACTTAATGCATCTTAAGAATCCATATAACATGGACACTACGGTGGAACTAGCCATTTGTTGTGACAACATATCCATGTTAGGAAGTGGGTAATTATCTTTAGTAGATGCTTGATAAATATCACAAAAATATACATAAAGTTTAATCTCACCATTTTTCTTTTTGTACAACACTAGCTTGGAGATCCATTCTAAATTCCTGATTGGGAAAATTATACTTGCCTTCTTGAATTTTCCAAGTTCCAATTTTACCTTTGGATAACCGCTCTTAATATTTTCCAAAAAGGTTTGGAAACTTCTTTGAATGGGATAGTATGTTGAAATATGGGCTCATCACATTCCTTTAAATCATCAAAACTCCATGTAAAAAAATCCTGGACTTATTTAAAAGGGTGCATTGCTCAACTTCTTCAACAGTATAGCCAGTACCCAGATTTAGGTACTTTTGAGCCTTAGATGTAGCAATGCTAATCTTCTAGGTGTCTTGAAGTTTCCTAAGGGAAGATTCATCAATTACATTACTTTTCTTTGTTTGATCAATCTCTTATGAAGACTAATAAAAGATCAAAATATTTTTTGGTTGAGATCCATAGCTTGGCTTCATTAATTGGAACATTTGATGATTTTGGTTGTAAATATGAGAGGAAATCTACCACTTGTTCATCATTTTCAAACACTTGCCAATAGCCTTTATTATCTAGTACTAATGGGTGAAAAAATGTTTTGACATGAAAGGTATCATTATTTTTAGAATCATTTGGATTGAAAAGAGAGGTTTTAATGGATAATGAATCTACTTTTTTATTTTTCTCTCGAGGGACAAAAATCGTATTAAAGGAATTAAATTCTTATGTTCTTCTTTTCTTTTATTCATGTAAGCTCTTTCTCTAAATTTTTGTGGTATTGGCCTTGCATCATCAAGTTGCGGGACAACATATCATTTCTTCTTAAATGAATTATTTCATTTTTCATTTGTCTTATCATTCTATTCAATTACACTATCTTTGTATCTTGATGAGTCCTTTGAATATCTTCAAGAACAAGAATATTTCTCACATTTGGGGGTTTCCCTTGAAAAATCCCCATTCCTACACCCTATTATTCAACAACTCTAGAAGAAGAAGGAGCTTGAGTTGATATATACAAGCTTCACACTTGCCTTTGAATCGCTCCAAGAATAATTTTAGGGTCAACATTACCATCCAACATGTCTTCTTCCATTTCAGTTGTCTTCTCATGACTTCATCCAAAGTTGCAATTTATGTTTATTATTACATATTTACATTTTATTAAAATTTTACTCTTGTAACACTCGAAAATCAATGGATCATATGGGTGTTGCTCTTCAAGAATTTGTTGTAAAGTTCTAAAGAAACACATATTGAAATCTCTAATTCTTTCATTTTTCTCAAGATGTATTTGACTGGACATTGTAAGAAGAGTGTGATATATAATAGGCTAAGCATATTTGACAATAAATACATCGTCCATATCATTAGAATAATTAATAATTCCTATTGGGAAAAAAAGGTATTAATCATATAGCCAACAGGGTGTAGTTCAATTAGCAATCATCGTGATATGAAGTGTTATGTAAACAATGAGGTTCAAGGTTCAAATCCCTATGGGCCAAGCCAACAAAAAAAAAAGTACCAATCACACACTAGACCAATTAGAGTTTGGAGAAAAAATTGTACCATAACACCATCACGCTCAATCAAATGAATGTCACAAATAGTGAGAAACTAATCTAGATGCTTTTTTGGACTCATGATTCCATCTCCACTAAAAATAGGAAGAACACCTTGAGTAATATAGGGAAACTAGTGGTGTTCCCTTCATAAGTCCAAGGGACTAGATCTAGGTCTTTGTGTGTCATTCTCCTTTCTTTCATTATTGGGAATTTCATTTATTTGTTCTTCTTGATCTTCCGTTGATATTACAAACAAAGATTGAGATGTGGAACTTTGTGGTTTGATTTCTTGAAGAGTTAAAGAATCTTGTTTTTTATACTTGTTAGGGATACTTTATATAATTATAGCTTCAATATTTAACCAAAGTCTTCTTAATATTTCAATTTCAACAAAGTCTTCTTGTTGGGTCAAGACTCTCCAAGTGCATTTGAGCTCCTTTCAAAAAATTTATGTAGACAAAGCCAAGTTATATAATTGGTGCAAAATGCTTCTCTAATATTCAAGTCTAATCAATATTTGGGATTGTAATAGATTTTGATGAGTCATTTAACTTATTTCCTAGTCTACAAAACTACCCTTTTATTTTGATTAAATCCCTAGTATGGTCACGAAAAATGTTGATCTCTAAAACCATTCACGTTTTTGGAAATAACATTAAGTCGAAATTCCTTTCTTATTTTACTGCGTCAGTACTCCTCTTGAATAAGTAGAATGAATACAAAAATGCTTGCCAACTCAAAGAAAATAAATATTCATAATGGTAATTATCATACAATATTTTAAAAGAGTAAAATAAGGGGTCTCACAGCACACAATTTCCAGCATAACGTAAAGTAAATTAAAACATATCATTTGGAAAGCGGAAAGTAAAAGACAAAAGATGCTGAGAACTTAACATAATTTTTCAATTAAAATTCATTTTGGAAACCGGAAAGTAAAAAGACAGAATATGTTGAGAACTTAACATAATTTTTCAATTAAAATTCATAATGGATTTGAAGAGACACACAGTTGACATCTCATGCTTGAAACTCAAAGTCTGAGATCATTGGCTATGTGCCCTGAATAGTTCTCTGGGAGCTTTAAATATCCAAAATATTTTTTAAAAAGTTTATACTAGCATTTGCACCAAATGTTGCAAAGGAAACGCCGTAAGGCATAAATAGAGAAACAATCTAAATAAGATGGAGAGGTGTGGCATAAATTAAGAAACCATCTAAATAAGATGGAGAGATGTGGCATAAATTGAGAAACCATATAAATAAGATGGAGAGATATAGCAAAAATGAAATTCTAATGTTTATAAATGGAAGTTGATTTAGGGTGTAAGACTATATTTTTTTATTAATTATTGAATTAATATTGCATATGAATCTCATAAACTTCAACCAAGCAATAGTTATGATCAACTTCTTTATAAGAGGGCATTAGATGAAGCCAATGTGAGATTGAGTGAGTCTCGTGTGGTTTAGAAGAGAGCACTAAAGAAATGTAAGAGTGAGAAGTTGTCGATCGATGAGCTTGAGTAGGACACAATTGACGTTGCTCAGAAGAGGGATCAAGGAGGCTGCTCAGAAGAGGGATCAAGGCCGACAATCTGAACTTGAAGCTGTGTAGAGACAACATGCTTTTGATGCGGTTTCCTTGCAATCTGCACATCAAGAGCTTCAATGGGTCGAGAAAAACATCTCCATTGCGATGGATTGTAAGGACATCACAGCTAAACAGGGCATGGACACACTCAATGCTTCAAAGGTCAATGCCAAAAAAGCAAAGGAATTGTCTGCAGAGATATGTTTTCTGAAAGAGGCCCTCGATTTAGCATATGCATAACGTTCAATGGTTGAGGATGAAGACGAAGCTATTGCTGCAAAATGGGAATCTAAAGCCAAATAAGCATTTGCAATGGCAAGTAAGGCTAATGAAGAGGTTCACTTATTGAAGAAAGAATTGACCAATGTCAAGGATATTGAGTTGAAGTTGTCTAATGCACCGAAGTTGAGGTTAACATAGCCAAAGAAAATGCAACTAAATTATTAGATTCCCTTGAAGAAGTTAAAACTGAGATCGTTGCAGCAAAAGAAGATGCACAAAGTGCTAATATGAAAATTTCTATTGTCAAAGATCCTCTTCTGGACAAAGAAAATGAGCTTCATCTAAGAAATCAGATGACAATTTTGTGTCAATTACAAAAGAAGGGTATGATTTGCTATACAAGAAAGAATAAGAGGCCAAAGAACATGCAAGTAAAAGAATAGAAGAGGTCCTTGCCTAGGTGGAGCATGTTAATATCAAGGAATAGGAAGCCTTGCAGATGTTAAATGCGGTGAATTCAGATCTCGAGAAGAGTGGGAAAATTACATAAGAGTAGGAAAATTACAGATCAATCTTCTGAGTAGCTAGAGGTTGTCTGAATAGCCAAAGTAGCCCTAGAAGAAGATTTGAAGTAGTCGAAGGATCTGGAGAAGAGTAGGAAAATTACAGATCAATCTTCTGAGCAGCTAAAGGTTGTCTAAATAGCCAAACTAGCCCTAGAAGAAGATTTGAAGTAGTGGAAGGAAGGGGCAGTCGAAGGAAGGGGCATATTACTGGAATGGAGAAATGAGTGGAAATATAACTAAATTAAATAAGTATAGTTGACATCTCACAATGGAGAAATGAGTGGAAATATGACTAAATTAACTAAGTATAGCTCAATTTTAGGGTAGAGTCTCATTCAACATATTGGAAGTAGGTGTAGAAGACTTGAAAGAATTATTAGATTAATTATTATTCCAAATGCAAGCTTTATCAGCTTTTGAAAGTCTGTGCTCTCAATTATGCTTATGCAACTCAATCGGGTAGCCATGGTTATTTATTTTTTGTTGTCAAGAGAGTATTTGGAACCAACAACCTTCTTGATGAGCTTCATCACATTGATTTCTTCAAAACTAAGAGTTTCATAACCATGAGGTCGAACAACCACATTCCCATTATAATTCACCACAAAAAAAAATTCTTTGGCCTTTGTTATTAATTATCAAATTTTGATATTTATATTCATATTATTATTAATGTAATTATAAGTATTAATAAACTTAAATATAATATTAATTTAAATGAAATACAAATAAATTAATTTCTAGAAATTAAATATTAAAATATACAAAAAAAAATATTTCTTGGGCCTTTGTTATTGATTATCAAATTTTGATATTTATATTCATATCATTATTAATATTATCAATGTAATTATAAGTATTAATAAACTTAAATTTATTAATTTAAATAAATAAAAAATTATATTAATAAATTTAGGATTTAATTTTTTAAACCAATAAAGAGCCATAATTTAATATCATAATTTAAATAATAGATCAATTGGTTTTTTTATTCATCTCACAAAATTTATGAATATGTAATATTATGAAAAATCACATATTTTTCTTTCACATTATAATGGATCATCAAACAATATTATAATCTATGAAAACGTTTCATATAACAAAGATTAAAAAACATTAACACAATTTTTGACCACCATCTTTTTATATATTATTGTTTTATATTTTAAGAAATAATTAAAGAATAGTTGATTTATATTTTAAGGAATGATAAAAAAAATATAATCTATATCAACAGCTACTTTAGTTTCTCCACTGTAATGGTATCTTCTTCTAGGGGCAGGTCATTGATATGTGGTAGGGTCCCTTTCCCATATGGAAAAATGCCTCTGCACTAGGCCTAAATGGTCTTCTTGCTCAACAGTGGAATCAGCTAATCTGGTCAATGCGGAATAGGGGTATATGTAAATCTGAATCGGAAGATTATCTTATCTGGAAGGAGGCCAAGGGTAAGCTGAATGTCTATGTGAAAGATATTTATTTAACACTTCTAAAAACTCATATTTCTCTTCCTGCAATCATTTTCCCCATTTCCTTTTGGAAATCTGGCACTCCATATAAGATTATCATATTTGCTTGGCTGTTTTTTCATAATGAAAATCTAACATGGGACAACCTACAAAAGAGGAATTGGCATGGTCCGGCTATTTGCTTAATCTGCAAAGCGAAGGGAAAAAACAATCTTCACATTTTCCTAAAATGTGTTCACTCCCAGGAGCTATGGAGGGACCTGGCCACTTACTTTGGTTTCACAAATATACCACATCCTTCTATAAAAGATGCACTTATCTGGTGAAGTAATCAGAAAGAGAGCTGGTGGCTTGTTCCTTTAATTGCTTTATGGTCTATCTGGAAATGGAGGAACAAGTCTCTATTTCAAAACGGCAAGGATAGTTATAAATATGTCTTTGAAAACATCATCTCTCAGTACCACTCTATTTCTCCTTACAGCTCACAGCAGAAGAAAGCTAAGTCTAAGGAACATTCTTATTCTTCTTGTCCGACAGACATTCCTAGAGCTTATTTTAATGGGGCTGCTCAAAATGGAATATGTACTTGTGGAGTCTACATTGTCACAAAGGAGGATCAGCATATTGCCATATATTGGAATGTGGGTGAAGGATCAAACAACAAGGAGGAAGCTATGGCACTAACAGGGCTTCTTCAAATCAGTATCTTCTTAAATATTGAGTCCTTGCAGATCTATGGCGATTCCAAAATCATTATAGATCATGTTAATGCCAAGCTTTCCATAGAAAATCACTATCTGTCTGGATGGATGAACAGAATAGAATCCCTATGGTCATCAAGAAAGGATTTTGCAATAAAACATGTGAACAGGTCCCAACATACATAGGCAGATGAACTATCAAAGAAAGGACTTCAATCACAAGTTGGTAAATGGGAAATGACAATTGCAGTGGGGGAACTAAGGTACCATATTCAAGATTTCGATCTTCCGGGTACATAACTCTCTCTTCCATACATCTGGCTCTGGTATGTACCATTCCCTGATTTTTTTATTTACTCTATCGCTCAAGCTCTTTATGTTATGTAAGTATTGCCCTACTTTCCTACCACCTTATTTCCAGAATTCTCATGACTACAGTCTCCATGGATTTAGTTTTATTACTGCATTATGAAGGTTATTTTTGCATTCTGAGTTGTTGAATCAACTCTATACTTTCTGTTATGTAATTCAGATATACCAATATAATAGAATTCTGCTTTTTTTTCTTCTGAAAAAAAGCAATGATTATTTTTTTTTAATTATTGTCTAGCATAATTTCAAGCCACCACCCTTTTACTATAAAGTAAAATTTATAACCAACTAGTATTACAAATTAATGTGATCAAGTCCAATCCTAAAAACATTTTGTGTAACCTAAAAATGCACCAGCCTTATATTTTCACATTGCCAATTTTGCTATAAATCTGAGAGATCTAAGATGAAGGTTTCCATATCCCATATGTGAAGGACGAATGTAGCAAAATTGGTTTCATCGAGTTTGGTTTTGAGGCTCAAGGAATTAATATTATTAATATAATTATAAGTATTAATAAAATTTAATATTAATTTAAATAAAATACAAATAAATTAGTTTCTTAAAAAATAAATATACAAATATACAAATAAAAAATTATATTAATAAATTTAGGATTTAATTTTTTAAACCAGTAAAGAGCCACAGTTTAATATCATAATTTAAATAATAGATCAATTGGTTTTTTTAATTCATCTCACAAAATTTATGAATATGCAATATTATGAAAAATCACATATTTTTCTTTCATATTATAATGAATGATCAAAACAATATTATAATCTATGGAAAAGTTTCATATAACAAAGATTAAAAAACATTAACACAATTTTTGACCACCATTTTTTATATATATATTATTGTTTTATATTTTAAGAAATAATTAAAGACTAATTGTTTTATATTTTAGGGAATGATAAAAAAATATAATCTATGAAAATGTTTAATATAACAATGATTAATTTTTTTTAATTATTGTTTATTGTCGAGCATAATTTCAAGCCACCATTCTTTTACTATAAAATAAAATTTATAACCAACTTGCTCATTTAGATTTTCTGGCAAACTGTAAACAAGTATTACAAATTAATGTGATCAACTCCAACCTTAAAAACATTTTGTGTAACCTAAAAATGCATCGGCCTTATATTTTCATTTGTTCCAACCTGCCACAACAATTGTGATTGATTTCACAATCATGTTCACCCTAAAATTTATTGTACAAATTTTATTGTTGTACAATCTGTTGAAATGGTGTATAAATCCGAGAGATCTAAGATGAAGGTTTTCATATCCCATATGTGAAGGACAAATGTAGCAAATTGGTTTCATCGAGTTTGTTTTTGAGGCTCAAAAGAAAATTTTCTGGTTGAGGCTCAGTCAATTTTCCCTTGCTTGTATTCTAACCCTACCGTGCCGCACCATTTGTAAAATCAATTTATTTGTAAAAATCAAATTAATCAAATATCAATCTATTTGTGAAAATCAAATCAATCAAATATAAATCAAATTGTGAAACTCATCCTCTTTAATGCTTCTTTGGCCTTTGTTATTAATTATCAAATTTTGATATTTATATTCATATTATTATTAATGCAATTATAAGTATTAATAAACTTAAATTTAATATTAATTTAAATGAAATACAAATAAATCAGTGTCTAAAAATTAAATAAAATATACTATAATATATATATATATATATATATAGATTTGGCTTTTGTTATTAATTATTAAATTTTGATATTTATATTCATATCATTATTAATAAACCGATATAGATATGTGTTCTCTTGTGGTAAAGGGGTTGTCGGGCTATTCATGTATTTGACTTGTTGCTTTTTCTGATCACCCTCAATCCCCACCTGCAAAGCCCCCACCTGCAAAGCTTGTTGGAAAGAATCTTGCCAGATGAACAAACTCGGCCACTGGAGAAATTTGCAAATTTGGAGATATACTTGAAATATTATTATAAATTTTCTATTACATATCCTCTTACAACTCATTCTTACATAGAAGTTCTCAAACTCTTTTGAAACTTTTTCATGCATTTTTTAAAGTTGTCAAACATTTTTCAAGCATTCATAGACAAGGCAACGTCCAATTACATTAATTTAATGAGTGATATAATGAGTGATACAATATCTATGCCTATCTCTGTAGGAATTCAATTAAAAAATAGAGAAAAGAGATAGAAAATAGTAATAACATAGCTCAATTAAACAAATATCTGGGAAAAAAAGCACGACGACCAGAAAATCCTTATAATTAAGGTTTCCTAATTATGAATTTGGTCCAATCTAAATTTTTTTCAATTTACCTCGCTTCTTCTGAAATCCTTTCCAGTCCTTTCTGGTTGTTATTGCTAACAAGTTGACAACTAAGCAAAGGTAATGAGGAAATGGGATGTTGCCCCATTCGGATTTCATTCTGATCACCCTCAATCCCCACTTGCAAAGCTTGTCGAAAAGAATCTTGTCTGATGAACAAACTTGGCCACTGGAGAAATGTGTAAATTTGGAGATATACTTGAAATATTATTATAACTCTTCTATTACATATCCTATTATAACTCATTCTCACATCGAAGTTCTCAAACTCTTTTGAAACATTTTTCATGCATTTTTTAAAGTTTTCAAGCATTCATAGACAAGGCAACGTCCAATTACATTAATTTAATGAGTGATACATTATCTATGCCTATTTCCATAGGAATTCAATTAAATGTCCTGCATAGATGCCTATTCTCAAATTGGTATTAAACCCATTGAAGTGTAAATCATTGGGATTAACTAGTAGTTAAGATAGAATCAGGTATCTAAAAATGTCATATCTATTGAATGAAATTGTGCAAGTGATTAAAATTTATATAGAAATGTAATCATATAACTAAAAAAGGTATAAACATGTTCTACCTGTCATTGATCTCAAATAACCCTAAAACAGCACATGACTCAACCTACCTCAAAGAAAGCTCAATCTTGAACATGCCCGTGATAAGATAGATGACGTATTAAGAGCTCCATTTCTCAAATCGTTTCTTATTCATCTCTATACATCATCAATTCTTTAGCACATTTAAATCCCAACAAAACTTTGATATGTAAAATTATATTACCCTGCCCCCTTTTAGACTACTAAATGAGACCATGCATAACTGCATTTGACCCTGTATCTAAGAAGACGCTTTCCAGCTATGCAT
Organism: Pinus tabuliformis; assembly: GCA_031772625.1. NCBI lineage: Eukaryota > Viridiplantae > Streptophyta > Pinopsida > Pinales > Pinaceae > Pinus > Pinus tabuliformis. The sequence goes on from CM062819.1 coordinate 473,842,473, forward strand.
AGATAGAAGACGCTTTCCAACTATGCATAGAGAGCATCTTCCATATTCATTTTTGGAAAACGAGATAATTTCTTTAAATCCATTTTGTTCTAAAAATACAATAAATAAAACACATGTTGAAATCCTCCTATATATGAAATGATGAAAAATAAAAACTTTGATATGTAAAATTATATTAAACTGCCCCCTTTTAGACTGCTAAATGAGACCATGCATAACTGCATTTGACCCTGTATCCAAGAAGACGCTTTCCAGCTATGCATAGAGAGCATCTTCCCTATTCATTTTTGAAAAACTATATAATTTCTTTAAATCCATTTTGTTCTAAAAAAACAATAAATAAAACACATGTTGAAGTTCTCTTATATATGAAATGATGGAAAAATAAAAACAGAGTTGCAAAAATATATGTACAGAAAGCTCCCTGACAAGAACCATTTAGCACCAGAATTTAATCTTATGAAAGAAACAGAAACATAAAATCCAAATTACTCTCATTTTCCAAAGTATGAAACACTATGAATATTTGTATCATATTTAATTTTTTTTCACAAACTTCTTAACACAACTTATTTAGGACACTTGCAACAACATGGGCACCTAAATTTATTTCCACAAATACCTTTCATTTACTGCCTACGTAGTGAAGCTTCATCATTCTCTCAAAGTCTTCATCAGAATCATGCATTTTAAGCGCATCAATACCATCAAATGTAAAGAAAACCAATGTTTTGAGAGGGAAGCTAAAATCCCTGAGGATAAAAAAAAAGAGCAGAAATATTAGTCACCATGCTTCAAGAACATCATAGAGAAAGAAAACCTGCATGAAACAATATGGCACTGTGGTAACCCATTGCATTTTACACGTTAAAAACATCGTGATTGGGTGCAGAATTCCCTGTTCCACAAGGTTTAAATGTGTACCAAAAATAGGGCAGCAATTTCACTACAACAATAAATGCATCAACACAAAATCCTTTCATCGGGTTGCTATGATTCACTTTTACAAATTCTTAGTAGCCTGTCTTTCTAGGCAAACCAATAGCAAGTTCCTTTCCACGGGCCCAATCCCGCGCCATAGTTTCACTTTCACCGGGCCATATAATATCAGACAATTTTGGCTTTATATGATATTGATAGTCACTAATGGTGGCTGTAATTTCTGGAGGGTTGACCGATAAGCTGGTTCGGTTTGACCAGTAACCACTATTGTGGATGTGTGTACTAGCTATGTTGATAATCTCAAAAGTAGATCCCATCAAGTCTCCATTTTTGTCTAATTTCATAGGACACGCAATGTCGTTGAAATGAATTTGCAGTGTTATCTTTCGCAATTGTGCTCCTCCTTCAAATGAGATCACTGGTTCAATCCCAGCAGATCTCAGGGATATGATGATCGGGCACAATTCTTACGCAAGCGGAAATCTGTGGCAGCTCAGTAACTTGTCAAAGATGGAGGCTTTACATATTCCATTTGCTAACTTATCTGGGTCCTTGCCTCCAGAATTAGGTAATTAACAGAATCAAAGTAGGTGGGTGTTGAACATCAACAGGCTTACTGGATCAATACCATGGTAGCTAAGCAATAGTATGAGCTTGAAGACGGCCAACTATCAATCCGCCAAGGGAACATGCTCACCATTTCCCTGCACGTTTTCATGAAAAATAAAAATGAAGGCTTAACTTTTTGAGAGAAATAATCATGTAAAGGCGAAAGTCATTTGGAGAAAAAATTCTTTATGTCGTTCGTGCTTTTCCCTGTGCTCAAATTAGGTAGCTCTAAGGAAGAACATGATGCAAGATCTTCATTTAGAGATCGTTCGTACAGCTGATAATGGAGACTTCTTTTGGTTACGAAGTCGGTTTGATCTTCTTACATGTGTCACTTTCATCTGCTCTTCACTTGAACCCTGCATTGTAGACAAACAACTCATATAAAGGTATCTCTGAAACCAAATTTTGGAGATACACAATCAGACAAGTATGAAATTGGATCACTATCTATAACTCATTCAAATATTTCCTACATGTTGGTTTGTTTTTACATATTTATGGAATGAATTGAGGACTTCCCAGAAGAAAATTTTCAAGGGAAGAATAGATATCCTAGAAATAAAATGGAAACAAGGTGCAGTGAAAAGAGATTTGACACTGAAATAAGAACATGAACAACATCTTTACATAAAATTGCTCACACAACACTGAAAAAATCTGATAAGATATATAAGAAAGATTGGTAGAATGGAAGAAGAGCATCCCCGGCTCCTAGAGAACTATTTTACCAACCTTGTAATGAAGAAACCAAATTCCATTTTTACTTGAAATGAAAAGGAAACAAGGTGCAGTGAAAAGAGAATTGAGACTGAAATAAGCACATGAACAACATCTGTACATCAAATGGCTCGCACAACACTGAAAAAGTCTGACAAGATATATAACGAAGATTGGTAGGATGGAAGAAACCAAATTCCCCTGCTCCTAGACAACTATTTTACCATCCTCGAAATGAAGAAACCAAATTCCACTTTTACTTGATATTCAATGGCAATTGATAAGCAAGAAAATGCCTTGCAAAGGTTGGAATATTATTTCAAAACCAAAACACAAAGGTAGAAAAAACAAAGGTAAAGCTTAACAAGTTTGATGTTGGGATTAAAAATAGAATACCTCTTTCATCAGAGTTTTGAAGCTCCCATAAGATGGAGAATCATCCATAGAAATCTCTTGAGTAGCCATACTTCCTTTCTCTGTTTCCGAGTATGTGTTGCTTCTCCTAACCTTCCTCTTTGGGGTATGAAATGAATTTTCTTGGGTACTTGATAAAATTGAGGTATTGAGTTTTCTTGCTGAAGTGTTTACCACCTTTGATGTCAAATACTCATTAAGAATTTCCACCTTCGGCACATAGGAATCCCTCGGCTCGAAGTTATTTTTGCAGGGCACAGTCATCTGCATTGAAGAAAAGTGATTTCTCTAGGGATATAGTATCTCCCTTCTCGGTATGGAATGACCATCTTCTGTAGGACCATTTTTCTCTGCTACAGTGTTCTGATCATGTTCTTGGGCTCTCTTAGGACTTGTACATTTGGCACTCTTTCTATACACACTGACCAAATATGTAGCAAGCATCGCAACTGCAAAAATAGATGCACCTATAGTTCCAAAAAGCAAGATATATTTCAGTGATTTTGCTGGAGTACTAGAATCTCCGAGATCATGAACAACTGATATGTCTGATCCCCCCTCCCTACTACTCTTTTCCACTAGAGACATGACAGATTCATTATGTCTGAATTCAAATTCATTTTGGCTCTCAAAATTTAGTGTCTTGGACTGACTGGCCATTGCAGGAATATAGTAATCACCTCCACCTGATGATGTGCTCAGTTCCTCTGGATCTTGAATGAAAAGGCTCTCAAAAGACACTGCTTCTGTGTTAGCTTCAAAACTCTGTATTTCACTGTTAGTTTCTGTTTCAGATGAGGAGAAAACAAAGTCATGTGAACCACTATTACCAAAATGAGACTCAGATTCATGAGATACACCTACACCAAAGTCCATAATTGATACCAATTCAGGAATACTGTCCTCAGAACTATTAACATTTTTTTCTGCATCTACTGGTAAGTTTTCTATATCATGTACACTATCTAGAATGACAGATTCAAGAACTTAGATATAAGCAGAGTCGGCCACGTCCCCTTAACATTCAGTGGAAGCCACTAGGGTTAGAATATTGGAGGGTCAAATTGCCCTAGCATGCACCTTCTACTGGTCGAAGGGTTGAGGATTCCTGCACTATGTCAATTCGCTTCGTTTTGCAGAGTATCGATGACTTACTGCAATTTATGATGGGGACCACCTGGTTAGGCTCTGCACCCATAGCTCCAGAACTCCCATCCCATGCTCGATCACCTGGACGAAATGAACCACCATGCTCCCACTCCATGTGATCCTGCTCTGCATCCTGCAATTTACAGAAATTTCCATGGGATTATAAGTTCACCTTTTGGATCCCTTCGACATGCCTTTGAGCGTTCAGAGGATGGTGAGGATTCTATGTAGTCATTTGTAGATTTCAAGAAAATATTTTAGAAAAACAAATTACCTTTAATATTGGTGAACCATGGAGGATCGTCCCGTAATAACCCAAGGTATCACGAACCAGTGGACAGCAGAATGGAAGGTAAAAGTTAGAAATTGAAAAATGACCCTTGTCTAGGAACCTAATGCAAGTAAATACCTGTAGAAGCCAACATGAACTAGACCGCAATAGACGCATAGATAACATAGAAAGATAGGGTTATCAGATTTAAAAAAAAAAACCAGTTGCAAAATTCCTAGCAGCAAATAGAAGAAATCCTCTGAAGTTTTCCAGGAATGTTTTTAGATATAAAATATTTACCTGTAATCTTGGCAAGCAATGGAAGAGCACCACAAACTACAAGAAGCCCATAGAAATAAGTAAGAACAAACCCTAGCGGAGCATGGTTTTCTTCGTATGTTTTTTGGAAGGTTCGAGAAATACGATGAGATTTTGAAAGAAGCCAGACCAAACCCCAATGGAGCTTTTAGAAAAACAAATTACCTTTAATATTGGCTAACCATGGAGGATCGTCCTGTAAGAACCCAAGGTATCACGAACCAATGGACAACAAAATGGAAGGTAAAAGTTAGAAACTGAAAAATGACCCTTGTCTAGGAACCTAATGCAACAAAAACTGGTAAGATATTTGATGTAAATACCTGTAGAAGCCAACAGGAACTAGACCACAATAGCTACATAGATAACATAGAAAGATAGGGTTATCAGATGTTAAAAAAAAATAACCAGTTGCAAAATTTCTAGTAGCGAACTGAAGAAATCCTCTGAAGTTTTCCAGGAATGTTTTTAGATCAAAAATATTTACCTGTAATCTTGACAAGCAATGGAAGAGCACCACAACTTACAAGAAGACCACAGAAAGAAGCAAGAACAAACCCTAACGGAGCATGGTTTTCTTCATATGTTTTTTTGGAAGGTTTGAGAAATATGGTGAGATTTTGAAAGAAGTGAGACCAAACTCCAGCAGAGCATGGTTTTCTTCATATGTTTTCTGGAAGGTTCGAGAAATACGGTGAAATTTTGAGATATGGCATATTAAACTAACGGTGTAAAACACCCCAATCGTCTAACACATAATCAATGGCCCACAATTGCCTTGAGCGTTCAGAGGATGGTGAGGATTCTATGTAGTCATTTGTAGATTTCAAGGAAATATTTTAGAAAAACAAATTACCTTTAATATTGGTGAACCATGGAGGATTGTCCCGTAATAACCCAAGGTATCACGAACCAGTGGACAGCAGAATGGAAGGTAAAAGTTAGAAATTGAAAAATGACCCTTGTCTAGGAACCTAATGCAAGTAAATACCTGTAGAAGCCAACAGGAACTAGACCGCAATAGTGTTGGCATTATGTTTTCTGGTATGGCTGTATGTTACAGATGTTGTACTTGATGGCAACTCTCGTGGCAAGGCTCTCGGTTTGTTGGAAATTAAGAAGGACGCAGGAAACCAGTTCAGAAGGTGCGTACCCGCAGGTACACCATGCAGGGTCCGCATCCAAAGATGCAGGCCAGCCGTTCAGGGGGTGCGTCCACCCAGTGCACACATTTCAAGGCAGAGAAAAGCACGTGGGGGTTTCTTGTGTTATCTAGCCGACGGTTTTGTGTTTCTATGGTGTCGGCTCGTGGTATTGTTCCATGTTTTGAGGAGGAGCTTGCCTATATAAAGCAAAGGAGATCATTTGGTTTTAGCAATGTCTTTGGTTGAATATCTTATGGGGTGAGATCTGGTCTAGATCTAAAAGGCGAATCTACTGAAGGACTGAGATCTCTTTGGCGCAAGATCAGATCTGTAGATCTGACTATTTGGGTTTCACTTAAAGTCTTGAAATCATTCATATCTGAAGGGACGCAGGCACAGCGAAAGGCAAGGGCGCCGGGACGCAGTTCAGTAGGAGGAGATCTGCGTGGGGACGCAGGGTAGACAAAGTTCAGGTGCGTCCAGGACGTCGTTCAGTAACTGGAAGATCTGCGTGGGGACGCAGGGCGACCAAGGTTCAGGTGCGTCCCTGAAGCAGCACGACGCGGTGCGATAGTATTTTTGGGTGCGTCCCTGCAGCAACAGGACGCGGCGCGATAGTGTTTTTGGGTGCGTCCCTGAAGCAACAGGACGCAGAGAAATTGAAGGAATAGTGCGTGGGCACGCAGCGCAGCAGAAGGATATATGTGGGTGGTCGCAGGAAAGCAGAAGGTGAACTGCGTCTGTACGCAGGCCACAAAAGGGAAAACTGCGTCTCTGTCTTAAGATGTTTTGTTGATTGAATTTCTCTGTTGATAAGGTGTTCTGGGTTACTTCTGTTATTGCTGATCTGATATCTGTAGTGGACTGTAACTGTTATGTACTTGTTGATCATCTGATGCTTTATGAAAAGTAGGGGGTTGTAGCTCCCTTCCAGGAGTAGACTGGAAAACGAGAGAGAGAGAGAGAGTTGTAGCTCTCTGCAAGTTGCAGCCTGCGTACTGGTAAAGGACTGCACCAGAACAAAATCATTGTAAAAGAAGTTTCTAATTTGAAAGAAGATAGAGACATATTGCAGCTGGTGGTTTTCACCCACATTGGGTTTCCACCTTACATCTTGTGTTCTTTGGTGTGACTATCTGTTTTCTTTGTTTATGCTCATTATTTTATGGTACTGACATGCAAAAAATAATTCAAAGATCAAATAAGGAAGATTTATTAAATTGCTAGATAATACTGATTCACCCCCCCTCTCAGTATTATTTCCAACAATTGGTATCAGAGCAGGTCCTTCAGAGAAGCTTGATCGCTTGAAGGTAGATCGTTCATCATGAGCAACTATGAGAGAGAAGCATCAATCAGGCCACCGGTTTTTGATGGGACAAACTTCAATTATTGGAAGGTAAGAGTTACTGCATATCTTCAATCTCTTGGTACAGAAGTTTGGGACATTGTAGAAACAGGCTATGCTTTTCCTTCAGCTACTCCTACAGATCCAGCTGAGAAAAAGAAGTATGAAACAAATGCAAAAGCAGTCAGTACTCTATTAGGAAGTATATCCCAAACGGAATTCATGAAGGTAATGCACTTCAAATCAGCAAAAGAGATATGGGACAAAATGGTCACAAGCTATGAAGGAGATGAACAGGTAAAGCGAGCTAAACTTCAAACTCTCAGGATTCAGTATGAGACTCTCAAGATGTATAATGATGAAAGTGTGGCTAATTATTTTCTTCGGGTAGATGAGATTGTTAATTGTATGAAAAATTTGGGTGAAGAAATAAAAGAGGCTATAGTAGTTGAAAAGATTCTAAGATCATTATCCCCCAAGTTTGAATCTAAAGTATCTGCAATAGAAGAAAAGGAAAATCTCTGAATTCTCACTATGTCTCAGCTACATGGAATTCTAACTGCTTATGAAATGAGAAAGGGAGGTCCATCAGACAGAAGGGAAGCTGCTTTCAAGGCATCAGGCAAAGAAGATTACTATGAAGCAAGCCATGTTCCAGAAGAAGAGGAAGAAGAATCAAATTTTGTCAGAAATCTTCAAAGGGGTTCTGGAAGGTTCAGAGGTAAGCTACCTTTCAAATGCTTTGCTTGTGGAAGAGTAGGTCATTATGCTGCAAAATGTCCTCATAAGGATAAAGGAAAGGAACCTGCTAGATGGAACAAGAAACAAAGTGCAAATAAGAAAAGCTACTACACCCATGAAGATAGTGATGGTCTATCAAACAGTGATGAAGATGAACGAGGTAATGAATATAAGCTATTAATGGCATTTGAAGATGATGATTATATGGATGCTATAGATGTGGATAACCTTTATGATGAAATCACTAGACTCAAGAGATGTATAGAAGAAAAGAATGTGATCATTGATACTCTACAATTTCAAATTGATGAAAAGGAAAAACATCTTGAAAAACTAGAAGGAGAAATTGTTGGTCTTAGAAAAGAGATTGAGAAAACAAAAGCTATTAATCTTAAGTTTGTCAAAGGATCTGAAACTTTGGATAAGATTATCAATGTGCAGCGGTCTCCTCTAAACAAGACAGGTTTGGGCTACAATGGAGAAACCTCTCAAGCATCCACCTCAAAGAGTTATCTTGATGCAGCAAGAAGAAATGAGCAAAAGAACAATGAAGATCATCAGGTAAAGCAGGGACGAATTACAAACAGAAACTATCAAGGGCAATCCATCTTAAGGGTGAACCAGCCACAGGTAAAATCTTCTCAATTTGGTCCAAGAATAGATGAAAATAGAAATTACAATCAGTTGGCTGGTAGATTCGATAACCGCAGAAGTTTCTTCAATGGACAATGCTTTTCTTGTCATAACTTTGGTCACAAAGCAGCTCAATGTGTTGCATATAAAACAATCATGACTAGGGAAGCTCAAAAACAAAGAAGTATGACAGGGATTACAAAAAGGACCTATAACAACTTTTCGGTTCTTGAAAATGAAGTCGAATGTTCTATTTGCAATAACTTTGGTCATGAAGAATCTGAATGCGGGAGCAGGTTTCAGTAGAAAAAGGAGCAAGCCCCAAGCACCAAAACATGGAGAATAAAGGAACCTCAAACAGAAAGATGTGGAATAGCATTTTATGCAGAGGGACAGGAAAATCTATGGTACATTGACAGTGGATGTTCGAAGCATATGACGGGTGATAAAGAAAAACTTGAATCTTATTCTGCTCTAGAAAAGGGAAAGAAAGTCTCTTTTGGAAATGATACTCCTGCAACTATAAAAGGAAAAGGCATTTCTCAGTTAAAAGAAAAGGTCAAAGCTGGAAATGTTTTGTATGTTGATGGATTGAAGCATAATCTTCTAAGTGTCAGCCAGATGTGTGATCAAAGAACCGAGGTTATTTTCAGATCGAATGGATGTCTTGTTCGTGATCTTGATACAGGTAAAACAGTACTCAAAGGCAAAATAACTCCAAATAATCTGTACATATTTGAAGAAGGACAACAACAATGCTATCTGAGCAAGGATGAAGAGCACTGGTTATGGCATCGAAGGTTGGGACATCTAAGCTTCTCACAAATAAGGAAAGCATGCAAATATCAAGCAGTTCGCGATCTTCCAGATATCAAAATTCCTGACAACACCATATGCAGATCATGTCAGTTTGGAAAACAAACCAGAACTAACTTTCCAGAGAAAGAAGGATCAGCTAGCATGCCTCTTGAGCTAGTACATACAGATACATGTGGTCCATTCAGGAAAAGAACACCTAGAGGAGAGGAATACTTGATATTATTTATTGACGATTTCTCCAGGTTTGTCTGGTTGGGACTTATGAAGCACAAAGATGAAGCATTCGAAAAATTCAAATCCTTCAAAGCCTTGGTTGAAAATGAATCAGGTCACAAAATCAAATGCCTCAGATCCGACAGAGGTGGGGAATTTACTTCAAATGAATTTTTCGATTTCTGTGATGAACATGGGATAAGGAGAGAATTCTCTACAGCCAGAACTCCTCAGCAAAATGGAGTTGTTGAAAGAATGAACAGAACAATCCAACAAATGGCTCGTGCTATGCTTGATGAATCAGGAACTCCCGCAACTTTCTGGGGTGAAGCTGCACATGCTGTGGTCGTTATTCTCAACAAAACAAATGTGTTGTAGGGAAAAGTATCCGACTCGGATGAGCCTATCCCACTCTAAGGGTGACAGTTCCTTAGCAACAACTGTAAAACAAACTACTTAAGATTTACTTCTTTATGAAAGCAAAAGAGAATGGAGAAATGCACTAACCGTTGCCTTGCGCTTAATGTCGAATCCAAACTCTTCTCTTTGGCCGCTTGCTCCTAGCTCCTTGTTCTTTTGCTCTCCCAGCTACAATGAGATCCTGCAAAATAACAAAGAAGGAAACTACAAGAGGCATGCAATCATAACTGGTTCATGGATTAGTGTAAACCAAACATGCAATCATCACAATATATCATTGAAATAAGAGCACATAGAAGAACCTCAATAGCTTTTATTAATGAAGAAATAAAGGTTCTGAGAGTATTACAACCATTGAAGGCTCCAACCCAGCAACACCTCCCAGCAGAAAGAATTGCTCTTCTTCACCTCTCTCAAACAATCACCCAATAGTTCTATAGTGAAACCAACAGCATATCATTACTTTGAACAAAATTCCAGCCTCCTGAGCTCATAGGAGAGAGCTCAATATATAGATGAATTGAGAAAGGATGAGTCAGCTTGCAACTGATGTGTAGCTGCCTTGTGTCCTCTCTCTCTTCAGTTAATCTTTAGTTGATCTTCAGTTCTTGAGTCCACTTGGTGAACCTTGCTTCCACTTGGAGAAACAAAGCCTCTGACTCATCACAAGTCGAAATCCCTGATCCAAGTGTCATTTTTGGAAGATTCCAGAGCAATGACTCAGTGTGCCACATGTCCAAACTCACTCAACGCAGGTGGGATTTGTTCTACCTGCTTTGCAACGCAGGTACACCATGGAGCAGTTGTGTTTCAGCGCAAAAGCCTAGTGGAGCACCTGCTTTGATTTCAGGATTGCTTGTTTTTGAGTGTTTTCAGGTGGAAAACTGATCTGAGAGCTGTTGGTTTGCTGACCTTGTTCCTCTAGGGGTAGGAACATCATGTTTAGGGAACTTTGGATCCCTTGGATTATTGACAATTCATGCTTGTTGCTGTAAGGCACAAAATTGTCTATAACAGATGCCCCCTAAAGTATGAGGTCGTTTATCGGGTGAAATGCTTTATTGAGAGGATCCGAAGTTCATTCAATCTGCTGAGAGGTGTCCTGTAATAAGATACCATACGATACATTATTTTTCATACATTTTCATGATCTAGCTGAGGCGGGCATTCCCATGCTCAGCTTTATAAATACATTTTGGTACATAGAACAGACGATCGTCTGATTGTAGACTGATAATTCTCTGCTGAAATTATCATCCTTTGAGAAGGATGATCATCTGCTGCAATGATGTACATATCAAATGTCTTTATATCCTGAATATATATCGCAGCCCGGATGGATGAAACTAGATCCGGGGTCTTCAATCTCTTCCGATCTTCACTCGATGTACAAGTCGATCCATGTGAGAATTTCTTGAAGTCGAACATGGAAAGACATCGCTTGATTACCGGCCAATGATGTAAACCGTTAACAAGCGCGAGAGGAATCACCGATAAGGATGATGACCCTCAAGGTACAGCAGTACAATTCACATGGTGGGAATAAAGGACTTGGCGTCGACCACCATGCAAAATCCTCTGGTCGAAGGTCATTGATGTATACCTGTCGTCGGAAGTGAGAAACTTGCCATTGAGGCATGCAAGCTTCAAAGTACTGAAGGGGTTGTTCCTAGATCAACTCCTTGGATAATGAGCTGATGTCGACAAGGAGCGATCCGTCAAAGGAGGGCCTTAATGAATCCCACATCAGTGACACGAAACGGAGCTAGTGATTGTGATGAGGTGAAAACAAACTGTGATGTATGATTCAGGGTGGCGGTCATGAAGCGGATGAAGGATAATGTATGGCAGTGGGTGGGACACGGTTGACTCTTTGCAGAACCACATCTCTTGAACATATAACGAAACTGGTGTGATGGATTGGTAGCATTACCCCAATTGCGGATGGTGTGGCGAGGACCATGGTTATGAGACCGGTGAATGAAACAACCCAACCCGATGTGATACGGAGGACAAAGTGTCATGTTCAAGAGCGACTTGCTACCATTAATGCTGTGAGGTTCTCCCAATTTTTCCCCAGTCATTGCTGACCAGTACCTCTTTATTTTTGTCAAGCTTGAGGAGGATAACATATGCTTGTTCTATAACCTGCCCTTCGGGCAAGCCCATCGCTATGTTTTAACGAGCCTAGCGATAGGGAAACTCGTTCTCGTCTAAAGACAAGTTTGTCGCTATTTAATCATTTTAACGAGTCTAACGACAAGGAAAACTCGGTCCTTTTCATTTTTAGAGAGTCTGAAAAGGTACATAAAGTCAACTCCAAAATTTCTTTTTCGTCATCTAATCCCTTAAGTCTGAAAAAGTATAAAACAATACAGAAGGGATGAATTTTCGATTGCTTTAACGAGCCGAACAAAACAAGCGCTCGATCTTTTTGTGCAATAATCCCTCAGGTCCAAAAAGATTAAAATCTAGAGGAGGGATAGCTCTTCCGGTCGCTTTAACGAGCTGGAAGGCCAAAACTTGGCAAACTTTTCATATTTTACGAGTCAGTGAAAAGAGCTCAAAGAAGACTCGTCTTTTGAGGAACGAGCGATTAACAGGGCAGCAGCAGATTCCAGGTACAGGTTGGAATATTCCAATCACGGCAGTGTCACAAGGATGGCTTAGTGAGATCACTCTTCGCAGCTGTTCCTCAAAATGGGTAAACAAACATATGGAGATGAACGATTGGCCAAATGAACGGATGGAGGTGAGACTGCAAGAACACGACCAAGGGCTTTAATATGGCTGTCAAAGGTTACATTCACCAAGGTTATTTACCGGTTCATTTTTTCTGGGTGAGCTTGAACTGTAGGGGAAGATTGCTCACAACTTATGTTTATTTTTTAACGAGCATGAACTATGTGCTAAAACTGCTCGGATCTTGCGTTTATTTTTTAAAGAGCATGAACTATGTGCTAAAACTGCTCGATAAGGATGCCCTCTAGCATAATAATGCAGACGAGGCATATGCCCCCCTAATCCTTGAGGGGACATTTCATTTTTTAAAGAGGTTGACATGATATAAGAACTATCCTCTTAACTCCTTATTTCATTTTTTAACGAGGTTGACATGATATAAGGACTGTCCTCGTAACTTTTAGATCCATTAAAAATAGAAGGCTTCATATTCCATTGCACCCATCTCCGCAAGATTACTTGGCAGTGGTGGGGCAAAAGTGCCCATTAAAGAAGGGCCTTTTAGGAAAATTACTCCGATATATTGGAGAGGATGATCGCCTCCATGGATCATTGGAATGCTTCTTGTATTGGATGGCGGCACAACTTCTGTTGAAGTTGTGGTCGAACTGCCTGATCGATCTTTTCTCTCGCCATTCAACAACTGTGAATTCCCATAGCTTTTGTTTAACGTTGAAATTAAAGCATCATCTTGGCGCTTAAAACTCGACAACATCATGACTTGCGATGGGGAAGCATTTCCACTATCAACCAGATTTTGACTTGGATCGGGAAAAAGATCAGTCAACACAGCTGGAGTATGCGGATTCTTTACGAATATTTTAAACTTAGCTTTGTACGGGCAATCTGCCGTCCAATGATCATCGTCACATATGTGACACCCCCCAGGTGGTTTCTCCTCTCTATGAGGAGTTTTTCGAGGAGATGACTTTCTTTGATCTTTCTTCCCTTTGTTTTGCTTCTTCTTGCTTCCTGGTTGATTGGTTTCTTTTCCCTTATCTGTCGATACGGCATTCACTTCCGAAGCAAGAAGTTCTTCATGCGCATTTTGATTCGAATCCTTACGGGCCTTCTTTTGATTGGTCCTTTTCGGATTCGTGTTTGCCGTGCCGATCACGCCATCGCCGGCACGAGAGTCACTATTTGATTTAGGAGGAGGAGGGATTGAAAACTCTGGTCTAGGGGCGTCTAGTATTTTGTCATAGAGCGTGCCGGACTGAGTATATACTAAATCCAAATATTGCGCACGAGCAATGACTTGCTCTTCTGTTACGACTCCCCCCTTTGCCACATCTTCCGTTATGGCCGGAAGTAACGACTTTATAAACCACTCAGCTAAAAGCTGATCAGGAATGTATGTTTTAACCATTCTTCGTCGACATCGCCACTCATGTATATGATCTGATATATGAGTTGCGGTTGTCTGTTTGAAGTTAGTCAATATTTCTGTTCCCGTTTCATACCTTATTGGCAATTGAAAGTGGGTTAAGAATGTCGTGGCAAGGGAGCTAAAATTGTCGAACGAAGCTCTTGGCAATTCTATATACCATTTTGCCGCTGGACCTGTCAATGTCCTCTGAAAGAGGCGAAGCCTTATTGAATCATCATTTAGAGTGTTCGACGAACACCACAGATGAAATGTCATCACATGATTCGACGGGTCTTCACCTGGATTTCCATTGAATTTAGGAATGTCGGATGGAAGTTTGTGTGGAATCACTGGCCACCAAGGGGCGTAAGAAATTGGATCGTTGGTTAACCGATGTAAATCAGGCAACTCTAAAGTCGCCATGAATGGTAACTGTTGGTTTAAGTTAGGTGAAGCGTAACCAGGGTACGATGGAATCGCCTGAACAGTTGGTCTTTTCATACCAGCATAATGGAGTTGATGTTGGTATGATGAATACGGTTGATGGACTTGACCACTATAAAGTGGTTGATTTTGACCATTTTGGATATATGGTTGTCCAGTATTCGCAAAGAGTTGCTGTTCAGAACCTTGGTACACTTGCTGGAATTGTGGCTGTTGGTATTGCACTATCCATGGTTGCGATACCATGGGTTGTTGTGCTACACTAACCATTGGACCAAGATGTGGGGTACTTGTACCCGATTGCACTTGTGTTGCCCCACCAGTAGGCGATTGTGGTTGGGTTGCAGGGTCAAGGGGCTGTTGCATGAGAACCTGAGAAATTTGAGGTTGACATGCAACAGGCATCGTTTGAACTTGCGACACGGTTACAATAGCCGGTGTAGTTGGGATGTTCGTCACAGGTACACACTGTTGCATAGAATATACAACTCTTGGTGGCTGGGATAGCATAGGTACCCAACTGCTCGTTGCAATTCCACCATAACTTGAGTAAGGTTGAGAACTCCCGTATGGGTACCCTCCCGAAGGGGGTAATGTAAAGGCATACTGCCCCCCATACGGTGGTAATCCAGAACTCAAGGCAATTGATTGTCCTGGAGGACTGGATGGTCTAAATTGATTCCCAAAAGGGTCAATTTGATGAGTCTCACCATAAGAGTTACCAGACATTACTCCGGAACAGACAGGAACAGACCATACTGTCGATATAGTCCCTTGGTGGACTCCTTCTAGCGATTGAGAGCTAGTTGGGACAGATGGTATGCCGGCGAACATTGTTGGATTTGCAGCAGGTAATTCTGCTATCGCCGTGTCATTTGACACAGTCCTAGATGTCGACGGTTGTTCAGACATTTTGAGTCTATCCAATTGATTGCCTAGTGATTCTACAGGAACTTCCACTGGTGATGGACAAACTTCTGTTGTAGCAGGAAATAGAGTGACCCCTACTCCAAATTGAATTGGAGTGGATACTTGCGGTTCCTCTATAATTTCCTCTATCGCAATCAAACCAGGTGGAAGAGGAAGACCGTCAGGTCCGTAAAAGATTTCCGGTGCCGAAGAAGGGGTTGTATCGACCGCGACGGATGTTTGAGGAACAAAACTCTCTGGACCGGTTACAGATGGAACTGGTTCAGTCATACAAGTATTTGCCCCCAGACTAGGATCAGTATTACTGTCCCTCTGTGGCGATTGAACTTCTTCTATAGAGGCAGGTTTTCTGGAAATGTTTGGAGTGACCAGAATCTCAGATGTTGTTGGAACACTTGTTCTAACTTTTAAAGGAGATTTTGAACTGGTTCGACGAGCTCGCTTTGTCCGGATTGTTTTCGATTCCGGAGACAAAGACGGTTGACTCGCAAGCCTCCGAGAACGACGGATATTCAATTGACTTTCTTCCACGATTGCGGATTACCTGATCAACTAAAATATAAAGGGGAAAATTTTTGTTTCCGATTTGAATGAATTTTATTAGACGCTTTTAAACATAACTTTGCTTTTTCATGTTTTAAGAGTCGAGAAAAAGCTAAAGATGACTCTAGTCTCCTTCGATGTATTAACGAGCCCGAAGTGAAAAATGCTCGGTTGGACCTTTTCAGTTATAGAGTTTGAAAAGGGCCAAAAGAAACTGCTCTGGAGATCTAGGCAGAGGGTGTGCCAAACCTTTCGCGAAACCACAGAATACGTTTTACGGTACGGGTGGTCGATCTTCGTGAATGCTGTGTTCACTGCATCGCGATCAGTAGGGCGGCCGACACGGCTTCCTATGGATAAAGGATAATTGCCTATAGGGGTCTCCCAATATATACGCGACGGTACATGGGAGCACAAGTCCATATTATTGCCACCGACTCTCAGGAGGAATCACCCACCTTCGTAGAGATCGACAGTCACTATGTTTAACGACGCCGGAACACGTCTCTACCTAGACCTCTAGATGTTTGCGTTATGTTTCAAATGCGTTGTTAGGTTCATTCAGTATATTTTAAGTTGATCTTTTTAAAGTTTGCCTTTCAAGGTTCACCACGAGATGTATATGACAAATTCCTAAATGCAGCCTAAGATGAGAAGCAAGCTTTTTCAAATCTTTTTGACTGATGAAAATCTTAACTACTGAGAGAGAAGGAAGGAAAATTCTTTTCACACAGTTCATACAGCACAAACTAATGCACTTTCTCCTAAATCATCATGCAAACTTTTTCAAATGCAAAATGCACAATGCATGTATTTTCTTTTCCCTTTCTTAATGTGTATGGATTACAAAAAGAAAGTGGTTATATAACTTTGATTTCGATTTAAAGCAAAAGTAAACAAGTTTGTCCAAAATCAAAAGACACCTTAAGATTCACTTGCTTAATCACTGGAAATGCATGAAATCAAACCATAATGACGAAAGTAAAATGGCTAATCAGCTATGGACAACAAACAAGCTAACTCTTTAGACCAGCAAAATGCCTAACACAGGTTCAGATCTAAGAGGCCAAAAGCATGACTAGTTTACTCTTCGTTATGGGAAATTGTAAATGAATAAGAAATACAAAGAACAAGTACAATTTCGTTATATAACAGAGGCAGAATGATGGCAAGTAATATTGGTTTCAAAACAGGTACAAGACTGACACCTAGCAGCAAAACTAAGTGAAAACAGGCAAGAGAAAGGAGGAAACCCCAAATGCACTAGGCAAATTTGGGCCAACGCAGGCTCTGCACAGCCAAACTGGCTCTCAGCGCAGGTAGCCCCTTCGGGACCTGCGTTGCAAAGCAGGTAGCCTGTGTACTACCTGCTTTGGAAAACGAGAATTGCGTTTTCACAGTTTCCGGGTCATAATTTTCTCAAAAATGCTCAGTTTTTGCTCAAATCAGAAGCAATCAGTCAAGCACACTCAAAGGGATGATTAAGAAGGTGAAAAGCTATCACTAAGAGCTTACAAGGATCCTTGTAGATCAGCTTTTCAAATCATGAACTTGCTCAGAAATGAGCCAGAGTAGCTGCCCTCTACTTCGCTTTTGATATAGTCAAAAGCTTTTCGATTTGGTACTCTTTTGTTCAGGAAATGAATAGCAAAATACTACAAACACAATCAAATGGATACGATCCCCAGTGGAGTCGCCAGTTTGTTGTAGGGAAAAGTATCCGACTCGGATGACCCTATCCCACTCTAAGGGTGACAGTTCCTTAGCAACAACTGTAAAACAAACTACTTAAGATTTACTTCTTTATGAAAGCAAAAGAGAATGGAGAAATGCACTAACCGTTGCCTTGCGCTTAATGTCGAATCCAAACTCTTCTCTTTGGCCGCTTGCTCCTAGCTCCTTGTTCTTTTGCTCTCCCAGCTACAATGAGATCCTGCAAAATAACAAAGAAGGAAACTACAAGAGGCATGCAATCATAACTGGTTCATGGATTAGTGTAAACCAAACATGCAATCATCACAATATATCATTGAAACAAGAGCACATAGAAGAACCTCAATAGCTTTTATTAATGAAGAAATAAAGGTTCTGAGAGTATTACAACCATTGAAGGCTCCAACCCAGCAACACCTCCCAGCAGAAAGAATTGCTCTTCTTCACCTCTCTCAAACAATCACCCAATAGTTCTATAGTGAAACCAACAGCATATCATTACTTTGCACAAAATTCCAGCCTCCTGAGCTCATAGGAGAGAGCTCAATATATAGATGAATTGAGAAAGGATGAGTCAGCTTGCAACTGATGTGTAGCTGCCTTGTGTCCTCTCTCTCTTCAGTTAATCTTTAGTTGATCTTCAGTTCTTGAGTCCACTTGGTGAACCTTGCTTCCACTTGGAGAAACAAAGCCTCTGACTCATCACAAGTCGAAATCCCTGATCCAAGTGTCATTTTTGGAAGATTCCAGAGCAATGACTCAGTGTGCCACATGTCCAAACTCGCTCAACGCAGGTGGGCTTTGTTCTACCTGCTTTGCAACGCAGGTACACCATGGAGCAGTTGTGTTTCAGCGCAGAAGCCTAGTGGAGCACCTGCTTTGATTTCAGGATTGCTTGTTTTTGAGTGTTTTCAGGTGGAAAACTGATCTGAGAGCTGTTGGTTTGCTGACCTTGTTCCTCTAGGGGTAGGAACATCATGTTTAGGGAACTTTGGATCCCTTGGATTATTGACAATTCATGCTTGTTGCTGTAAGGCACAAAATTGTCTATAACAAAATGTCCGGGTGAACAGCACTCAAACTCCTCATGAGCTTTGGAGTGGCAGGACTCCTTCAGTAAAGCACTTCAAAATCTTTGGGAGCAAATGCTATATCAAGAATACTGATGAGCAGCTTGGCAAACTTGAACCTAGGGCAGATGAAGGCATTCTTCTTGGTTACTCTCCATATAGCAAAGCATACAAGTGCTACAATAAAAGACTTGGCAGAATTGTTGACAGCATTGATGTAGTGGTTGATGAGAAGGGATACATTCCTAGGCAAGTCCATCATGAAGACATCGAAGAAGATGAAGGCTACCCTCAAAGACAGAATGATGAAGAAGAAGAACCTCAAGAAGAGCCAGAGGAGCAAACAAGAATAGAAGAAAAGACTCCATCCAGATATGTTCAGAAGAATCATCCAGTATCTCAGATTGTGGGGCAGAAAGAAGCAGGTGTACAAACAAGAAGAACAGTTGCAGAAGCCTCAAGCTATTTAGCACTACTCTCCTCTACTGAACCACAAAATGTGAAAGAAGCATGCAAAGATGAATGTTGGGTGAAAGCAATGGATGAAGACCTTGAGCAAATCGAAAAGAACAACACTTGGGAGCTGGTTCCTAGACCAAAGGATAAGAATGTTATCGGAACAAAATGGGTCTTGAAAAATAAATTGAATGAAAATGGAGAAGTAATTAGAAACAAAGCCAGACTTGTTTGTAAAGGGTATGCGCAGCAAGAAGGAATAGACTTTGAAGAAACTTTTGCTCCTGTTGCAAGACTTGAGGCCATCCGAATGTTCCTTGCTCTCTCAAGTTTTCAAAACTTCAAAGTATTTCAAATGGACGTGAAATCAGCCTTTCTGAATGGAGACTTGGAAGAAGAAGTGTACATTGAACAGCCAGATGGGTTCATTCTTGGAAATGATCCAAATCTTGTATGCAGATTGAAAAAGGCTCTCTATGGTCTCAAACAAGCTCCAAGGGCTTGGTACTACTGGTTGGACAAATATCTTCATCAACAAGGTTTTTCAAAAGGTTCAGCAGATAGCAATCTGTATATAAAAGTTGAAAATGACAAATTGCTAATACTTGTTGTGTATGTAGATGACATTATTTTTGGCAGCAATGAAGAAGCTATGAGTCAAAGCTTTGCCTCAGTCATGCAGAAAGAATTTGAAATGTCCTTGCTAGGAGAACTGACATATTTCCTTGGTTTGCAAATCCAACAAAAAGAAGGAGGAATCTTTTTATCTCAAACCAAGTATCTCAAACAGATTTTGAAGAAATATGGCATGGAAGATGCAAAACCAGTATGTACACCCATGGTCACAGGATGTAGCCTCAGTGCAAATGATGAATCTGCAGCAGTGCATCAACCAACCTACAGATCTATGATTGGAAGTTTACTATATTTGACAGGTACCCGACCGGACATCATGCATGCAGTTGGAATAGTTGGAAGATTTCAGGCAAATCCGAAGGAGACTCATCTTCAGGCAGTGAAGATAATTTTCAAATATCTTCAAGGGACTCAAAATTATGGCTTATGGTATCCTAGAGATACAGATCTTACTCTTCATGCTTATACAGATGCAGATTGGGCCGGAAGCGTGGATGATAGGAAAAGCACAAGTGGTGGTGCGTTCTTTATGGGTTCCAGACTGGTATCTTGGTTCAGCAAGAAACAGAGTTCGATTGCCTTGTCTACAGCTGAAGCGGAATATGTTGCTGCTGCATCTTGTTGCACCCAACTTCTTTGGATGATGCAGACTTTGCAGGATTTTCAAATCACTTGTACACCACCTATCCCCATCTTATGTGATAACACAAGTGCAATCAGCATCTCAAAGAATCCAGTTATGCATTCAAAAACCAATCACATACCAATCAAGTATCATTTTCTCCGGGAACAAGTGCTTGAACAGAAGGTCAAATTGGAGTATGTTCCTTCTAAGGAACAAGTTGCTGATATTCTCACCAAACCATTGCCCAGGAACACCTTTGAGTACCTCAGGCAAAAGCTGGGGGTTGTTGATGCATCATCTTGTTGTTGAATCTTTTCTGATTGATGGTACAGGTTCAGGGGGAGCATATAATGCATTGTTGGCATTATGGAGGATGGTCAGAAGGAGGTCTTGGAAATAGCTGCAATATGTCTCTATCTCTTTCATGGTGGATTATGGTTCGTCGCTGCAGATCTGGTTCATTTTCAAGGGGAGCATGATCTTAGGGGGAGCATACCCCTTTGCCCTTGATGTCAAAGGGGGAGAATGGTGCTAAAGTTTGTGAGGTTGCCATCAAGTCCAAAGGGGGAGATTGTTGGCATTATGTTTTCTGGTATGGCTATATGTTACAAATGTTGTACTTGATGGCAACTCCCGTGGCAAGGCTCTCAGTTTGTTGGAAATTAAGAAGGACGCAGGAAACCAGTTCAGAAGGTGCGTACCCGCAGGTACACCATGCAGGGTCCACGTCCAGAGACGCAGGCCAGCCGTTCAGGGGGTGCGTCCACCCAATGCACACATTTCAAGGCAGAGAAAAGCACGTGGGGGTTTCTTGTGTGGTATCTAGCCGACGGTTTTGTGTTTCTATGGTGTCGGCTCGTGGTATTGTTCCATGTTTTGAGGAGGAGCTTGCCTATATAAAGCAAAGGAGATCATTTGGTTTTAGCAATGTCTTTGGTTGAATATCTTATGGGGTGAGATCTGGTCTAGATCTAAAAGGCGAATCTACTGAAGGACTGAGATCTCTTTGGCGCAAGATCAGATCTGTAGATCTGACTGTTTGGGTTTCACTTAAAGTCTTGAAATCATTCATATCTGAAGGGATGCAGGCACAGCGAAAGGCAAGGGCGCCGGGACGCAGTTCAGTAGGAGGAGATCTGCGTGGGGACGCAGGGTAGACGAAGTTCAGGTGCGTCCAGGATGCCGTTCAGTAACTAGAAGATCTGCGTGGGGACGTAGGGCGACCAAGGTTCAGGTGCGTCCCTGAAGCAGCAGGACGCGGCGCGATAGTATTTTTGGGTGCGTCCCTGCAGCAACAGGATGCGGCGCGATAGTGTTTTTGGTTGCGTCCCTGAAGCAACAGGACGCAGAGCAGTTGAAGGAACAATGCGTGGGCACGCAGCGCAGCAGAAGGATATCTGCGGGTGGTCGCAGGAAAGCAGAAGGTGAACTGCGTCTGTACGCAGGCCACAGAAGGGAAAACTGCGTCTCTGTCTTAAGATGTTCTGTTGATTGAATTTCTCTGTTGATAAGGTGTTCTGGGTTACTTATGTTATTGCTGATCTGATATCTGTAGTGGACTGTAACTGTTATGTACTTGTTGATCATCTGATGCTTTATGAAAAGAAGTAGGGGGTTGTAGCTCCCTTCCAGGAGTAGACTGGAAAACGAGAGAGAGAGAGAGTTGTAGCTCTCTGCAGGTTGCAGCCTGCGTACTGGTAAAGGACTGCACCAGTACAAAATCATTGTAAAAGAAGTTTCTAATTTGAAAGAAGATAGAGACATATTGCAGCAGTTGGTTTTCACCCACATTGGGTTTCCACCTTACATCTTGTGTTCTTTGGTGTGACTATCTGTTTTCTTTGTTTATGCTCATTATTTTATGGTACTGACATGCAAAAAATAATTCAAAGATCAAATAAGGAAGATTTATTAAATTGCTAGATAATACTGATTCACCCCCCCTCTCAGTATTATTTCCAACAAATAGATGCATAGATAACATAGAAAGATAGGGTTATCAGATTTAAAAAAAAAACCAGTTGCAAAATTCCTAGCAGCAAATAGAATAAATCCTCTGAAGTTTTCCAGGAATGTTTTTAGATATAAAATATTTACCTGTAATCTTGGCAAGCAATGGAAGAGCACCACAAATTACAAGAAGCCCATAGAAATAAGTAAGAACAAACCCTAGCGGAGCATGGTTTTCTTCGTATGTTTTTTGGAAGGTTCGAGAAATACGATGAGATTTTGAAAGAAGCCAGACCAAACCCCAACGGAGCTTTTAGAAAAACAAATTACCTTTAATATTGGCTAACCATGGAGGATCGTCCTGTAAGAACCCAAGGTATCACGAACCAATGGACAACAAAATGGAAGGTAAAAGTTAGAAACTGAAAAATGACCCTTGTCTAAGAACCTAATGCAACAAAAAATGGTAAGAGATTTGATGTAAATACCTGTAGAAGCCAACAGGAACTAGACAACAATAGCTACATAGATAACATAGAAAGATAGGGTTATCAGATGTTAAAAAAAAATAACCAGTTGCAAAATTTCTATTAGCGAACTGAAGAAATCCTCTGAAGTTTTCCAGGAATGTTTTTAGATAAAAAATATTTACCTGTAATCTTGACGAGCAATGGAAGAACACCACAACTTACAAGAAGACCACAGAAAGAAGCAGGAACAAACCCTAACGGAGCATGGTTTTCTTCGTATGTTTTTTTGGAAGGTTTGAGAAATATGGTGAGATTTTGAAAGAAGTGAGACCAAACTCCAGCAGAGCATGGTTTTCTTCATATGTTTTCTGGAAGGTTTGAGAAATACGGTGAGATTTTGAGATATGGCATGTTAAACTGACGGTGTAAAACACCCCAATCATCTAACACATAATCAATGGCCCACAATTGCCTTGAGCGTTCAGAGGATGGTGAGGATTCTATGTAGTCATTTGTAGATTTCAAGGAAATATTTTAGAAAAACAAATTACCTTTAATATTGGTGAACCATGGAGGATCATCCCGTAATAACCCAAGGTATCATGAACCAGTGGACAGCAGAATGGAAGGTAAAAGTTAGAAATTGAAAAATGACCCTTGTCTAGGAACCTAGTGCAAGTAAATACTTGTAGAAGCCAACAGGAACTAGACCGCAATAGACGCATAGATAACATAGAAAGATAGGGTTATCAGATTTAAAAAAAAAAACCAGTTGCAAAATTCCTAGCAGCAAATAGAAGAAATCCTCTGAAGTTTTCCAGGAATGTTTTTAGATATAAAATATTTACCTGTAATCTTGGCAAGCAATGGAAGAGCACCACAAATTACAAGAAGCCCATAGAAATAAGTAAGAACAAACCCTAGTGGAGCATGGTTTTCTTCGTATGTTTTTTGGAAGGTTTGAGAAATACGATGAGATTTTGAAAGAAGCCAGACCAAACCCCAACGGAGCTTTTATAAAAACAAATTACCTTTAATATTGGCTAACCATGGAGGATTGTCTTGTAAGAACCCAAGGTATCACGAACCAATGGACAACAAAATGGAAGGTAAAAGTTAGAAACTGAAAAATGGCCCTTGTCTAGGAACCTAATGCAACAAAAACTGGTAAGAGATTTGATGTAAATACTTGTAGAAGCCAACAAGAACTAGACCACAATAGATACATAGATAACATAGAAAGATAGGGTTATCAGATGTTAAAAAAAAATAACCAGTTGCAAAATTTCTAGTAGCGAATTGAAGAAATCCTCTGAAGTTTTCCAGGAATGTTTTTAGGTCAAAAATATTTACCTGTAATCTTGACGAGCAATGGAAGAGCACCACAACTTACAAGAAGACCACAGAAAGAAGCAAGAACAAACCCTAACGGAGCATGGTTTTCTTCGTATGTTTTTTTGGAAGGTTTGAGAAATATGGTGAGATTTTGAAAGAAGTGAGACCAAACTCCAGCAGAGCATGGTTTTCTTCATATGTTTTCTAGAAGGTTCGAGAAATACGGTGAAATTTTGAGATATGGCATATTAAACTAACGGTGTAAAACACCCCAATCGTCTAACACATAATCAATGGCCCACAATTGTACACGGTGGCATTTTAGGGATTTTGTCTCAGAGGGAACGCCTTACGGCGTAAATATCCAAGAAATAAAATGGGTTCATCCAAATGGATTAGGATTAGGCTCCCATGGACCATAAAAAAGATGAAAAGACCTGAAACAAAAGAGAAACCGCCATTAACTTTGGTAATGGTGCAACCATTAAATTATGCTTGATATTGAGATCAAATAGCTCATCTTTGTTTTCCTAATTCAATTCAAAGCATTGTTAATGAATTATCTCTACTTTATCTTTATTTTTGTTAACAAAGGGGGTTAACCACTTTTCAACTTCTTCTTGAAAGAATTCAATTAGGTTGTTAAACTCATTGGTCTATAAAATCTCGAGAATGTCTAACTGTTCTTACATTATATTCTTTGTAATTAATATTATATCCATTATTAGATGTGGGCCCCTAAATACTTTGTTACATCAACAAACTTGAAAACCAAATCACTTATATTTGTATTTAGAACCAAATCACTTATATTTGTATTTAGAGCATCACATTCAACAATTATTTCTCGTAAACATTTAAATCTTCCTAACTTAGAATTTTCAAAAAAGAACTATTTGAGCTAGTAGTCATTTCCCAATCCTTAAGGATTAGAGTAATTCTTTTGTTTATTTTATATGAAACATACTTTCTAAAAGTAGTCATTAACTTTGAAGCTCCTTTTAGCCTTGAATTTGATTCTGATGTATCTTTAAAAACATTTATCAACCTAATAGTAGATAGTAGATATTGGTTTAGTGAATGACGGTTTAGGAAATTAAGCATCTTAAAACTCCTTTATTATTTTCTTCAACATAGAAAACTATTTTTCTTATTCAATAGTTGAGTACTTCAAATCATTCACTGTAGCCTAGTGGAACAACATACTATACAGTGTTTTACCCCTAACATGTCTATTTTTGAGTTCCATTTTTCTTCAAATTTTGTATTCCTCTTGTTGACCTTTTAAATATCAATCTTTTTAGAATTTTGGTTAAATGCATCATCATCCAAGGTAATAGATTCTTCTTCAAAAACTATTGGCTTGTCACAATCCAATTCTTCAGTGGTAGTTCTACTTTAAATTAATTGTTTTTTTGCCAAGTCAGGCACTCCAACCATAGTATCAATTTCCATTTCCTCAAAATTAACTTCACATTCTTGAACCTCTTGGTTTTCCTTTTCAATAATATCTCTTTTCCTTTTTGAGCTTCATGAAACAACATGTGATTTTTTAATATACCTTTTAAGAGGGTCTATGTCTCCTCCATCACCAGCACTTCCAATAATGCATTTCCTTTTATCTCCAATATTACAATGAGACTTACTTCATGGCATTGAGAAACTTCTTTTAAAAACATATGGTGAGCTAGGGTAAATACCTATTGTAGTTTTTCCTCTTTGTTAATATTGATCATTAGTGTCGATCAAAGTGTTAATATCATCTTGCAAGAGTAATTGGTGACCCTCAGGGAAAATTTGTTAAAGGTTTTGGTTATCCCTCCTCCATTGAATTATGTTGATTTAGTAAAAGATGAACCATAACCAATTGAAAACATGTGAGCCAAAAATAAACCATATGGGTCAAAATCTTAAAATTCATGAATTTCTTTCATCTTAAAAGAATCAAAGTAAAAAACAAATTCATCCAAGTGAGAAATATTTTTAACGATAATGTCTTTAACTCACATAAGCAATGGGATGAATTGCTTTTTTCTTTTCTCATTGAAAAAGTGAACCCAAATTTATATTATCTACACAATTCGACTATAAAGAATTTATCATAGAAATACTGAAGTGGTAGAAAGGGTTATCCTTAAATAACAAATATTTGATAAATAAATACATAATTAATATATATATATATATATATATATATATATATATATATATATATATATATATATATAGAGAGAGAGAGAGAGAGAGAGAGAGAGAGAGAGAGAGAGAGAGAGAGATCTTTTTCCAATGAGAAAAGATATAGCTTCTCTTGACAACAACTAGTGTATAGAAGAACCATAGATCATTCTCTTGAATGTGGAAAGAAAATCATTTTGGACTTGGTAAATTTCTAGCTTTTTATAATTTTGGTTAAATGCATCATCATGCAAGGTAATAGATTCTTCTTCAAAAACTATTGGTTTTTCACAAGCCAATTATTTAGCAATAGTTTTACTTTCAACTAATTATTTTTCTGCCTAGTTTGGCATTCCATTTCCTCAAAAATTACTAGTGCATTTCCTTTGCCCTCCAATATTACTATGAGTCTTACTCCAGGTCATTGAGAAACTTCTTTGAAAAACATGTGGTGAGAAAGGGTCATTACTTGTTGTGTTTTTTCCTCTTTGTCTATATTGATTATTAGTTCCAATCAAAGTATTAATATCATCTTGCAAGAATAATTGGTGACTCTCGAGGAAAATATATTAAAGGTCTTGGTTATCCCCTCCTCCTTTGTTGAATTATGGTGATTTAGTGATCCATGTGGATATTGGTGGCCATCTGATTGTTCCACTCGGATCCCCACCATTGTTTCTTTCAATTTCCTTAATTGTAGCATAGTTTACTATTTTTGGCAGTTTTTTGGGTCCTCGACTTCCGGAGCCGTTTTTAGGCCCTAAACGATGTGTTTTTGGAAAACGACCAAACCCACTATAATTTTCACTATTTGAAGTTAAATTTGTAGTCCTCGGATATATCTATCTAACAAGGTATTGTATGTGTCAAATGGAGATCGTAAGCCAAATTTACGACCCTAGGAAGCTAATGTACCAATTTACCCCAACGGGGCCCATAAACTTTTGGTGCTTCGTCTCCAGGTTAGGTTTTTGGATGTTTAGGATTTTCCATTATTTATCAATAATAAATAGGCCTTCGAGCCTCATTGTAACACAATTCAGAAGGCATGTAGCCATCACATCTCTTCTCAAAGATAAGCTATCAAGTTTATATCCATTTTGCATCTAAAATTTTTTTAGTACTTTGTTATTAATGAATTAAAGTTATGTTTTCTTTGTATCTTTATGATTTTGTTTATATCTATATTTCATTTCATTCCTTCATAAATCCATATTAGTGGTATCATAGTGATCTTCTATTTCTCTATTTTTTTTGTGCATGTCCCCAATGAGGTCAGGGTATAAGGAGTTGGGACATGAAATGGTTGAGCTTTGCATGACTATCCTTGTTGACACTGAAGGCCTCCCATGGCAGAAGAAAATAAAGAAGAGGGATCATGAGATCATATCAAATTATTTCTCGAAGAAGCCCTCGAGTAGCAAGGGAATGAGATGATGAAAAAATTTGCCCAGATCCTTTGACATATACCCACCGGTGACTCATCTTCATCCAGTGGTCGCTTCAGAGGCACGGCCCCCTTCAAGGTAAAAGTGACCTTTGATATCCCTATATTCAAAGGTCAAATCATTGTAGATGATCTGGATAAATGGTGAATTCTATTGGAAGGTTATT
Source organism: Pinus tabuliformis (assembly GCA_031772625.1). Taxonomy (NCBI): domain Eukaryota; kingdom Viridiplantae; phylum Streptophyta; class Pinopsida; order Pinales; family Pinaceae; genus Pinus; species Pinus tabuliformis. Next base: position 473,870,287 of record CM062819.1, read on the forward strand.
TTTCAGTCCATAGTTTCTTCGATAACAAGAAGATTACTTTTGCACTGCTTAAGGTTTCCCCCCATTTGAAGGACTGGTGGGAAACTTATTGTGAGAAAAGGGATGAGGAACCCTCTATGTTTACAGTCACCCCCTCTTGGAACTCTTTCTAAGACTTTATCAAGGAATAGTATTACCTTGTTGGGAGATATGAGGACAAGTACATACAGTGGACCACACTATGACAGCAAAGGGACCAAGATGTGCATCAAAACACAAATATTTTTCATACTCTATGCACAAAGTTGGGTATCAAAGACTTTGAGTGACATCTGGTGCTCAAGTACCACAGTTGTCTGCACAAATACATTCAAGAAGAAATGGATTTCATTTACATCTCCGCGCTTCGAGAAACATACTGATATGCTACCAACATTGAACAAAAATTTAAACAAAAGAATAAAACTTTGGATCTACAATTCATAAGCAGGAAAGAATGCACCCAAACCACGTAACAAAGTATAGGTCTAATGTGGAGTGACCCAAAAAACTCATCAAAGTCGTAAGCAAAGAATGGCACCACGAAGATGAAGAAGGACATATGAAAGTGGTGTGAGTTCCACAAGAGCCCCACTCACAACACAAATGAGTGTCGTGTCAAGCAATCATTGGTGTCCGAGACGAAAGCTTTAGAGTCCAATCCATGTTCTCATTCTGAGTCAAAACCCAATAAGGGGAATGACAAGGGGAAGTGGATCATTGATGCAGAACCCAGTGCCACCGTTGTCACCATCAAGGTCTAGAATATTTAGCTCGAAGATCCTTAGGAGGGGGAGCATCTTTTCCTCTCATAGATGTGGGTGAAGGGTTCTCTAGTACAGTTCATTGTCGATAGTGGCAGCCAAAAGAACCGAATTTTAGAAAAGGTCATGAAGCGGTTGGACCTACTGACCACACCACACCCATAGTTATACACCGTTAGGTAGCTTCAGTCAAGGATTAGATCTTCGCGTCAGCCAACAATTTCTCCTTCCCTATAGCATCAAGCCCTTCATGGATGAGGTATTGTGTGATTTTTCTCCTCTTAAGTTTGTGATGTCTTATTAGTACAACCATACTTGTGGAAGCATCATGTTGTGTATGAGTCTAGGCCTCGCACTATTATTATTACTTTGGGCAATAACTTATACAGGATACTGGAGGTACCAAACCTACCACCATCTCTTTGATCTCTGCTCAGAAATGTAGTAAGATCATCTCCTAGACCAAGAATTTTTTTTCTTTTTTATTCACTCTCAAAGCAAGGGGAAGATAGTGGCCACATCCATGGCCCACATAAAAGGTTCCCCCACGTAGCAGAAACAGGTGGATAAGGGCATGGACTAATACAGGGACATATTCTCCTCACCCATATGGGTAACTTTGCACTGTTAGTTCAAACATTCGATCGATATGACTCTCAAATCACCTCTACCCACTGGGCCTATATACCACCACTCTAATCTGGAAAATGAAGAAATCAACTAGAAAATCCAGCAGTTATTGCAAAAAGGTCACATCTGACCAATTTCCTCATCTTGTGGGATCCAAATTGTACTTGTAGAGAAGAAACATGGAACCAGGAGACTTTGCATTGATTATCATGCACTAAATAAAATCACTGTTGGGAACAAGTATCAAATCCCATGGATTGATGACCTTCTCAACCAACTCAAGGGGACCAAGTATTTTAGCAAGATCGATTTGAAGTTTGGTTATCACCAGGTGCCAATAGAACACACAAATGTATTGAAGACCACCTTCAAATCCAAGGAGGGCCTTTTCGAGTGTCTGGTCATGCCTTTCGGGTATACAAATTCCCCTACAACTTTTATGAGGTTAATGGATGACATCTTACGGCCCTTCACCAACTCATTTTTGGTTGCATATATGGACAACATCCTCATATTTAGCAAGAGTTGGGAAAAACACCTACAACACATTTGGTAGGTCCTTCAAACCCTGTGGTAGCACAAACTATGTGCCAACTTAGAGAAATGCGCATTTGGCATGAGGCAGGTCCAATATCTGGGTTACATTATTGATTAGCAAGGTGTGTATGTGGATTCAGCTAAGATCCAAGTCATTCGGGATTAACCAGCCTCGACCACTCTAACAGAGCTTTATAGCTTTTTGGGCCTTTCCGATTTTTATCGAAGGTTCGTGTTGGGATTCTCTCATATCACTTGGCCTCTAAGTCAGGTTACCAAGGGTGGAGTGAAAGAAAAGTATTTTTGGTCTGAGTCCCAATAAAAGGCATTCATTAAGTTGAAGCACTGCCTCTGCTCTACACCTGTACTCACATTGCCAGACCTACAATGACCATCTGAAATTGATACAGACGCCTTCGACTATGTGATTGGTGCAGTTCTCACCCAACAGCAGCATCTTGTGGCCTATCACAGTGACACACTTTCTGATACAATTCAAAAATACCCCACCTACGATAAAGAGATGTATTCAATTGTGCAGGCGTGTTGATAATGGAAACATTACATTTTAGGGAAGGATACGGTCATCCACACAAATCACCGACCTCTTCAATTTATTCATACACAAGGGAAGTTGCAGAGCGATCGAAATTAGAAATGGTCTACATATCTGTAGGAATACCACTTGAACATTAAATACAAGAAGGGAAACACCAATCAGGGTGTAGATTGCCTTAGTCGGCCCCCATTTGCAGCACTAACTACTATTCTAAACTCTTATGACAACGAGATCTTCGGAAGGCCACAATTGTACAAAAATTTTCTGGAGTTCACCACCACATACCAGATGCTAGTGGATGGCAAGAAAGATCCAAATTTCCACCTCCAAGACGCATTATTATGCCACCAGGGCCACCTTTGTGTTCCTTCAAGTGAGCGTGCAAAGCTGATTTTGGAGGCACACTACAGTTGAGTCATGGGACACTTTGGTGTGGAGGAAATTGTGGTCGTACTACAAAAGTATTTTTATTGGCCAAAACTCTGATAGGATGTTGGAAAATATATAAAATCCTATAATGCATGTGCCTTCGCCAAGCCAACCATCAAGAATTAAGGCTTGTGCACTCCTCTACCTACTCCCAGCTGACCCTGGGAATCCATCTCCATGGATTATCTGTCGGGCCTCCCTTCTACCAAGCATGGTAATGACTGTGTATTTGTGGTTATGGACAAATTTTCTAAGATGGCTATATTAGAGGCTTGTAAGAGGAGTATCACGGTAGAGGAAACTACCAAACTATTCTTTGAACAAGTGTGGGTACATTTTGGAATCCCGCATACCATTATATTAGATTGGGATAGCAGGTTCCTAAGCACATTTTGGTCGAGCCTCTTGACATTATTGGACACTAAGCTCACCAATTTGATTGCATTCCATCCGAAAACCAATGGCCAGACAGAGGTTGTCAATAAGATGATAGTGCACATACTACGCATGTACAACTCCAAGCATCCACGAACCAGGGATTAGATCCTTCCTTATGTGAAACACAGTTATAATAGAGCTCTCCATAGATCGATTGGTCGTAGTCCTTTTCAATTGGGTCTAGGTTTTCAACCATTGTGTCTAATTGATGGTGAAATGCCTCATGCAACTACATAGAAAAAATCCACACATGTACAATCATAGGTTGATAAAGAAACCTAGTTTATTGAGCACATCCAACACATCCATGAGTATTTGCACAACATCTAGGATAATTCCAATGCCAAGTACAAGCAACGACATGATCAACATTGGGTGCCACATAAGTTTTAGGTGGGCGACAAAGTTTGGGTGCATTTGCAGAAAGAACACCTTACCAGATCCCATCGGAAACTCAGACCACTCTTATATGGGCCTTAAACCATCACCAAGGTTATGGGAGACAATTCTTTTGAGCTCAGCATTACCCCATTCCTTGCCTTGCACCTAGTGTTCAATGTGGACTACCTTTGGCCATACTTTCCACCATTACGGGACACATTAGACATTGCAGAACTGCTAACACCAACGGAGCTAAACCCAGACTGCATGGAATGGGCCACAATTGATTGGATCACGGACACACAGATCAAGAACACTCACCAGTAGAAGATCCAACTGTATCAGGTTGTCAAAGATGGCCAACTCCTGCACCAAGTCAAGTGGCTCACTAAGGACCAAGTTTAGCAGAAGTTTCCCCCATATCATAGAGGCACTCAACGCAATGGGTACCATTGCTTCCAAAGGGGGAGGACTGATCTAGGTGGATATTGGTGGTCAACTACCTATTCCACTTGGATCCCCACCATTAATTTTTTTTGTTTCCTTAATTGTAGCACAGTTTAGTATTTTTGGCGGTTTTTTGGGTCGATAACTTTTGGAGCCATTTTGAGGCCCTAAAAGACATTTTTGTAAAACGGTAAAACCTAGAGATTATAATATGGTTTGTAGTCAAAAGTTGTATCCCTCGGATAGATATTTCTAGTGAGGTATCATATGCATCAAACAGAGATCGTATGCCAAAGTTACGACCCCGGAAAGTTGATGTACCAATTTACCCCAACAGGGCCAACAAAATTTTGGTGCTTCATCTCCTAGGGTTAGGTTTTTGGATGTTTAGGGTTTTTCAATGTTTCTCAATAATAAATATGCCTTCAAGGCTCATTGTAACATAGTTCAGAAGGCATGTAGCCGCCATATCTCTTCTTCGATATAAGCTACCATCGCTTGAGCTACTTTATTTCCATTTTGCATGTAAACAAGTTTCAGTACTTTTTTATTAATGAATTGAGGTTTTGTTTTCGATGTATATCTATGTTTCTTTTTATATCTGTATTTCATTTCGTTCCTTCATAAATCTGAATCATTTAGTAAAAGACAAACCATAACCAATTGAAAACATGTGAGCCAAAAACAAACCATATGGGTCAAAGCCTTAAGATTCATGAATTTCTTTCATCTTAAAAGAATCAAAATAAAGACAAAACATCCAAGTGAGAAATATTTTAACATTGATATCTCCAACTCTTATAGGTAATGGGATTTTTCTTCTCTCACTAAAAAGGTGAACCCATAATTTATACATCTACACAATTATACTTTAAAGAATTTATCACAAACATATTGAGGTGGTAGAAAGGGTTATCCTTAAAATCCATATCATCTGATATGACTGAACTCATCTTGACATTAAAAAAAATCCTTTTCAATGAGAAAATATGTAGCTTCTCTTGAAAACCTATCTATAGAAGAGACATCAATCATACTCTTGAATGTGGAAAGAAAATTAATTTGGACTTGGTAAAAAATAAAAGGGGCCTTATTCCTCTAGAGTGTTGATTACCATAATTTCATTGGATCCTTATTTAGTCCACTCTTCTTGACTGTGGTAAATATTTAAACACATGGAAACATCATATGGCATAAATTAAATAATAAGTCTTATAAAATCTCTTTGTTTTGTGGAAATTCCTGAATTGAAAACAGATTTCATTCAAGATAATGTGTGCACAAACAAAGATAACATTCTCATGAATAGAGTAATGCAAAATATAGAGAACATACTTTGGAATAACTTCCATGGAATCCTACCCAACAATGATCTTAAATACCCATGCAAATTATTTCTATGGATATGCAAGTTAGCATACCTCAAAATGAGAAGAAATTCAAGGATCATTGGGTGGCTTCTTGAGAAATATTTTCAGAAGGTCTACACCTCCACCATGAGTATCCAAAAGTCATTTACTTCATGAACCTTGATATTTTTGTTGGGAATCAAAATTCATTTCATTTTCCTAAAAAAATTGATATAAGAGAGAAATGTGTTTTATTGCTCTCCTCTAGCTAAAATAATCAATGTTTAACATTAAACTTCTCTACATGCCATAAAACTAGTTTCTCGAAATCGAACGCATCAAGCATACACCTAGCCCATGTTATTTCAGAAGTCCAAACTTTATTAGATATTTTATCCTCTTGTGTGGATCATGAATACCATTGATATTCCTCAGAGATTCATGGTCCTCATTCCAAGGGCATTGATTATTTCCCCGTTATATAGCTCTTTTCTCTTAATTGACCTATATTCTTACATAAGCTTAATGAATAGGTGGTGGCCTTGTTAAGGGAATATCCCATTATCAAGGATACACATGTTACTAAAGTCACCAGAGATTTTCTGTAATATCATATGTTGAGGTTTTGAGTTCATTAATGTTAATCACTACTTGGAGCCAAATTTATAATAGAGATTTTACAAAATCCACATTGGATTAATAATGGTATAAATCAAATGTGTGATAGATGTAGTGGTAGTCAAAATTTAAATCCTCTTGAAAGTAGCGCTTATGTGGTGAGATTCGTGAAAATTAACGAAGTGTGAGAGGTGCATAATGAGTAATGTGAAGTTCAAAAAGGAAAATATGGAAATGTGAGTTGTGAGAGGTCGAGGGATGAGGTAACTAGAGGTCCCACACATCTACATTTGTAAAATTGACTAAGTAGTAATGCAAGTGCATTCTCATGCTACGTAAATGTGCATTGTAGGATGTTCCAAATGCTTTTGTCTTCCACAACAAGATTCCCACAATCAAGAAAATGTCTAAATATAGAGGGCATTGTGTGATCTGTATTAAAACTTGAAGGTTTATGGAAAATTTGCAAGTAATTTTTTATGTCTTTTAGGCAATGGATCAATTTGACAAAGTACATAAATTAATGGTTTTTAAACTTAGTTTGTAGCATAAAACAGAGGAAAATATACCATACACAGCAACACAAGACAACAAAATGATAAAGGAGTTCACCTCTCCCGGGCTACATCTCCTAGTCCAGCTTCCAATGTTGGGCCTCTTTCATTAAGTGATCAAATATGTGATTTCATGGATTTAAAGTGCTTAGAATGAAAAAATAATGTCTCCAACGGCTCCAAAAGATCCAAAAACCCCAAGTTGGGCTCTTGTTGGGCTCAAATTGGCCAAAAACTTACAAAGTTATGGCTTAGAGAAGTTTTGTTGCTCACTGATCTAGAAATTGCCCATTTTATCTAACCATCCTATGTTTTATGCCATTCTAGAGACCGAGAAGTGCCAAATTCGCCTGGCACTGGCAAGATTCGCGCTGAATCAGTTGCATTTTGTCATATGGTTAGTTTGACTGCTAACGCCTAAGAGTCAAATTTTTTGCCCCCGCACCTAGTCATATTCGCTCATGTGGTCGAGGACCAGGCTAACTGTGCCCCCGCCACTCCGCACTTTCCTCCGACGGGTGTGGTCATATTAAAGCCCATGATGTCGGGGGCTGGGCTAACCACGCACCCCCGCCAGGTTGGCTCCTCCATTCATGTCGACGGTTCCAAATATTCCTATATGACCAGGGCTTGGCCCTTTATTTCCACACTCATCCCTTACTTCCCATCTGATTATACCCACGATCTGGTGCATTGGCGTATGTATAAGCTAGGGATCTAACCCAAACCCTCTCACCTGTCCGTGCCAAGAGTCCTACGCTTTGGTCCTGTGCAATGCTTTGTGAGCATGGTTTAGGGCTAAACCCTGGCCCTTTAGGTCTCAGCTCCCGTGTAGTCATGTCGGGTGCCAAGTGACTAAAGGCTAGGGACTTAGCCTCGACCCCTTCCCCCAACTTGGATTTGGTCAATAAGAAACACCACAGGCACAACAACAGAGAATTGCATTGTTAGAGTTGAGGTCAGGGGTTCAATCCCACACAGGCCTCTGTCTGACCATAACAAAATTTTACATTTCCCGGGGGTGCCACGTGGCATCCCATGATTAGGCCATGTGGCACCCTTCCATTGGTCCACATCAAAAACCATTAACCAATCAGAATCGCCCATGTGCCCGAACCACAGGAGGCCACTTGTCAGCCTTTAATTGGTTTGTGGGTACCCAGTCAACCTGCTGACTCACTATAAAGACTGCCCAATCAGCAATAGTGTCCATCTAATTGCAAAAAAAAATTAGTTGTTTAGGAAAACAATCATAACATGATATCTTAAGCATATGATGTCAGTTTTGAGTGATTCAAGTTGCAATTGATTCAGGACAATGAGATCTACATTTTGACATTGGGTTCAAGCACTTTTGAACACTTTCGTTTTTTAACACTTTACTGATCCACTGGATCACTCCTCCCCACTTGAAGCTTTTGGACCACCAAAATACTATTTTCAGTCAACAAATAGTTGAGGATACTTCTCCCTCACCCTTCCAATCTCAATCCATTTGGCCTTGCTTGGATTTGTTCCTTTGAGTCCTACACGAAGGTACTCCACATTCCCTCTTCTTGAAGTTCTTGTTTTTTGTTCCATGATAGTATCTTGTTGCAAATCTTCAAGATATTCAGGAGAGAAATTGTAACATCCCTGATGAAAATTCCATGTAATAAAATTTAATAAAGGAAAAAATAATAACCACGGTTGATGGGACACTTATTCCAAGTTGAATGTTGGGCAATGTAGAAAATCTTGTAGATTCACAAGCTAATGCAATTTGCTAAAGCTAGAGACAAGAATCTACTTCTACTCTTTATAGCAGAAGCCCATAAACATAGAAAAAACAATAATCAATAGAGGAAGAGAATCAAAGGCACATCACACAATAAATATCTGAGGAAAGCCACAGCTCAAAACCCCACTTTCTGTTTTGTATGAATCCAAAAAATCAAGATGAAATTATAATGCTTGTTCTCTCTAGAACAATCCCAGCACTCAGCAAATTCAACCTCCAACTCATAAGAAAGCTCAAGGCCAAATCTTAGCCTCTTCACAAGCTCTCCAAATCTCTATTCCAATTTATAATTTTAATGGAGAATAACTTGTATTTAAAGGGAAATAACGCCTCTAAAACTAGTGCAATCTCTCAAGGATCAGTTCCTGAATGCATGCACTATCAGTGAAACTCAGAAAAATCTAAAACAAATGGTACATTGTCCTTCGACTCTAGTCTCAACTGGATCTTTCTCAGAATCGACATGTATGAGTTTCTGATGAGTAAATATTCAGTTAACTAGAGTAGCACTGGTGGAGTTCATTAGTGTCACCACTAATTGTTAACTCACTATTAGTTCTCTCAATCAATTTGAGAACTAATTTTACTGAACTGACTCATGAAACTGAGTATTCTATTTTACAACTCGCAATTAACTCACACTGGACTCCTACAAAATAGGGAAAAGGTATACATGAATTCCAAAAGACTTCCAACTCGAATTTCCTAAGTTAAGTAAGTTTAATAAACTTAATTTAACTATTTTAAGTTGTTATGAGAATAGAATTTGAATTTAATTCACAGTTTAATTCAAGGACAAATTAAACTGGAATTTCTTGTTGCCATTTCTCAACACTCCCTCTCAACAAGAAAGGGATTATCAACTACCCCAATCCTGTCTCTGTGAAACTCGAATTTACATCTTGACAATGCCTTTGTCAAGATGTCAGCATCTTGCTCCTCCGTGGGAATGTAATCTAACAACATGATCTGCCTCAATACACAATATCTGAGATGATGATACTAGATATCAATATGCTTGGACCGATCATGAAAGACTGGATTTTCATAGAGTTTGATACAACTCTGATTATCACAATAAATCATTGTCGGATCCATCTGTTGACCAAACAAACCAACCAGGATCTTCCTCATCCAAATAGCCTCACATGTTGCCTGAATTGCAGCCATGTACTCTGCGTCTGCCGAACTAGGTGCAACCGATCTCTATTTCCTAATGTACTAAGAAACTGTCACTAACCCAATACTAAAGATCCCTCCTGATGTGCTCTTCTTGTCGATGGACTCCCTGCCCAATCTACATCGGTGAATCCTTGAAGATTCACTCCATTTTTCTATTTGTACCATAACCCAAACTGAGTAGTGCCTCTAAGGTATCTCAACACATGCTTTTTCGCCTTCCAATACAGCTTGGTAGGCCTAACCATCGCTTGACTAAGTTGGTTAACTACATAGCACATATTCGGTCATGTGTTCACCAAGTACATGACTGAACCCACAAGCTGCATGTAAACAATAGCTTCCACTATTTACCCTGAAGTAGCATCCTCCTTCCTCCAGTTACCAGCTAGAGGAGTCTCCATGGGTTTATTGTTGTCCATGTGGAATCTCCTGAGTATCTCGTTGGCATACCTACCCTGAGATACAAACAACTCCCCATCTCCCTGCCATACATCCATGCCAAGAAAGTAATGCATGAGCCCCATGTCCTTCATCTCAAACTCTCTTGCAAGGTTCTCCTTGCAAGATTTGATGAGCTTCACATCACCTGTCAGTATGATAGCATCTACATAAAGTACAATGATCAACAACTTACCTTCCACCACTATGTGATACAGGTTCACTCTTTGTGAAGCCCAACCTAGTGAAGTAGCTATCTATCCTGGTGTACCAAGCACGAGGTGCTTGCTTCAGCGAATACAACGCTCTCTTGAGTCAGCACACATGCGACTCACGGTCCAAGGTTTCAAAACCTTCGGGTTGCTCTATGTACACCTCTTCCTCAATCATGCCATTGAGGAAGGCAGTCTTCACATCCATCTGATGGATCTTCCAACCCATCTGTGTTGATAGTGCCAAAATAGATCTGATTGACAAGTACCTTGCAACAGGAGAAAAGGTCTCATCATGGTCAATCCCCTCTACTTGTAAAAAGCCACGGGCCACAAATTTGGCCTTATGCTTCTCCACACTACCATCTGCAGCTTGCTTTACCTTGTAAAACCAACCAGAGCTCACAACTGACTTGTCCTCTCGTCTCGCGACCACATCCCAAACACTGTTTCGAACTATGGAGTCATACTCCTCCACCATCGCATCAGCCCAAACTAGATGTTGCACTGCTTCCTGAAAGGAAGAGGGCTATGTCACAACACATGCAACCATAAGTGCTATGTATCCAGTGCACCTATCTACTGACCTCCTTTGTCTGCGTTGAGAAGAGGGTGCTCCCACATTCTCCCATGCATCATCCAACAATCTCTTAGCCTCTCTAGTGTGCTTTCTTCCCTCTCTGGAAGACTTTACCTGAGTGGATGTCTCCACTCTCTGAACCTTTGCATGTGGTTGCTCCACATCAATCTGAGGCCCCTCAACCTTAGGATCTAAAAGCTCCTCATCTGCATGTAGCTCAAGCTCCCTCTCAAGGGATACTCGCATGGCCTTCTCCTCATCGAACCTGATATCCCTGCGAACCACTGTCATCCGACTGGTCGGCATGTACACCCAATAGTTATGGGGTGTATCATTGTACCCCACAAAGATCCCCAACTCTGTTGTTGGCTCAAGCTTCTTTCATGGATCTTTGGTCACATGGAAATAAACCAATGACCCAAAAATCCTGAAGTAACCAACATCTGGCCTCTTACCGGAATAAGCCTCCTTTGGTGTCTTCATCTCAAGAACCTAATGTGGTCTACGATTCTGAAGATAAGCTGTTGTGTTGCATGCCTTAACCCACAAGTGTAATGGTAGGCCCTGATCATGCAACATTGCCCTTGATGCCCCTACTATGCTCATGTTCTTCCTCTCGGCAACCCCATTCTGTTGAGGGTTATGAGGTGTCGCCAACTCTCATTTAATCTCTTCTGTTGCGCAGAAGTTCTTAAACTCATTGTTGACATACTCACCGCCTTTATCACTCCGTAGAGCTTTAACCTACTTGCCACACTCTTTCTCTACTAATGCTTTGAACTCACAAAACTTTGTGAAAGTTTGATCCTTTTTCTGCATAAAAAATACCCAGCATTTATGAGAATAGTCATCAACAAATATAACATAATACCTGTGTTTGGTCGTGGATACTATCGAGAATGGTACACACACATCTGAATGGAGTCTCTCCAAAATAGACTCTGCTCGACTGTCTCTGTCTCCAAAGGAATACTTGGTGTATTTTCCCAAAGTACAACACTTGCATGTATCAACTTACTCAAGCGTACCTTTGGGAAGACCAGTAGAGATTTGCTGCAATATCTTCAAATCCCCATGATGCAAGTGGCCCAATCGCCTATGCCACAACTCGCCGATGTCTTGGCCAACATGTTTTCCACTTTTGAACTCAAAGCAGCACAATCCTCTACCTCTATCTTATAGAGATTCTGAACTCGAAGCCGTATCTTCTTTACTTGACCCGTGGCTATGTGTCGAAGGAACGCCTTTCCTTTTGAGAATATCCCATCATAGCCTCGATCCTCAAGCATGGCAACGGATACCAAGTTCTTCGTCATTCCAGGTACATGCATAACATTCTTCAAGGTGAGTGGAGCCGCATGCTCCCTCTGAAAAGTAATAGTGCCCACACCAGTAACACTATACTTATCGTCATCACCCATATCGATATGCATCTTGATATCTTTCTCCTCCAGTTGACTGAATAACTCTTTGTCACCAGTCATGTGGAAAGAAGCTCCACTATCTAAGTAACAGACACTTCCCATCATTGAAGACACCATGCATGCAATGAGGGAAAAGTCCAATTCGAATTGGGAGGCCAAAGCCTCCCCCGCTACTCCTCCTAAGGACTTCTCCTTGGACTTCTTCAATTGGAAATTTGTAGCAAAGTTACCCATCTTGTGACAATGAAAGCATTTAACTTTTGTCATGTCCTTCTTCTTACCTCCATGATAAGAATCTGATTTGGAATGAGAAATTTTTCCTTTCCCCTTCCTTGTCTTAATCACTAAGGCACAGTTTTCTTCATCATCAGTCTTTGATGAAGAGTCATCCTTGGTGTTCCTCCTGATCTCATCCTGCATCAAATCCAACCATATTCGTTCCCAATCTGGCAGCTTCTCCCGAACATTGAGAGAGTCCTCATAACTATGCCAACTCTTTGGGAGTCCAAGAAGAGCAAGGCTCACCATATCCTCCTCAACAACCTTGATTCCAATACTTCCAAGTTCATCCTGACATTGAGTGAACTTGGTCAAGTACTTTGGAATCGTCTTGCCTTTTTTCATCTTGATTGTAAGAAGTTTATCCTTCAATGCTAACTTCCTTTGATCTCTGCTATTCTGATACAAGTTCGTCAATGTTTTCCACATAGCATGCAGGGTTTCCTTTCCATGGAGACTCAAGACAATATTATCTCGAACTCCCTTAAGGATTATCTACCTTGCCTTCGCCACACGCTTCTTCCACTCGGCCAAGTTTTGTGCATTAGTAGATATTCACTTAGTAATTGCTTGTTCAACAAATTACTTCAAGCCATTGTCCTCTAGCACAACCTCTATCCTGTCCCTCCAGGCTATGCAATTCGAGTTGCCTTCCAAGACATACTCAATCCTCAACCCATGGAACGCCATCTATCAATCCTAATGTATATATGCAAATTTGACTTTCACCTATAACCTAGAAACTCAAAACTTTGAAATCTCCTCTAGAGAGCTTATTTTAAATCAGCGATATCTGCACCATCCGAACTTCGATTCAACCGATCTTTTACGAAATTGGGTATCTTTTCCCAAGGAATCCAGATCTGAAATTTGTTTCTGAAAATTTTCCACATTAAATTCTTAGATCTTCTCTACAAAATCTCGACCCAAAAAACAATCTTACTCTAATACCATGTAGAAAATCTTGTAGATTCACAAGCTAATGCAATTTTCTAAAGCAAGAGACAAGAATATACTTCTACTATTTACAGCAGAAGCCCATAAACATCGAGCAAACAATAATCAATAGAGGAAGATAATCAAAGGCACATAACGCAATAAATATCTGGGGAAGGCCACAGCTCAAAACCCCACTCTGTTTTGTATTAATACGGAAAATCAAGATGAAATTACAATGCTTGTTCTCTCTAAAACAATCCCAGCACTCAGCAAATTCAATCTCCAACTCATAAGCAAGATCAAGGCCAAATCTTAGCCTCTTCACAAGCTCTCCAAGTCTCTATTCCAATGTGTAATTCCTATGGAGAATAACTTGTATTTAAAGGGAAATAAATCCTAAAAAGTAGCGCAATCTTTCAAGGATCAGTTCCTGAATGCATGCACTATCAGTGCAACTCAGAAAAATCTAAAACAAATAGTACATTGTCCCTGCACTCTAGTTTCAACTGGGTCTTTCTCAGAATCGACATGCATGAGTTTCTGATGAGTAAATATTCAGTTAACTAGAGTAGCACTGGTGGAGTTCGTCAGTGTCACCACTGACTGTTAACTCACTATTAGTTCTCTCAATCATTTTGAGAACTAATTTAACTGAACTGACTCATGAAACTAAGTCTTCTATTTTACAACTCACAATTGACTCATGTTGGACACCTACAAAGTAGGGAGAACATATACATGACTTCCAAAAGACTTCCAACTCGAATTTCCTAAGTTACGTAAGTTTAATAAACTTAATTTAACTATTTTAAGTTGCTATGGGAATAGAATTTGAATTTAATTCACAGTGTAATTCAAGGACAAATTAAAATGAAATTTATTGTTTCCATTTCTCAACAGGCAAGACATCCTAGTGTAGGTGTACATTGGTTTATTATGGCTAAGTAAATTGGCAAAGGAAAAGGATTTGGAAAGGGAAAATGGCAGTTTTTGCATATTTATTTATGAAAATAAAGGAAATTAGGAGAAAAGGAAGGTGAAAGGTCACAGGTTGCATGTGAGGAGGAAAATGAAGGAAAATAATGGAAAATGAAGAAAATAGAGGCCTAATTGATAAAAAGGCTTCAGAGGATCAGTTTGTACCATTTTGTCAGTTCAATTTTGGAGCTCTCTCATCACTCTCTGTCTCTCTCTCACTCTTGGACACCTAGAGTTTTCTTGGAGCACTTTGGCATTGGATTAAGAAAGGAAAAGAAGGCAAGAGGAAGGAAGGAGCAATAAAGGAAGAGTAGGATCAAGTAGTTATAGCTGGATTCTTTGCAAGTATCGATTTGCATGTGTGTTTTCCCTGGTAGATTTGGCATAAATATTGCATGTGGTTCTTTGTTGTTATGGCATGGGTTTTTCCAGGTGCAACAGTGTTTTACGCCTAGCCTTTCCATTTCCAGATAGCCATGGTGTGATGGGTTTCTCATGATTTGGTGAGCTAGATTTTCAGATGGATTCGAATCTGAGTGAGGTGGATCTCTGAATAATAGAACACATGGCCTAGTAACCCCTGAACTAAACAATGGGTTGCGGTAAAGCCAAAATTTGTTTTGCCTCGGTGGGCCTAGGAATCCTCGACCAATGAATGGCAGGATATACGGTAAATCCTAGAGGTGGGTGCTCTCCATCAATCCTAGTAATCCCACGATGGGATATGCGGTAAATCTTGGACAGTGGGTCTCAGTTTAGGGCTTAGTGATCCGGTGTGGATTACAGTAAAGCCTGAGAGACTAGGAGATAGGAAAAATCCTCACGGTGTAGGTGGAGAAATCTGATGGCATCCTGCTTATTTTGGTCTAGTGATCTGGTGGAGATCATGGTAAAGCCTGTTATTACATGTTTATTTTTTGGCCTAGTGATCTAGGATGGATTACGGTAAATCCTGGTTTCTATTGAGGAGGGTGAGGTGGTTTAGCCTCGGGATGCCCTGGTTGGTTCTTTTGGTTTGAGTCCCACATTCATGCTTGGAATATGGCACGGGGGTGAATGACTAAAGAGAGAATTGGCTCAGCCATTCTATGGTCGGGTGGAACATGGTAGTCCCATCCCAGGTTGGATTTTGCATTCATTAATAAGAGGTTCTTTCCTTGACATATTATGTGTAAATGTATTGGTTTATATATGTATTTTATGGCCGATGTCTCCTTGGTATTTTTGTTGTTATTATGTTGGTTATAAGCGTGTATTATGATAGTGATGATGTATGGTTGTCCTCATGTTTTGATTCGTAAATGAATGAACAATGTATCTATGACATAATATATGATAATGTAGCTAATGATATAAGGGAACAATGTTTCTTAGATTTTCTCAGATAAGTATGAGACCCTTATGCTCAGATTTGTTGTTTAAACCTGTAGATTACACATTTGTGACATGTTTGACGAAATTCTTGTCATGGCTAGTAGGGGTCTAGTCTAGACCTTGTCATTATTTTTTAAAATGAATCATTGTTATGTTATGTAAATTCATTTCCAAAAGCATCATTGACTTATGGGCAGTGACCTGGGCTATGGGCTTGAAAAAGTGGCACAAATTCCAAATTCACAAGGTCTACGGAGAAAAGTCTTAAGACGCATGCATACCCATGTTGTGGGAGCGTCTGTAGCCTCTTAGATGCATGCTTGTCCATATCAAGGGAGTGTCCAGGGGTTTAGTGGTCTAAAACTTCAGTTGGTCTCAGGGGTTGGTTACCTGAGTGGTTGGGTTGGCTCTTAGGAGTTCTGTTATTGATGTGGAAGGTTTGTGTGGTGTGTTTCCGTCGATTCTGCTTCCTTAAGGTTACCTAGGAGGTTGAATCCCATTATAGTGGCCTCTCATCACATATTTACCCCGGTTGGTCAGTTACTTGTGTAGATGTGGGGTGATGGTGTCACGAAGTGGTATCAAGACATGGTTCACCCCTAGGACTAGATGGGTAGTGTATGTTGATCATGCATTCATGTCAATTGCGTGTGTGTTAATCTTCCTGTGGTCTATATGCTTGTTGCATATGCACGGTGCCGGTCATGGTTGTAGTGGTGTTGCCATGTGAAAGAGGATGTTATTGTTGTGAAGTGTGTCGTTATCAGTGTATGATTGGTTACATTTTGTTTATGCTTGCGTATTGTTAGTGTACATTGGTATTGTTGTTATTGTCATGCATGAGGTCATGGTATGTGTAGTTGATATGGTCATGCATTGATGACTGGACTCTAGCTAGAATGATGGTTATATGCTTATATGCTTATGTATTATATGCATATATGTTGTCATGATTATGTTATATATGTTTTACACTTATTTGGATGATCTTGCATATGAGATATCCTCCCTGAATTTTGCTAAGGTACGTTGGTTTATTGTGATTTGGTTTAGTTGACATAATATGCTTTGCAGGAAAGAGATCACAACTAGCAAGATGGTAGACTACAAAGATTCTCCCTATGAATCAGATGAGCAGTGTGGTGTTGGGCACTCTTCTGACTTTGTAGACACATTGAGAAGCTTGAAGGAACAAATAAGGAGTTGCAAACTGGGCAATGACAAAATCATGCAGGCACAAGAGAAACAAGTAGAGGTTGATGCAATAATCCTTCAAAGTTTGTCAGAATTGCAGCGAAAGGGGCCACTTTGGATCAACCGTGGGCAGGAGGACAAAACTAATGGGGCATATGGTATTAGGTCTCATGGTGGGCACAAGTCATATAGAGATGACATGGTTAGAGATAGCAGATTGTTGGATACACAGGATAGGAGAGGTGATGGACACATGTACTACTCTATTTCTGGTTCTGATAGGCATTACGATCGTCATCGTTATCATCCTTACAGGAAGAGTGATAAGGAATACTTTCCAGATGAATTTAAGAAAGCAAAGCCACCTAATTTTGATGGAGACTTGAAGAAGTTGGAAGATATAGAGGCTTGGATACTTGGGATGAATAATTTCTTTGTGTTGAATAATAACACAGATAATATGAAGGCCAAAGTATCTATCTTCAGCCTGAGAGGTAAAGCAGATATTTAGTGGAGAGATGTGAAGTGAGTCAGAGACATCAAGATATAGGAATTGAGTTGGCATGAGTTCAAGAGGATTTTTAGGAAGAAGTAGTTGTCTGAAAATTACTACAACAGTAAGGCCAAATAATTCTATGAGCTAAAGATGGGATCGATGACAGATGAAGAGTACACGACCAAGTTCCTGGAGCTATTAAGGTATGTACCAAATATTGAAGATGACAAGGCTAAAGTTCAGTGATTTGTTAGTGATTTTCCATTAGGATTTAGAGATTGGATTGAGAATGATGAGCCTTCATCAGTTGAGGAAGTTATTGGGAAATTGAAGCATTGTTATGAGCAATCTAAGCATAAGAATGAATCTCAACAAGGATGGAAAGGGAAAGATAAAGGTAAAGGTAAATGAAAGTTTAAAATAACAAGGCCTCAGAATGCAAAAGAGAGAAAATGTAGCACCACAAGAGAAGTTCAATGTAGCTAGATAGGGACATGGGTCACATCAGCAGCATAAAGGTGATGGTATTGGACGGTTGGGGTGTTGGACATGTGGTAAGGAACACCTTAAGAGAGAATTTCCACAGAATTAGGATGGTAGGCCTCATATATATAGTGCACAGGAGGTGTATACTGTTGGGGATGTTGGTTAGAGTGTTCCTCATATCTATGCAGCAGTGGATAATAGGCAGGTAGACCATCAGGCATCTATCATTGAAATGGATGGTAAGATTTGTGATCAAGTTGTTTCTATTTTGATTGACCCTGGATCTAATTATAGTTATGTTAGTCCTAACTTGGTGGATAAGTGTGGTTTGAATAAAGAAGTGCATGCAAAATCTTGTTTAGTGCAGTTGGCTACAGGTATTAAGAAGCGAGTTCACCATTGGGTAAGAGCTTGTGCATTTGATTTGAATGGTATGTATGTCGCAGCACATTTGAATGTATTGTCCTTGGGATCATACAATATGTTGTTGGGCATGGATTTGTTGTACCTTCATAGGACCAAGGTGGATTGTTATGACAAATCCATCGAGTGCTTGGATGACAATGGGGAACCAAGAGTCTTAGAAGAAAGCCACATCAGTTACGATGGTGACAGTTATGCAGGCCAAGTGTAGTCGCGAGAAAGGGTGTGTGTTATATGAAGTACATATATCTAGTAAAAAAGGTAAGGAAGTTGAGCATGTGGATTTTTTGAGTAGGTACTCAGTTCTACAGCAGTTTCAGGATGTGTTTCCTGCAGATATTTCAGATTTGCCACCTCACAGGGAAGTAGGCTTTTCTATTGAGTTAGTGTCAGGGGTAACTCTAACATCAAAATCACCATATAGGATGAGCACACCTAAGTTGGTAGAGTTAAAGTTACATCTGAAACAAATGCTTGACAAGGGATACATTAAGCCAAGTGTATCACCTTGGGGCGCACCAGTATTGTTTGTAAAGAAGAAGGATGGTACTCTCAGATTATGCATTGACTACTGGCAGTTTAAAAAAGTGACCATCAAGAATAGGTATTCATTTTCAAGGATTGATGAATTGTTTGATCAGCTGAAGGGAGCAGTAGTGTTCTCGAAGATTGATTTGAGATAAAGATACCATTAGGTACACATCAAAGAGGAGGACATTTACAAGACAGCTTTCCGGTCTAGGTATGGGCATTATGAGTTTGTTGTAGTTCCATTCGGTTTGACTAATGCCCCATCTACATTTATGTGTTTGACGAATAGTGTCATGTGTCCCTATTTGGATAAGTTTGTTATTGTGTTCAGTGATGACATATTTCTATATTCTAAAAATGAAGAAAAGCATGTCGAGCATTTGGCAGCAGTGTTGAGGTTGTTGAGAGAGAATTAGTTGTATGTTAATCTCAGCAAGTGTAGTTTCTTTCATACTGAGGTACATTACTTGGGACATGTTGTCTCCAAGGAGGGCATAATAGTGGATCCAAAAAGGGTAAGAGCTATAATGGAGTGGGAAGCTCCTGGGAATGTGAATGAGGTGAGATATTTCATGGGGTTAGCAGGTTACGACAAGAGGTTCATCAGGAACTTCTCACATATTACTTATCCTATTACATCATTGTAGAGGAAAGATAAGAAGTTTGAATGGACAGAGGAGTGTGAGGCCAGTTTTAAGCAACTTAAGAAGTTGTTGACACATGCTCCAGTGTTAAAGATTGGAGATCCGAAAAAAGAGTTTGTAGTATGTACAGATGCTTGCAAGAGAGGACTTGGTGGAGTCCTTATGCAGAAGGAGAGGTAGTGTGCTATGAGTCATGAAAGTTGAATGAGCATGAGCATAACTATATGATGCATGATCTTGAGCTAGAAACGATCATACATGCATTGAAGATGTGGAGGCACTATATTCTTGGCAGGAGGTTTGTATTGATGAGTGATCACAATGGATTGAGGTATCTATTTGACCAGTCAAATCTAAATGTCAGGCAAGCTAGATGGTCAACAGGATATTGGAGGACATGTTGAGGATGTGCATGATGCATCAGCAGTAGAAGTTTAAAGTATATCTTCCACTAGTAGAGTTCGCTTACAACAATGGGTAACATGGATCTTTGAATATGAGTCTGTTTGAGGCATTGTATGGGCGGAGTTGCAATACTCCCATCATTTGGAGTGATCTAGTTAATAGGGTTTTTATTGGACCAGGCATGGACATGTTGGCGGAAATGGAACAGGAAATGCAAGTAATCAAGAAGAATCTGAAAGCACCACAGGATAGGCAGAAGCATTATACAGGTCAAAATAGGTTGTTCGAGGAGTTCCAAGTTGGGGAACAAGTGCACTTGTGTATCAAACCGAAGAAGAGCTCCTTGCGGATTGGATCATGTACCAAGCTGGAACCATGATTTTATGGACCTTTCAAGATTATTGAGAGGATTGGGTTAGTAGCCTATCGACTTGCACTTCCTCAAATAGTGAAATTCCATGATGTTTTCCATGTGTCATTTCTTAAGTAATATGTTAAATATGTTGATCATGTGATTGACTGGTATGTATTATAGGTGGATCCAGATGGATAATTCCAACTGGAATCTTAGTGTATATTGCAGAGAAAGGTGCTCACGCTTTAAAACCAAGAAATCGAGCAAGTTAAAGTCTAGTGGAAGCACTTTGGACCTAATGAAGCTACATGGGAGATGGCTAATCAGATGTGAGCTATGTATCCTTTAATGTTTACCGGTTGAGGTAAAGAAGTTTGGTATGATGTTTGGTATATTTTTTGGCATGTGTTTTGGTGTGATGTTTTTATATATGTACATATGTATATGGATATAAATATCGCCATGAACTATGTTATAAAGTTCCAATAAACGGTATGGGTTTCATGTCATTATATTTGTCATGTTGGTTTGCTTTTCAACAGGGTGATCATTGTCAATACTGCATCGAGCTATGTTATAAAGATCCATGGGTAGTATGTTTGCTTTTCAATGATTTTCTGAGGTATAGGTGTGGTTGAACACCGAGGAATGTGTCCTCCAAGAGGGAGAGTTCTATAATAGCCCTAGTCCAAATTTCATGTTAAAAAAGTTAATAAAGGCAAAAATAATAACCACGATTGATGGGACACATATTCCAAGCTGAATGTTGGGCAAGACATCCTAGTGTGGATGTTCATTGGTTTATTATGGCTAAGGAAATTGGCAATGGCAATGGCAAAGGATTTGGAAAGGAAAAATGGAATTTTTGGCACATTAAGAAAGGAAATTAGGAGAAAAGGAAGGTGAAAGGTCATAGGATGCATGTGAGGAGAAAATGAAGGAAAATAATGGAAAATGAAGATAGTGGAGGCCTAATTGATAAAAAGGCTTCAAATGATCAGTTTGTAACCTTTTTTCAATTCAGTTCTAGAGCTCTCTCATTATTCTCTCTCTCTCTCTCACTCTTGGACACTTAGATTTTGCTTGGAGCACCTAGACATTGGATCAAGAAAGGAAAAGAAGGCAAGAGGAAGGAAGGAGAAATCAAGGAAGAGAAAGATCAAGTAGCTACATCAGGATTCTTTGCAGGTATCGGTTTGCAAGTGTTTTCCCTGTTAGATTTGGCATGCATGGTATTGCATGTGGTTCTTTGCAGTTATGGTATGGGTTTTTCCAGGTGTAGTAGTGTTTTCAACCTAGCCTTTCCATTTCTAAATAGCCATGGTGTGATGGGGTTCTCATGTTTTGGTTGAGATGGATTTTCAGATGTATTCGAAGCTGAGTGAGGTGGATCTCTAAATAATAGAACACATGGCCTAGTAACCCCTGAACCAGACTGTGGGTTGCGGTAAAGCCATATTTCGTGTTGCCTCGGTGGGCCTAGGAATCCTTGACCAATGAATGGCACAATATATGGTAAAGCCTAGAGGTGGGTGCTCTCCATCAGGCCTAGTAATCCCAGCATGGGATATGCGGTAAAGCCTGGAGAGTGGGTCTCGGTTTAGGGCCTAGTCATCCAGTGTGGATTGCAATAAAACTTAAGAGACTAGGAGACAGGAAAATTCCTCACAGTGTAGGTGGAGAAATCTAGTGGCATCCATGCTTGTTTTGGCCTAGTGATCTAGTGGAGATCGTGGTAAAGCCTGTCATTACATGCTTATTTTTTGGCCTAGTGATCTAGGATGGATTACGGTAAAGCATGGTTTCTATTGATGAGGGTGAGGTGGTTTAGCCTCGAGATGCCCTGATTATTGGTTCTAATAGTTTAAGTTCCACACTCATGCTTGGAATATGGCACGGGGGTTAATGGTTGAAGAGGGAATTGGCTCAACCATTCTATGGTCGAGTGGAACATGGTAGTTCCATCCTGGTTTGGATTTTGTATTCATTAATAAGAGGTTCTTTCCTTGAAATCTTATGTGTGAATGTACTGGTTTATATGTGTATTAAATGGATGATGTATCCTTGGTATTTATGTTGTTATTATATTGGTTATAAGCATGTATTATGATAATGATGATGTATGGATCTCCTCATGTTTTGATTTGTAAATGAATGAATACTGTATCTATCACCTAATAGATGATAATGCAGCTAATGATATAAGGGAATAATGCTTCTTAGTGATTCTCAGATAATTATGAGACCCCTATGGTCAGATATGTTGTTTACACCTATAGATTACACATTTGTGACATGTTAGACCAAATTCCTATCATGCCTAGTAGGGGTCCAGCCTAGACCTTGTCATTGTTTTTGCAAATGCATCATTGTTATGTTGTGTAAATTCATTTCTGAAAGTGTCATTGAGTTTTGGGCAATGACCTGGGCTCTGGGCCTGAAAAAGTGGCACAAATCCTTGAGTCATGGGCACGGGTCTGATGATAAAAGTCCCTAAACGCATGCATAACCATGTTGTGGGAGCATCTGGATCCTCCTAGATGCATGCTTGTCCATATCAAGGGAGCGTCTAAGGGTTTAGTGGTATAAAACTTCATTTGGTCTCAAGGGCTAGTTACTTGAGTGGTTGGGTTGGCTCCTGGGATTTTTTTTTTTCTTCCTTCAGGTCAACTAGGAGGTTGAATCCCATTATAGTGGCCTCTCGTCGCATTTTTAGCCTGGTTGGTTGGTTACTTGGGTAGATGTGGGGTGAGGGTGTTACAGAAATATTCTATTGTAGGAATCTGAACATTCTCTCCTTGATCTTCAATCAAAGGAGGCTCATACAATCTCAAGTTCTCTTCACCTTGAAGCTTTTCTTTGTTGATGTAAAGCCTTACTTCATCTCCAACTTGGAAGTTGTGGTCAACATGATTCTTATCATGTCTAGCCTTGTACTTGGCTTAACTATTCATCAAATGTTCTTGTACCATCCGATTCACCAACTGAATCTGTAATGGTTGATTAAGATCTGACGCAAAAATTGATGTTGTACTGATTTTACCTTTCAATGCTTGGAAGGCTTTCTGCTGCTTTCCTCCCTATTGAGAGACATGTTTCACCCTTGTCAAAGCACGCAATGAAGCTAGATTTGTCTTAAAAGTGGTTTTCCATGTATCACTTTCAGCAAGTCTTATTTGATGGTAACCACTTCACAAGTTCAACTTAGTGAAATAAACAATGTCCTTCAATTGATTTAACCAAACATAAATGTGATGAAGAGGATAATGATTATTTACCGTGATTTTGTTCAAAGCTCCAAAATCCGCACACCGTGATAGCCATTGCCATGTACCATCCTTCTTCAAAGCTAAGACATTAGAAGACTGACAAGGAGATATACTAGACCTAATGACCCCTTTTTTAAGTAGATCTTGCATTTGTTTCTTGATCCCTGCATTCTCTAACACTGACAACTTGTACATACCAGTGGTCAAAAGTGATGCATCCTGTTGCAAATGAACTTCATGTTGTTTTCCTCTTTTAGGAGGCAACGCGTCAGACTCCTAAAACATCTTATCACATGTGTTAACAACCTCAAATAAATCATGTTTATTTTTACATGACATCTTTGGAAAGCTTCAAATTCCTCAACATATTTGTG
The DNA here is from genome assembly GCA_031772625.1 of Pinus tabuliformis. NCBI lineage: Eukaryota > Viridiplantae > Streptophyta > Pinopsida > Pinales > Pinaceae > Pinus > Pinus tabuliformis. The sequence continues at coordinate 473,894,374 of CM062819.1, forward strand.
TTTTATCATTAACAATGCAAAATTTTGACTAGCATTTACAAGCCTCTTCATTTGTCCAGCATTCACAAGAGACAAATTCATTTTCTTGTGATGTGTTCTAACAATATACTCAATCCCATCCTTAAACAAATGATAATTGTTCTCATGGTGATAAAAGATGGCTTTCATATCATATAAGTATGGACTTCCCAAAACAATACCACATATGTCTAGTGGAACAACATCAAGCTCTACCTCATCAATAAAGTTTGCAGTGATTGCGAATTTCAGTTTGTAATTTCTTGTCACTTGCAATTTGGCATTGTCACATACCCAACCCAAAGGATAAGGTTTAGGATGAGTAATGGTTTCCAAGTTTAGTTTCTTGATAATGGATTCTAAAATAAGGTTGGTTTGGGATCCACTATCAAACAAAGTATCTAGTTTTTTATGTTTTGATATTACTCTAATATGGAAAATCTCAATTCTTTTTTTTTTCATTTTGAGTTTAAATGGGCTTGCTAGAGTAACTAATACTTGCAATAGAATCTTTACCTTTCAATCCCATGGCTATGAATTTGGTCTCATCTTTGGAATCAGATCTTATATCTTGTTGAGTTGTTGCAATAGTTTTTTATTTCTCCCTCTTTGGTCTCATTTCTAGATGAAGTTTCCAGTAATGATCTTCATCGTGGCCTTTTCTTGAATATTGTTTACAGGTAATCTTTTCTCCCTCTTTCTTGATGGTAGCATTCTTTTTGTCTTTGCCTTTAAACTTCCCCTTTCCTTTGTCTCCGGACTTAAATGTCTTCTCACTAATCTCTTCAGAAACATTCTTCCCTTTTGCTTCTAAATGTGTAGCCTATACACATACTTCATCTAGCTTTGTAGGGTTAAGCATAGGAATTGTATGCCTCAAGTAACTATGTAAACCACCTATGTATTTAAGGAGAGTGTCTTGACAGGATAAATCTACACCCAAAATGAGAGCTCTTCTTCTAAAATATTGGGTATAACTTTGAACACTCATACCTTTTGCTTTTCTAAAGTTTTTCCAATCCATTATTTATTTCTGCATATAAGCTAATGGATAAAATTGTCTCCTTAATGCAACTATGAAATCATTCCAAGAAGAAACTATCTTACCTATTTTCTTCAAACCCTCTTGAGTTTTGGCCTCCCACCATATGAGAGCTGCACTTTCCAAATGAAGATAAACAAGTTGGATCTTAGTGGAATCATCATCAATTTTTTGAATCCTACAATAGACTTCAAGCTGACAAACCCAATTATCCAATTTCTCAACATTTACTTCCCCATTGTACATAGGAAATTCAAATTTGACATCAAACTTTAACAAAGGTGTTTTAACATGTCCTTTTGGAGTTCTTGGAGGAGTATGTGAAGGGGTAGAAGTGGAGGAGGATGAAGGTGAAGATGGAGGTGAAGGAGGAGAAAAGGTGGAGGTAGAGGTGGTGGTTTACTTCCATTTCCTCTATTGCCTTTTGGAGGATTTGAGCTCTCTCCTTGCAACCTTGTGTTCCTCTCTTCAAATAGAACTTTCACCATTTCAAACATTTCAAAGAAAGCTTTTCTTAAAGTTCTCTCATCCTCAGACATCATCTCATGTCCTTCTTCATGTGCCATGACTGGTGAAACTTGAGGTATGTGTGGCTTCCTTGAACCTACTTGAGGGTTTGGCTCTTCAATCACTCCTCTTCTTTTGAGCTTCAACCTTGTAAGCATCATAAAACACTTGCAAACAAAATAAAACCTTCAAAATAACCTTGACCCATGATGCCAAATTGATCTGTATTACAAACTTGAAGGTTTATGGAAAATCTGCAAGTAAATTTGTATGTCTTTTAGGCAATGTATCAATTTGCAAAAGTACATAAATTAATGGTTTTTAAACTCAGTTTGCAGCACAAAAATAGAGAGAAATATAGCATACACAGCAACATAAGACAACAAAATGATAAAGGAGTTCACCCCTCATCGGCTACATCTCTTGGTCCAGCTTCCAATGTTGGGCCTCTTTCATTAAGTTCTCAAATCTATGATTTCGTGGATTTACAGTGCTCGGAATGCAAAAATAATGTCTCCAATGGCTCCAGAAGACCCAAAAGCCCAAAGCTAGGCTCTTGTTGGGTTCAAATTGGCCAAAAAATTACAAATTTATGGCTCAGAGAATTTTTGTTGCTCACTAATCTACAAACTTCCCATTCTGTCTAACCATCCTATGTTTTTTTCCATTCTAGAGACTGACAAGCACTAAATTCGCCTAGCGCCAAAGAGATTCGCGCCAAATCGGGTGCATTCTGTTGGACGATTAGTTTGACAGCTAACGCCTAAGTGCCTAATTTTCCGCCCCCACGCCTAGTCATATTGGCACGTGTGGCTAGGGACTGATCTAACCGCGCCGCTGCCACTCCACACTTTTCTCCGACGGGCATGGCCATATTAAATCCCATGAGGCTAAGGGCTGGGCTAACCACCTGCCCACTCCGGGCTGGCTCCTCCGTTTGCGTCGTCGGTTCCACGTATACCCATATGACCGGGGTCTGGCCCTTTATTTTTGCACCCATCCCTTAGCGCCCATCTGTCTCTACCCATGGTTTGGTGCATCGGCATATGTCCTGGGATAGGGCTCTAACCCAACCCCTCTCACCTGTCAGTGCTGAGAGCCCTCCACTTTAGTCTTGTGCAAAGATTTGTGACAATGGGTTGGGGCTAAACCCTGGGACTCTAGGTCTCGGCTCCCATGCGGTCGCATGGGGTGTTAGGTGATCAGGAGCTAGGGGCTTAGCCCCGGCCCCTTCCCCCAACGTGGAAACAGTTAAAGTTTAAATAGGGGCCTCCAATTATGGTTAATAAGCAACACCACGGGTACAAAGGTAGAGCGTTGTGTTGTTAGAGTTGAGTCATGGGTTCAATCCTGCCTGGGCCTCTATTCGACTGTACTAAAATTTTACACTGCTGGGGGGTGCCATGTGGCAACCCATGATTGGGCTACATGGCACCCTTCCATTGGTCCACATCAAAAACCATTAACCAATCAAACTTGCCCATGTGCCTGAACCATAGGAGGCCACTTTTCGATCTCTAATTAGTCGATGGGTACCCATTCAGCCTGCTGACTCACTATACAGACTGCCCAGTCAACAGTCTTGTCCATCCAATTGCAAAAAAAAAAAAAAATAGTTGTTTAGGAAAACAATCAAAACGCGATATCTTAAGCATACGATGTTGGTTTTGAGAAACTCAAGTTGTGTTGGATTCAGGACGGTGAGCTCTACGTTTTGACACTAGTTTCAAGAAATTTTGAAAATTTTCATTTTTCACCACTTTACTGATCCAATGGAACATTGTGATATAGTTATGTTGGGGGTAGAGCAATGTGAGGCCACACAAAAGGGAGGAATGAAAAAGAAATTAAGTTTTAAGATTTGCAAGCTTGTAAATACATGAAAGACCTTCCCGCAACCTGCATTCTCAAAAAATGTCCAAGTGTGGAGTGTTTAGAAGGAGACACTAAGTACCACGAAAGCACTAGAACATTGATAAAAAAAGGTTGATCAACAATACCCTAACTTGGCCTAGTTATGGACCCTTGAATTATTGAAAGAACATACCACTTCATCCTTTCCATTCCTTGGTATGACATGTGTTCTCATTAATTCAAAAATAAAAATAAATAATAAATAATAAATAAATAAATAAAATAAAAATAAATAAATAAATAATAAAAAATAAAATAAAATAAAATAAATAAATAAATAAATAAAATAAAAATATATATAAAATAAATAAATAAATAAATAAAAATATAAATAAATAAAATAAAATAAAAAATATAAATAAATAAATAAAAATAAAATAAAATAAATAAATAAAATTAAAAAATTAAAATTAAATAAATAAATAAATAAATAATAATAATAATAATAATAATAATAATAATAATAATAATAAATAAATAAAATTAAAATTAAAAATTAAAATAAATATATATATATATATATATATATATAAATAAATATAAATAAAATAAATAAATAATAAATAATAAATAATAATCACTCCTCATTCTAACCTCCATCTAGCCCTAAATCATGATCTTGAAGCCAAACCTGGAACCAAAGAATTGTAGTGCGAGGATCATTGATTCTCTTCAATTTACATCACCCCATAGGCTGCAAATTTTGTAATAGATAATGCAAGAGAAATATATTCTCCCCACAACTTTCTACCATATCCATTCCTATCCTTACCTAAGCATCTAAGCCCACCTTCCTGTGGTGTAGGAATATCCTCTCTGTGGAAAGAGACGATCCCTCTAGCCCAAGAGAGTGGGTCTAGCCACAAACAAGACAATCTAATGTAAATTTCCTTAGATTAGAATTGAATAAGAGGGCCTACCTCTTATAACGCTAATCCACTTGATGATGATCTTGCTTCATTGCTCCAACTTCCTTTCATTCCTTTCGTTCAAGTACCTGAAAAAAACATGCAAGAAACAACAACAAACATGATAGTATAACATCGAATCCATTCTACCTAAAAGGTCAAGTAGTTCTAAGCTATCAAATGTAATATTACACCCGATATAGGAAATAAACCATTAGTTGTATTAAAATAAACTTCAAAGAGAAATACAACCGAAGCCTTGACGTTGGAGATCTCCTTTGCGATATCCAAGTGCCACTACACACCTTTTTAGCACTCATTTCCTCCTCTAGATTGACATGAAATGGCTTGCAAGCTCTAACTCTCTCTCCTCATGCTTTAGCTACCAAAGACTAGTCTTTTGTCATCTAATACTAATATTCTTCTATCAAAATCTAAAGATTTCAGAATTTTGCAGTTGGTTCTATCTCTCCACCACTTTCACTATGTGTTGTATTGTAACCAAAAATGGTAAGAGGAAGTGGTTTATATAAGGAGATAAGTCTAAGAATGAGATCCACTCAAGAGGGAAGAAGGTCTTATCTCCTTAGGAAGGTCCACTTTTAAGGGGGAAAGAACCTTATATGGAGTTCTCGGCCCTTATCCAACCAAACGAACATCAAGCACATCGCCACTAGAAGTTTCTAAACATGAAACTTTGTTTCCTTTTATAAAAACAGTCCAGAAGTAGACCAGCATGGGTATTGGGCTAACAGTAGCGCCGATCGGCGTGGGTCACATTGTAAAACTCTGCCATCGGCACAGGTGAGACACTAGGAAAGAGCAATGATCTTAAAAACTAGGTTTTAAGAGGGATTCTCTGGAAATGTTCTGAAGGGAGTGGGGACTACTTTCTTCAAACTTCAAGGGATGCAAGAGCATGGTGAAAGTATAACACAGTAATCACTACTAGGGTTCTTCGGGATTAGGAACAGGGAGTGACAGGAGAGTGACAAATTATTGTGTAATAGATGCCCCTTAAAGCATGAAGTCAGAGTTGAGAGCGATGGCTGAAATGCTTTAAGATAGAGCGAGGACTTGGAATACCAGCATCGAAAGACTTGCAACTCAAACATACATGTACATATTTGAAATCTGATAGTCATGCCTGATAAACATGAGAGGCATATAACAATACATGAATCCATGGTATAGGTGCAGCTATCCACTAAGAAAAGATCATGTGTATGGATCCTCGGCATGGACGCAGCCACCCGACCGAAGGGATCATATGAAATAGATCCACGGCATGGGCGCATCCATCTGCATAGAGAACATCAAAATGAAAAGGCACACAGTATGGTCGCAACCATTCGAATGAGCAGGATCAAAATGATACCCACGCATGGTCACAGCCATCCATCTAAAGAATCATGTATATAATCATGAATGACTCATCACTCCTTGCAACCTGGACTTTTGTGATCTAAGCCTAGGGTCTTGCGCTCCAACACGACCCGATCAAAGTACAAATTCTAACATGTGAATAGACGTGCTGAAGTCGAACATGCTAGAAAATCACTTGATTACCGTCTAATGATGTGAACCGTTAACAAGCGCGAGAGAAACCACCCACAATGTCAATGGCTCTTAAGGTACTATTAGTAAAATTCACGAAGTGTGAATAAGGAATTGAAGTCGAACACCTATGAAATCACTCGATCGAGGGCCAATGATGAGAATTTGTCATCGAGTGCAAAGAACTTGTCATTGAGGCATGAAATCTCTAAGGTACTGGAAAGGATTTTCTAGATCAACTTCTTAGATAATGAGCTGAAGTCGACAGGAAGCGATCCATCGAAGGAAGGTCTTAATAGATCCTTCATCATTGGCATGAAATGGGAAACACAGTGAATGAGAGTAATCCAAGAATGTGACAGATGATCAGCCAATGTACAGGCAAGAACACTTCTCTTGAACATGTGGATGACACGACTCCAGAGTTTGGCAGCATTTTACATCATAGGATCAAAGGTGATGGTGATGTGGCAGAGATCAGATGATAGGTTAAAATAGATAACCCAAACCCAGGAAGGAAAGTGACAGAGTGAGGATGTCCCAAAACTCGACACAAACAACAAATGAGTTTCAATGTTCAAGAGCGACATGCTTCCTCAAGTGAAGAATACAACTGATGAATACTTCCAATTTCCCCCCACCATTTCTAGCGAGTAACCCAGTTATTTTTGAAACACGAGCTTGAAGGGGATAGAATATGCTTGTAATATAAGCCCATCCTTCGGATGGATCCTACCTAGTAAATTTTATCGAGCCCTAGGAAGGATAAGCTCGGTCTCTTCATAATGACAAGTCCTATGTCGTTTAATATTTTAACGAGTCTGACAAAAGTAAAACTCAGAATCTTTTTCATGTTTAGAGAGTTTGAAAAAGAGACGAAAAAGAAAACTCCAAGGGTCCCTTTTCGTAAAGTTGTCTCTCGAACTCGAAAAGGTAGAAAACAATATTCAAGAGAACCTCCTAGTCATGTTTGACTAAGGTATACCTTTTTCGTAAATAGTTTTATCCTAGCTTGAAAAAGGGGTAAATGTATACTGGGTAAACGATGTTTCACAACCTTTAACGAGTTCAAAATGACAAGAGATCAGCAATCTTTTCATATTTTGAGAGTCAAAAAAGAGCTCAAAGATGACTCCCTGCTTTTATTTTCTTTAACAAGTCTAAAAGGGAAAAATACTCGGCAATCTTTTCATTTTTTACGAGTCAGAAAAGATCTTAAAGGTGACTCGTCCTGGAGGAACGAGTGGTATAAAGGGTAGAAACTAGTTCTGGTTATGGTGGAACTGCTCAAAAACTAAGAGGTCAAGAGGCTGGCTAGTAAAACCACTCATCGTTGCAGTTCCTCAAGAAAGGGTAAAACAACCAAGTGAAAGCGAATGATCGGGCAAAGAGATGGTGGCAATGGAATGGAGAAAAAAACCAAGGCTTATTTGACGGGAGAGGCTGATAAAAATGGAAATCATGAGGGTTAAAATGGAGATGGGTTCATTTTTATACAAGCCTAAACCACGAGGAACTATGCTTCGATTCGGTTTCATGTTTACACAAGATTGAAATGAAAAAGTATGCTTGGATTCGGTTTCATGTTTACACAATCTTGAAATGAAAAACTATGCTTGGATGAAAAAATGGCATGTCCCTAGCATGATGAGAGTCGAGTCATATGCCCCCCAAACTTCATTTCATTCATCGAAGTAGACATCAGGTTGCTAAAAGGTGGATGGAATAAAGTTTCACTTTCAAGATCAAGGAAATACTCAACGGAATCTGACAAGATCTTAATCACATACTTGATTTGGAAAAGGGAGTTGTTTCATTTTTTAATGAGGTTGACATAGTAAAAGAACTATCCTCAAGACTCCTTGTTTCATTTTTTAAGGAGTTTGACACAAGACCAGGAACCATGCTCCGACACTTTGTTTCATTTTTTAGCAAGGTTGACACAAGACCAGGAACTATCCTCATGACATATGTTTCATTTTTTAACGAGATTGATACAGGAACAAACTATCCTCGAAATATGTTTCATTTTTTAACGAGGTTGATACAGGAACAAACTATCCTCACACGTTGTTTCATTTTTTAACGAGGTTGACACAGAAAAATAACTATCCTTGTAATAGTTGATCATGGACCATATGAGAACATGGTCCCCAAGAGGTCCTCACTAGACGGGAGAACTACGCTCTGGGAGGAACACATGTCAACCAGTACAAATGACAGATCAGGTTCCAATGCCCCCAATACATAATGTACCATGCCATCTACGTGGTCATCAGCAGATGTGGAGGAGGAATGGGTAGCCACATAATTGACCTGTGGAGGGGAGGGTATTACTTGCAAATGAGAACCAATAGGGGATTACGGTAGGATTAGAGCCATCTGGTGACCGACGAACGATAATTGATCAATGATCACTATTCTCCCTCCGTGTGGAAAACAAACCACATGGAAGAGCGAAGAAATAAGAGCTCCCATGACATAAACATAGTCGCACCCAAGGAGAAGATCGAAGTCTAAGGGACCTTGGACTACCATCACGTCTATATAGATGGTTTTTCCTCCCAAAGTAATAGGGAACTTCGGAAGGATCCCTAAAGGTTGATTAGCTCCTCCGTTGAAAGACAACAGATTCTGGGTGATAGGCATGAGCTGTGGGGATCCCAAAGCTTGCCAAGTAGTAGAAGACATGAGGTTAACAAATGAGCCTTCATCTAATAGAGTGCCATGTACTACCATATTATAGGCTTGTACCGTAATCTGGAAAGGCACATAAGATGGGAGGTGGAATGCAATCAATTAACTCCAATCAAAAGAAACAACAGAACTACTTGGTGGGGGTATCATAGGATTTCCCCCATGCTTTACAGGAATAGGAGAAGGACTCTCCTGAACAACTGGGATGGGAGGGCCACTCTTTGATTCATGAGAATCTAAGGAGACGAGAAGAACATGAGTAGTATGATCACTACTCTCTTCGAGAACAAAGTGAACAACTGAAGGCGGAGCCAAGTTGACACTCTTTTCGACCAATGGTTGGTCGGGAACAGACACAAGAGATTCATGCTCAGGAAGAGCAGGATGGGAAAGAGATGAATCCAAGTCAATCTCTTTACCAACTAGGAGAGGCTTAGAAGAAAGCCTCTGATAACCAACAGGAAGTTGGGGTTGAGGAGCTGTAAGGTTTTCCAAAACTTTGGAAGCTTTATCCATAAGAGGAAAAAGGTGAATAAGATACTCTCCTTCACATAACCTACAGGGGAATTTAATTTTTCCCTTCTTCTTACCATCGCTAGTCGAGGGTGTAGCATCGACATGATCTCCAGAGGTCGATGGGGATGGTCGATCCATATTTTGAGACCATGCCTCTAAGACTCTGGGAATACCAGGACAGTCTCGAAGGAGATGGTCACCCTTACATAGCCTGCAAGGGAATTTTACCTTCTACAAAGGATTGGAAGGTTTGTCAACGGGAAGTGCATTTGGAGCAATAGCTACACGGTTGGCCTCTCGCTTATCTGACTTCTTCTTCTTCTTCTTAGCCTCCTAGTTACTGGATTTCAAACTTTCACCAGGTGAAGTGGAAGAGGAGGGTGCAAAAATATGTGAAGAAGGTGAGAGGTCAACCTTAGAATCAACATGGTGTTGTTTAGTTGAAGGAGATGGCTGGACATAATTTGGGACACTCGGGACCACCGAGGTCGAAAATAACCAAATAGGTAAACCAATAGTTAACCCAGGAAGGGACAATGTTTCCATATAAGGAGCACCAATGTTTCCAAAATAAGGAAAAGGACCAGGACTCCCATGAGAGGGGAATCCTTGGCTGGTAAACTCTAGAAATGTTGCTATTGGAATTGACCCTAAAGAATCACTAAGGAAGATAAATTCGACTAGGAATATTTCGTGGGTAGTTAATTTTAAGACACTGAAACAAAACTTTTCCTTTTCATGTTTTAAGAGTCAAGAAAAGGACGAAAGGTAATTCTAGTCGCTTTCATATTTAACGAGCTCGAAAGGACAAGTGCTTGATGATATTTTCAAATTTAAAGAGTCAGTAAAGATCAAAAATTACTACTTAGGGTACTCTATGCATAAAGGATTACCAGGTAACCGTGAATTGCAAAATACCTCCCAGCGAATTGAAAAGTACGAGTAGGCAATCTCCCCGAATGTTGTGTTCGGTGTATCACGTTTACAAGGTAGAAGACTCGGCTTCCTATGGATAAAGGATTGAAACCTATAGAGGTCTCCCTTTATATACACGATGGTACGTGGAGCGCAAGTCTGTGCTAGTGCTTTCTAATGCAAGATCGTTGCGAACGACAGCGGCTACGTTTAAAGACATCAAAACACGTCTCTAGCCTAGAACACTAAATGTGAGCATTAATTTTCAATGTTTCCTTAGGTTAATTCAATAAATTTTAATGGTTTATCTTGAATTAGGTTTCAATTTCAAGGCCCTACTGCTGTCATATGAAAACTTTTATATGCAACTATATGAGAAAAGAAATCTTTGTTTTCGATGAAAGTTTACATTAATTGAGGGATAGAGAACACACAATCAACGCAACAACCAAAGAATGAAATATTTTACTAATACATGTCCTAAATGCACTTAATCTTCCTTTAACAACAACAAAAAGTTTATTTCATTTCTCATGCCTATGATGATGCAATTATAGCTTTTCAATAACGCTACTAATGCAATATTTTCGCTTATGTAAATTAGAATGATGTTCTTCTTTTCATAAAATGTAAAATGAATTTTTCACATAAATAACCAACAGGAAGTTGGGGTTGAGGAGCTGTAAGGTTTTCCAAAACTTTGGAAGCTTTATCCATAAGAGGAAAAAGGTGAATAAGATACTCTCCTTCACATAACCTACAGGGGAATTTAATTTTTCCCTTCTTCTTACCATCGCTAGTCGAGGGTGTAGCATCGACATGATCTCCAGAGGTCGATGGGGATGGTCGATCCATATTTTGAGACCATGCCTCTAAGACTCTGGTAATACCAGGACAGTCTCGAAGGAGATGGTAACCCTTACATAGCCTGCAAGGGAATTTTACCTTCTACAAAGGATTGGAAGGTTTGTCAACGGGAAGTGCATTTGGAGCAATAGCTACACGGTTGGCCTCTCGCTTATCTGACTTCTTCTTCTTCTTCTTAGCCTCCTAGTTACTGGATTTCAAACTTTCACCAGGTGAAGTGGAAGAGGAGGGTGCAAAAATATGTGAAGAAGGTGAGAGGTCAACCTTAGAATCAACATGGTGTTGTTTAGTTGAAGGAGATGGCTGGACATAATTTGGGACACTCGGGACCACCGAGGTCGAAAATAACCAAATAGGTAAACCAATAGTTAACCCAGGAAGGGACAATGTTTCCATATAAGGAGCACCAATGTTTCCAAAATAAGGAAAAGGACCAGGACTCCCATGAGAGGGGAATCCTTGGCTGGTAAACTCTAGAAATGTTGCTATTGGAATTGACCCTAAAGAATCACTAAGGAAGATAAATTCGACTAGGAATATTTCGTGGGTAGTTAATTTTAAGACACTGAAACAAAACTTTTCCTTTTCATGTTTTAAGAGTCAAGAAAAGGACGAAAGGTAATTCTAGTCGCTTTCATATTTAACGAGCTCGAAAGGACAAGTGCTTGATGATATTTTCAAATTTAAAGAGTCAGTAAAGATCAAAAATTACTACTTAGGGTACTCTATGCATAAAGGATTACCAGGTAACCGTGAATTGCAAAATACCTCCCAGCGAATTGAAAAGTACGAGTAGGCAATCTCCCCGAATGTTGTGTTCGGTGTATCACGTTTACAAGGTAGAAGACTCGGCTTCCTATGGATAAAGGATTGAAACCTATAGAGGTCTCCCTTTATATACACGATGGTACGTGGAGCGCAAGTCTGTGCTAGTGCTTTCTAATGCAAGATCGTTGCGAACGACAGCGGCTACGTTTAAAGACATCAAAACACGTCTCTAGCCTAGAACACTAAATGTGAGCATTAATTTTCAATGTTTCCTTAGGTTAATTCAATAAATTTTAATGGTTTATCTTGAATTAGGTTTCAATTTCAAGGCCCTACTGCTGTCATATGAAAACTTTTATATGCAACTATATGAGAAAAGAAATCTTTGTTTTCGATGAAAGTTTACATTAATTGAGGGATAGAGAACACACAATCAACGCAACAACCAAAGAATGAAATATTTTACTAATACATGTCCTAAATGCACTTAATCTTCCTTTAACAACAACAAAAAGTTTATTTCATTTCTCATGCCTATGATGATGCAATTATAGCTTTTCAATAACGCTACTAATGCAATATTTTCGCTTATGTAAATTAGAATGATGTTCTTCTTTTCATAAAATGTAAAATGAATTTTTCACATAAATAACCAACAGGAAGTTGGGGTTGAGGAGCTGTAAGGTTTTCCAAAACTTTGGAAGCTTTATCCATAAGAGGAAAAAGGTGAATAAGATACTCTCCTTCACATAACCTACAGGGGAATTTAATTTTTCCCTTCTTCTTACCATCGCTAGTCGAGGGTGTAGCATCGACATGATCTCCAGAGGTCGATGGGGATGGTCGATCCATATTTTGAGACCATGCCTCTAAGACTCTGGTAATACCAGGACAGTCTCGAAGGAGATGGTAACCCTTACATAGCCTGCAAGGGAATTTTACCTTCTACAAAGGATTGGAAGGTTTGTCAACGGGAAGTGCATTTGGAGCAATAGCTACACGGTTGGCCTCTCGCTTATCTGACTTCTTCTTCTTCTTCTTAGCCTCCTAGTTACTGGATTTCAAACTTTCACCAGGTGAAGTGGAAGAGGAGGGTGCAAAAATATGTGAAGAAGGTGAGAGGTCAACCTTAGAATCAACATGGTGTTGTTTAGTTGAAGGAGATGGCTGGACATAATTTGGGACACTCGGGACCACCGAGGTCGAAAATAACCAAATAGGTAAACCAATAGTTAACCCAGGAAGGGACAATGTTTCCATATAAGGAGCACCAATGTTTCCAAAATAAGGAAAAGGACCAGGACTCCCATGAGAGGGGAATCCTTGGCTGGTAAACTCTAGAAATGTTGCTATTGGAATTGACCCTAAAGAATCACTAAGGAAGATAAATTCGACTAGGAATATTTCGTGGGTAGTTAATTTTAAGACACTGAAACAAAACTTTTCCTTTTCATGTTTTAAGAGTCAAGAAAAGGACGAAAGGTAATTCTAGTCGCTTTCATATTTAACGAGCTCGAAAGGACAAGTGCTTGATGATATTTTCAAATTTAAAGAGTCAGTAAAGATCAAAAATTACTACTTAGGGTACTCTATGCATAAAGGATTACCAGGTAACCGTGAATTGCAAAATACCTCCCAGCGAATTGAAAAGTACGAGTAGGCAATCTCCCCGAATGTTGTGTTCGGTGTATCACGTTTACAAGGTAGAAGACTCGGCTTCCTATGGATAAAGGATTGAAACCTATAGAGGTCTCCCTTTATATACACGATGGTACGTGGAGCGCAAGTCTGTGCTAGTGCTTTCTAATGCAAGATCGTTGCGAACGACAGCGGCTACGTTTAAAGACATCAAAACACGTCTCTAGCCTAGAACACTAAATGTGAGCATTAATTTTCAATGTTTCCTTAGGTTAATTCAATAAATTTTAATGGTTTATCTTGAATTAGGTTTCAATTTCAAGGCCCTACTGCTGTCATATGAAAACTTTTATATGCAACTATATGAGAAAAGAAATCTTTGTTTTCGATGAAAGTTTACATTAATTGAGGGATAGAGAACACACAATCAACGCAACAACCAAAGAATGAAATATTTTACTAATACATGTCCTAAATGCACTTAATCTTCCTTTAACAACAACAAAAAGTTTATTTCATTTCTCATGCCTATGATGATGCAATTATAGCTTTTCAATAACGCTACTAATGCAATATTTTCGCTTATGTAAATTAGAATGATGTTCTTCTTTTCATAAAATGTAAAATGAATTTTTCACATAAATAACTTTAATAAAAAATTTCACAATTCCGAACAAACAAGCATCGATCAAATCCAAAGCATGATAAATGAAACTAAAAGCAACTTCTTCCCTGAATCGAACAAACCAAACACATAAATGCTTCAATCGACAAACCAAGCAATGTAATCTATGCTCGGAAAGAGAAAAGAGACACTCGAAATAAGAGAACAAATGAGACTCTTTCACTCATTCAATTGAAAATGAAGCAATGAAGATGTTGTGACTGAAAGATGGATTAAATGAAGCAGCAAATCAGAAACTTGACACAATGAGTAAACAAACAAATGAATAGTAATTGACCTAGATGCCCTAGGGTCATAGAAACCATCCAAAAAACTCAAAAAATCAAGCAATGAAACTTCAAGCCAATCAATCAATCAAACCCAGCAAACAAAGCATCCTAGTCACTTTTGGGCAGAAGAAGAGAGTCTGAGGGTCAAGACACACTAGCACTGGAATGGGAGAAACTCTGATTTTTCTTAACTCAGAAACTAACACAAATTTTTGGTTGAAACTAGCGTTGAAAAGGGGTCTGGCGCGACTATCAAGCTAAAACTGGTGTTGATTAGAGTGACTGTTTGGCTAAAACTAGCACTGATCGGGGATCGGCACAACTGTTTAGCTGAAACTAGCATTGATCGAGGGATTCAAATAAAAAATAAGAAAAAACTTCACACATGGCCAGACTTAACACATCATAGGGTGGGCTAGTGTTTGTATGCCTTCAAACAGGTCAATACAGATCCAGAAGACCATAAATAAACAAACTAGGCACACAAGTAGAAAAAACAGAGTGATGAAAAGGAGATGTATTTCCCTAGCGGAATCGCCAATTTGTGATGTAGGAATATCCTCTCTGCGGACAAAGACGATCCCTCTAGCCTAAGATGGTGGGTCTAGCCACAAACAAGACAATCTAATGTAAATTTCCTTAGATTAGAATCGAATAAGAGGGCCTACCTCTTATAACGCTAATCCACTTGATGATGATCTTGCTTCCTCGCTCCAGCTTCCTTTTGTTCCTTTCATACCTTTCGTTCAAGTACCCGAAATAAAAATGCAAGAAACAACAGCAAATGTGATAGCATAAAATCGAATCCAATATACTTAAAAGGTCAAGGAGTTCTAAGCTATCAAATGTAATATTACACCCGATATAGGAAATAAACCATTAGTTGTATTAAAATCAACTTCAAAGAGAAATACAACTAAAGCCTTGATGTTGGAGATCTCCTTTGCGGCATCCAAGTCCCACTACACGCCTTTTCATCACTCTTTTCCTCCTCTAGCTTGACATGAAATGTCTTCCAAGCTCTAACTCTCTCTCCTTGTGCTTTAGCTACCAAAGACTAGTCTTTTTTCATCTAAGACTAATCTTATTCTATCAAAAGCTAAAGATTTCAAAATTTTGCAGCTAGTTCTATCTCTCCACCACTTTCATTGTGTTGTATTTTAACCAAAAAGGGTAAGAGGAAGTGGTTTATATAAGGAGAGTAGGACAAGAATGAGATCCACTCAAGGGGGAAGGTCTTATCTCCTTGGGAAGGTCCACTTTTAATGGGGGAAATAACCTTATATGGAGTTCTCGGCCCTTATCCAACCAAACGAACATCCAGCACATCGCTAGTAGAAGTTTCTAGACGTGAAATTCTCTTTCCTTTTATAAAAACAGTCCAGAAGTATACCAGCGTGGGTATTGGGCTAACAGTAGCGCCAATCGGTGTGGGTCACAGTGTAAAACTCTGCCATCAGCGTAGGTGAGACACTGGGAAAGAGTGTTGATCTTAAAAACTGGGTTTTAAGAAGGATTCTCTTGAAATGTTCTGAAGGGAGTGGGGACTACTTTCTTCAAAATTCAAGGGATGCAAGAGCATAGGTTTCATGGCGAAAGTATAACACAGTAGTCACTACTAAGGTTCTCCGGGATCAGGAACGGGGAGTGACAAGAGAGTGACAAATTACTGTGTAACACGTCCAACCCAAGAATTGACCAATTATGGGGAAGATCAAAGTTAATGTTTTCCATTGATTTGATACATTTTGTATACTCTTACATCTCCGCTTAATTGAATCCATTATCGAGTCAAGGATGATGTATTTTCAAATTTTATTCTTCTCCACAAGTTATTCTTAGTCAAATAGTTCCACAACTAAGTCACCTGACATGGGGATTCGGGATTCGTATGATACGGGGATTCGAGTGTCGGATTCAGACACGTTGACCCCCCGAAATAGGACACCTAGGATTCGTTATATATTATTTTATATATATATATATATATATATATATTCAAAATTAGATATTTCTTACACAAATTCTCATTAATGATACAAATTCATTGATTTCAAACATAGATCTTCATCTAGATGTTAGTTTTATTATTTACAAAGTAAGTTAGTAACATTATAGCATGCATAGTACATATAAAATTCAAATATATGAATAAACCCTCACAAACCTCATAAACCCTCATAAACCTCATAAACCCTCACAAGCCTCATAAACCCTCCCTCATAAACCCTCACAAACCTCATAAACCCTCATAAACCTCATAAACCCTCACTTTTCTGGGATTCGAATCCCAAAATCAGGACACAAAGTGTCCTAACGGGACACAACCAGGATTCGATGGTGTCCTGTTAGGACACGTGGTGTCCCATTTTAGGATTCAAATTCCCATCGAATTGTGTCAGACTCGTGGGATTCGGACACGTGGCCTATTTTGGACGAATCCAGTTTCATAGTTCCATAGTGATTTCACTGCCAATTCCTTGCCAAAGTTAAAAACGTTTTTTAGCTCCCATCCACCTTAACTCTTTGGTGTCATAGTAACTTTTCAGCTTACCAAGTGTAATCCCAAGAAGGAAATTAAATTAAATTTTCCCAATTTTGTCCAAAATACCTTAGGTATATGAATCGATAGGTGTCACAAGATTGGAATAACTTCCAAGACTAACTTGATAAGAACTAATTCCCCCCATGGAAATCCATCAGCTACACCAAAAGTTCACTCTTTTCTCAATTTTTATCAACATTAACTTCCACTCGGTGACCACATAATGGTTCATTTTTTGTATAAACCCCAAATAATTAATCCCATCATTCATGGAAATGGAAATGGACATAGAAAATATTCAACATGTTATTCTGAACTTGATCATCTATCACATGAAAGAAAACGGTGGATTTACTCAAATTCATAATCATTCTAGTAGCATCACAAAATAATTCAATTGTCTCCCTAAATTGTTGGCATCCATAATCTAAGCATAACAAAACAAAATGGCATCAACAACAAAAAATAAGATAGGTTAGTTTTTCTCTCCCAACCCTCAAGCCTCAGATTTTATTCTACCTTCTAGCCTCCAATAATGCTCAATTAAGCCCTTCTGTCACCAAGAGAAATAAGTAGGGAAAGATTGGATAGCCTTGTCGTAGCCCATGAGAAGAATAAAAAAAACTTAGACCCTAGACCATTGACAAGAACACCAAAAAAAATCATTGTGACATATCCCATCTTCCACTTCACCGAAGGTATCCCAAACCCTTCCTACAAAAGAACTAATCAAAGATAGAGCCAAGAAACACAATCTAGGCTTGGCCAATCAATTTTTAGGATTGTTTAGGATGTTGTATTGATTTGGTCTATGAAGCCCTTCTTAGGTCACATTGATCACTTTATCAATGAGTTTATCCTTAAGAAACCCAAATTGCTCGCTAGAAATAACTTTAACATAATTGCCTTGATCCTTACTACCATCACCTTTGTAATGATTTTATGGAGATAATTACATAAGCAAATTGGCCTAAACTCATCAAAATAATTTTGATAGTCAACTTTGGGGATTAAAGTGATAAATATTGAAATGAATCTGCCCAGCATATTCCTTGAGAAATGAACCTCCTCAACTACCTGCAAGATATCATCATCCATCACTTCAAAAATATTAGTAAAGACTTCCATTGTCCAACCATCAAGACTAGGACACTTGAACTTCTTAAATGACTTAATGAAGTGAGAAATTCCTCTTTTGACACAAGGTTATATATAACTTCATTCCCTTCTTCATCAATAATCCTTGGAAAAAGACCCACCAATTTAATCATTTCCCCTATATTTGTGTGCTTCAACTCCTTGAAAAATTCCTTAAAGTAGTTAGCATCCAAATTAGCGGAAGTAGAAAATCCTTGTACCTTATTATCTTCAATATCTTTAGCTCCCAAATGGTATTTTAGTTTTCCCTTAACTTTTCATAATTCTAGGAAAAAATTTGTATTTTGGTCTCCTTCCTCAATACATAGAGTAAGGTTTTTTAAGCATTACTCCCTCTCCTTGTCCAAGAGGACCTTAAATCATAGAAGCTCCAATGTCCTAGTTCTATCCCACATGTCTTGTAAGGGGAGACCCATTATTTGAACAACATAGATTTCTTCTAGTCCTTGTTCAACCTTTTTGAGCATTTATCCCTTGTGTTTTATTGATGTGTGGAAATGCACTGTCAATTAGTTCCAAGGATTCAACCTAGAAGATACCCCCAGTCAGACTTTCCCTTATTTGGGATGTTTGAATCCTCCCAATTATTTGGCTCGACAACTAGTTTCAATGGGCTTTAACAATGGGGAAAGAATTTGAATTACCTAAGAAATCCCCAAAATACTAATCTATGAACTAAAAAGTGAAGGGAATTCACTTCATCAAAGAGGATTAGTCCACATTCACTAAAGCACAAATCAACCACTAATTTATAAAGACATGGAACAAAAGAATATTGTAATTCAATAAACAAGATTAGTCTAAACCTATTAATGACAACTTAGAAACCTATATTACTTGTAGAAAGGAAAAGTATTACTCTACATGGAAAATTAATTTATGCTAAACTAATAAAGTGAGATGCAATTAATCTAACATGTGAAGGAATATGTGCCTATACATAATAGTTTGTTAGCGTACAATTCTTATCAAAATAGTATGTTGAATACACAGTTCAAAATAGTCCTTATATGGGACTCAAGGAGCAATGTTAATTGAAAGAAAAGAAAGGAATCTATCCTATACCCTACAGAATAAATTAGTGCCCATAAAATAGTCCAAGTAACATATAGATCTCTTGAGCAAAGTAATTAATCTAGGAAACGAAAAATTGAGCTAATCTAAATAGCATAATAATATCATTCCATTCCTAAAATAGCCCAAGAGACATACATAATTTCTCAGTAAAATCTTTCCCAAGAAATCGGTTTCTTATTATTAAGAATGAAGCAAAAACATTTACTTTAACAGATTTAATTTTCCATGGATACAAAATTTCCCAACCGCGGCCCTTGAGACACAACCCATATATATAGCATTACATTATATCCCTCCATCCCTTGAGAATATGGGGTGGACTAATCATGAAATTGAAATTGATTCCTAGATTTGACATGTACCTATAAAGAAAAATCTCAACCAATTAGAGGAAGTCCTGTAGTCATTCTACACATGTTGGCCATGTGGTGTTCCCAGTCCATTTGGATCATTTACATTACTTAGTCCTAAGAAGCACATATGGTGCATTATTGATTCACATTTCTCCAAACCTCGAGCAATGAGCTATAATTCTTGGTTTGTGATGTTGGTGAAACATGTCCATTAATGAACTCTTCCACTATTGGTATTTAGGTGTTCTTTTCCATGTTGTCACTTTTGGGTCGTTGCCTTTGCCCCTTCTTGTTTTTTCTTCTCCTTATTTAGACTATTGCTCTAGTGTCCTTTTGCTCCATCTCTTTGCTCTCTTAGCCAAGATAAGTGATAATTCTTAGGAAAAAAATAAAAATGCAAGTCATTAATGGCCTGAGAGTTAGGGTGAGCATGAAATGCGGTAATGCTCCAAAGGGCGTGCAAGATGAAATTTAGCAAGATTAACTCTATTCCTCAATGTTGAAGTCATGTGACTTAGCAAGCATCTTTCCCCTCCTTTTCTGTCACACTTAGGAAAATCCCAATGTAAGTGCACTCTTTGGAAAAGTGCTTCATGCCTTGGTACATATCATTTCTCTTAATATAGAACCATTAAACCCAAAATTTTCAATTCTCTTTTCAATATGGCCTTTGGGTTCTGAAAATGGGACATGAGGTCCCTCATACCCTTCTTTTATGGATATGACGGTGGAGCTTCAACCCTGAGGTAAGGTGATAACCTCCTACGACCTATTTACAAATCCATGGGGGGCATACTTGGCCTTCCGCTTATTGCCCTTTTTCTAATTTCTCCAAAGTGACATTGCCACCACTTGAATTTGTTCCTTGGTTTACCCAGGGAAAACTTCAGGCTAGGTGTAGCCCTCCTATAGTGGCTTAGCATCTTGGGGGGGAACTTTGTGGGTTTTGTAAAGGTGGATATATTAGGAGTATCACTTCAACTAATCAAATAATTTAGAGAGCAAGGAATGAGATGTTATAGGAGTTCACAGGTAATATAGATTAGAGATCTAGATTTTGGAGTACATCATGATATGTAGATCTAATCCTAATATATTTCATCATAATTTCTCCACTCAGATGAAGATCTTCCTATGGACACCTCTTAATTGATCAAATATTATCATGGGCTAAGAAAAAGGGTTTTATCATGTGACTATTCACTTCCATAAATGTGCTTAATATGGTTATTTGGTAGCTTTGAGTGCTACTAACTTCATATTGCCCTAAATAAATACCTGATATGTGAGAGATATATTGGTTTAATGGAGGCCAATTCATGTCTTGCCATCGGTGGGATTTTGGATCTTAATATTACTTGACCAACACAAGGCTTACAATGATGGTATATATGAAAAGGAATGTGTTGAGATCTGCAACTAGGGATACAAACTTTATTTTAAGAATATATTCATGTTGATGTTGGTTTTTACTCAAATGTAGGGAAAAATATTTTACAATATAAAATGGTCAATTCTTCGTATTCCAACTCACTTCATATTGTTGAAAATTCTTCAAGTTCTCCCCCAAAATTCTTAGGAAGTTCAACTTTTATTTATGACTCATTTATTTGATTGAATGAATGTTATTTATGCACATGCATTTGAATACTTATTCATTGAATTTTACAAAATCATGATTCAGGATCAAGTATGGATGCATACAATATGCCACTTGTCTAAAAATGTTTCAAGCTCTTATCAGGATAAAGGAACTGCATATAGATGTTTGACAAAAGTGGATAGTCGCTTTACCCTATTAATTGTAACATGTCATCTTGTAGCAACCAATGTGGGCCAATGGTACTGCATTGAGAATTGGGTCTCTTTTATGGCACCTAGTGGTATGTGGTTGTTCAAAATGTAAAGGGCTGAAGGAGCATATATATGTGTTATTGTGCATGAAATATGCAATTTCTCTCCTAGTGATGAGTTGTTAATAAACTATAACTTCATAGATCACCAACTGCTAGTCGAAAATGCCTTGCATTAAGCCTCCTTTTAAATCTCCACTTGGAGCGTAAGAAAAATATGATTAAGTAATTGTATTTTGGGATTTTTAATAGAACTAATGTAAATGTATTGTATAATTTAACATTTTATTATAATGTGATTGGTTGCATGTTTATTACTAGGAAAAATAATTCCATGCTTCTAATAAATGTTTGGTATAATGTTTGAACATATTAAATACATTGTGTTACTAATATTATCAACATAATGTTTAATATTTTTGCAATTAGGATTATCATGACAAGCAACATGTCTACCATGTATGATTGCACTCCACTAAGATGTCAAAACAAGAAATTTCTATTAAACGAGCATAGCTCGAAGAGGAAGCATATCAAGCATGGTTGAATAAACCACCTATTAAATTTCCACTACATGATCTTGAGTTACTAATTCAAAACCTCTACAATAATACTAGTTCTTCACATGTTGGGGATAAATGTAATGATATATGGATTGGTATGAATGATTTGGGATACCCATTCCATGGAGGGATCATTGTTACATGCAGTCTAGCAATATAAACTGGGGGTGATGTTGAAATCACCAATACCTTCTTTCAAAGCCTAAAATTTTCTTCCACCACCCCTCTCTTTGGACATGAGCAAAGGTCTACCCAACTAAGGACAATAATGTTATTATACAAATTACAAAGAAATGCATCATATGTTAGACATGTATTTCTTGACTAACCATTAAGTCTCCTAATCTTTAAAGTAATATTGTCACACAATAAACATTGAAAATGGTTGATTTTATGCATGCTTTATGACAATGCATATTTCTATTGCCCACTAATTGTGGGTTACTAAAAAATAATGTACTTCTGAGTGATAATGTCTTGCTCAATAATTTCATATAGGAAAAGAAAATGTTGAAAAGGTTGGGTGTTGAGTATAATAATATCATGAATTTTGAAATGAATGTATTTTATATAGAGACAACTATGAAGAAAAATAGATATGTCCAAAATGTGGGCATAACAGGTACCATAAATAAAAAAAACAAGGGTAAGGCACATGGTGCTCATAAGATATTGAGGTAGATGCCTATAATTCAAGGGATTTAAAGGCTCTTTCATTTCAAACAAGTAGTTGTATTGCAAGGGAAGCATGCCTCACATAGAAGTGATCCAGGAGTTATGCAAATCTTGGAAGATTTAATAGCCATGAAGCATATAGAGGATACATGGCTTAATAAATTCAAGGATGAAGTATGGAACCTTTGATTAAGCATAGCCATGGATAAATTTAAATTGTATTCCCTCAAAAACACCAACTATTGTTTTTAGCTAATGGTAGTGATAAATAACAATATACCCCTATGGATTGTCCACGAAGAATGAACATCTAGCTCTTACAGTCTTGAGTACAAGATAAGTGAAGAGAATTGGTGCCCACCTCCAACAACTGATTAATGAATTTAGGAAATTATGGGATGGGATACATGTATATGATGTATCAATACCCATCCCAATAGAGAGATATTTTATGTTGTATGCAATGTGAGTACACCACACATTATTATCCAAAACCAGTGGTTTCCTTTGGTAAGCATGTTGCAAATATATTTTTTATGCTAATGTGCTCTGTATACAATAACATCACAGGTATTGTAACAAAAGGGTATCATTAATTTAAATGTTGTGGATCTTCTATAAAGGCTAGGTGGTCCAACCACTTACTAAAGTCAATGGATGACTACTTGAAGGTATTCCTCCTAGAATATTACCCTTATATAAGAGTTACATATGCTTTCAATAATAAACTAGGGAAAACCTAGAGACCCAGAATAATGACATTGACAAATTGGATTAGGGAATATGACATAGAGAATATGGAAATTGCATAATTGGTCAATTCATATGGAGAGCCTTTATTCGATGATCCATGTTTTTTTTTACATTTGTGTTGAGAAAATGCCCACTTTGGTGAAAAGTAAACTTTTATTTTATGAACTTCCATATTGGGAGCATCTTAATATTATCTACTTACTAGATATTTTACATATATTCAAAAATGTTTCATATTATTTATGGAGGCACATATCCTCAAATATAAGTGACACATTTGATGTTAGGAGAAAAAATATTTTTTCGGATACTAAAAAGAGATGTGAAGAAAAGAAAGTAGAGGAGATGCTAGTTCCTCTTGGTCTTTCAAAAAAGATGGCATTGTATGGATTTTGAAGAAATATGATCGTTCTATGGTAAAGGAAAGGAGGTTATATTGGGTGTGAAGGCACCTTCTTTATATGGGTCGACTCTATGACATTACTTCACTATAGGAGGACATTTGGCAAGGTTGAAATCACATAACCATTTCAAACTTCTAAGGTTATGTATGTCAAATACATGAGTTTTCTTTTGTAGTGTAAGTTAAAATATACTATGCACTCACACTTTATGGCAATTAATTGTGTGTGTCTACTTTGTAGTATTTTATCTTTTTCTTGTGTTGTGTCAACCATGACTTCCCCCATGACCTATGACATGCCATATGGAAATTATTTTCATTTGTATGTTGGAGATTCATATGGATAGTCTTTTGATTCATCTACTTGATGAGGTTGAATTAGCAGAGTTACTCTCACGTCATTGGGAAAAATCAGAGGTTTCTATGGCAGAGGGACACATGGTATACAAGTCATTTTATTATGCTAGTGAGTACATAAATCGAATTAAAAACACACCAGGGATAGTGGTTTGGGATGACCAATGAGATGAGAACACAAGGGGAGGGGAGTTATTCCAAATAAATAGAAAAAAGCATGATAAAGAGTAAGTTACTTATCTTTTGTCAAATTTGTATAGAGAAACTATTTACACAAAAGTTGATAATAAATATTTGATCTTATCATTTTGCATTCTTGTATGTATTAGAAAATTCAGAAATTGATGCAATCAATAAATTCATTCTTTACAATGCAGAGGCAATGCAACCATGGGTTACAGTATACGAGGATAAAGAAGGACACGGGACAATGACATGAAAACATGCAAGCAATTGAATGGTGGAAGCATGCCTTATCCTGATCATTTAGAAGAAAATATGCCAAAGGTTTATTCCGACAGTTGAGTGGTTAACCATATCATAGAGAAATGTGGCATGTCTGATCATTGCCAATGTGGAGAAGAGGATGCACTAAACATAGGGATCAAGTGCAACAACTTTGTAATATTCTCTTTGAGTGTCATGTTTAATTTAAATTGCACATTTGAATTATAAAATGTGTTATCTTTTTATTAATGCTTGGGTTAGGCATATGACACCATCTTTTGTTCGCATTTTTATAGTTGCATTTGTTTGCATTTATGCAGATATATGGACATTTTTCTCTCACTAAAGATGTCGATGTGGACACATATCACAAGATTGTGGTAGTTCCACTAATCTATTCATGCTAGCCACCCTAATCAAAACCTAATAGAGGGGAAGTTAGTTTACATTGAAAATATACAAGAGACCATGTAACTAGACTTATCATATTTTCAATGTGTTATTTCTAGTTGCAAGTAGTGGGATACCTTCAACCAAAGAAATGTAAAAGAAGACAGTAATAGTGGGATTCTATTTATTAACTCTAAAAAATGTGGGTTGAAACTAAGGACCCTTATGTTTCCCAAAACACTACAACCAAGTGTCTTTTACCCAGATGTGTTGGATGGGGATTGGTGGTTCGTACTATAACATGATCTGAGATCAAAAACATCTTTTTGAGAATAATAATGTTATGATGTCAAGTGAAGAAGATAATTAGGGTGATGGCAACAAAGAGTAATATGAAAATGTGTTGAAAATAGAAATGTTTCCCCTTACATGACATTAAAATTGTTTGTTTATTTGAAAATATTTGCCATTAAAATTGTTTGCTCATTTAAAAATGTGTGACATTAGAGTTATTTTCTAGTTTATGATTTCAATGTTTGATTAGTTAGTCATTAGAATGTTATTTTCTAGTTTATGATTTCAATGTTTGATTGGTTAATCATTAGAATGTTACTTGTTTGAAAACTTGTTTGACATTAGACTTGCATGTTTATGTAACTTGAACCCTGTATAGAATTATTACTTGATGTTACAATTATTTGCTTGATTGAAAATCGTTGACATTAGAATTCTTTGATTCTTTGGAATGTGTAATGCTAGAGTTGTTTTCTTGTTTTTTTTTTTCAATATTTGACATTAAAAATGTTTGACGTTAGAATTCTTTGTTTTTTCTTTTTTCAATGTTTGACCTTAAAAATGTTTTCTTATTTGAAAATGTTTACCATTAGAATTAGAATGTTTTTTTTTTCATGTTTTCCATCTTTTATATTAATATTATTTATTTGTTGAAAAATGTGTTTTTTTTTTTCATGTTTTCCATCTTTTATATTAATATTATTTGTTTGTTGAAAAATGTTTTGATATTAGAATCATTTACTTGTATTTGTTTTATTTATGTGATTTAAATAATATATAGTTTTATTACATGATATTAGAATCGTTTTTGTTTGAAAATTGTTTGTTTGAAAATCTAACAAGTAGTTTTCATGCTTTTGATTTTTTGGCATGTGACATTAGAATACTTAAATATTTGATTTTTTGGCATGTGACATTAGAATACTTAAATATTTGATGTTAGATTTGTTTTTTCGTTTGCGTTTTCAATATCTCAACTTAGAATTATTTGATGATTTGAAAATTTTTGACATTAGAATTGTTTGATTGTTTGTGTTTCAATATTTTTATAATTGTTTACTTGTTTGATAAATTGTTTGGCATTAGCATTATTTGAATCTTTGTGTGTTTTTGAAAATTAATTTTTTTTATTTGTTTTAGTTGTGTAATTTAAATAGTATAAGGATTTATTACTCAATATTATAATTATTTGTTAAAATATTTAAATTATTTGTTTATTTGTGTTTATTGGTTTGAAAATGTTTTACATTAGCATAGTTTATTTGTTTTTATTTTTAATGTTTGGTAATTTTTTTTGTTTTGAAGTTAGGTATTTTGTGTTATATTAAATGAAGATTATATAGACAAATTATTTTTGTTACTTGTTTGTTCGAAGCGAAATTAGACTAGTAACATAAATTCAAAGTCTTGATATTATTAGGACCTCATCTAACTAGAGCATCTTGTAAATAGAAACTTATAAAAACAAGTCAGTTGTGCTAGACCTTGACATACATCGACACGAGAAGACAAAAAAGACTACTAGTGTTGTAAGCAAAAAACCAATGAATCATAACAAATATTGGGCAAAATCTCTAGGCATCTGTGTTGGCTAGTGACTACCCTCATCTAAGGAGAAGGAGATGTTTGTTGATCTCCTCGCTAGAATGGTTATCATGTGGTCTATATTGTTAATTTTCTCCTCTAGCTCTGCAATATGATAGAATTCTATTGTTCAGTCCTCTTATACCTCCTTATGCCACCTGTAATATTCAAATGATGTTTAACCTTGTGTCGATTTAATGCCATGATCAATAAAGTGATGGGAGTGCATGAAATGTGCCATGTATAGTGGTAGCCACAAACCTCTTTTTTGTGAGAGGGAATCATATCAAGACGAGGGGGAACAACCACTATTGGACACCCTACTTGGGATTTTTCATTGTTTGACACTAAAATCATGTTATTTTTTCTATTTAAAATGTAAGACATTAGAATTGTTAGCTTGAAAATATTTTACATTGAATTTATTTATTGTTTGTGTTCTCAATGTTTTACATTACAAGTGTTAGAAGATGTTTGATACTAGAATTGTTTGTTTGTGTGAATGTTTGACATTAAAATTATTTACTTGTTTGAAGAAATATTTGACATGAGAATTGCTTGCTCGCTTATGTTTTCAATACTTGATGTTAGAATTGTTTGTTTATTGTGTTTTCAAAAAGTTTTGCATAAGAGTTATTTACTTACATTTGCCTTATTTGTGTAATTTAATTATTGTATAGATTTATTACTTAACATTAGAATTATTTGCTTGTTTAAAAATAGAGTTATTTTCCCCTTACTCAGTTGTTATTATTAAGTTTGTATTTTTCTCATTATCATATTTGCTCCATATTTTAGTGCCACTTATATTTTATTGGGCACTTTTGCTCATTTGAAATTGTGTCCATTATTCTCCATTACATGTTACTTCTCTTTATATATCCATAACGTTTTAGGATTTCTTTTCTTATTTAATATGCAAGATGTTATCATGAGGAATATTTTTTCTTAGATTCAATATCATAAAATTTAAGTTTATTAATATTAATAAAAAGTTCAACAAAAATGTTTAGTAATAAATTTATGAAATACCATTTTAAAGAAAAATTGATTTAAAAAAGTTAATGGAGTCGTGCAATAATCGATTGAATCATTTAATCACGTGTGTAATCACGTTTAATTAGCATATTATATTTTCCTATATAACAAACAATTCACCTTGAAGAAGAGTTAAACATTATATAACATTAATGGTTATTAGTTTTTGCAATCACAACTCAATTAATTAAATGTTTTCATAAAACTAAAGTTAAACATTATATGACAACTCTAAATTAAAATGAGTTATACATATCAACTTTAATTTAAAAATAGAGAAATCATTAATAATGTCAATCATCAACATACTCATAACATATTTCATAAATCAAACAACAGCAATATCAACATGATATGAAAAAACATAATATACATGAATGATACGCATATCAATATGCATGTCAAATTTACATCTCATGAAAATCAATAATCGTGTCATATATGCATCTCGGGTCAAATATACAACAAGCAATATACACATGAAATGCAATTGTTAACTAGTTCAATACTCACATCAAATAACAATATGACAGTAGAGTACAAAATATGTCTTTGTTAGGAGGTATAGCACTCGATGTGACCATATCTTGTAAAATATCATGGATGTTAGTTTTTATAGCATCAGATGTATTCTAGCCATGAAATTTGGTGGAGAGGCTAGAATACATGTATTATCCAAAACCCAGAAATCGTTCTGGAAATTCCACCTAGAGACGACTTAATTAAAATAATTAATTGTTTTTTAATGATTCCTAAGTCTAAACTTAGGAAATATGATTAATTAAAGGGTATTAATTAAGTCATGGTGAGAATCTTCTAGAAGAAGACATGGATCGAGTTCTAGTTAATCTTAACCATCGATTATGTTTTAACCTTGGTTGTTGATGTCTCAACGAGAGATTATAAGAAGAAATTCGATGGGGCTTGGAGAACATGCATTAGACACTAGCAATTTGAATTCACTGGCAGATCGAACTCTAGAGTAGCAACACTAAGTTGCCGAAGAGAAAGCTAGTAACCTCGAATAAGTGAAATAGGAGCAAGGATATTAAGGTCGAAGGAATTTTTTCCAGCTCCGATGAGTGCATTGCAGAGAGGCAGTGAGTTCCACAGAGAGGTAGTGCAATGCTTCAGAGGGGATTTTGTATTTTGCTAGGCAGAAGAAGTGATTCAATGCCAGAAGCCGAAGAGAGAGCTTGGATGCGAAAAGGGTCCATCTTCTAGACAACAACTAATCAGATTGCAAGATAGAAGAAATTCCGAGTTGTGGGACACAAAACTGTGTAGGCTGACGTAGGGACTGCGTAGAGGCAGCAGAGAACAGCGCATCTTCAGCTAAGGTCAGTGTCGGATCGCCAGTGGGAATGATATTTTTCTCACTAGACTTATTGTCAGTCATTTCTCTGTATGGATTGCTAGATTTGAGCATCCATAGTTTTGCACTTAGAGTTACTACTGCATAATAATAAAACCCTCAATTGTTGCACCATTTTTCCAAGTTGGGTTTTTCCGGGGACATTGGTCCAAAAATAACTTTGTATTTGTGTGTGTGTGTGAATCTATTCTTCTAGTATTATTTTTCTTCCGTAGAATTTTATTTGTGAAGGCTACAGTGTATTAGTTTCGATAATTACCATAGAATATAGTAAATAACTTGTTGAATTGAGGCTTTTGTGATCCATAACAGTTATAAGAAGGGTTTTGGGATAAATCACATGTAGAAAACATTTGTCGACGCGTTTCGAACCAACCAATGTGGTTCATCGTCAGATCATTTAACAAATAGAAGAAACTTAATCAGTAGGATTACGGGTTTCAGAATTTTCACAATGGATATCTAATATTGAGAAATAAAAAATGTGGAGGAGGAGGGGGGGAAAGTGGGTGGATTTGTAGAATCTAGTGTTATTGGTGACACTTATGGAGGAGGAGGTGGTGGTGGTGGGTGGTCCAGTTGATGATGCATGAGGAGGAGGAGGTGGATTAATGGATGATATAGTTGTTGATGTATAAGGAAGAGGATTAGGAGGTGGTGGGTGGATGGATGGTTCAAATATCAATGCAAGTGGAGGAGAAAGAGGTGATGTTAGTCAATAAATTGGTGTAGGACCATGTGGTGGAGAATCATACGGTGGAGGAGGAAAAGGGGATGTAAATTGATCTAGTGTAGGATAGGGTGGTGGAGCATCAAAATATGGAGGAGGAAAATGAGATACTAGTCATTTTGGTGCAAGACCAAGTGGTGAAGAATGATGCAATGGAAGAGGGCAAAGGGATTTTAGATAGTCTAGTGTAGGACTTGGTGGTGGAGAACCATGTAGTGGAGGTGGGTGAAGAAATTCAAGTCACTCTAGTGTAGGACCAAGTGGTGGAGAATGAAGAGGTGGAGGATCAGGATCATCATTTTTAAATGATGGTCCATATGTTGCATTGAGTGCCATCCCTCAACCTCATGATGATGTTAAGAGCATTAACAACATAATGCATCAATTGTGTCATGTCACAGGAAAGTTCCACCCATTTGTTGAAGAGTTTTAGGTCTTGTAAGATCTATTGTACATGCCCAAGTACCACTCCTTAACTAACAATTAGACCACATGTGTGATCCTCCATCTAACTTTGAACCCCATAGCTTGGCCTATGTGGCATGTTAGGTCTATGTACTAGAGGTTGTTGATCTACCTCATCCATCTCCTATTATATTTGGGTAGTCTCATCCCTTACACATGCGTTGATATCTACAAAATGATAGACAATAATAATAATGTAATTGAAACAAAATATTACAATAAATTGCATGTGCATTAAATAAGGGAACAAAAATATGCAACTAGACTTATTAAAATATAATACTAATATTACCTTGACCTTCTAGTGGCTTGGCTAGAGTAAATAGGATGTTTTAACATCCTCTCCAATTGATTCCTATGTATGGGTACTTTACAAGATTTGGGATTGGATTGACCTCTCCAACCAAAAAAATATAATCTCTTTACAGACCATAGTACATGACAACTCTGCATGGCCCCTCTCGAGTAACATTTTCTCCCACATGTGCATACATGCATCAACCATAGGCTTAGGAGGGAAGTGAACTACTATCAGTTGAGTGGCATGAAACCTCTCAAAGAATAAAGTAAATAACTTTGACCCAAATGGGAAGAATAACCTCCCATAAAAAAACAGAGCGAAAATGATCTAAAGCAAAAGAAAATTATCTCAAAAATATCTTTGACCACCTAATTAGTTGACGGATTTGAACTAAGTTATCGACATAGTACATTAAATGGAAATTACTGGACTACCCAATCAAAGGTAAAGACTACATGTGACATGATAATATGGGATATGTACCTAGCATCCTCTACAATGAATGAATCTATCTAGAACTAGCTACCAGCAACTTGGAATTTTGTAGCATGACCAAAGTGCAAGTTATGATTTCTCTACACATGTGCCATTTGGCTCTCTCCTACAATGCCAAGTGGTATATCATGGAAGTGGGGCCAATCCTACCTCTTCCTAGATAATCCAATGATAAAATAAATACCCTCCTCCATTGGTTGATACCACAAATCAGGACCAACCCTAAATTCTTGCCTAACATGATACCAACGATAGATCAATTGTAGTAAAAATGTGAACTTCCCTTTGAGGGATTTAGCTTCCTAATAAAACTTAATTAACAAAACATTCATTAAAAGTACATGCATACGAGGTGCGATAGGGTGAGGGATCCTCTCCCTCTCCCTCTCTTTAGCCTCCCATTTAGCTACAAAATTGTACATGTCAACCTATTTCCATTACTGTGACTCCTATGCTCATCATCATTGTCTTTACATACAATTTATTTTATGCACATATATGGACAAAAGAAATTGAAATTATAAAACACATACATGTATAATAGTAATGCATTTATCAAAACTGAAAATAATTTGTGTTTGCAAAATAAATGTGGTAAACTAATTGGTATGCCTTCAGTGTTTCATATACATCAAATACAATGTCCTATATCAAAAAAATAGGCATTGGCATAACTATTGTGCTATATGTTAATTGGATCATTGGTATGGCTACAATGCACCATCATATGTGGCACATTGGTGTAGTTA
The DNA here is from genome assembly GCA_031772625.1 of Pinus tabuliformis. Taxonomy (NCBI): domain Eukaryota; kingdom Viridiplantae; phylum Streptophyta; class Pinopsida; order Pinales; family Pinaceae; genus Pinus; species Pinus tabuliformis. The sequence continues at coordinate 473,926,280 of CM062819.1, forward strand.
TGGTGCTCCATCACATGCAGTTCACTGATGCTACATATTAATTAAACACACTATTGTGATAAAATTTTGAATACAAAAATCAAAAATTGTGCACAAAATAAAACACTTTATGCATGATTTCTTCAAAACATAATGTGCTCTGCAAATAATGCACTACATAGTCTGCACTGCAAACAATGATACTTGTTATTTGAAGCACCAATGCTTCTTTAGTCACATGACACACTGCATTACTAATTTTAAAGTATATAACTTCAATTTCTTTTTAGCTAACCCAAAATTTTTGGTGTGTGGTTCCTTAAAGAGGTGATGCGTACTGCGTTGGGGCATAATTTTTGGCAACAAGCATTGTTAATGTCGCAATGCTCCAAGTCATTTATTGAACTAGTGTGACATATTCTCTATAATGCATTAGACATTTTTGGTGCTCTATGTAGCATATCGAGGCATGTTTGGTAATTGGAAACCTAATTTGAGTTGGTGTATTTTGTTTCTTAACGCATCATGGCTAAAAGGTCATCATGAATGCACTGCACGGATGCTCCATGTATATTTATAAGATGCACTAAGATGGGTCTAGTACGAGTCAAATTAGTGAAGTAGATCACACATATCTTTTTTTTAATTGAGAAAAAGAGAATTTTAAATTTTAATATAGTGATAATGAAAATAAGGAGGTAACAAAAAATCTACATGGCCTCTTCCCCACCAAGAGTCATGGTTTCCTCATAAAGTAAACATGAAAATGTACATCATTTTCCAAAAGTTGAGAATGAATCGAATCGACTAGAAAATCTATTGAACCGAGGAAGGAACATTGCATAGAACTATAAATGGGTGATCATCGAAAGAGAGTGAGCATCAGTGCTTGTGGAAGAGATTGGAAGCATGGAAGGGATGATTTGTGATAATTAAATTTGGTTTTATAATTTTTTCATTTTACCTTATTGTGATGTGCTTGATAATATGCACTGATGTGGTTTTTAAAATTTACACTAACATGATGCACTAGACATATTGTTATGAAACCAGCTCACAAAAAGATAGAAAAGATAGATCAACGCCTTAGAAATAAGCCTCTTCGAGGGGGCAACCTCCTTTACATTACACAAATGAATAATTCTTAGATGATTCAAATGACAAAACCTCCTTTCTATATATAGGAGTCTAAGGGGTCACAATATAACCAAGCCGACCTAACAATAATAATATAAAGACACAAAGATAACAATAGAGGGATTCTACGAGGCACAATAATAACAATATGGGGACAATAGGGGCACAACAATAATAATAAGGGATATAACAACAATAGTAATGGGGGAATCACTAGTATTATAGGGACCTAACATGCCCCTCTCCTTCAAAAAAGTGTTGTCCTCAACACTTGAGTAGTTTTGAATGCTTCTGTATAAAATTCTCATCCTCCCATGTGGAATCTTTAGCGGATAAGTTCTCCACTTGATGAGATACTCCAAAATTGATCGATTTCGTAGTTGTTGAGTTCTTGTTTCTGTGACTGCTTCCGGTTCCAATATAATTTTTCCTTCCTCGTCAAGTTCTGGAAATATTGTTTGAACTGGGAGCTTGTCGCCTATAACCTTATTTAAACATGAAACATGGAAAACTGGGTGCACTCAAGAAGTTACAGGAAGCTCCAATTTGTATGCCATAGTACCAATCTTTTGCAACACCTTGTATGGACCATAATACTTTGGTGATAATTTATTATCCTTCTTAGCTTGCTTGAGGGACATTTGTTTATATGGTTGTAGTCGTAGGAATACCCAGTCACCTACATCAAAACTTCTTTTGCTGCGATGTTGATCTGCATGTTGTTTCATTCTATTCTGCGCCAACGTGAGGTTATCCTTTAAGAGTTGGAGAACTTGTTGTTGATGCTCGATGTGATGTTCCACTGCTTGAACCTTAGAATTTTCTCTTAAATATGATGTGATGGATGGTGGATGATATCCATAAAGTGCCATAAATGGGGTCATTTTTGCTGCAGTATGAAAGGAAGTGTTATACCACCATTCAGCCAGAGGCAACCATTTGACTCATTGTGTCTGTTTATCAGATACAAAGCAACGAAGATATCCTTCCAAACATTTATTTACTATCTCAGTTTGCCCATCAGATTGAGGATGATAAGGTGAGCTATGAGCTAACTGAGTACTGAGACAAGAAAATAATTCTGTCCAAAAATTTCCAGTGAAAATGGGATCCTTGTCGCTTATAATAATCTTTGGGTTTTGATGTAGCTTTTGAATTGTTTCCATAAATGCAGTAGAAACTGTATTGGCTTTAAATGGATGTGATAATGCACAAAAGTGTGCATGCTTGGTAAGTCTGTCAACTACCACCATGATGACACTCTTTCCTTCGGACTTGGGTAAACCTATGATAAAATCCATTGAAACCTCCTCCCAACGTTGGCTTGGAATGGATAAAGGTTGTAATAGACCTGGGGTCTTAATTGTTTCAACTTTATTTTGTTGGCAAACCAAACATTCTGCCACAAACTTTTGAATATCCGATTTAAGGCCATCCCAAAAAAATTCCTTCTTAACCCTATGGTAAGTTTTTAAAAATCCTGAGTGCCCTCCTAAGGGAGAAGTGTGCAATTCCATAAGAATCTTTTCTTTGAGTTGGGAATTCTTACATAGGTATAAGCGATTTTTGTACCATAATGAATCATTTTTCCAGCTAAATGTATCAGATGTACTGGAATCTTGTTGTAACTTTCAAATGAGTGCCCACACTTATTCGTCATTCTTCCATTCATCCCTTGCTTCGTTTATCCAATCTGGTTGGATAATAGAAATGGCGCACAAAAATGCTTCCACATCCTCATCCTTTCTTGAGAGTGCATTTGCCACAACATTTTGCTTCCCTTTTTTGTAGATGATTTCAAAGTCATAACCCAACATCTTTGTTACCCATTTTTGTTGCTCTTCAGAGGATAATCTTTGTTCTAAGAAGTATTTAAGACTATCATGATCCGTTTTTACCTTGAAGTGTTTTCCCATTAGGTAGGGTTGCCATTTCTTAAGTGCATGCAGTATTGCCAACATTTCCTTCTCATAAATAGCTTTGTGTAAATACTTTCCCTTGATTAGACGACTTTCGAAAGCAATGGGTATTTCATCTTGCATTAAAACAGCACCAATTCCATTTCCTGAAGCATCACATTCCACAATAAAGGTTTTTGTGAAGTATAGCGTAGCTGAGACCAGTGCTTGGTACATTGCCTCTTTAAGATGTTCGAAGGCCTTTGTTGCTTCTGGAGTCTATGAAAATGCATCTTTCTTCAATAATGTTGTTAGAGGTGTTGCTATTCTCCCATAATTCTTAACAAACTTGCCATAATACCCTGTCAACCCGAGAAATCCTTGCAAATGCTTTATGGATGTGGGGATTTTCCATTCCTTAATGGATTTAATTTTGCTAGGGTCTACCTTAACACCTTCATGAGATACAATATGACCCAAATATTCCACCTCTTGTACTCCAAAGAAACATTTGGATCTTTTTGCATATAATTGTTTCTCCTCCAATAGTTTGATCACCCTATCAACATGTTCAACATGATCCTTCCGAGACTTGTTGTAGATTAGTATATCATCAAAAAATACTAACACAAATTTTCTAAGGAAGTGTTTGAAAATGGAATTCATCAAACCTCGAAATGTAGAAGATGCATTGGTAAGGCCAAAAGGCATGACCAAAAAATCATAATGACCTTCATGAGTTCTAAATGTTTTTTTCGGAATGCCTTCAGCCTTCATTCTGATTTGAAGATATCCTGAATGAAGATCCAACTTAGTGAAGTAAATTGATCCATGTAATTCATCCAATAATTCATCAATGACAGGAATGGGAAATTTATCTTTAATAGTGAGCTTGTTGAGCTCCCTATAATCTGGACACATGCGCCATGATCCATCCTTCTTGTGCACCAATACTACTGGAGCAGAGAAAGAACTTTGACTAGGTTGAATTATACCAACCTCTAGCATTTCTGCAACCATACGTTTAATTTCACTCTTTTGGGCATAGGGATATCTGTACGGCCTGATGTTTGGAGGAACACTTCCTAGAATCAAATGAATAGCATGATCATGATCACGAATAGGTGGGAGACCTTTGGGAGTCTCAAATACCTTGGAATGATTGTCCAAGACTTTTTGTAGATATGGAGAAATAGATGATTTCAATGTGGGAACCTCTAGCAAACATAATTGTGCAATTACACCTCATTATTCCTTCTTTAGAATCTTTGTCATAATGTTAGAGCTGATTATCTTTCCCAGTTTCCTGCAATACCCCTTAAATCAACTTCCTTTCCTTCTGCAGAAAATTTCATGAAAATTTCTTGAAAATTACAAGCTATTGTACCCAAGGACTATAGCCATTGGACTCCTAGTCAACACCACCGATTGGAATGGAAAGCATTGGGATATTCAATACATATTCTCCCATGGATAGCTTGATATTATGGCACTTTCCAGAGCAATTTATGGTTCCTCCACTTGCAACCATCACTTGACACTCTGGTGCTGGATATAGGAAGCAATTCAATTCCTTTGCTATCTTACAATGAATAAAATTATGGGCACTTCCCAAATCAATCAACACTATTACCTTTTTCTTCTTGATATGTCCTTCTATCTTGATAGTTTGGGGAGTGCTAATTCTAGCCAATGCATTACAAGATATGGTCAGATTCATTTCTTCTTTATCTAGGGTTTGTTCCTGGAGTATATCCTCTTCTTTTGACATTTCTTGTTCCTTTTCTTCCTCCTATTCACAATCTATGTAGAATAATTTCTTCTCAGCACACTTATGACCTTTAGTGTATTTGCTATCACAACTATAACAAATCCCTTTTGCTCTTTTTTCTTCCAATTGTTGTGGTGTCAACCTTGTAGGTCGTGGAAGGCTAGGGCCAACAACACTTCCATCTTTATAGTTGTGAGTGGTAGGCTTCCTGGTTGCCATAATTTTGCTTTCCATTTTTCTTGCTAACCTGAATGCCTTCTCCAATGAACCAGGTTCCCAAAGGTGAACCTCATGTTGGATATTATCCTTTAAAGTCCCTATGAACACATCAATCCTATGCTCCTCTGGAATATCTTTTACCATTATGTTCAATTTTTGGAAGTCCTCAATGTGCTCCATCATTGAACCCTTTTGTTTGAGATTTATCAATTGGCTAAAAAATGTGTTTCTTTTTGTATCCTCATAATGTGTAATCATTTCCTCCGTAAAAATTGCCCATGTGACAATTTGTTTACGAGAGCAAAGCCATCGATACCATACAAACTGATTTGGTTCCAAATATAAAGTTGCAATACGTACCTTTTATGTGTTTTTCACATTATGGAGATCGAAAAATTGCTCCATCTGTAGTATCCATGTTCCGGGATCCTTGCCATCAAACTTCCTCATATTGATTTTTGGAACATGGTGGGTCTTCAATCCAACATTAGAGTCTATGAAATCATGATTAACATTTA